>JALIGW010000006.1:67463541-68198541 GCA_023053685.1 Diadophis punctatus similis
CCGTCATAAATATGAGTCAGTTGCCAAGCATCTGAAACTGATCATGTGACCATGGGATGCTACAACATTCATAAATGTGAAAAACGGTCATAAGTCACTTTTTCCAATGCTGTTTTAACTTTGAATGGTCACTAAACGAACCTGTTGTAAGTTGAGGCCCATCTGTAGCGGTTTGGATCCCAGCCGGAACATGGCTTATTTTTCTAAATTCACAGTCCTAATTATAAGATGGCTACCCAACCTTCCTCTGAATAGCTCAGAATATTTTTTGTAGACTCTTTAACAAGATTTTCCCTCCAAAACCACTTCTGGGGCATCTGCAGATCTCCATGCTCCAGCAAGGGGAAATGAATGAGTGAATGAATGAATGAATGAATGAATGAATGAATGAGCTGGGAGGGACCTTGGAGGTCTTCTAGTCCAGCCCCTTCCTCAAGCAGGAAAACCTATACCAGTGATGGCGAACCTTTTTTGGTTCGTGTGCCAAAAGGGGGGACCGTGGGGGGGGGATCGCGTGCGTATGTGCCCACACCCATAATTCCATGTGTCCCCCCCGCGCATGTGCGCGTGACCCCCACCCCCTTGCTCCCGGCACGCAATGGCACGCCCATTTTTCGCTCTCCCCAGACTTCAGAGCCTTTCTAGGAGCCTGGGGAGAGAGAAAACTGCCTCCCCCCCAACTTGAAATGGGCCATTTCTGGCCTCCGGGGGGGGGGGGGGAGGCCGTTTTCGCCCTCCCCAGGCTCCTAGAAAGACTCTGAAGCCTGGGGAAAGCAAAAAAAAAAAAAAAAAAAACCCCGGAACTTTTGGTCCATCCACTTTTGGTCCATCCGGAAGTCGGCAAACGGAATGTTTCCGGCCTCCGGAGGACCTCCAGGGGTGTGGGGAAGGCCGTTTTTGCCCTCCCCAGGTTCCTAGAAAGGCTCTGGAGCTTGAGGAGGGCAAAAAACAGGCCTTCCCCACTCCCTCCGGAGGTTGGAAAAAGCCTGTTTCCCGACTCCCAGTGGGCCCAGAAGGCCCGAAAATCAGCTGGCCAGCGCACGCACACGCGCCGGACCTGAGCTCACGTGCCCACCGATATGGCTCTGCGTGCCACTTGTGGCACGCGTGCCATAGGTTCGCCATCGCGGACCTATACCATTTCAGAGCCAGCATGCATGACTGGCTCAGGAATTCTGGGAGTTGAAGTCCACAGGTCCTCAAAGAACCATAGTTTGCCCACCCCTGAGATAGGTGATTGTCTAGACCAGTGGTGGCGAACCTTTTTCGGCTCGCGTGCCAAAAAGGGGGGGGGGCGCTCGTGCGCGCTCGCGTGCCCACACCCATTTTCTCCCCCCCCCCCCACGCATGCGCACAACACCCCCCCATGCTGCCCCCTGCGCATGCGCACACCCCCCCAGCCCCGCGCAAAGGCTTACTGGAGCCTGGGACGACGAAACCGGAAGTGCGAAAAAACGCACTTCCGGTTTGCCGGTATGCTGTTTTTTGCACTCCGGAGGGTTCAGGGAAGCTCCCTGAAGCTCCGGAATGCAAAAAACTACAAACCGGAAGTGCGGAAAAGTGCACTTCCGGTTTGTCCGTTTTGTAGTTTTTTGCATTCCGGAGCTTCAGGGAGCTTCCCTGAACCCTCCGGAGTGCAAAAAACAGCACACCGGCAAACCGGAAGTGCGTTTTTTCGCACTTCCGGTTTGCCGGTGGGAAACCCTCGCGTGCCGGCTTCTATGGCTCCGCGTGCCACCTCTGGCACGCGTGCCATAGGTTTGTCACCACGGGTCTAGACTCTTCTTAAAACATCCAGTGATGGAGCACCCACAATTTCTGGAGGCAAGCCGTTCCACTGGTTAATTGTCCTCACTGTTAGTAAGTTTCTCCTTAATCCCAGGTTGCTTCTCTCTTTGATTTCCATCCATTGTTTCTTGTCCTGCCCTCCAGTGCTTTGGAGAATAGGTTGACTCCCTCTTCTTTGTGGCAGCCTCTCAAATACTGGAACACTGCTATCATGTCACCCTCTAATTCTTCTTTTCTTTAGAATAGCCAAACCCAAATCCTGCAGCCGTTCTTCATGTGTTTTAGTCTCCAGGCCTCTAATCATCTTCGTTGCTCTTCTCTGAACTTTTTCCAAAGCCTCAACATCTTGTTTGTAGTGTGATGTGGATGTCATTATGTTTAACTTGGGCCTTTCTTTGCAGGATTTACTCTTCTTTATGATTTTTTTAGAAGGGGCGTTTATTGGTGATGTAATTTTGCACGTTTGGACGTATTGTAAATCAGAGGCTGCAATACAGTCTGTGGAGTTTCTGTGAGCAGCTGCACCACCCCACATCTGAAACGTCCTTCCACAGGTTGTGCAGAGTCTGACAGTTTTACCCTCCGGGGTTCTCTGAGAAGCTTCACAGCTTTCTGAGGTGCAGCCTCACTGGCACGCCCCAAAAATGCCTGAAGTCATAACTTGAGTTGCTGGTGTTGTTGTACCGGCTTGGCAGTTGTCTAAAAAGTAACTTGGTTGGAAGATCTGGACTTATTACCCTGCACCGTGTGTGTTGCCATCCCTTAAGGCAAGTAGGACCACATAATCCCTAAAGAATATCAGTGGTGACATGATACTGTGTTCCAGTATTTAAGGGGCTTGCCACAAAGAAGAGGGGGTCAACCTATTCTCCAAAGCAAACAGAACAAGAAGCTATGAATGGAAACTAATCAAGGAGAGAACCAACCTAGAACTAAGGAGACATTTCCTGACTGTTAGAACAATTAATCAGTGGAACAATTTGCCTCCAGAAGTTGTGGGTGCTCCAACACTGGAGGTTTTTAAAGAAGAGATTGGACAACCATTTGTCTGAAATTGTATCGTGTTTCCTGCCTGAGCAGGGGGCTGGACTAGAAGACCTTCAAGTGCCTTCCAATTCTGTTAGTCTGCTTCCCTCTATCACAGTGGTTCTCAACCTTCCTAATGCCGCGACCCTTTAATACAGTTCCTCATGTTGTGGTGACCCCCAACCATACAATAATAAAATTATTAGGAAACTCAGGGGTGGGTTCTAACTTACCTCGCTGCCGGTTCGCTTCCTCCTGCACTGCATGGCTGCACCTCGTGGGCGCGCGTGCACTTTACACGCGCACGCATGAGCAGTGCCAATTTTTAAAAAAGAAATTGCAAAAAAAAAAAAAAGCCGAAAACAAGATGGCGATGCATGCGCAGTGCCGGAAATTTGGCTTCTGCGCATGCTCAGAAGTTCCCATAGTACAGATATTTTATTTTTTTTGCAGTATCTATTTGCATGTGGTGGACCCGCCTGGAGACGGATAGAGGAGTGGTGTCTCGGTTCCTAAGACCATCGGAAATATGTGTTTTCCGATGGTCTTAGGCGACCCCTGTGAAAGGGTCGTTCGACCCCCAAAGGGGTCGCGACCCACAGGTTGAGAACTGCTGCTCTAGCACCTTGTGTGCAAATAATGTCTGCCACTGTCTTCTCCAGCCTAGTTACCTCCAGATATTAGCAACCTAATTTGTAGAACGCTGCAATTCTGGCAATTTTGCTCCCAAACTATGCAGGTGACACCTCTTTGAGACGGAATCATCACTTAATGATCGTTTCCCAGCACACACAACCACACATACACAAATGTATACACCAAATTATACAATAAGTGGATATCCCAAGACTTAATTGAGGGACCAATTTTCTTCTGCTCTGGCAAAAATTTCCAGATCATTCTATTTAGGTTGGCCCAGAAATGTAGTACACTACTATCCTGTATACTAAGTAGTCCTCAACTTACAACTATAATGGAACCCCAAATTTCCTTTGTAAGTCACAGTGGTTGTAATTAGAGTCACCGATGTGACTGACCCAATTTTCTACCTTTTTTTTGTGGCGGTCGTTAAATGAACCTAGTTGTAAAGTGAATCCATTCAATTCCGTGGGCATTTTGTATAACTGACAAAAACCATCGCCAATTTTGGCCAGGTGACTGCCGAATGCCATAAAGATGAGGCAGTTGGCAAGTCCTCAAAATGTGATCGCGTGACTACAGAGAGTGGTTCCGCCATTGGAACTCCAGAAGTGGGTCATAAGTAGGTTTTGGGAGGCTGTTGTAAGTTTCAATGGTCGTTAAGTGGCCAATCATTAAGCGAGGGCTACCTGTAGTATCAGAAGACGGAGAGACATTTGAGGAGATGGATACAGGTAGATAAATAGAGATGAAAAATAGAGATATTTAGTAATGTATTACTAAATAAGTGGTTGTGAGAATGTGTGAGAATGTGTGTGTATCAGGGGCGGGTTCCTAATTTTTTTACTACCACTCTGTGGGCGTGGCTTATTTTGTGGGTGTGGCTTGCCAGCCATGTGACAGGGTAGGCGTGGGCCTCGGGAGCTTGGTAGCAGCTGGAGAAGCGGGGGGACATTGCCCACCTGCAACGCAGCCCCCCGCAGCGGGAGCAGCAAGACCGTGGCAGCGGTTCTTCTAGGAGGCTCTGTCCGGCTTGGATGCTTCTCCCCATTCAATGATCCTAGGCTCCTGCCACCCGTTCCCCCTCCCCTCAGCAGCTCGAGAAGCCTCGAACGTGCGAAAATGCCTGGGATCATCACCGCGCGTTCATGGCTTCTCGGACTGCTGAAGGGAGGGGAATGGAGATAGCTCCTGCCGCCCATTCTTTCAGCATCTCACACGCTCCCTCAGCCATCCTCCCCTGCTTGGACTCACTGTGGGGTAGGAAGGCAGCGCATGTGCAGTGCCGGAAGCTCGGCTTCTGGGCATGCGCAGAAGAAAATTTAAAAAAAAATTTAAAAAGTTTTTTTAAAAAATGGCGGCGCCCAGGCACCGGCAACCGACCGCACCGGTACTGTGACATCACCAGCGGGCCGCTACCGGTGCTATAAAGTGGACCGCACCGGTAGGAACTCACCACTGGTGTGTGTGTGTGTGTGTGTGTGTGTGTGTGTGTGTGAGAGAGAGAGAGAGAGAGAGATTGTTTTTAATGTTATTTTTCTTTTTATTCTACAGGATGCAGGCATTTCTCCAACCCAGCGGGACGAAGTGATTCAGTGGCTGGCCAAACTCAGATGCCAGTTCCACCTTTATCCGGAAACGCTATCTCTGGCCGTCAGCCTCTTGGACAGGTTTTTAGCTGCTGTGAAGGTAACAATTTGACCTCTAAGATCTTTGCAAAGTGGGCTGATTGTTGGGTCTCTTCCAGGCTCCGTCCCAGCCTGAGCAAAGCCTTTTGGGATGAAATCTTCCACCACCTGTTCACCTGGGCTCTTGATGCTTGATTTACTCTGCTGTGGAGACCACAGGGTGTGTGTGTGTGTGTGTGTGTGTCTGTCTGTTCTTCTCCCAGTTTATTTAGTACATTCATGGCTGGAACTGAACAGTTTCCATTGCTCTGCCTTCTCTGTTTTCCCAATTCTTCAATGGCTTATTTCGAGGTCTGCAAACATGGCGACTTTAGGCCTTGTGGACTTCAACTCCCAGAATCCCTCAGCCAGCGCATGCTGGCTGAGGAATTCTGGGAGTTGAAGTCCACAAGGCCTACAGTCGCCATGTTTGCAGTCCCCTGGCTCATTTGAAGAGGCTTAGAGCATTTCAACTTAGAACCATTTGTTTAGTGCTAGTTCAAAGTTACAACAGCCCTGAAAAAAAGTGACCTTTTTTTTGGTGAGCAATGGAAGGATTTATATCCTTCGCAGCCATCTGGTTGTTAGTACTCTGAGGTCATCGTTAGCTTGAGACAGCTCTGGTCTAAATCTTTCCGTTCCCCACCATTCAGGTAGAACCGAAGAAGCTTCTTGGATGAGAAGCGAAAAGTTTTCAAGGAAAAACAGACCAAGAAAGTTTGGTTGCCTTTTGAAAATTCCTTGGGGGACAACCGTGACCTGGGTGATTGAGAATCTCCATAGACATTGGGAACAGCACTTTTCTATTTTCAACCCAAAGAACCTATTTTTAGACTAAACCAAGATCATTTTGGGCCGCTTCCGTTTCCATTTTAGGGAATGGATCTATTTTCTTGCCTGGAATTAATGTCCACCAACCAAATAATAATAATAATACATTTTCCCCGCTCCCTTATTTGAACAGGGGAAAGAACGAAAGCAATGTGTTCCTTGTTTACCAGGCTAAATTAAGCCTCCCAACAGAAATTAAAGATAGTATCTCATGCCAACTTTGCTGGGAGCAAAACTTTATGAAACACAGCAGGATTTATATTTGGAGGAATATGCCGAGCAGCCTTGCCCAATCTTTCAGATCTATTGAAATTTCCTTCCCATAATTCCCACCGCACCTAACCAATCATTGGGAATTATGGGACAGGAAGCCAGCACATTGAAAGGGCACCAGATTGGTTTGAAACTGGAATATAGGTAGTCCTTGACTTACGTCTGTAATTGAGCCAGACTTACAGTCATAAATTGTTGCAGTCATTAAAATGGCTCGCCACGTGACCACACCTAATTGTATATTTTTTTCCTGGTGGCTGTTAAGCGAAAAATTATGGTCATTAAGTGAGGACTACCCGTATATCTCCTAGTAGGGATATACCGTATTTTTCGGAGTATAAGACGCACCTTTTTACCCCCCAAAAGAGGGTGGAAACTTGGGTGTGTCTTATACACCGAATGTAGTCCCAGCCACCCCCACCCTTTGGCCTCTGTCTTCCAGCAATTTACCTGTTTGCAGCAAACAGGGAAGAGCCTGTAAAGCCAAGCAAGTCAGTAGCAGCTTCCTGACCTACAGCTGATTTGCCACGTGCTAAAATGAAACTGAAACTAGCTGCAAAGAGGCAAATAGCTGGGAGAGATGCAGATTTCTATTTTCTGCTGAACTGGATGCAAGGGGGTAAGTGAATAACTATAAATGTCTGTAGAATGTTCAAATTATTAGACTTATTTTTTAAAGACTGCTTTATTATTTGCTTTGCTGACTGCTTTATTATTTGCTTTGCTGGCTGTGGAATTCTGGGAGTTGAAGTCCACAAATCTTAAAGTTGCCAAGGTTGGAGACCCCTGTTCTAGACAACTTAACAAAATAAAGAAGCTTTTTAAAATAAATGCTTGCTCTGAAGAGGCCCAGTGCTATTGTATCTTCTTTTAAATAATAGAGAATAATGTATACTTCCAGAAATTTTAATTAATTTTAACAGCTCTGTACAAGTATAGTCTGAAATGTAACAAGAGTGTCCTGTTTAGTATTAGAGTTAAATCCTGACTACCTTGGAGTAGATCTATTTAAATAATTGGGAGGAGTTAGTGTGACTACATTTAAGAAAACTTTCTGGCATAATGTACATTTCTCCAATTATTTGCTATTTCTATGGGTCAGGCACACATCACAGAAATATACAGCAAACAGTGTATATCATCTGTGCTGTTTGCTGTTTGGCAAATTGCTGGGAGGCAGAGGCCTTTTTTCCTTGTTTTCCTCCCCCAAAACTTATACTCCGGTGCGTCTTATACTCCGAAAAATACGGCATATTCCCATTGCCATATACTTTTTAGCAGAGTATGAAGGTCCTTAGTCTGTGATTTGTTTGCCTCTTACTGTTTTTGTCCTAAATTATATTACTGAAAGAAATATCCCTCCCTGCCTCTTATTTCTATTAATACCACAGATACATTTATAAACCTCTTTGGACCAATATACCCCAGAGAACTGGAGACCAGTATCATCAGCCCGCACGGAAATTGTAATTTAGAAACCTCTACAAAGAGAGACTTTAATAGAAAATGTAAACTTTTTTTCCCCAGTTGCTCAACCCCGAAATCTGTCTCAATTTTTTAGCAGTCATAATGCTCTTTCTTTAAACCAGTGTTTCTCAACCTTGGCAGTTTGAAGATGTGTGGACTTCAACTCCCAGAATTCCCCAGCCAGCGTTGCTGGCTGTGGAATTCTGGGAGTTGAAATCCACACATCTTCAAACTGCCAAGGTTGAGAAACACTGCCTTAAACCTTGTGGCTGGACTCTGCAGCTTGGAGCTTTACTCATCTGGCCCAAATTAAGCCTCCGAATAGTTTCCAGCTTAGGAACGGAGCTTTGCTTACTCAAAACCTCCCTTATTTTTCTCCCTCTTCCAAATAATTATTCAATCCCTTTCTTTCATCATCCCTCCTCTCTGGGCTGAGGGAAGGAAACAGCGGAGCTGTTTATGCTTCAGAGGGCACAGCTCTTGATTTCTGTTGATGGAACTCAGTATATGCCTTCGGGTCAATTTTTGACTCCCGGCCGGACAAGTCCCTGCAGTTTACTTGGCAAGAAGTGGTTTTACCATTGCCTGTTTCCTAGGGTGGAGAAGGCGTGATTGGCCCAAGGTCACTCAATGGGCTTGGCGCCTGAGGTGTGGGATTAGAACTCGTATCTCCTGGTTTCTCCTCTGATCCTTAAGCACCACACCAAACATTTTTTTTTAAGTTTCTTGTACCTGCAGAGTTTTCTGTTTTCCCCTCCTGAAATTAGTTGCAATTCACACGCCGCTCGTTGAAAGATCTGAGAATGATGGAGGAAGGAAATGCTCTCAGCCTTAAGACAATGGAAGCAAATCGTTGGGAGCAAGCGTCTCTTGAATTAGATCCAACACGTATCCTTCAGCAGGTAGAATTCATATCTCGCTTGGAATCGTCCTCTTAGAAACATTTCTAAGTTGTTTCAATGCTGAACGCCAGTTTCACATAGGGCAGTGATGGCGAATCTTTTTTGGTTCACGTGCCAAAAGTGGGGGGGTCGCACACACGCCTGCCCACACCCATAATTCCATGCGTCCCCCCACGCGCATGTGCGCGTAATACCCCCCACTCCCGGCACGTGATGGCACACCCGTTTTTTGCTCTTCCCAGGCTTCAGAGCCTTTCTCGGAGCCTGGGGAGGGCGAAAACGGCCTTCCCCCCCCCGGAGGCCCTCCAGAGGCAGAAAATGGCCCATTTGCCAACTTCCGGTTAAACCGGAAGGCCCGTTTTTTTTGTTCTTCCCAGGCTTCAGAGCCTTTCTAGGAGCCTGGGGAGGGCAAAAAACAGCCTTCTCCACCCCCCGGAGGCCCTCCGGAGGCCAGAAATGGCCCATTTCAAGTTGGGAAACGGGCCATTTTCGGCCTCCGGAGGTACTTTGGGGTGGGGTGGGGTGGGGAAGGTCATTTTCGCCCTCCCCAGGCTTCTAGAAAGGCTCTGGAGCTTGGGGAGAGCAAAAAACGGGCCTTCCCCACCCCCTCCAGAGGCTGGAAAGAGCCTAAATCCCGACTCCCAGTGGGCCCAGAAGGCCCGAAAATCCGCTGGCGCCGGACCTGAGCTCGCGCGCCCACCGATATGACTCCATAGGTTCACCATCACCGACATAGTGGATTATCTAAAAACCAGGAGGCGGTGAGTTCTAGTTTCACCTTAGGCATGAAAGCCAACTGGGAGACTTTGGGCCAATCACCAGGAGACTGGGAGTTGTAGTCCCGCCTTAGGCATGAAAGCCAATTGGGAGACTTTGGGCCAATCACCAAGAGACTGGGAGTTGTAGTCCTGCCCTAGGCAAGAAAGTCAACAGGGCGACATTGGGCCAATTACACACACTCAGCATAACCTACCTCACAAGGTTGTTGTCGGGAAAACCGGAGGGGGGAAGGAATATTAAATACATCTGCTACCTTGAATTATTTATAAAAATAATAAAGGTGGGATATAAATAAATACATTAATGAATAAACAAAATGTCTAGAATGGGGATGCTATTGAGTTTATTTAATGATGAACAAGTTCTCATGAAATTTTATGCTCTGAACTTCTCTACCTGGGGCAAGTTCTCATTTTTATTTTATTTTTCACATTTTTGACCCTCCCATCTCCCTCATGTTTGGATACTACAGACAGTTCTCAACTAACAACCATTCATTTAGTGACTGTTACAGTGGCACTGAAAAAAACTATGACAATTTTTCACATGTAACGACTGTTGCAGCATCCACATGGTCACATGATCAAAATCCAGACACGTGGCAACTGACTCGTATTTATGACGGTTGCAGTGTCTTGACGGTTGTGTGATCCCCATTTGCGACCTTCTGACAAGCAAAGTCAATGGGGAAGCCAAATTCACTTCACAACCCTGTTACTAACTTAACTAACTTAAGAGCCGAGGTGGCGCAGCGGTTAGAGGCAGTACTGCAGGCCACTTTAGCTGACTGTGATCCGCAGGTCAGCGGTTCAAATCTCACCGGCTCAAGGTTGACTCAGCCTTCCATTTTTCCGAGGTAGGTAAAATGAGGACCCAGATTGTTGGGGGCAATGTAAATATACATTGCTTACTGGTGTAAACCGCTTAGAGAGTGCTTGCACTGTGAGGTGGTATATAAATCTCACAAATAAATAAATAAATAAACTGCAGTAATTCACTTTACAACTGTGGCAATAAAGGTCGTAAAATGGGAAAAAACTCACTGCCTTGCTTAGCAACATAAATTTTTAGCTTAATTGTAGTCTTAAGTCGAGGACTGCCTGTACCACAGTGACCTATAGATGTAGATCCATCCATCCTCTTCCTTGCCTGCTTTAGTAGCAGTTTGGAGCCGGAATCCACCCATGAATTTCTGGCAGAAATTGGCAGCGATCTGACCTCCTGTTCTTTTTCAGTAGCTTCCAGAGCTCTTGGTTTAGATTGTGGTAGCTGAAAGCTCCAGTTTCTCTCTCCAGATGGGTTGAAAGATTTAATGAAGTGGTGCAGTGGCCTAGCTCTCTCTTCGCAATCCGGAGCTGTGAGTTCGATCCTAGGTAGAGGCTGATTTTTCTTTCTCTGGGCACACTGAGAATATATCTGCTGAACAAAACTCTGCATTGGCGACTGAAAGGGCATCCGGCCAGTAAGCACTTTGCTAGCTCCATTCGGTTGCCCAGACTCCACCCCGCAAGGGATTATGGCAGAGGTGAAATGCTACCAGTTCGGGCTGGTTCACCCGAACCGGTAGTAAAAATTACTACTGGTTCACAGAACAGGTAGTAAAAAATACTAAAAAAAGTAAAAAAAAAAGTTCCAACAATTGCGCATTGCACAGCTGATCTTCGGAACTCCTACCCCCCCCCCCGCTGAAGCCTGCTAGGCCAAAAACTGGGGTGTAGGCCAAAAACTGGGTGGGTGGGTGGGGGATCCATTTTTGCTCCTGGCAGGCTTTCCTGAAGCCTGCTAGGCCAAAAACGGGGGGTCTAGGCCAAAAATGGGGTGGGGGTAGAAAGAAAGGAAGGAGGAAGGAAGAAGAAAGAGAAAGAAAGAAAGAAGAAAGAAAGAAAGAAAAAAAGAAAGAAAGAGGGAGGGAGGGAGGGAGGGAGGAAAAAAGGAGAGGAAGGAAGGACTACAAACTTGGCACTAGACGGAGCTTCAGAGGATAATCCAGGGCTGGAAGGGACCTGGAGGTCATCTAGTCCCAACCCTGCTCCAGCAGGACATTGTTAAAGTGAGTTTCTGTCTTTTGATCCCCCAGTCACATGACTACATAGCCACACCTACCCAGTCACATAACCCCACCAAGCCACGCCCATAGAACCGGTAGGAACTTTTTTTAGATTTCACCACTCTGGATTATGATTAAAAGGATGATGATGATAGGTTGAAAGATTTAATTCCACCTGCAGAAACAATGCTTAGGATGGTCTGCCTAGCGACCCTAAATTACCCATTCTGCTTGATGAGGAGTAGATGTTCCACAACAAGGCCTGCCCTTGACTTGCGAGTCGTGTGCCCGTAGCTGCGTACCAGAAAGTACTGGGTGGGGCCAGGAAAAAAACACCATTTCGTTTACATTTAAATTTAATTTGATTTAAATGGAGTGAAGATGATGACTCTTTAATTATGCGTTTCACAATCTTCCCGTCTTATTAAAAATTACACTTTGGTAATGAATGTTGCAGGGGTGCGGAGGTTGCCTCACGGAGTTTCACGTTTATTTAGTTATTTACGTGTTTATTCGGTACAGTTTACATGCCACACGCAACCCAGCAAGGCTCAGTGTGGCTCACAACAATAACAACTACTACTACTACTACACTCAATTAGAATAGAAGCCATCAGACCCAGCAAGAGAACCACAAAATAGCAAGATGGGCATTATATGTTTAATAAATTAATAAAAATAATAAACATCACTCATCCAGGCCCAAAGTGCTGGTGGTATCCCTGTTATCATCGGTTTATTTTTGGGCTCTCTACATTTTTAATGGCTTCCCTCAGCATACAAGTAGGGTAGGAGTTGATACGGGTAGTCCTCGACTTATAACAGTTCGTTAGTTACCATTCGAAGTTAATACGGTACTGAAAAAAGTAACTTGTGACCGTTTTTCACACTTACGACCTTCACAGCATCCCCATGATCACATGAGCAAAATTCAGACGCTTGGCAACTGATTCATATTTACGACGGTTGCAGTGTCCTGGGAACTTGTGGTCCCCTTTTGGGACCTTCTGACAAGCAAAGTCAAAGGAGAAGCCAGATTCACTTAACAAGCATGTTACTAATTTAACAACTGCAGTGATTCGCTTAACGGTGGCAAGGAAGGTTGTAAAATGGGGCAAATCAGCAACATAGATTTTGGGCTCAATTGTGGTCGTAAGTTGAGGAATACCTGTATTCAGTGGCCTATTTGGATTATGCCGTTTCCCCCTATCCCTCACCCCTTCCTCTTAAAATTTGTAATGCAGGTCGTCCTCTACTTGCAACAATTCATTTAGTGGCCGTTCAAATTTACAACAGCACTGAAAAAACTGACTTATGACCCTTTTTCATAGCCTCCCCCATGTTCATGTGATCAAAATTCAGTTGCTTGGCAATTGGTTCATACATATGACCGTTGCTGTGTCCCGAGGTCACGTGATCAGCTTTTGTGACCTTCTGACAAGCAATGTCACTTATTGGAAGCCAGATTCACTTAACGACCAGGTTACTAAACTTATCAACTGCAGGGATTCACTTAACAATGGTGGCAAGAAAGATGGGGCAGAATTCGCTTAACAAATGGTCTCTGTTAAGGAGTGTGCAGAGCGACCCCTGAGTTATCAGGGACATGCACGTAGAAACGGGGTATTTCAGCTTGGTAACCAGTGGATAGGAGTAATGATCCAGTCACAAACAGATTCGTTAAAGTGTATAAAAGTTTACTTTTAGATAAATGGCACAGTCCAATTAAACAGTCCAGGTCATACACGTTCAGTCCAGGGGCAGGTTCCTAATTTTTTTACTACCACTCTGTGGGTCTGGCTTATTTTGTGGGTGTGGCTTGCCAGCCATGTGACCGGGTGGGCGTGGGCCTTGGGAGCTTGGCAGTGGCCGGAGAAGCTGGGGGGGCAATTGCCCACCCGCAACGCAGCCCCCCGCAGCGGGAGCAGCAAGACTGTGGCAGCGGTTCTTCTAGGAGGCTCCGTCTGGCCTGAATGCTTCTCCCCATTCGATGATCCTAGGCTCCTGCCGCCCGTTCCCCCTCCCCTCAGCAGCTCGAGAAGCCTCGAACGTGCGAAAATGCCTGGGATCATCACCGTGTGTTCGTGGCTTCTCGGACTGCTGAAGGGAGGGGAATGGAGATAGCTCCTGCCGCCCGTTCTTTCAGCGTCTCACGCGCTCCCTCAGCCATCCTCCCCTGCTTGGACTCACTGTGGGGTAGGAAGGCAGCGCATGCGCAGTGCCGGAAGCTTGGCTTCTGGGCATGCGCAGAAGAAAACGTAAAAAAAAATGTAAAAAAATTTTTTTAAAAAAAAAATGGCGGCGCCCAGGCACTGGCAACCGACCGCACCTGTACTGTGATGTCACCAGCGGGCCGCTACCGGTGCTATAGAGTGGACCGCACCGGTAGGAGCCCACCACTGGTTCAGTCCGTCAATATCAAGAAGTACAATAATAATCTTACCAGCCTGTCTTTGTCTTAAGCATCAAAGATATTACAGCTTACAAACACTTCGATACTATCAAAGAGTAACAGAGCTTCACACAGAGCTTACTATCAGACACAAAGTCAATCACGAATGAATCAGCAGAGAGAACGAACCTGAAACCACGATCTCTAGCTCCCTCTTATGGCAATCTTGAAACATTACAGCCAATCAGAATACAGCAATACATTTAAAGTTGTAGTTCTTAAATATATACAAGCATAAGATAGGTGGCTTGTTTATATATTAACAACCCAACTGTTTGGGACATAGTCCTAACAGTCTCACTTAACAACAGGAATTTGGGGCTCAATTGTGGGCGTAAGTCGAGGACTACCCGTATTCTATTATCTACCCCAAGACTGACTGATTCTGGCCAGGCAGAGATGATAATGCAAAATGCCAGCCAAGTCTCCCGTTGCATTTATGCCGTTTGGCACCCACTGCACTTCACTTAACCCCCTTCATTGATTCTTGCTCTCTATGGATCTCCTCTGCTAGCAGTGAGCCCCTCCCTCTCCCCCCTCTGAAGACTCACTGGGTGCCAATTATGCTAAAAAGACTTGGTGGATTCCAGGTTTGCTTCTCGTAATGGAATATTGATTGTCCCCTCCGCGCCCTCCCCCCAAAATGGCTTGCTGAAAGCAGCTGCAAAGAAGGCAAAGAGTAGTGACCTTATGGACTGAGATAACCTGTGTTTGTCATCCAGGTTTCTTGGGGAATAGCTGGAGGTACCCTTTTTTTAAAAAAATTGTCCTGCTTTCTTCTTTCTCCTTTGTAGGCTCGTCCAAAGTACCTGAACTGTATTGCGATCAGCTGCTTCTTCCTCGCCACCAAGACCATTGAGGAAGATGAGGTAAGACTTCTCCTCAACAGCTTTTGGGAATTGTAATGGCCGCTGCGGTTTGCTGAGGTTGGAGTGAGCGGGGATTTGCTTGGCTTTGGACATTTGCTTTGAGGTTGGCTCATGTAGCAAATCAAGGAAGCCTCTCCATTATTTCTACCTCTGAGGTCCTTGGCGCTCTCTGAGCTTGGTTATTTTTCTTGAAGACCTTTCGTTACCCAACTAGGTAACATCATCAGTGCTAGAAGGCAGTGCAGTTTGCTCTTTATTTTATTTATTTTTTGTTTAAATTTTATTGATTTTCAACACGTTTCTTTAAAATAACAATTACCATGTGTCCTTAAGCATTTCTACAATCACACAAAATTATTTTTCATTTTCACATTTCCATATTACAATTGATTCTATATCCCATATCATAATTACATATATGTTTTTATTTACATTTTACTACTTATGGTTTCACTATTTCCTTTCTTTTCTTAATTTAACCCAATGATTCCATTTTTCCCAGGTAGTATAATATTCAGAATCTTTTTGGTCCTTTAGATACATTGTAAGTCTATCCATTTCTGCACATTCATAAAATTTTTTAATTACTACATTTTCCGGTGGTGTTTCTGCATTTTTCCAAAGTTGTACAAAGGTTATCCTGGCTGCGGTTGTAATATGAAGAACTAGATACTTAATGTTTTTATGATAATCTTTTTTAAATACGGATAAAATCTTGATACAAGACAGATATTGAAGAATGTGGAATTGAAATGGAAACTAAACCATTAGATAAATTATTGACTGGCCCAGAAAATAAAATTATCTCAAAATTATACAATTATTTACTGCAATATGAAAGATTCGAAGATATTGTAAAAGGTCCCATGATAGCATGAGCCCAGAACGTTGGACACAATATTCATCTGGCAGATTGGGAACAGATATGGACCAGAAACCTTAAAATATCTAAATCTGTAGCATATAAAGAAAATTTTTACAAAATGAGTTATAGATGGCACTTAGCCCCAATTATACTTGCTAAAATTTATCCAAATTTGAATCCCACATGTTGGAAATGTAAAAAAACACAGGGTACCTTCTTTCACATGTGGTGGCTGTGCTCTGAAATGAAAAAATTCTGGAATGCAATACATAAATGGTTATTGGAAATAACTAACGAGACGATAGAATTTACCCCAGAACTATTTCTCTTGGGTATATTTAAAAAAGGTTTGCTCTATTTATATGTAGTGGCTTGCCCTCTTTGTGTTGGTGTCAGCAGTGTTATATACTTGTATATAAACGGAGAGCAAACACCACTGCTTCTAGCACTGATGATGTTATCAAGTTGGGTAATGAAACGTCTAGGTAACACCATGGGTGCTAGGAGAGAGTGGGGATAGCTCTTATTTTTATTTAAACCCACTCCCTTCTAGCAGTGATGATGTTACCTAGTTGGGTAATGAAACGTCTCACCAGGGACCCCCACAATTCAGCCCTAAACTTCAAGCGTTCTTCTCTTCTGCCTCTCTTGAGATGGTTGACGGACCACCTAGGTCCAAGGTCTCATGAGGCCACCCAGAGTTGAACTGTTGTGGCAGGAATGACTCAGGGCAAAATCTGGAGAAGGTTTTGTTGAGGTTTCCAATTAGTCTCTCCAAAATGTGCAAGCAAGTAAAAGCTGCTTTTTCTCCTAGACCACCCACAGTGCTGCAGGGATTAGAATGGGGAGGGGGGGTGAGTTTCCCGTAGGCTTCAGAAGGAGAACTGAACCCCCTACTCCCCATACTTGAAGTTCTCCCCATCACGATGGAGATGGTGCAGAGAAGGTTCCCTTGACCCAGAGGTCTTCAAACTTGGCAACTTTAAGACTTGTGGACTTCAACTCCCAGAATTCTCCAGCCAGCTATGCTGGCTGGAGAATTCTGGGAGTTGAAGTCCACAAGTCTTAAAGTTGCCAAGTTTGGGGACCCCTGCCTTAACCTTTTCAACTGCTTGAACCAACTTCAGATTGCTGGCACAGCTAACCAAATACAAGAATTCATCTCGTATTGCTCCTAATAGTAATACTTGCTTACTAAAACATTTTGACTTTGCTCTTTATTACATGCTCTTTATTGCACTTATTAAAGATCGGGCCACGTTGCCCGGGTTGCTACTGCAGGAGTCATCATATTTCTTTTTTAATTAGATCATTTCAACTTTGCTTGTCAGCTGAAATAGGCTTTGGAGCTGCTTCTAAAGACTGGGGGGAATTTAACAGTGGCAGGCAAATACCTTGTCATCTGTAAGGTATATTTGCTGCCAAATATTATTGTTGTTGTTCTTTAATTAAAAGAATTTTTGCCTAGCTGTTTACCTTAAATAATGTCCTCAGAGCAGCTTATAGAGATAATTTGGATTAAGGAGGGATTACTAATAATTTGATAAACAGTTTTCTGCAAATTGTAACTGGTAGATGATTTAGCCTAATTAGTATTCAAGCCTGCAGCAGGCGCTAACTCCTAGCTGATTTTAGTTGATTTCCGAAAGCCAAAGCCGAATTTTAAGTATTTGGACAGGAGACCACTAAGAAATCCCAGAACGGTAAATAACACTGGGAAGTCAGAAAAACATAGTGGAATAAGGCAAATGGCTCCAATATTTTTTAAAAGTGAAACAGATTGATACTAAAATTGAATAAACACTGACCAAACAGGTGTCTTTGTAGGTCATCTAAATGTAATAATTTTATTAAGAGTTTACAAAAGATAAAAGACTCATAAATCCAAGATAAGAAGGCTGTTCAAGTTATTCTTCTGATTTATTATTTCCATGCTCTTTTAATCATTAAGACATCATTTGTAAATTAATTCTGGCATCTTTTTTCCACATTATACTCTGGCATTTTAAAATCCATATTTAGATCCACAACATCTGTTTCCACATCACTTTGGTAATCTGGCATTTTTAATACATCCAAATCCATATTCAAATCAGCCTCGGTCTGTTTTATCCAGTAAAATCCGTTGTTGTTCTATATCCTCTTTTATGGTATCAGACAATCTATTAAGTAATTTTTGAGTACATTGTTCCCAATCAGTCTTTATTTGTTCTAAAGTCAAATAATATTGTACCATTCTTTTAATGGATCTCCTTTAACTTTAATCTTTTGTTTTCTTTGGTTCCCTCCAGTCAACCTTCAAAGTCCTCTCTTACCATCTGTTTGTTTTCCAATTAGCAAAATTTTCCCATCAGTGTGTCTTAGACACCTAATGTTACCGAAGCCCCCATCCTTCGACCATTTTCGGCCTCCGCACATCACGTTTTCGGCCTCCGCATGCCCCATTTTAGACCCGTTCCAGGCTGCGGGGATCGCCACACCACATCACCGCTGATTGCCACCTCCGTGTGTTGCATTTTCGGCCTCCGCGCGTCATGTTTTCAACCTCCGCAAGCCCCGTTTTTGGCCTCCGTGCGTTGTATTTTCGGCCAGTTTCAGGTGGCGGGGATCGGTGGAGGCAGCAATCCCCGCCAACTGGAACCGGCCCAAAATGCAATGCACAGAGGCCAAAAACGCGGTGTGCAGAGGCCGAAAACGCAATGCGCGGAGGCGGCGATGGGCTCTGGTGATCCCCACAACCTGGAACAGCTGATTGGCAGTATTCCGGGAGGCCGATCCAACCACCGATCAGCTGTTCATGCTAAATCAGGCTGTGATAACGTGCTGAAGCTGACCAGGCTGTTTGTTTGCTGCTAGCCAGATGAATGGATGCTGATAGGCAGAGGCAGAATTTTTTTTTCTTGTTTTTCTCCCCAAAAACTAATGTGCATCTTATGCTCCGGAGCGCTTATACTCCGAAAATTATGGTAGTTTAGCACCATTGGAAGGTTGCCAGATTGGGAAGGCTTTCCTCAATGGTCTGCAGGGTGTTTCTTGAAGGATGCTCTTAATCCCTTATTTTCTTTTCTGCTTCAATCCTTCAGAAGATTCCAGTGCTGAAGATCTTAGCCAGAGAGAGTTTTTGTGGCTGTTCTCCAGCAGAGATTCGCAGGATGGAGAAGATTATTCTGGATAAGTTGAACTGGGATCTTCACACGGCCACTCCGTTGGATTTCCTTCACATTGTAAATATTTGGGAGAAAACCTATTCTACTATTATACATGTCTCAGCTGGAGGATGCAGGTGTTCTGAGCTAGGCGTTCCCAACCCACGAAGCAGACTCCTTGTCCCGATAAAAATCCCTTTTTATTAAGTTACTGTGAATTCTTCTCATCCACATCCAGCAAAGTCTCTCAAGGGTGAATTTACAGTCACAGACCTTATCTAGCTTGGAGAGATGCCAGGCCGATATCTTCAAAACTTGGCAAGGAGTCTCTGAGAGTCACTAAACAATTAAGCGAACTAATTGTCTCCTGCAAACTCCCCTCCCCTTTCGCTCCTCTTTTATTCCCTATGGGAGGGGTCATTCATCGTCCACCTGTGGCCTTACTCCCAAGTCGACCCTTGTTCCTTAGTTGTTCCCTTCGTTGGCAGCTCTGCGCATGCGCACACTGGGAACAGGCTCCAGCTGTTCGTCTGCCTCACTGATGTCTGACTCCAAAGGCAGCTGATAACTGTCAGACGGCTCTGGCCCCATCTCTGCCTCCGACGCAGAGCACTCGTCCGAGCCTTCCCCAGACTCCAGGACTGGCCCATGTTCCTCCCCAACCTCCCCACTGTCTGAGTCTGCAGCCAGTTCCGCTGGCGGGCCACAACAGCAGGAAAGATTTCTGGTTTCAGTCTCTCAATTGTCCTTCAGGATACCAAGTGTTAAGACTAGGCGGCTGGGCAACACACATCTTTGTACCAAATTTTAATGTATGTGTTCAAATCTATTTTCATTTAACTCTTACTTTTGAGGTACTGCCCATTACACCGAGTTGCATTGGTGGAGCAGGAACATATCTCAAAAATGTCCTTTCTTTGATTTTATTTTATTTATTCACTAAATTTTATTTACCACCTATTTTGTAACAAAACGACTCTGGCCGCTGGCGGGCCACAGAAATTCAGAATTCTTCAGTGTAGATATCATTTTCAGAAGGCTAGAAATCGCAGGTTGTTCTTGAGTTATGACCATAATGGAGCCAGTCCATTGCAGTCACAACTGTTGATGGTCACAAAGCAGATCGGTGAATCGCCACAGTTGTGTAAGCAAGCGCCACAGTTGTTAAAGCGAACCAGTGGTTTGCTGTGGGCGTGGTTTTGCCAAAAAGTGGAAGTAAAGGCCAGTTTTTGGCAAAACCATTGTAAAATGCAGTCGCATGACCGCAGAGTTCTACAAATGGTGTAAACACCCAGCAGCCAGAATGCAGTTATATGACCGGGGAGCAACCATTAAAACTTTGGACCCAAATAGTAAATACCCCCCCTCCTCCAGGTAAGTCCAGTGCAACTTTGACCGTCGCTAAGTGACCAGTTGTAAGTTGAAGACTACCTATATGGTACATTTTGCCAACAAATCTAAAACCATTTCCAGTTTCTTTTAATCAGAGTGGTGTCCAACTGTAAAAGTTGCACTGATGATTCTGAGAATTGTGTTTTTCTGCCCCTCCCCCCAATGACACTTGCCAAATTTCTCCCCGTAAACTGATTTCAGGATACCATCGGAGTAAGTACGTTATAGCCCTCCTTTTGAGTCCCATTCTTAAGGCTGCTGCCTCTCAGTTTTATTTGTATTTAATTTAGTTTATTTGATTTTGTATTTAATGTGAGCAGTGGGCAACAAAATACATTTAAAAACCCTCAGAAACAACAGCCAAATTCAGTAAAGACAAGATAACATATAGAAAGTATAGTAAAGACAACGTAACATAGAAAGCTAGTTTGGTCTAGTGCAGTGGTTCTCAGCCTTCCTAATGCCATGACCCACCCCGCCACCATGCCCGCCGCCGCGACCCCCACGCCGCTGCTGCCATTTGGGTTCTTTTACCCTCTGCGCATGCGCAAAGCGTTCTGTGCATGCGCAGAGGGTAAAAGAACCCAAATGGCGGTGTCCAGGCGAAGTCTTCCAACCCCTGTAAAAGGGTAGTTCGACCCCCAAAGGGGTCATGACCCCCAGGTTGAGAACCGCTGGTCTAGTGGATAAGGCACCGGGCTAGTAACCAGGAGACGGTGAGTTCTAGTCCCGCCTTAGGCATGAAAGGCAGCTGGATGATTTTGAGCCAATCCCAGAAGATGGTGAGTTCTGGTCCTGCCTTAGCCATGAAAGCCAGCTGGGTGATTCTGGGTCAGTCACCAAGAGACTGGGAGTTCTAGTCTCGCTTTAGGCTTGAAAGCTGACTGGGTGTCTTTGGGCCAATCACCAGGAGATGTAGACCAGTTCCTTTCTCTCAGCCCAGCCCACCTCACAGGATTGTTGTGGGAAAAATGAAATGAAATGAAAAAAAGCAGTATTAAATAGGTTGCTGCCTTGAGTTGTATATAATAATAATAATAATAAAGGCAGGATATCAATTAAATAAATACCTGTCATAGAAAACCTAAAAAAATTAGAGGGGGAAAAAAACAGAAAAAGGGGAGAATGGAATAAACTGCAGTCTAAAACGGAACATAAAACAGAGGTGGAAGAATCAGCTAGAGAGAAAATAAACTTCCTAGCCACCATCGCTCCCAATAAAACCCCAGTGTCAAAGAAGGGAGAGAAGGTTCGGAGCTTACCTGCCGATCAGAACATACCTTCCCCAGGTGAGATGCTAAGATTCACTCTTCTCTTTCTCACCCCACTCCAGTTCCATGCAGTCGCCTTGTCCACCAGGCCTCAACTGCTGACCAGCCTGCCCAAGGTGAATCCGTCCCAGCACGTTGCTTTGCTGACCAAGCACTTATTGCATTGCCTAGCCTGCTACCAACTCCTTCAGTTCAAGGGCTCCATGTTGGCTCTGGCCATCTTGAGCCTGGAAGTGGAGAAGCTGATCCCTGATTGGCTGGCTCTCATCATTGAGCTTCTCCACAAGGCACAGGTAGGACCAGACCTTTGAACCTTAGGTGAAAGGGGGAGGTTTTATTCTTGATGCTGTCTTGGAGTTTTGGAACATGTGAAAAACGGTTGCTGGAACTGGGCATGGGCATAGAGCCGAGGTGGCACAGTGGTTAAAGTGCAGCACTGCAGGCTACTTCAGCTGGCTGCTAGTTCAGCAGTTCAAATCTCACCGGCTCAAGGTTGACTCAGCCTTCCATCCTTCTGAGGTGGGTAAAATGAGGACCCAGATTGTTGGGGGCAATATGCTGAACTCTGTAAACCGCTTAGAGAGGGCTGTAAAGCACTATGAAGCGGTATATAAGTCTAAGTGCTATTGCTATTGCTAGTCTACTGAAGAGAAGGACCAGGGGAGACATGATAGCAGTCTTCCAATACTTGAGGGGCTGCCACAGAGAGAAATGGGTTAACCTGTTTTCCAAGGCACCTGAAGGCCAGACAAGGAATAATGGATGGAAACTGATCAAGGAGAGATTCAACCTAGAAATAAGGAGAAATTGTCTGACAGTGAAAACAATCAATCAATGGAACAGAAGTTGCCTTTGGAAGTTGTGGGAGCTTCATCACTGGAGGCTTTCAAGAAGAGATTGGACTGTTAAAACAGGGGTGTCGGCATCACGTGACATATCAGGACTCCCCCCCCCTTTCGCTAAACCGGGCGGGGGTGTGGCCAGCATGTGATGCATCCAGCCCGCGGGTTGGGAGTTTGACTGCCCCGACTTAAAAGAATCGTTTTGTCTCTCTTTTCTTTCTGCCCCCAATCCAGATGGATAGTTCCCAGCTGATCCACTGTCGGGAACTGGTATCCAAGCACCTTTCCACTCTGCAGCCTCCTCTGCTGCCCAACTCGGTCTACGTCTACAGTCCCCTCAAGCACAACCTGGTGACTTGCCCCACGGGGGCTTTCCGCTTCCACGCCCCCGTGGTCCCAGTCCCCGATTTGCAGGACAACCACAGCAAGCCGGTAGTTCCAGCCAAAGGATCCGCCTCGCTCTGCCGCCGCCGGCTCCCTCCCGGCAGGTGCAAGCCCGCGACGGCCAAGCGCAAAGTGGAAGAGATGGAGGTGGACGACTTCTACGACGGGATCAAGCGGCTGTACAACGAAGAGAGTCCTCCGGACGGCGGGGAAGGCAAGGCCGCTCCCGGATGTGGCGTCGACGTCTCGTGGCAAGGAGGGAGTGTTTCTCCCTGCCCTCCATTGCAGCCGGTTTCTGTCATGTAGTCCAGTGTTCCTCAATCTCCAGCAACTTGGACGATGTGTGGACTTCAACTCCCAGAATTCCCCAGCCAGCATGGCTGGCTGGGGAATTCTGGGAGTTGAAGTCCACACATCTTCAAGTTGGTTAGGTTGAGAAACACTGGTGTAGTCCTATGTCTTCATGCGCCTTTGGTGGAAAGGCTGTTCGTGCACGTACAAGATCAGGCAGCCATTGGCCTTTTGGGCTAATGGAGGGAAGGCCGTACCTTAACAGGGTTAAGCAGAAGGGAGCTAGCTATCCTTATTTTAAAAAACAAAACAAAAAAATATCTCTCCCCCCCGCCCTTTCCCTGGTTTTCCTATTGATAGTTTAACTCTGTTTCAAAGTTCAACTCTTGATTTTAAGTCCTTTAAAAAAAAAAAGACCCCAAAAACCAACCAAAAAAAAAAAAAATAGTAGCAAAAATCGTTTCTGTAGTGTTGTTCGTTTCCACCGTTTCGATCGACTGTTGTGTATTGTAATCTCTCACGTATTGTTTTGAAGAATTGACACGGAGTGTGCCGAATGCGTTTCAGATTTCTGGCTGTGTTCTCTTCCTTCCAAATTTCCTCCCTTTTTCTAAAGAACTCCCTTCGCCTAACTTCTTTTAAGAATGATTTCCAAATTGTATGACTTCCTAGATATGATGGGGTGGTTTGTTTTTTTTTTTTTTTTTTTTGCACTTTTATTTTGGGTAAGATTCCCTTGATAAATCTTTCACGAACGAAAGAGAAACATTTTCTCTTTTGTCGAGTTCTCTTCTTTTCTGTCATTCTACCACTTTTGGTCTTTTGACTGTGGTAGCTCAAACTAAAATTTGTTTTTAAAATGAAGATTTCCTTTGAACGAAAAAGAATCTTGGTAAAAACCTGTCCAATTCGTAGGAAGTAAAAATGGACACTCAAGAACGGCGCTGTGTTCGGTTTGGAAAAGGGGTTAAGCTGCACAATCATCACGATTTTAATTTTATATACAACCTCTGTGGTTTTGCTGTTGGGACTGACCAAACCGAAACATAACGCCTTTCTTTGTTGTTTTTATACACAGAAAAAGTTTTGTGCATCAAATGCAAAATATAACAAAACTAAACCAACGGTGGGCATTGAAAGCAGCTGTTTGTCCTTTGGGCCATTTTTGTAGCTTTGTGTATAAATGATCTTAGATTTCCCCTTTCCTTATGTTTTCTCCCTGACCTTTATGTTTGTGTAACTTTACAACTTTTAAGACAGGGACAAAAAAAGGAAGGTTAAAAAAAAAGACTTTTAAAGATCTTCTGTTTTCAATTCTAAATGCACTGCTTCTTGGAATAGCCTTCTTGAAAGGATCTCCTTGATTTTAAAGCTCTCTTCACAGTCCCCCCCATGGAAGGTACTGTGTTTGCCAGTCTCGCGGAGAAAGGCTTCGGGTAGCAATAAAAACAAATACGTTGTCCTTCAGTTTCTGAGTCTTGGATTTCTTTCGAAGGGGTAACAAGAAAAAAAACCTGGCTGGAACGAATGAGTAGCTCAGCCTTGTAGCCGTTTCTCTTTTCTGCTCCAGGGGCGGGTTCCTAATTTTTTTATTGCCACTCTGTGGGCGTGGCTTATTTTGTGGGTGTGGCTTGCCAGCCATGTGATCGGGTGGGCATGGCTTCTTGAACTGCTGAAGGGAGGGGAACTGAGATAGGTCCTGCCGCCCATTCCCCCTCCCCTCAGCAGCTCGAGAAGCCTCAAACGTGCGAAAATGCCTAGGATCATCACCGCGCGTTCGTGGCTTCTCGGACTGCTGAAGGGAAGGGAATGGAGATAGCTCCTGCTGCCCGTTCTTTCAGCGTCTCACGCGCTCCCTCAGCCATCCTCCCCTGCTTGGACTCACTGTGGGGTAGGAAGGCAGCGCATGCGCAGTGCCGGAAGCTCAGCTTCTGGGCATGCGCAGAAGGAATTTAAAAATAAAAATAAAAATAAAAAAAATGGTGGTGCCCAGGCACTGGCAACTGACCGCACCGGTACTGTGACGTCACCAGCAGGCCGCTACCGGTGCTATAGAATGGACCGCACCGGTAGGAACCCACCACTGCTCTGCTCCCTTTTGTCAGCTGTTAAGGCAGCTTCCATTGCTTACTTCAGGGCTCTCCAAACTTTTAAGACTTCTGGACTTCCAACTCACAAATTCCTCAGCCAGCCATACTGGCTGGGGAATTCTGGGAGTTGAAGTCCATTAATCTTACAATTGCCAAGCTTGGGAGACCCTTGACCTACTCTTATCAAAACGTTTAAAATGCAATTTCTCCTCTTTCTCTTAGACTTTGGAGAACTGGGTTCATGGCAGGGGTGAAATTCAACCACCTCCGCTTGGCTGGTAAAAATCGTCCCTGGTTGGCCCCACCCACGCCTGGCCTTGTCTACTTTATTAGGCACACAGAAACGCCTGTTAACCCCGAGGATGCTGGGACATGTACCGTATTTTTCGGAGTATAAGACCCACCTTAGTTTTTGGGGAGGAAAATAGGGGAAAACAATCTGCCTACCAGGTATTCATCTGGCTAGCATCCTTAGTCTGGTCAGCTTCAGCACATTATTTTATCCCCTGGTTAGGACTTAAAAAAACCTTCTTCTGAGAGAATAACAATGAAAAAGCATGCAAGCCAGTAAGAGCTGGGAAGATCGTTAGCACCTGGTTAGGGCTAAAAAGAAAACTTATTCGGAGCAGCTTCAGCACATTATTTTATCTCCTGGTTAGGACTTAAAAAAACCTTCTGAGAGAATAACAATGAAAGAGCCTGCAAGCCAGTAAGAGCTGGGAAGATCGTTAGCACCTGATTAGGGCTAGAAAACAACTTATTAGGAGCAAGTAGAGCAATGAAAAAAAATTCTGCAAAGACTTAGGGCTGGAAAAACATTCTTCGGAGAGAGTAACAATAAAAAAGCCTGCAAGGTAAGAGCTGGGAAGATCTGTTAGCACCTAGTTAGGGCTGGAAAAAAAGCTACATTCGAAGTATAAGAGGTACCCAAATTTTCAGCCACTTTTAGGGAGGAAAAAGGTGCGTCTTATACTCCGAAAAATACGGTAGTTTAATAACAAACGGGAAAGCACCAGGTTGGGGAAAGCAAGTAGGTAGATTAGGGGTGAAATTCAAAAAGAAGATATACCAATTATTATACACAAAATAATTAAACAGGTACACAAATACTTAAGAGCAACAAGAGTCTTATTGCTCTTATGTATTCGTGTACCTCTTTTATTTTGTGTATAATAATTGGTATATCTTTCTGTAGGTCAATAAGGCAAAGAAGTGACCGTCGACTTGGCCACGCCCACCCACCCAGTCAGATGATCACCAAGCCACGCCCACAGAGCCGGTAGGGAAAAAAATTTGAATTTCACCTCTGGTTTAAGGGCACCTTAACTCCTTAACTAAACTGGGTTTTAATGGCAGCTTTTGTCTCCCTCCTGTGGCCTCCTTCAGCCAGGTCAACCTTGGACTTCCTGGGTATATTTGATTGATTGATTGATTGATTGATTGATTGTATTTCCAGTCTGCCTTCATTTTGGACAACTCAATGTGCCCTGAATAATGTTCCCTCCCCTATTCCCAAGTAGTTTTCCTGGCCTGATCGAGAAAGTTTGTCACAGATGTGTTGACAGACTAAATGTCTATGGAGATTCTCGGTCATCATCCAGGTCCTGGTTGTCCCAAAGGTGCTTTTTCAAGAGGCAACTAACTGGACTTTCTGGTTTTTCTCTGAAGACATTTCGCTTCTCATCCAAGAAGCTTCTTCGGCTCTGAAGAAATGTCCACAATTGGTGTCTTCTGATGATCTTCCAGCCAAGTAGGGCTTCAGTTAAGACACTGATCTTTCTGGATGTAGCTTTTGAGCACTGAAAGCTCACACATCCAGGATGAGTCAAGTATTCCTCGACTTACCATAATTCATTTAGTGAACATTCAAATTACAGAGGCACTGAAAAGTGACTTTACGATCGTTTTTCACATTTATGACCACTGCAGCATCCCCGTGGGTCACTGGATCACAATTCAGACGCTTGGCAACTGGCATGCATTTGTGACGGTTGCAATTGTCATGTGATTCACCTTTTGCAACCTGATTAGCAGAATCCATGGGGAAGCCAGGTTCACTTAACAACCCTGTACTAACTGAACAACTGGAATGATTCACTTAACAACGGTGACACGAAAGGTGGTAAAACGGTGCAGAACTCATTTAGCAACAGAAATTTGGGGCTCAAGGGTGGTCATAAGTTGGAGGATTACCTGTACTATTTCAGTAAGACGTTCGGGAGAACTTGGGGGCAAAGCCTGAAATTTTAACTATCGTTGGGAAGCCTTTGGAGGTCATGGTGGGATTTGAATTCAATACTGGTAGTCTTTGATTTACAACAGTTCATTTAGTGACCGTTTGAAGTTACAACAGCACTGAAAATCGTGATTTATGACCATTTTTCACACAACCATTGCATCATCCCCATGGTGACGTTATTTACATTCAGATACTTGACAACTGACTCATATTTATGACGGTTGCAGTGTTCAGGAGTCATTTTGTGACCTGACAAGCAAAGTCAATGGAGAACCCAGATTCGCTTAACAGCCATGTTACTAATTTAAGAACTGCAGTGATTCACTTAACAAATGTGGCAAGAAAAGTCATAAAATGGGACAAATTCACTTAACATAAATTTTGGCCTCAATTGGGGTTGTAAGTTGAGTACTACCTGTATATCAACATATCACTGTCGGGTCTACCATGTTTCTTGGGCCAAGTCAAATGAGTAGCCCAAAGTCCCTTGCTTGAACTGGGACTTTCATTTTGGGGTACCTTAATCAAATACATTGTGGCGGTTTGCCTAGAACAGAGGTCTTCAAACTTGGCAACTTTTAAGACTTGCGGACTTCAACTCCCAGAATTCTGGGAGTTGAAGTCCACAAGTCTTAAAGTTGCCAAGTTTGGGGACCCCTGGCCTAAAATTTAAACAAAGGGAACTCCATGAATTGATAAGGGAGCCGAGGTGGCGCAGTGGTTGAAGTGCAGCATTGCAACCTACTTCAGCTGACTGCTAGTTCAGCAGTTCAAATCTCACCGGCTCAAGGTTGACTCGGCCTTCCATCCCTCTGAGGTCGGTAAAATGAGGACCCAGATTGTTGGGGGCAATATGCTGAACTCTGTAAACCGCTTAGAGAGGGCTGTAAAGCACTATGAAGCGGTATATAAGTCTAAGTGCTATTGCTATAAATTACAGGCATGGTGTATATATTTTATATGTGTATTTGTATTTATGCATATTCTATATAAGACCATTCTGCTTGGCCAGGGATTGTGAAAATAATTTTCACAATCCTTGGCTAAGCAGAACAGTCTTCTGCAACCGCAGATCTCATTGCAAGCTTTAGAAGACAATAAGACCACAGCAGCTGCGGTTATCCTGCTCTTCATCCAGAATGCGATCTGCAGACCAAGCACTTGCATGCACTTTGATTCATCTGGGCTATAGCAGAATGACTGCCAAGCTCCTGCTGTGAGCTTCTCAAGAATAAATACAAAGGGTAGCTTAGCTGACCCCCCTAGCTATTTAAGCAAGGCAACTAGGGAAGCAGCTGTGCCTGGAACAGGATCTCTCTGGCCAGGAGAGAGAACTCGGACAGAGTTGAAACAAAGGGAGGGAGTAGAATGACAGCCTGCCTTGAAACTGAAGAATTGGCTTCACTGCTCCGCATACTTGGGCCTGCATATTATGCAGCTCTCAATGGGAATCACGAAGCCGCACCACATTTTTAAGGTGCCAAGTAGGGACATTTCACAAGCCATGGGGTGCCCACTGCTTTCTCTAACTTCACTCCTGTTGACACTCCAAATCAGTGGAAATCCTGTTGCATCGCATTTCTTCCTTTCAAGGTTCCAGTAACAGTTGTACCTCCTTTTTCCAAGACGATTGCAGCCATAATTCAAGACCCAGCAGAAAATCCAATTCTTCAATGCAAAAACTCAATTCTTCTCCAATAGTTAAAGCCCCATCCTCCAAGTCTGGCACCGAACATGGGTGCAAAACCTTGCCTTCCTTCTACATTCCCCAGGACCCTCTTTGGCATCTTCACCTTGTGCATGCATTATTTTCCTGATCTCGATGCCTAAGGGATTCAGAATCGAGCTGGAAGGGACCTTGGAGGTCTTCTAGTCCAACCCTCTGCTCAAGCAGGAGACCCTATACCAGTGATGGCGAACCTTTTTTGGTTCGCGTGCCAAAAGGGGGCGGAGTGCGGGGGGGTCACGCGTGTGCGTGCCCACACCCATAATTCTATGCCCCCCATGCATGTACGCGTGGACCCCCCCCCGCTCCTGGCACGCAATGGCAAGCCCGTTTTTCGTTCTCCCCAGGCTCCAGAGCCTTTCTAGGAGCTGGGGAGGGCGAAAACGGCCTTCCCCACCCCCTCCAGAGGCTGGAAACAGCCTGTTTCCCAACTCCCAGTGGGCCCAGAAGGCACGAAAATCAGCTGGCTGGCGCGCACATGCATGCCGGACCTGAGCTCGCGTGCCCACCGATATGGCTCCGTGTGCCACTTGTGGCACCCGTGCCATAGGTTCGCCATCACGGCCCTATACCATTTCAGACAGGTGGCTGTCCAGTCTTTTCTTAAATCCCTCCAGTGATGAAGCACTGGGCATCCCTCCCCAGTTTGTCTGTAACATCAGTGAACCAAGTGAGTCATCTGCAGGAATTGTGCAAGTGCAGCAGAGTGCCTTTGTGTACATACTCTATGGCAGTGATGGCGAACCTTTTTTGGTTCATGTGCCAAAGGGGGGCGCGCGGGAGGGTCACACGCTTGTGTGCCCACACCCATAATTCCATGTGGCCTGCCCACGCATACACACGTGACCCCCCCCTGCGTTCCCGCACGCGATGGCATGCCTGTTTTTCGCTCTCCCCAGGCTTCAGAGCCTTTCTAGGAGCCTGGGGAGAGTGAAAACTGCCTTCCCCATCACCCCGGAGGCAGAAAATGGCCCTTTTGCCAACTTCCGGTTGAACCGGAAGTTCCATTTTTTTTGCTCTCCGCAAGCTCCAGAGCCTTTCTAGGAGCCTGGGGAAGGGCGAAAACGGCCTCCCCCCCTCGGAGGCCAGAAATGGCCCGTTTCAAGTTGGGAAATAGGCCATTTCTGGCCTCTGGAGGGGTTGGGAAGGCCGTTTTCGCCCTCCCCAGGCTCCTAGAAAGGCTCTGGAGCTTGGGGAAGAGCAAAAAATGGGCCTTCCCCACCCCCTCCGGAGGCTGAAAACAGGCTGTTTCCTGACTCCCAGTGGGCCCAGAAGGCCCGAAAATCAGCTGGCATGCGCACCGCACCTGAGCTCACGTGCCCACCGTATGGCTCCGTGTGCCACTTGTGGCACGCGTGCCATAGGTTCACCATCACGGCTCTATGGTTTATTCCCGGACTGTATCTTATACAGGTGGTTTTGTTTATTGGATTTTATCTTATACAGGTGGTTTTGTTTATTGGATTTTGTATCTTCCATGGTTTGTATTTTGATTTCTATCCTGATTTATAGGACAAATTTTTTTCTGCTGTTCAGAATCGGTCCGGGTTTTGTGCAGGATTCTGCACACCTGAAAAATAAATGGAATAAACACTACCCAAACAATTCTGAAAATGAATTAGTGTGCCCACAGAGATTCGCTCTTCAGGGATCCCACTAGTGCAGCTGAGCCAGGGTCGACATACCTCGTGCAAGAGATGCAATTTATATACCAGGATATAAAGAACTGAACAGATTTACAATCCAGATTTTAAGACTGAAAAAAAGTGGGAGATAATCCATTATGGTTTTGGCCAAGAATTCCTACCCCGTCACATGTATTTTCAGGTTTGATCATTCTCACAGTGTCAGCCTGTTGTGTGACCAGACACTCCACAACCCATATGTTGCTTCTGACCCAAACTATTTGTGTAGTCCACACAGAACTGGAGAATTCACCCAACCTTGGGCAGGTGTGCTTAATGTTGACACAGCATCTTTGGGTTTTATTTCACTGCTTTGATTTTTCACTGCATTTTATTGCAACCAGTTTTTAATTTTTGACTTAATTGGAACTGCTTGGTAAGACTTTGCCTTGAAAAATATTAGTAATGACTAAAAGAATGGACTGTCGACTTCTAGGGCACTTTAGGCCTTGGGGATGAAGATCATGGAGTGTTTCAACTACCAAATTCCTTGCTTGTTGATCCGGAAAACAGAGGTATGGTGAGTGGTGTCCCGTCTATAAACATTAAATGCCAGCAACTCGAGGAAAACAATCATTAATCAGGTTGAACTCATTAGAGAATATTCTCTGTTCCACACACAATTCTGAACTTGTTTTCAGGACATGTTTACTGTGTTTTACGTTGACAGGGATGAACTTTTAAAGCGGAACAGAACAAATCCCCATGAGATGCAAAAGTCAGAATCATCAATTCCTCGAGTACCAAAGATAAACAATGATTTCCTAATATGCAATACAGATAGTCCTCAACTTATAACCATTCCCGTAGTGACTGTTTGAAGTTACAACAGTGCTGAGAAATGTGATTTACAATTAGTTTTCATACTATCCTTGTAACATCCCTATGGTCATGTGATCGAAATTCGGACACTTGGCAACTGGCATGTATTTATGACTGTTCTGGGATCATGTGATCACCATTTGTAACCTTCTCAGCCAGGTTTCCGACAAGCAAAGCCCATGGGGGAATCCAGATTTGCTTATGGGTGTACTGTGTATATACGTATAATGACAATAAATTATTATTATTATTATTATTATACAATTATCACAGCAGCCAGTTGTTTCGCTGGATTTGGCATTGATTACTAGTCGAGCCCCACCCAGGGGCCTAGGACGTCGTAATGTATTTTTGAAGTATATGTGCGGAACCGAGCAGTGCGGCTTTCCGCATTTGACTGATGGTGATTTTGTTGATTTTTCAGCTGTTTTAAATGTAATTCCAGTGCTTTTGGGATAGCACCCAGTGTTTCAATCACCACTGGAATTACCACTGCTGGTTTGTGCCATAATAGTTGAATTTCAATTTTTAAGTCCTGGCATTTTGCGATTTTTTCGTGTTCCTTTTTATCGACCTTGCTATCACCTGGTATTGCGATGTCAATGATAGTCACCTTGTTTTTCTCGACCAGCGTGATGTCTGGTGTATTATGCGCCAATACCATGTCTGTTTGTATACAAAAATCCCACAAGATCTTGACCATCTGATTTTCAGTGACTTTTTCAGGCTTGTGTTCCCACCAATTTGTAGCAGTATTATTATTATTATTATTATTATTATTATTATTATTATTATTATTATTATTATTATTATTATTATTATTATTATTATTATTATTATTATTATTATTAACAAGTGCAATTCAAGGTGTTGATCATCATCTTTAAAGCCCTACATGGCTTAGGTCCAGGTTACCTCCGGGACCGCATCCTACCTCATACTTCCCTTCGACCGGTTAGGTCCCACAGAGTGGGTCTCCTCCGGGTCCCGTCAGCCAAACAATGCCGGCTGGCGGGGCCTAGGGGGAAGGCCTTCTCTGTGGGGGCCCCTGTTCTCTGGAACCAACTACCCCCAGAGATCCGAATTATCCCTACCTTGCTGGCCTCCCGAAAAGCCATTAAGACATGGCTCTTCCTGCAGGTGGGGTGATTTTGAGACAACTTTCCCCCATGTATGCATGGTTTTGTATGTCTTTTTAAACTTTTTAAAATTGTTTTTAATAATTTTATTGTTTAGTTGTTCCTTAAAATGTTGTACGCCGCCCTGAGTCCTCAGGGAGTAGGGTGGCATAGAAGAACACTAAATAAATAAATAAACAACCGCATGATTTACTTAACAACTGCAGTGATATGCTTAACAGCTGTGGCAGGTCGTAAAATGAGGTGCGACTCATTTAACAACTGCCTCGCTTAGCAATGGAAATTTGGGGCTCCGTTGTGGTTGTACGTTGAGGACTACCTGTACATGAAGTGTTGACCAGACAGCAAAGAGACTAGCAATATTCATAGGAATTTCCCAAAGCTATAGTGGTCAGGCCGATTTAAACTGGATTAAAAATAGGGTGTAATCCAAAATGGTGGCTCCATCCTTAGGTTTGATGTCTGAGTCTCCATAGGCTCGGGTTAAGGAGTGTTGTGAAGACAAACTTTAGGAACTTGTGCGAATTCATATGGCTTTCAAAGCGGCTAGGATATAGTCCCTCTCTCAGAAAGAATTAAGACTGGGTGCTAGATTCGGTCTAACACTTCAGCAGTATCTGGACTTTGCATATAAACACACCCAACCCTCTGACATGCATAGACACACGCACGCACGCACGCACCCACACACATCCGCAGGTCCACTTCAGGAGTCCTTTCTCCTTGCATCACTCCAAAGGAGAACCTAGAAAGTTCCTCAGTGCAACAAACTATGATGGTGCCCAAGTTCTCCCTGCCCCCTTTTCTGCCTATAAACCTGGGCAGTGTGAAAAGTCTGAATGTCGACTGAGACTTGTCAAAGACGTGAACGCAAAGAGCCCAACAAGTTAATTTTCAAAGACCACAAAGGCGGAGGTGGTGGAAGAAATGAGGTAACTTGTCTCCCAATTGGGGGGGTTGTGAGAGAGACCCTGATGGTTCTTCTAATGCGCTATAGTCCATTAGGAGAAGGGAAGTGGAACTTGGCAAGGTGACTGACAGCTACATAAAGAAGAAGCTACAGAAAAAGAGAAGAAAAGGAAAAAGGTTCAGAATACAAAGAAAGGGAAAATAACATAACAGAAAAATAAACGAGCTATTGTTTGTTTTCCAAATTAAGAGTGTGAATGAAGACATGAGAAATGGGATGATATAGTCAAGTCTAGCTACTGGGATCTGCATACTTTAAACATTTTTTTTCATATTTTTAGAAATAACTAAAGGTGACAAACATATCCAACACACCTTCCTTCTCCTATTTCCAGAATCATCACCTTGTGAGCTGAATTGGGTTGAGAGAGTGACTGGCTTCCACCCCTAAGGTGAGACTAGAACTCACCATCTCCTGGTGACTGGTCCAAAATTGCCCAGCTGGCTTTCATGCCCAAGGCAGGACTAGAATTCACTGTCTCCAGCCGAGATGGTGCAGTGGTTAAATGCAGCACTGCAGGCTACTGCTAGTTCAGCAGTTCAGCTGTTCAAATCTCACCGGCTCAAGGTTGACTCAGCCTTCCATCCTTCTGAGGTTGGTAAAATGAGGACCCAGATTGTTGGGGGCAATATGCTGACTCTGTAAACCGCTTAGAGAGGGCTGTAAAGCACTATGAAGCGGTATATAAGTCTAAGTGCTATTGCTATTGCTATTCTAGTTCAGTGTCTTAAACACTAGACCAAATAGTCTACCAATATTGAAACTTTCATCCCCCAAAGAAACTAAAGCCAGCAAACTGATATTTTCCTCCAGGATATTTTATTTCTGTTCTGTATTTGATACGGTTTCCTACACAGGACAGGGGAAATAAATGGTTATTCCTACAAGCGGGTGACAAACTGGGCTGCCAGTATTTCAACAGCCCTTTCATGCTGTCCAAAATGTCTTGGCTCTTGAGGCGAGGAAATTCATAGGGTCCAAACTAGACCTGAATATACATGCCCAGCACATGAAAACACATAAAACAGAATGTTTGAACCTTGCCAGAATGCTCTTACTTGAACAAAGGAGCACAAGATGATATGTGAAATCTGTAAACTATCAGAAAAACAGAGTGAAACAATAACGGGTGTGTGTTTTCAAAGAAATATGGGAAAAATAAATGCAAAATCTACCAATTATTTTGTTGTCAGGTTCCCTCCCCATTCCCAACCCATACAAATACTGAATAATAAAATCAAAAATCAAAACATCCTTTGTTTAAAAAAGGCACATACACATAAAAACAATGTTAATTATTTGGTTGGGGGGGGGTGTTTCCTCTCTTTAAATGTATTTTCTCCTTCCCACTTTAGGTGTTCAGGCTCTTGGGAAGTGGACATTTAAGAACATATACAAAAAGCCCCATCTTCTTCAAATGCAGAAAATTCCCAGAATTAGTGTATTTTGAAAAAAATGAAGACTTTTTTTGACTTTGATAACAGAAGTCTAATTGACAGATACATAACATATATTAGCCACGGTAAATTGGTTACAAATTCATTCTGTTAAAAACAGGATATTTTCAAAATAGAAAGTTAATAAACAAGCTAGACCTAAATAGTTTTAAGGCTGTTGTGTAAACTTAAAAAGAACACCCCACAAAAATAGAAGTATACAAACAATATATTCCTACTGCTATTCAGTTTTATTTTTCAATAAGCTGGGAGAGAGAGGTAAAACATAAACCTTTATATAAGTTTCAAAAATACACTGCCAGGCTCAAGCTAGACAGTTATAGACAGACTGTATAGCTGTGATTTTGATTCCATTTTTTGAGGCAAAGTTCTAGTAAAAACAATACAACTCCAAAGAATGGCAAGTCACGCATACAATTCACATGTTCAGAAACAATACAAGCTCACAAGTACACCAATGTTTGCAAAATGTAGTATGTTCTAGCAGATCTCTAACCAGTTGGGAGAAAGGTCTTGGATCTAAGATTTTCAGCCCCACTTGAAGCCATCTGGTTCATGTTGAAGCTACTTCAAATCCCAGAACTCCCCGTTCAAGATTGTCTACCTCAAAGAATTCTGGGAATTTGAAGATAATGTATCTGGATGGTATTTAAGTTGAGGAATCCTATTTTTGAATGTGTTGTGCCCACTTCATTCAAACAACCCTTGAAGCTGGGGAATTCCTGGGAGATGTTCCATCATCTCAACACTCATCTTTTTTCCCCCTTGAAGTTGTGCCTACGCACACCATATCTGATTTGTCTATTTGCTTATGAATTCATCAATCAGGATCAATTTTGTCACAATGTGAATATATTGCCAGTTGAGCCTCTGTGCTATATTTCTTAGTCTTCTATTGTATTTCTAGATCTACTGTATTTTTCTAATCAAGCAGACACGTGATATGTGTTTCTACACATGTGTGCATTCCAGGAGTTTGTCTCCTCCTTCTTTCTCTTCTTCTGCAAGCCTCCGTCCGAGGCAGATGTGAATTCTTGACTGGGACAATGTAGCTTAATTAAGATGTATGTTTTGTTACTTTTATACTGAAATAAATATTTTGTTAATTAGAATTAAATCTCGGTTTCATTTTCTACGTAAGGATGACTTCAAGGGAACAAGATCTATATCGCCTCGGTAGGAATAAATCCCTATCTCATCAAATTTTGATGCCATTTGATCAAGGATCCCACTAAGGTGGCAATGCCTAGTAGCCCACAATTAGTATTTCTTGTTCAGTTGTTCACTAAGATCATATCCTAGGTAAGTTCAGTTTTGTACTATTTCAATATTTTGAAGACACTTTTATCTCCTCCTACCCAATTACTCGTTTTTTTTCTCTCTCCTGGTAATTGTCCTTTTTGGAGACATCCATATCTGGAAATCACTGTTCCATAGTTTAGAATCCACGGGACTGAAATGTAAATAGCATTTCAGGGGCTTTTAGGACAGGAGAAATTAGACAGAGGACTAAGTAAGCAAAGCCTATGTTTTATGTGAGGGAAATGTTAAGGTAGTTTTAGATCAGGGGTGGTGAACAATGATCCTTTTATGACTTGCTGGCTCAGGAATTCTGGGAGTTGAAGTCCACAAGTCATAAAAGGGCCATGGTTCACCATCCGTTTTAGAATTTAGATGATCCAGCTGTGCAGTGAGCATATACAATCTCACTCTCAAACCATGTATTTTAACATGCCATGACTGGCTTCCATCTTTATTATCCTGCATTTCTGGTGTATACAGGTAGCCCTTTACTTACAACAGTTCATTTAGTGACCGTTCGATGTTACAATGCACTGAAAAAAAATGACTTATGCGTGTTTCTCACACTTACAACCATTGCAGCACCCCTGTGGTAAACGTGATCAAAATTCAGACACTTGGCAATGGACTCATATTTATGCCGGTTGCAGTGTCCTGGGGTCATTGATCCCCTTTGCGACCTTCTGACAAGCAAAGTTGATGGGGAAGCCAGATTCACTTAACAACCATGTTACTAGCTTAACCACCGTAGTGATTCATTTAATAACTGTGGCAAGAAAAGTTGTAAAATGGGGCAAAACTCACTTAACATGTCTCACTTAGCAACAGAAATTTTGGGTTCAGTTGTGGTCGTAAGTAGAGGACTACCTGTAGTTCATCCCACAGCATGGTCACATACAACAGACAACCAACTCTGTTGCTGGAGGAGTCATTGTATGGTGCTGGTGATCTAACTAAAGAAACCCAGAAGAAAGAAGCAATTGAGATTCCACTAAGTCCTACCAAAGAACAGATTCTAGGGCTTAATTTCCCCCCTCAATTTCATGAGTTATCATATTTATTTATTTATTTTGGTTTTCTTAAATGCCGCCCAACTCCCGAAGGACTCAGGGCGGCGTACAACAGAGAAAATACAAGAATAACCAATTTATAAATATACTTAAAAACAAATATAAAAATTAAAAACACAGTATTAAAATCATCCAACAACCTCTCAGAGTTGCAGAACCAAATAGATCTTGCTATGAAGTATTCACTTTAAGCACCAGATTTTAGAGGCTAGGAACCATTGTCTTCTCTTCAAGCTTTTTCTTAGCATTTGGCTGGATTCTCATAGCACAGGAAGCCATAATGAAGATTTGTTATGTTTGGGTTTAGTGTTGTACAAATATAACTGCAGTTTATGCAATAAGCCATCAACTTGTAGTGAACTATCTCCTATTGCTGTGCGTGAATGAAACCAGTCCTGTATCAGAGAGTCTCTGTGGAGTGGGCAGCATACAAATGCAACTAATAATTTTTTTTAAAGATTAATTTTAAAGATATAGAACAAGTATGAAATATCTGAAATTTGATTTCTATATTCTGGCATTTGAAATACTAATATGAGATTAACCCTTAAAATAGTTGGGTGAATGTCTGAATCTTTTTATTTTATTTTATTTACACATACACACACTAATACATCCCTCCCCTAATTCTGTCAGTATCCAATAACCTAATATTAAAATATGTAGCATTGTGCTTCAAGGATTGTTTACTGAAACCTATCTGGAAACTGAATTAACAGGCCAATGCTAAACCCTTTAAGGCAGTGGTTCCCAACCTGGGGGTCGGGACCCCTTTGGGGGTCGAATGACCATTTCCCAGGGGTCGCCCCGGCATCCTCAGCTCCCCCCCCCACTGCCATAAGCCTGGCCATATCGACTCAACTCGCCCGAGCCCTCCGATTGGTCGGGAGAGGTGCCATTCGGTGAGAGGCGTTTGTGACGCCTGGCGGCCAAGCTTTGGCAGCATCAGCTAAGGGGCCAGCTTTGCTCTCAATTCTGGAAGTTGAAGTCCAGGCACCTTAAAAGTTGCTGAGATTGAGAAATATTGCTGTACACTTGTTGGTTATCAAGTCTAAATACAGAAGGAGACTTGTTGTGGAAGATGATATTCCTTGTGCTCTTGCAAAGACTGGCCCGAGAATTTCTGATCTGGCATAATTACATATTGTTTTTGTGATTAATCGCTATGCTTTAATTATGTTCAATTTGTAACAATGAAAATACATCCTGCATATTAGATATTTACATTATGATTCATAACAGTAGCAAAATTACAGTTATGAAGTAGCAACGAAAATAATTTTATGGTTGGGGGTCACCACAACATGAGGAACTATATTAAGGGGTCGTGGCATTAGAAAGGTTGGGAACCACTGCTTTAAGGGATTCCCCACTATAATGCAACATACTTTAGGTTAAACCACGAAAGAATGACGTTGCAATGGCTCCAGATGGGATTTCTCTCTGAACCAACTGAAATTCAGGCAATAACTGAAATTTACTGAATTTATTTCAAAATTAGAAAGTTTATGGTGTGGGGAAGCTACCAGGGTAAGCATAGGTAATAGGGAATGAAGTAGACCAGATCTATTTGCTACTGTGTGAATTTGGTTTGTTATTTTTTTACTTCGCACTGAAATCTATGGGATTTCTTTTCTTTTCTGTGATTGAGCTGTGCCTCTGGTCTCAAAGCGGCTGAAATCTCATCAGCTCCCGGAGTGGATGGAGTCAGTGTGTTTAATGTTCCAGTTAGAAATGCTTTGTTTATCCTGGCCAAAAGGAGCAGAGACTCATTTCGAAGCATACTCATCATGCCTGTAAGCTCCCTCCAAAAACAAACGAACTTTTCTTCTCAAGCTGTACTTACATGCAGAGTGAAAGCACATCCCAAAAGTGGTGAGGAGAGACATTATTCTGTGCACAGCCAAGGGTTACTGTGAAGAAAGGCATAGATAGATGCAGAAAGGAAAAGCAAGTGCAGGAGTCAAGGAACTACACATAAGTAGTCCATAAAGCAGGACAAGATCCTAGTTTCGTTATTTAGTTCTCTAATCAGCAAAGGGTTACAAATAAGAGACATAGCCGCCATTTATTAGCATTTTACTGCAGCAGTCCCCAATCTTTCTGGTTCTGTCGACTGGCAGCAGCAGAGGGGAGGAGGGGGGAAAGAAGGAATGGTTTCGTGCACGCGCCTGCCACTTAAACAAATGGAGCTTTGTGCGTGCACCCGCTGTTTGTGCGACCTGGTTCCTAACAGGCCGTGGGCCGGGACTGTGGACCTCTGATTTATTGGGGCTGGAATGAGGGCTGCAAATCCAGTGTACATAGACATTTGCATCCTGTTTACTTCCACCAACCTTCCTGTAGGACAGTGTTTCTCAACCTTGGCAGTTTGAAGATGTGTGGACTTCAACTCCCAGAATTCCCCAGCCAGCAACCCAGGAATTCTGGGAGTTGAAGTCCACACATCTTCAAACTGCCAAGGTTGAGAAACACTGCTGTAGGATATTTACCCTTTGGGCTGATGCAATTACAAGATAATGGGGATGAGAGAGGGTTTAATTTTTCTAACCAATTTTATTTGCACTGTGTCTAAATTGATGGGCCCTAGAAGAAAACAATATTGGAGGAAATTAACTAAAATTTATGGGGTAAATTTGACCAACCGAGCTGAATGGGAACTGTAGTGATTACACCCAGGTTACAACCTGGTGCCTTCTAGATACTTTGGACTTCAAAGTCGAAGGCTATCTGGAATAAAAGGGAACTGAATCCTAAATATCTAGGGCACTAGGAGCAGAAAATGACAGGCTTTTTATGATGCCAAATTTCTTTCTAATATGGCAACAAAGGGGGACTATTTTCCTCAATAAACTCAGTTCACTGCTTCTTATATTGATGGAAGATTCTTCACCATTCTTGCCTACCAGCCTGTCTAGTTCAATCAAAAACAAACTCACTAGGGAAAGATTTGCAAATAAATGAATCCCTTAGATCACGGTTTCCCGACCTTGATACCTCGAAGACACATGGATTTCAATTCCCAGAATTCCCCAGCCAGCCATGTTGGGAATTGAAGTGCACGTTTCTTAAAAGCGCCAAGGTTGGAAACCCTGCTTCAAATCATTTGATAAAATGAAGAGCCGAGTTGGTGCAGTGGTTAAATGCAGCACTGCAGGCTACTGCTAGTTCAGCAGTTCAGCTGTTCAAATCTCACCGGCTCAAGGTTGACTCAGCCTTCCATCCTTCCGAGGTGGGTAAAATGAGGACCCGGATTGTTGGGGGCAATATGCTGAACTCTGTAAACCGCTTAGAGAGGGCTGGAAAGCACTATGAAGTGGTATATAAGTAAAGTGCTATTGCTATTGCTATTGAAGAAGGTGACTTTTAAGGGCAAATGAGACAGCAAACAAGGCTGCATTGTGATTAGCCTTACAGGAGCCACACAACACTGAGTGTGCCTGTGAATACCCTATGAAAGCAGAAGAAGCCTAAATGCACGACTGTCCATAAGGAACTTTTTTTCTAGGTATAACAGAGATATTAAAAGTATCACAGCAACTCTCCTACCAATGTCAGTCCAGGTGACTTGCAACGTCACTTTACAAGTCAATTGTGCAAAAATTGATGGACCCTGAAAGCTGAAAAAGTTTTTTTTAAAAAACCAGATTGTTCACTGAACAAATTGTATTTACTAGCATGGGGAATCTCTGACCAGGGCCTTCCATAATACAGGTAGTCCTCGACTTACAACAGTTCATTTAGTGACCAAAGTTACACCCGGCACATAAAAAAAGTGACTTATGCACGTTTTTCACACTTGCAGCATCTCCATTATCATTCCATCAAAATTTGGACACTTGGCAACTGACTCATATTGAGGGCCACACAATATGGACTTTGTAACACTTGCAGTAAGGTTTTCGTAGTACTGTTACATTGACCAACTCACATGGGTTTTCTTGTATTTTAAAGTTGCCATTTTTCAAAATGTACAGCTAATGATTTGCCGTAAGCTTTAAAATACAAGAAAACCCAAGTCAGCTGGCCAGTGTGACAGTACTACAAAAACCACATGGCAAGTATTACAAAGTCCATATTGTGTGGCCCTCAATACTTATGATGGTTGCAGTGTCCCGGGGTCGTGTGACCGCCTTTGGAGACCTTTTGACAAGCAAAGTCCATGGGGAAGTCAGATTCACTTACTAACTTAAGTGCAGTGATTCGCTTAACAACTATGGCAAGAAAGGTCGGGAAATGGGGCAAAATTCACTTAACAGATGTCTCACTTAGCAGCAGAAATTTGGGGTTAAATTGTGGCTGTAAGTCGAGGACTATCTATATAAAAAGTGAAAAGGGCCAAAGTTTACAACTTTGTTAGTACACAACCAATGATTCCTGGCTAACTAAATGTCATGGAATTGCCCAGGAGTCTTTTGTAATCAGAAATAAACAATATAAGATAAGTCAGGATCAAAAGGAACATCATGAGGTAAAATTGAAGAGTATATAGAACCCGCTGAAGAGAAAAAGGCAGGAAAAAAGGGAAACGCCCCCTTTATGTTTACGGCAACCAATCACAGCGTGGATTGCCTCATGCTTGAGTCAGCACTTGCTAACTAATCAACTACAGGCAGTCCTCGACTTACAACGGTTCATTTAGTGACCGTTCAAAGTTACAACGGCACTGAAAAATGTGACTTATTACCGTTTCCCCCACTTCCGACCTTTCCAGCGTCCCCACAGTCATGTGATCAAAATTCAAACGCTTGGCAACTGGTTCATAGTTATGACCGTTGCTGTGTCCCAAGGTCCCGTGATCCCCTTTTGCGACCGTCTGACAAGCAAAGTCAATGGGGGGGGGGGAGAGGCCAGATTCCCTTCACAACCGTGTTATTCATTGAACAACTGCAGTGATTCACTTAACAAATGTGGCAAGAGAAGCCGTAAAACGGGGCAAAACTCACTTCACCAATGTCTCACTTAACAAAAGAAATGTTGGCCTCAATTGTGGTCGTAAGTCGAGGACGACCTGTACAACTGTTGGTGTTCTGGCCTATTGTACCCTTTACTGTTCCAGCTACTAGGTTCAATATACTGACACTTAACGCGGTTGATACTTAGCAGTCTTTTCCTTACTTAATGACGGTTAAGTAAGTAGGGGGGGACAGGTCTGCTTGTTTATAGACTAACCTAATTGTTTTTCCACCCCAATTTCATTTGGAGGAAGGGTCTGGGCCCTTTTGTGGGTGGGAATCTCCCCACTAAGTGAGGACCCCATTTTCATCATTCTCTTGCTGGCTTTTTGACTCATTGAACACATTTGACTGCTTAGAACAGGAGTCCCCAAACTTGGCAACTTTAAGACTTGTGGACTTCAACTCCCAGAATTCTCCAGCCAGCATAGCTGGCTGGAGAATTCTGGGAGTTGAAGTCCATAAGTCTTAAAGTTGCCAAGTTTGAAGACCTCTGGCTTAGAAGGATGTTACGGAAGACTGGCTAGCCTGTTCAGTTTCCCACACAGGCGAAAAGTACATCTTTAGCCAACGGTTGTCTAACATCTCCCCCAACCAGTGTGCATGTGCACTGGGGTGTCACACAAGTTCCACAAAACTAAGCAGGAGAAGAACAAATTCAGCAGGCACGGAAGCCAATGAAAAATAGGACACAGACAGACACGGCTCGCAGAAGCACACCATAACAAAGCACTCAAAGCTCCAGAGAATTGCACAAAAGGCGTTGAACAGGGAGGGCACGGTTAGGAAACTGGCTCCAGTTTTCAAGCCTGGGAAAAGTTAAAGTCTACCAGCAGAGATAGATAGATACAGATTAACAAGAGTTGGAAGGGACCTTGTAGGTCATCTAGTCCAACCCCCCACCCAAGCAGGCCCTCCTACACCATTTCTGACAGATGGCAATCCAGTCTCTTCTTGAAAGCTTCCAGTGATGAAGCTCCCACAACTTCTGAAGGCAAAGCTGTTCCATTGGTCGATTGCCCTCACTGTCAGAAAATTTCTCCTTATTTCTAGGTTGAATCTCTCCTTGATCAGTTTCCATCCATTATTCCTTGTCTGGCTTCAGGTGCTTTGTAAAATAGTTTGACCCCCTCCTCTCTGGGGCAGCCCCTCAAATATTGGAAGACTGCTATCATGTCTCCCCTGGTCCTCCTCTTCAGTAGACTAGCCATGCCCAGTTCCTGCAACAGTTCATCATAAAAGCTTTTTAGCTGTTTTACTTTCTAGCCAGCTGTTCCTCAATCTTGGCCACTTTAAGCTGTACAGACTTCAACTCCCAGAATCCCCCACCCAGCCAGGCTGGGGAATTCTGGGAGTTGGAATCCATACAGTTTAAAGTTACCAATTTTGAGGAACACACTCTATCCTCTGTTTACGTTTTGTGGTTGCTCAATTCCACACTCAGCCTGTTACCTCCCCTTACCACCACCCCCAAAAAACATGTTTAGTTGAAAGAAGATCAAGTTCCATCATGGGTTAGTTTTTGCATTAGCCAAGAGCAAGAAAACCTTAAAATTCATCTCAACTGTTGGAAAGGAGAAGCAATGGAATGCGGAAAGTGAGCAAAGACTCAGCGGACTGGTAGATATTCAAAAAGCGGTTTAAAAAAGCAAGAAACAGGACACTACTTAGTTACAGGTAAAGACAAATTAGGTAGGACATCACCTGAAAAACAGAGATTCAGAAGCCAAGGAGCTAAATAGAGGTCACCTCTTGGAATATATCAGAAAGGAAAATAATCTATCCAGCAGGGAAGAACAGAAATAATTCAACAATTCATCTTTGCAGAACTTAAAAACAGAGGATATATTTTATTTGTACATTCAACTTTGCCGGCACTTGCCATTTAACAATGATGAAAGTAAAAAATCATTCTGGCAAAATAGCTTCTTTCTTTCCCCATCCGAAGTCTACACTGAAAGTTTTCACAGGTTTTCAACTGGCTCAGTACTCACAACTTCGTTTTTTTCTCAAGACCCTTGGAAAAGTGCAATTTTGACCAGTATGCCAAGATGTCCATCAGCCAAACCAAGATTCCCATCATTGTCTAAAGTGACAGGAAACCAGAAAAGTTACACCACCTTTAATCAACCTAGTGCTCTCTAGCTAGTTGGGACAATTCCCAGAATTCATAATCAAGCATCAATTTCACCAATGTTATCTATAGATTGTGACAGGTGTCATCTCAACTCACCGGAGAAAAGATTCCCAAACTGTGGCAGGCAAATTTACACTTTCGAGTATTACTAAACTTACAAATCTTCTTTCCACTTGCCCTCTTTTCTTAATAGTGGCGTAAGGATTCTGCAAACAGCCAGTAACTTTGCATCATTCAAATGTCGCAGAACATTATTCTGAAATGATCTTTCTTATGCTTGCATGTCTACTTATTTTTCAGAAAGTTTAAATGTCTCCTTTAAAGACTATTATGTCCAAACAACAGTGAAGTATTGTCACTTGCTTGAATTGAAGGGTAATTTATTTTGTGGCTCAAAGCAACTGAAATGGACAAGATTCTCACATACAGTAGATTCTCAAGGATGAAACCCAGATTTTCGGATTTATGCAAGAGTAGGCAAGCTGATCCTTCATTTTTAGAAACTGTTTTGAATATGACTGGGACCTTTAACAAATTCAGCAAATGAGTTCTGTTTTAGAATGTACTGTTCTACCATTTTATTGGATGTAGTTAAAAAAATTAAGTATTAAAAGTGCATTTTCTACCAATATTAACCACAAGGAAGTCATCATCTATTTTGTTTGGCTGGCTGGAGAATTCTGGGAGTTGAAGTCCACAAGTCTTAAAGTTGCCAAGTTTGAAGACCTCCGATTTATCATTTCAGCAGGTTATTGTACCAGAAAGTTTGATATCTCCTTTAATTAGACAGTAGCAGTTGGAAAAGGCTGCTGCATACTTACTAGAATTGGCAAGAGTTAAAAAAAATTTGTATGAAATACTTCCTTTGACAGATACTAATATCCATTATCCCATTAAGTTTGATCCCAACTGTAATGGATGATGTTTCTCTTTTTCTGAATAGGCAGTTAAGTTAGACAGACTTTGATTTTGGAAAATTTAGAATTCCAGAGTCTTTTGCAAGACTTGATGCCCTATTGTTGCCTTAGGTCAGTGTTTTCCAACCTGACCCATTTTAAGACGTGTGGACTTCAACTCCCAGAAATACCTCAGCCAGCATTCTGGGAGTCGAAGTGTTAGTGGGGGAAGATCCCCCGGAGGTCGATGGATCGTTGCTTCCCTTTTGAAAACATACTTACTTAGAAAAATAAAACCGAGATTCAAAACTAATTAACAAAATATTTATTTCAGTAGAAAAATAATAAAAGAATCCTTATTAAGCTTATTAAGCTACATTTTTATCGGCTAAGGAAATAAATCACTTCTACCTTCGGTAGAAATGGCGAAGAGAAAGGAAGGAGGAGACCTCTGGAATGCAGGCATGCGTAATAGAATATATCATACGTCTGCTTGACCATAGATATAAGAAACAGAAAACATAGAGATGCACAACTGGCAATAATCACATCGTGACATCCACCCATCTTAAAATGGCTCAGGTTGGCAATACTGCCTTAGATGAAGAAACCAAAATGGAATCAATCATTGCAAAAAAATCACTGCAACTCTGCATTGGATATAGGTTGCATTTGTTAATTTTACAACCTCCCCAGAGCTGTTTGGTTAAAGAAAAAAAAAATCAACCTGTTGGGTTGAGTTAAGAAGCAGGAGGCCCATGTAATATAGCACCCAGGGAAATTCAAAAGTATTATGCCATTTGAAAGCCATGCAAAACAGAAAATAACATGCAAGAAGTTCCTAGTTTTTCTATCACCTTACAGTTCTTCCTGGATCTGATAGGACTTTACGAAAGCAGAACACAACGGCATAGCTTTCATGTAAGGTTGAAAAGTCCTTATTGTTCCTCATTGGGCACCTGGTGATTATAAGATGGGGTTAAGAAATACAAACAAGTTCCTTCACAGGATTTTTTTTTTGTACACAAAATATGTTTTGTTTCCTGCTGAGAATTCCAGTACAAAGCCTAAACAAAGTCCAAGACATGTTCTGGTCTTCCGTGGTTGCACTGACTCATGGATGGAGCCACTATTCAAAGATCTGAGCCTGGGACCTTAAGGTTGGGTCTCAAGGAGACTTGTGGCAACCAAAATGAATGCACCAGTGACACTCCAAGAATTGGTCTGCCTAAGTTTCTCTCACACTGCTGTAGGACGTAAGGACAATTTTCTTACTAGCCATTTGCACTCTGACTTTGGGATTTCTCAACGACAGAATGCGACTTGGCAACCCAACTGGATTTAGCCTGATCATATTTTTCTCCAGAGAGGCAAGAAAACATGTATTTAGAGGTGGAGCTCTTGCCTCACAATCAGGAGGTTGTGAGTTCAATCCTAGGTAGAGGCAGATTCAGGGTTTCCTGCTTGGGCAGGGGGTTGGACTAGATGACCTGCAAGGTCCCTTCCAACTCTGTTAATCTGTTAATTGAAATTATCCTGGAGAGTTCTAAAGAAAATCAGCAATCCTTCCATGCTATATCTTTGCAATATCTTGGAGGCTTTTGGAAGGACATAATTCATACAGCTATTCAAAGACTGGAATTATTTTCATTGCTGCTAGCTTTAGAAAAACGGACAAGAGTTTTTTGTTGGCAAAAATATAACTACGACGGTGGCTTTCTAAAAATACGATCCTTATTGAGAAAAATGTGTGACAAACTGAAGCCACAGAAGGATATGACATGTCTAAAATCCTAAAGAGAATACCTTCTTGATCTTGAAGAAAATCAAGGCAGAGTCATATTTGTAAAATACGAGTGGTTTTAATGGGAATTAAAAATTAAGGCTCATGATATCCTTCACATGTGAACTCAAGAAGACAATCCCATCGACTTCAATGGGACTCCCAGATAAATCTGTTGCTTCCGTTAAAATCATTAGGATAGTCAAGGACTTGGTTTTAGTCCTCCCTGCTCCTCAATAGGCTTGTTGCAAGAAAGAAAGGGGCCAAGTCTGCCATTAAATATATTTATCAGCCACCATGTTTCATTCAAGAGGATCTCTGTCGATCCAGAGATCAACAGGGAAGTCTCCCATGGATGTACAGCTAGTCTTTGACTTACAACCGTTCATTTAGTGACTGTCCAACGCTACAACAGCGCTGAAAAAGTGACTTATGACCGTTTTTATGTTATGACCATTGCAGCATCCCCATGATCATGTGATCAAAATTCAGATGCTTGGCAACTGGTTCATATTTATGACCGTTGCTATGTCCCTAGGTCATGTGATCCGCTTTTGCGACCTTCTGACTAGCAAAGTCAATGGGGAAAACCAGATTCACTTAACAACTAACTTAATCAACTGCAGTAATTCACTTAACCACTGTGGCATGAAAGGTTGTAAAATGGGGCAAAACTCACTTAACAACTATGTCGCTTAGCAACAGAAATTTTTGAGATCCATTGTGGTCGTAAGTCAAGGACTACCTGATGTTGTCCAAACAACATCCATATGGTGATCACAACCGTTGATTGAAGCCCTGTCATCTCTTTAGGAGAATCGTGATGGACGTAAAAAAAAGGACAGGGACTCTGATTGTACGGTTGTGGCTCTTCTCTCGACTTTTTGACTCCCTCCCTGCTGACACCCTGAAACCAAGGGACCCAATTCACGAACTTTTTGGTCTTGATCTTTTCACCTATTTTAAAGAACATTACCACTGCTGGTCTGAGGAGGAGGAAGAGGAGGAGGAGGAGGGAAGGAAGGAAGGAAGGGGAGGAAGAGGAAGAGGAGGAGGGAAGGAAGGGGAAGAGGAGGAAGAAGAAGAAGAAGAGGAGGAAGAGGTAGAAGAGGGAGGAAGAAGAAGAGGAGAAGGAGGAAAGAGGGAGGAAGGAAGAAGGAGGAGGGGGAGGAAGGAAGGAAGGAGGAGAAGAAGAAAGAGGTGGAGGAGGGAGGAAGGAAGGGGAGGAGGAGGAGGAAGAAGAAGAGGAGGAGGAAGAGGTAGAGGAGGGAGGAAGAAGAAGAAGAGGAGGAGGAAAGGAAGGAAGGGGAGGAGGAGAAGAAGAAGAGGGAGGAGGAGGAAAGGAAGGAAGAAAGGGGAGGAGGAGGAAGAAGAAGAGGAGGAGGAGGAGAGGGAGGAAAGAAGAGGAGGAAGAAGGAGGAGGGGGAGGAAGGAAGGAAGAGAAGAAGAAGAAAGAGGAGGAGGAAAGGGAGGAAGGAAGGGGAGGAGGAGGAAGAAGAAGAGGAGGAAGAGGTAGAAGAGGGAGGAAGAAGAAGAAGAGGAGGAGGAGGAAAGGAAGGAAGGTGAAGAGGAGAAGAAGAAGAGGGAGGAGGAGGAGGAGGAAAGGAAGGAAGAAAGGGGAGGGGGAGGAAGAAGAAGAGGAGAAGGAGGAGAGAGGGAGGAAAGAAGAGGAGGAAGGAAGGAGAAGAAGAAAGAGGAGGAGGAAAGGGAGGAAGGGGAGGAGGAGGAAGAAGAAGAGGAGGAGGGAGGGAGGAAGGAAGGAAGAGGAGGAAAAAGCCTCTCGCTTCACCAACCCACCCCCTTAATACTAACACTACTCAGAAGGATTTGTGTTTACAAGAAATAGATATAAAATGGCTGAAACACATCACTGCAAAAGCAGGGGAATGCAGGAACATCCTTTGACTTGGCAGCCTTTATGTGAAGCTTGAACTGCAAATTAAAAAACAAACACGAAAATAGAAATGTTAGAAATAATAGCAACTCAAGAGGGGAAAATAAAGGGAGGGGAACAACGGGGGGGGGGAAGAGTTGACATTTGTTTCTCGCTTCATGGCGGAGACCCATGCAAAGGGATTATTGCAGAACGTAAAATAAAAGGAAGCAAAAACACAAATCGCTTCTTTCCTCACCCTGCTCATCTTGACTGCAGGAATATATTCGTGCAAAGGATACAAAACCGCAACCCAAATTTGCCAGCTGTTTACAGATGAGCACTTTCTCTGAGAAAGGAGAAAGTCCAAAAGCGGAGTTGTTTCGATTGACTGATGATGACCCTTGCAGAGTTGCAAAACTCAGAAAAACAGACACGTCCAAACGAACAACAGCCAAATGGATCTGCAGTCTGACTTAACTGCTCCGGTTTTCACATTGCACTAAACCAGTGTTTCCCAACCTTGGCAACTTGAAGATGTCTGGACTTCAACTCCCAGAATTCCCCAGCCAGCTTTGCTGGCTGGGGTATTCTGGGAGTTGAAGTCCAGACATCTTCAAGTTGCCAAGGTTGGGAAACACTGCACTAAACCATCAGGAGGTTGGCTTTGTTGACTGCTCAAAGGAAATTGGTGCATCTTGAAAATCAAAATGTTTATGGCTGATCGAGTTATCCAGACCCAGCCAACTGAGATTATTTTCAACAATCTGTACTTAAAGTGCAGTATGATGTCCAAACTAGGTCAGTTTAAGGCAGCTTTCTATGTCTCTCTAAAAATTCTCAGGCAGACGTTTTCCCCAGCTGTGCTCCAGGGAGCAATTTAACTTGAGTGCCCTACCACGCAAAACCTATTTTGCAGTTGCTGTGTTCTGGTATGACCATAAATTGACTGCCGCATTCGTCCAGGTTTATTGAACACAACTCTGGACATATCAACACGCCTACATAATAGGGATTCCCTATTTTCCCAGAATGCAAAAGCTATGCCAGATAATGTTAAGTCCATGCATACCCTGGACTTTAAACTGAAATTTAGAAAGCATTAATCAGTTAACAGGCAAACAGGTACTTCTGTGCAATACACTGTATTTTGGATCAAAAGCACTTGAGCAAAGTAGATTAAATAACACTAGAGAATTCAGCCACTGGATGTGGTGGAAATAATTTTTAGCTCTATACTCTGAATTGGACATGGTACAGAATTCCCCGACTTAAACAAGCTGCTATATTTTAAATCACAGCTAAACAATATATATTGCAATCCCTTTTACAGTAACTAGAAAATACAACTTTTCCAGGGTTGTAACAGAAACATATCTTGTTTCAATGCTCTATAGAAGGGGGGGGGGGAGAGAAACTCCTTGCATAGGCGATACTAATCTAGGGAAAAAATCCTTTCTGATATTTTTTAATGCCTGGATGTAGTCTCTAATAAAACCAGTTGTCTGTTCCAGTGGTGGGTTCCTACTGGTGCGGTCCACTCTATAGCACCAGTAGCGGCCCGCTGGTGATGTCACAGTACTGGTGCGGTCGGTTGCCAGTGCCTGGGTGCCACCATTTTTTTTTAAAAAAATTAAATTTTGTTTTTAAATTTTCTTCTGCCCATGCCCAGAAGCCAAGCTTCCGGAACTGCGCATGCGCTGCCTTCCTACCCCACAGTGAGTCCAAGCAGGGGAGGATGGCTGAGGGAGCGTGTGAGACGCTGAAAGAACGGGCGGCAGGAGCTATCTCCATTCCCCTCCCTTCAGCAGTCCGAGAAGCCACGAACGCGCAGTGATGATCCTAGGCATTTTTGCACATTTGAGGCTTCTCGAGCTGCTGAGGGGAGGGGGAACGGGCGGCAGGACCTATCTCAGTTCCCCTCCCTTCAGCAGTCCGAGAAGCCACACCCACCCGGTCACATGGCTGGCAAGGCACGCCCACCCAGTTACATGGCTGGCAAGCCACACCCACAAAATAAGCCACGCCCACAGAGTGGTAGTAAAAAAATTAGGAACCCGCCCCTGGTCTGTTCCTATTAAATCAGTGATTCACTGATGGGACAGAAATGTATATTTGAAATAATGACATCTAATCTATGATGCAAGAAAAAAAAAAGTAAAGTACTGAGAAAGTGGCTTATTTCTGAATGTATGTGTCTCTGCCTTAAATGCTGCTTTTTCATGAAATAAAAATAAGTCGTTCCTATTGCCTGGAGTAGCTGGAAGTATTAAAAATATTTTCCCACTACTGGACCAGCTTGGAACTTTGTTTTTTTTATATAGTTCAAAATCTAAGGGAGAAAATGATTTCAATTGAAATCCCTGGTTTATGAGTTGCTAAACAGAATTTTAAATCTGACTTATGATCCAGGATTGGGAATTAACCCAGTATATCTGTTCTTCTGGTTTAACCCTCAAAGAACCTCAGAATTTCACAAGCAGGAATCTTTATTCTTTCCTAGATTTCACGTGACAGTTGAATTCCAATCCAAATCAACGAAGTTAAAAAGCCAAATTTGCAAGGTTTCCTTTCTAAAACCTGTAACCGCTGAAAACCGTTTGCCTGCCAATAGCATTTTATGAGTGGCATTTATTGAAATTTCACACATACAATATATTGCAAATAAGATATCTCTCCCCGTATTCTAGATCTGACTCTACTCTGTTTCTCATGGTATGTTTCTACCATGGACAAAGAGTCTTACTATAGGTGCAAAGATTTCTAACATGAGAACACAATTTAAACCAGAATATTATCCATCAATGTCAATAGCAAAAAGTTTTTCTCAAACATACTTTAACTTGGAACCTGAATTTAGGAAGTCCCAAGCACAGTCTTACGCTAAACATGGTCTTCACAAAAATAATAAAGACTGCTCCATTTGGAAAACTCTTATGCAAGTCCAATTTAACGATGATTCTGTACCTGTGCCCTACGCTGCTTTGCTTTGGACAATCCTGTATAAAGATCTCACCTGCCTGATTGGCCCTGCAACCTATTGGATTTAGATGTGAAGTTAGTCTTAGCTGATGGATTTAAATCACAGTGCAGCCATGCCATCGTGATGTTGTCACCGAGAAAGCTTCAATTCTTATCTAAGGAAATTGGAGCAATTCCTTAAAAGGAAACACAAAAACTTTCAGGAGCAGAACTCCAGACTAGGTTGCCACAAGCAAATCTTTCCTCAGTTTCCTACTTTTAAAGCATCCTACGGCAAATGTTAGATTGAAAGGTATCCATCGGCCTCTGATATAGAGTACCAGATCTTTTTGAAAAGGCAGCTTGCCAGAAAGAAATTCTTTGTGGGAATCAGCAAGCAATTCAACTGAGACGATTAAAAAACAACAACTTGGTTTGCACCTTGCGTCTGGCATTTTAGACGCTTATGCTGAAGCAGAACTGTTTCTTGACACACAAAACATTGATCCTTGCATCAGGGACACACCATAAAGATTCTGTGTTGCAAAAAAAGTGAAAGTTTCCCTGTCCAGTTGTGCCTGACTCTGGGACACAGTGCTTGTTGTGTTCTGACTGACCTCTAACTGAACCCTAAACTTGTTTTGACTAGACAACCTCTGACTGAACTGTAAGTTGTTATGTTTTAGTTGAACTCTACCTGAACTGTTGTTGCCACCCAGGTCATGTGTTTGAATGCTCATACGCTATTGGTTGTTGTGTCTGACAGCCCTCTATAAAAGAACTGTCAGATCATGTTTTGCTGGTTACTTGAGTGAGCTGAGTAAAAGAGCTGTTATGAAGTCTGTCTCCTGTGATCCTTGCCTACAATCTAACAGTGCCCATCTCGGTTTCTTGGTCAAGGGAACCAGCATTGTCCAAAGACATTGTCCGCGGTCATATGGCCAGCATGGCTATACAACACAGGTGCATGGAACACTGTTACCTTCCCACCAAATTGGTAACTATTTATCGTATTTGCATGCTTTTGAACTGCTAGGTTGGCAGGAGCTGGGGCACGGAGCTTACCCTTTTGCGCGGCACTCAAACTTGGGCTCTTTAACCACTGAGCCATCGCACCCCCTCTTGTGTTATAAGAAGCCTGTTGTAAATAGCTAAAATCCAGTAGTGGTCCTATTCCTAGGCATGGATTGTGGAAATCTGACTTAGGTGCAGCTACCTGCCATTCTGCGCTGGACCTAACAATGATGCCTGTTTAGATGCCCATGTAAATTGTTTTAAATTGCTGCTTGTATCAGCACAGAAACAAATTTAAGTGTGTAGAATATGGCCAACACAAATCAAGTTGTATGTGTGAACTGCTCTCTCCATTTGCAAACTGCAATGTGAGATTATAACCACAGGAGGGAACTCCATGAATACAAAAGAAATTGTACTTGCAATTAGGGTTTTATGGTCTTTCAAGAAGTTTGAAAGATTTCCATTTTGTTTTTTTTAAATCATGCCTCTTATTGGTGCAGGAAAAATCTTACAATGGGCTATTACAATTATTTGCTCTGGTAGCCTCCATTTCCTACCCTGTTTCCCCCAAAATAAGACATCCCCTGATAATAAGCCCAATCGGGCTTTTGAGTGTATGGCAATAAGGCCAAGCGCTTATTTCAGAGTTCAAAAAAATGTAAGACAGGGTCTTATTTTTGGGGAAACACAGTAGTTGCAGTACTGGACTGTCCCTGGGTAGGTTCTGCAGCTCAAGTGAAAGTGTCATAATTATTTTCAGAAGTTCCTTGTCTTTCCCAACCCAGGTTTCAGAACACTTTTCTCTGTAGAAGAACCAAATTGTTTGAAAAACTAGATCCCACAAGAAGAGGAGTCCTGAATGAACACACAATTACCGTATTTTTCGGAGTATAAGACGCACCTTTTTACCCTCAAAAAGAGGGTGAAAACCTGGGTGCGTCTTATACACCGAATGCAGCCCCACCCAGCCACCCCCACCCTTTGGCCTCTGCCTGCCAGCAATTTACCTCTTTGCAGCAAACAGGGCAAAGCACAAGAAGAGCACAAGAAAAGATAAACTGCCTCCCGATCTACAGCTGACAGGCTTGCAAGCCACATGGTAAAATGAAACTAACTATGGTGGCTGTAATGTGACAAATTGCTGGGAGATAAACTGCTGGCAATAATAGACTGCTAAAATTGAAAAGAGGCAAGCTATAGCTGCTATGGCTCAGAGCTAGAGCTCTTGCCTCACAATCAGGAGGTTGTGAGTTCTATCCTAGGTAGAGGCAGATTCTGTTAATATGTTATTTTGTTAAATGTTTGTAGAGTGTTCAAATTATTAGACTTATTTTTTAAAGACTGCTTTATTATTGTTCTAGACAACTTAACAAAATGAAGAAGCTTTTTAAAATAAATGCTTGCTCTGAAGAGGCCCAGTGCTATTGTATCTTCTTTTAAATAGCAGAGAATACTTCCAGAAAGCCACATCAATTTTAAAGATCTGTAAAAGTATAATCTGAAATGTCCTGTTTTAGTATTAAGTATTAGTATTAAGTATTAGTATTAAAAGAAGGCAGCTGAGAAACCCTGACTTAGTCATGTTTGGAGTAGATCTATTTAAATAATTGGGAGGAGTTAGTGTGATTACATTTAAGAAAACTTTCTGGGATTAATAAACTGCCATAAATGTACATTTCTCCAATTCTTTGCCATTTCTATGGGTCAGGCACACATGCACAGAAATACACAGCAAACAGTGTATATCATGTGTACTGTTTGCTGTTTGGCAAATTGCTGGGAGGCAGAGGCCTTTTTTCCTTGTTTTCCTCCCCAAAACTAAGGTGCGTCTTATACTCCAAAAATACGGTAATTTATATAAAATGTTCTCTTGAGGTACTTTAAGAAGTGTTTGCATTCCCCAAAGAGAATCCTCTTCATAATCTATGACAATTAAAAAGCGTTCGGTTAAGCGTTTCAAGCTCAAAACATTATTAGTTTTGTTTGCAAACTGGAGTCCTTCATAAACGACATCAAACAATGGTGTGTTTTCAGTGCACAGCCAAAGGAGGAAACAGTGATCCAGATCTAGACTCGGATCAAAGCAAATTATTTTTCTTTTGAAAAAGAGATGGCGCTATTTGAAAAGACACTGTTGTGGAGTATCACGTGTGTAAATGAACTTCAACTTCCAGGATCACCAAGACCGTGTCAGCTAGTGAGATGTGGGAAATTACAAGATTTGCTTTGATATCTGTAGTAACCATCTGGTATAGAAAACAGGTTATGGAACACTCAGCTTGATCTGAGTTACGAAGGAACCACAAAAATATTTCACTGGCTGTTTTCAGCTCTGGAAGATGAGATGTGATTGTAGGGAGGTGGCTTGGAGCTTACAGAATATTTGTCCCTTATAAACTTCAGCCTGGTTTGTCCTTAGATGAGAGACTGTCATAGAATTTCAGGGAAGTTGGATAGAATGAGAAGTCAAAATCATGTGTTACAAGAAGGTAGAGTAGAGTAGAGTAGAGTAGAGTAGAGTAGAGTAGAGTAGAGTAGAGTAGAGTAGAGTAGAGTAGAGTAGAGTAGAGTAGAGTAGAGTAGAGTAGAGTAGAGTAGAGTAGAGTAGAATAGAATCACAACTTCTGGAGGCAAGTTGTTCCACCGATTAATTGTTCTGTCACTCAGGAAATTTCTCCTTAGTTCTAAGTTGCTTCTCTCCTTGATTAGTTTCCACCCATAATGGAAATAATGGTAATGGTAATGGAAACCACTTTAATAATATTACCAAGAATGCAAGTGTGAAGCCACGAGGAGTCAAACTTCAATCTCAAGTCTTACTGAAGAGCTACAATGACTCCACAAATCCTAGAAAACAATACCCAGGTGGTGCAAATCCTCAAATTTTAAAAACCGGAACATTGCTGGAATGCTAACGTTCTTTCAAGACTTCCAATCACATCTATCATGTGATTCTTTCCTTCATAAGTCTCAGTGAACAGAATGGATATTAGAGCTTTCTCAGGCCCTTCCATTTGTTTCAGTGGGTTCTGCAAACAGCGTTTCTGGATGGACTGTACGCACACTGTTAGCAATAAGGGGTGAAAAAAAGAGATGGCATTGAGAACAAGACTAAAAGGGTTCAAGTTGAACTGAGCTACTGCCGTTTCCTTGACATCATTCTCCAGATGTGCCGGAAATGAAAGAAATTGTCACCCACCATAGGTGTTGCTCACAATGGCTGGGAAGTCTAGAAGTCGCAAACATAACACATCTGTTGTGGCCCGCCAGCGACAGTGAGGAGGTTGGGGAGGAACATGGGCCAGTCCTGGAGCCTGGGGAAGGCTCTGATGAGTGCTCTGCATCAGAGGCAGAGATGGGGCCACGGCTGTCTGACAGTTATCAGCTACCTTCGGAGTCGGAGATAAGTGGGGCTGAAGAACAGCTGGAGCCTGTTCCCATTGTGCGCATGCACAGAGCTATTAGGAGAAGGGAACAATTAAGGAACAGAGGTCGACTCGGGAGTAAAAGCACAAGGGGATGCTGAATGACCACTCCCATAGGAAATAAATAGGAGCGAAAGGAGAGTGGTGTTTGCAGGAGACAATTAGTTCATTCAATTAGTGTGACTTTCAGAGTCTTGTATTTTCTTGTACAGCATTGTTTGGAAGATATCGGCTGGGCAGCTTTCCAAGGCTGATAAGGTCTGTGGTTGTAAATTCACCTTTGAAAGATAAGGTCTGTGGTTGTAAATTCACCTTTGAAAGACTGTTCGCCAGGACTTTGCTGGATGTGAATGAGAGAAATTCACATTAGCTTAATAAAAAGGGGTTTTGTCGGGACAAGGAGTCTGCTTCTGTGAAGCCTAGGTCAGAACAACATCTGAGTGTAGGCTGAAATCATGCAATATTGTGGCAATGATTTTCAGGCTGAAACAATCTCCTGCGTTAAATTCTTTATTTGCAAATCAGACTGAACCTGGGATTTCCCCATAAATACATCAACCAAAAAACATAATCGATGTGAATCAGAGATAATGTTTATATCGATTATTCTGACCTCACTGGCCAGCCCTGTTCGGTCCATTACGGTGTGGCAATTCAAAAGTTTTTTTTGCACACCACGGTCTGTGTACATACACACACACACATGCACAGCTTCTTCCTTGTGAAACAGTGCCATCAAAGAATCCTTCATTTGAACACAATCATAATCTACAAAGGTAGAACTTCACACCCATTTTGCACACTGCTCGAGGGTGTACGTTTGCACACGGCCATTGACATGCAGCCGTTATCAAAAATAGAATCCTTCATTTAAAAAATGGTTAATGTTCACGTCTACACATTCATCGCTGCTCCTTAGGAAAGCAGAGCTGAATCACAGATGCTATCAATACAAATTTCGTTTTGCTCCTTGTGCAGTTTGCAATTTTGAAGGCTCCTAACGGCAGAGAGCGATCTGCCGCAGCAAAAACAAAGCATCATGTCCTGTTAAATACCATACACTTTTTTGGAGAATAAGCTTCCATGGAATCTAAATCAACAAATGGAGGAAGTTATTATATTACCTTGGAAGTTATTTGCATTTTATAGAAATGTCACAAACTAGTTAGCATCCTTTGTACTTCAAAAGTATTTGGCAAAACAATTCTGGCTCCCTTTATATATCCATACAAAGAAGTATTATACATTTTTTTTTTAAAAAATGTTATCTAACCACAAACATTTATAATTGTCCTAGGAAAATTTCTAGACGTTTAGATAGCACCCAATTTACATTCTACTTATGGTAGGAAGAAAAACCTAATCCATGTTTGGGACTCTTAAAGAGAAAAGAATGGAATGGATACGAAAATGCTTTCCGATTAACTAACGTTAAGTTGGAAACTAGGCAGCTAACAATCTTCTGATCCAAATATTTTATCACCCTCACTGCTGCTTCTTATGGCTACTAAGAGGAATGTCCACAGGGACATAAAGTCAAGATGGCAGCCACAACTATCAATGTTCAATGCCATGTCTGCTTTTCAGGTGAAAATCTACAAAAAAACACCTGGAGTTTTGCTTGCAATGTTATGCTTGCCATTTTGACTTTCGTTACCATTCTGTGAGCACCCATGGACCCCAACATTGGCACAGAAGGCAAAGAATGGGAACCCTGGTTGGCAAACTCAGCGATGGGTTGTTAACTAACCATGCCTTCTCAACTCAGAAAAGCCACTTGCGGTAAAGGAGATTAACTTCTTTCAGATGACATCTCAAGAACATTAGATTGCTCCTTCAAGACATGCTCATAGCTACGTTTTATAAAGGTCCCGTGTACAGTTACATACATATGTATTTATTGGTGCTATTTAAACATCACTTAATGCTCTCGGCCTTCAAAACCATTAACCGATTCAAAACATGATTAGGAGGAGATGTATTGATTCATGATTGGAATTTTTCCCCCCAGGTCTTTTGTGACTTTCAGGAGAACCAATGTAAATAGGAAAGTGTCTTAAAAAGTGCATTGTTTGGGACAAGTTAGGTTGCCCAATGTCCACTGCACAAAATTGTTGATTTTTCAACCACTCTGATTATGCCTCCATGGAATATTACGCCTTGACATCAATTCTCAGCATTTCCTAGCCAATATGTTCGTTGCGAAGAATTCCGAGAGTTGATCCATAGAGATAGTTAGATCAGCGTTTTTCAATCTTGACAAATTGAAGATCGAGTGGAGTTCAGCTCCCAAAATTCCCTAGCCAGCATGCTGGCGGAGGAATTCTGGGAGTTGAAGTCCACACGTCTTCAAGTTGCCAAGGTTGAGAAACATTGATCTAGAACAGAGGTGTCAAACTCAAGGCCCGGGGGGCTGAATCCGGCCCACAGGGTGCTTAGATTTGGCCCGCGGGGCCCCCCTGGAAATAGCGAAGGACTAGCCCGTGGTGCCTCTGCCAGTGAAAAGAGAGCCTGGGAGGGCTGCGGGTGGAGGGTGGTAGGAAACCGTCACAACCTATAACGGAGCTCGGAGTGGCCCTCCCAAGCTCCGTTTTTGCTGGCAGAGGGTTGCAGGAGGTTGTCGTAGCCGAAAACGGAGCTCGGGAGCCCATTTTTGCTGGCAGAGCGCTCAGGCCACCACAAGTGCCCCCGACACAAGTGACATCGAGCTGGCCATGCCCACCCTGGCCACGCCCACTCTGCGTCCCCCAGGTCAAACACAACCCTGATGCGGCCCTCAATGAAATTGAGTTTGACACCCCTGATCTAGAATGTGGAGAAGGTTGTATGAAGGATCTAAATGAAGCCCAGCTGGCCACCAGAAGGAGACAAAGCACTGAAAAAGCAGAGGGAGTGTCCTGTTACCTGTGCAAAGCCAGGTCAGTTACGCTTTACTCCATCTTCCTTGCGGTTCAAATAGGTTTCTATTCAACAGAAAGGCATAATGCACCCAATTTTACAAGATCCACCCATGTTCTACGTATGGCACTCTGATTCCGCTTACCAAATTTCGTTCCACTTCCACAGCAAATACGTGGATGCCTCTCACATCACCCAAGGCCTCAAATTACCTTCCCCCGCAAAAAAAATCACTGTGCAATGGAAGCCCATCTAACAGGATTAATGTTGTGCTGTTTCCTAATGTTGTGCTTTGTTGTTTAATTAACACCCTACAGAGAGTTCAGAATGTAGGTAGAGATATTACAAACAGTGTTCCTTGCTCTTTCAGATCTTTGGCACAAGAAAATCCATAATTAGAGAAAATTAAGAGATTGGACCACAGGTTCACACCTTCCTTCCTTCCTTCCCTCCCCCCCCTCCGTCTCCAGCTGTTAATTTTCTCTTCCTCAACTGTTGGTAAAGTAAACCTCAGTAATTCTCTGTCTTCCCAAGGTCCAAAATCAAACCCTTCACCCCTAGTTACCACACCCAAGATGATGTCACCACACCTGCACCAACCTCTCCTGCTTTGGGGTTCTACACAATTAGCAAACGCTTTTAAGAACTTTACCAGAGAAGACCGTGAGAATTTAACAGCTCCTGGGTGTTGCGTCAGTTATCAAAAATCTGTTAGTACAGTATCTTAAAGCCAATTTCGTGGCTTAGCTTTTGGTCTCTGCTTCCCATATCTCGTTGGAAAAAAAAAGAAGTCAAAAAATATTTCAGGTATAAAAAAATAAAGTCGAAGCCCTACGCCCTCCCACCCCTGCCCCCCCCCTTTTTTTCTTGGAAAAATAGTGTTTCAAAAAAAAAAATATTCAGTCTGGGTTTAGAAGTGTGGGAGCCCAGTTTCCAGTTTGGTAATGGGAAGAAGCAAAATACAGACATGCAACAGAAGATAGCACACTGGAACAGAAGCCCACAGAGCTCAACCTTGGACAACGGCTTACTTTTTCTTGTCCTTGTCTTTCTTGGTGGGTTGAGAGCCAGCCTGTTGACCCTGTGATTGTAATAGCTGAGCTGCCGCTTTCTTTTTTTGGAAGTTGTTCAGCTCCTCCTCAAGTTCCTTCTTCTTGTCTTCTACCTTCTTCTTCTCCTCTTGGTGAGTCCGCTTTAGATGATCAAACTTCTCATGAAGCTGAATGGAGGGAAAAGGCAAGAGAGAGAAAGATAGGGCAGTCACCGGATAAAGGAAATACATGGAATAACAGAGTTGGAAGGGACCTTGGAGGTCTTCTAGTCCAACCCCCTGCTTAGGCAGGAAACCCTACACCACTTCAGACAAATGGTTATCCAACATCTTCTTAAAAACTTCCAGTGTTGGGAGCATTCACAACTTCTGGAGGCAAGCTGTTCCACTGATTAATTGTTCTAACTGTCAGGAAATTTCTCCTTAGTTCTAAGTTGCTTCTCTCCTTGATTAGTTTCCACCCATTGCTTCTTGTTCTACCCTCAGGTGCTTTGGAGAATAGTTTGACTCCCTCTTCTTTGTGGCAACCCCTGAGATATTGGAACACTGCTATCATGTCTCCCCTAGTCCTTCTTTTCATTAAACTAGACCTACCCAGTTCCTGCAACCGTTCTTCATATGTTTTAGCCTCCAGTCCCCTAATCACCTTTATTGCTCTTCTCTGCACTCTTTCAAGAGTCTCAACATCTTTTTTACATCGTGGCGACCAAAACTGGATGCAGTATTCCAAGTGTGGCCTTACCAAGGCATTATAAAGTGGTACTAATAAGAAATAATAACGGAAAATTGGAGTAGGGGAGAGAGGGCCAGAATGGCTTGGACTGGGAAATTGAGGACCTCAGGAGGGAAGTCAGTCAATAGATACAGGTAGTCCTCGACTTACGACCACAACTGAGCCCAAAATTTATGTTACTAAGCGAGGCAGTGGTTAAATGAGCTTTGCCCCATTTTTACAACGTTTCTTGCCACAGTTGTTGAGTGAATCTCTGAAGCTGTTAGTTAACTTAGTAATAGTTAAGTGAATCTGGCTTCCCGATTGACTGTTTATCAGAAAGTCGCAAAAGAGGATCACATGACCCCAGGACACTGCAACTGTCATAAATATAAGTCAGTAGCCAAGCGTCTGAATTTCCCTCATGTGACCACAGGGATACTGCAACGGTCGTAAGTGTTGAACAATGAACATAAGTCACTTTTTCAGTGTCCTTGTAACTTTGAATGGTCACGAATATATATTATTCAAAGAGAGAAGCAACCTGGAATCAAGGAGAAACTTCCTAACATTAAGGACAATTAACCAGTGGAACAGCTTGCCACCAGAAATCGTGGGCGCTCCTTCACTGGATGCTTTTAAGAAGAGACTGGACAGCCACTTGTCTGAAATGGTATAGGTTCTCCTGCTTGAGCAGGGGGTTGGTCTAGAAGACCTCCAAGGTCCCGTCCAGCTCTATTCTATTCTAATATTCTAGAATATAAGGTAAATATTCTGCTGCCCTCTTCAAGGTCAGAGAGCAACAGAATACCTAACGTTTTGAGCACCATGTAATTGAAGGACTATAAATAGATTTGATCCAGGTTTGCCTGATCAATAAAGTATTATCTTCAGCTTACTTCCCTCTGTCTCATGCCAGACCTGTCTCCATTTTTGGGGAGAAAAGAGATGCATCTAACAAGAGATTCTCTTCTGTTTTTTATTGTTTTCTCCCTTTTTCCTTATTAGGAAAAATTTCAACAGAAGGGTTTTTTCCCCCTCCACCTGTGTTGGAGAGCAAAAAAAGGGAGTGAAGGCCAGTTGGTTGAGGTTTCAGCAACCACCTAAAATCTGGCCTTCATTCCCTTTTTCCTGGGTTCTACTTACACCTTTTTTTTATTCAAAAAGTACAAACATTTCTCTCTTTTCTCCCCCCCTTCCCCCCAAACCCCTCCCCACCCCTCTTACCCTTCCCCCATTCTCACCCCCCCCCGACTTCCTAGAAAAAGCACAGGGTATAGTATTCAATAAACATAAAACTAAAATATGCTAACGAATTATTAATACTTACATCTTTTTCTGCTTCCTTCAGCTCTGCTTCTTTCTCCTTCACTCTCATGACAAACATCTGCCTCATCTCTTCTTCTTTCTTCTGTAGTTCACCCAGAAATTCATTTCTCTTGGCTTCGTAGGTTTCTTGCAGGCTTGTTTCCAACACAACGACCCCCCAAAGAGAACGGTTGGAAGTGATGAGAGGAAGAGGGAAGTAAGGAAGGAAAAAAAAAAAGACAACCTTTAACACCAGAAGGGATTCTTATGAAAAACTCTAAAATGATAAATTATAAATGAATAAAATTTCTATGAACAGAAGAGGAAGACAGCAAGCCTTTTGTTCTCCGTACGAGATAGCCATGGGGGTGGGGGGTGGGAGAGAACTGACGTATAGGCAGTCTTCAAGCTACAATTATAATGCAGTCTGCTCGTCAAGGTCGTAACTCGTGATGGTTGTAAAGCAGGTCGGTCACATGACCTACCCAATTTTACAGCATTTTTTGAAGCAGTTATTGAGCAAACATGGTGGTTGTACAGGAGCTGTTGCAGTTGTTAAATGAACATTGCAGTTATTAACCGTAGGCAGTTGAGCACCCAACGTGTGACCATGGGGGGGGAAGGCCACTGACCGTTGGAACTTCAAATTCAGATCAAAAGTACCCCACCCCCAGATAGTGTCTCTCAGAACTTCAAATAGTTGCTAAGCAACCGGTCATAAACTGAACTCTACCTATAGTCAATATTTCAAAAGATTTTTTAAAAACCCTTTTACTATTTTTATAAATATTAATTTCATAAATAACTCCAAGCAGTGAACAAACCTATTTTCTCCTCAACAACAACCCTGTGAGGTGGGCTGGACTGAGAGAGAGGGACTGGCCCAAAGTCACCCAGCTGGGTTTCATGCCTAAGGCGGGACTAGAACTCACAGTCTCCTGGTGATTGGCCCAAAGTCACCCAACTAAGTTTCATGCCTAAGGCAGGACTAGAACTCACAGTCTCCTGGTGATTGGCCCAAAGTCACCCAACTAAGTTTCATGTCTAAGGCAGGACTACAACTCACAGTCTCCTGGTGATTGGCCCAAAGTCACCCAGCTGGCTTTCATGCCTAAGGTGGGACTAGAACTCACAGTCTCCTGGTGATTGGCCCAAAATCACCCAACTGGGTTTCATGCCTAAGGAGGGGCTAGAACTCAGTGTCTCCTGGTGATTGGCCCAAAGTCACCCAGCTGGGTTTCATGCCTAAGGCGGGACTAGAACTCACAGTCTCCTGGTGATTGGCCCAAAGTCACCCAGCTGGGTTTCATGCCTAAGGCGGGACTAGAACTCACAGTCTCCTGGTGATTGGCCCAAAGTCACCCAGCTGGGTTTCATGCCTAAGGCGGGACTAGAACTCACTGTATTCCAGTTTCTAGCCTGGTGTCTTAACTACTACACCAAACTAGCTTACATGAGACTAGATTAGCAGCACAGAGAACTTAAATCTCTAATTTATCACCTAGATTTATTTCAGTGAACCTACAATCTGCGTGTGTGCCTTCACAAATTCCTCCAAAGGTCGCAGTGATTGTTAATGTGGCAGGAAGGGAAAAATAATAAATTATTTTTAAAAAAATACAATTTGTATATTAACTAAAGTTTTGTCCTGGAAGTTTTGTTTTGTTAACTGGAAAGCATCTCTCAACATGCCATTTAGAAGCCAAATTTAACTCTTGGCATGAAAAAGCTGCTTTTCCCAAGACAAACCAGGACTGAAATCAGCTTGTTTTTAATTCAAATAAAAACAGCATTGGGCGATTCCAACCTCTTCCTTAAAAACCTGGTGGAGAGGAAAGGAGGAGGAGGAACTCATATATATTATGCCAGAATTAAATAAAAATAATATATGTGAATTTCTATCTTTTATCTTCACCTTACCCAGTTGCCATTTGCGTAACTAGTTTAATTTATGGATACCTCCGGACTTATTCTTCTAGATAAGTACAGTAGCTGTTCAAAGAACTGCTTCCTATTTTAATTGGAATAATTTGAATTCCAGTCCCGGAGCATAAATCTTGATCTGTTGGCTTAAATACCCTCTTTCATTTCCATGATCCTGTTATCATTTTGCACAGCGCATAGACACAGCCGATTCAAGGGAATAAGGAATTTGTATCTGAAGATATGCAATTATCTGAATAATTGGAGAAATATGAAACACTATGTGTGTACATCTCATTGGAATCATGCAGTTGTATCTGGTGCTGTATGTCAGCAATTGAATCCAAGGGAATGGCATAGATATTCCTTTGCCCAATTAAACAACATTACATCGCTTATTGTGTGGGAATTGTTGGGAGGGGGAAGGGAAATATGCTCATAAGAATTTGATTAAACATGGGCTGATACAGTGGCAGTGAAACAGGAACCAGGGTTTGGCTCCAGGCCAGATCCATTAAATAGGACTTGGCAAGCTGTAATGAGGAATTGCTTCACCACATGGTTGAGGGGAAAGAAAACAAGACAAAGTAGGTGGTGAAAGGGAATTCAGAATCATCTGTCACTTGGCAAAATTACCCAGGTTTTGTTTTGATAGAGCAAAACAATAAAGCATCTTGTTCAAGTAGATGGTAGACTATATTTTATATGAATATTCATTTTTAACAGCCATAATTCCTTCCTTCCTTCCTTCCCTTCCCATATTCTTCCTGCCTTTCTCTTTCCTGTCTCCTTCCTTCCTTCCTTCCCTTCCTCCCTCACATATTCTTCCTCCCTTTCTCTTTCCTGTCTCCTTCCTTCCTTCCTCCCTCACATATTCTTCCTGCCTTTCTCTTTCCTGTCTCCTTCCTTCCTTCCCTTCCCTTCCTTCCTTCCCTCACATATTCTTCCTGCCTTTCTCTTTCCTGTCTCCTTCCTTCCTTCCCTTCCTTCCTTCCCTTCTTCCCTCACATATTCTTCCTGCCTTTCACTTTCCTGTCTCCTTCCTTCCTTCCCTTCCCTTCCTTCCTTCCCTTCTTCCCTCATATATTCTTCCTGCCTTTCACTTTCCTGTCTCCTTCCTTCCTTCCTTTCCTTCCTTCCTTCCTTCCTTCCTTCCTTCCTTCCTTCCCTTCCCCCTCACGTATTCTTCCTGCCTTTCTCTTTCCTGTCTCCTTCCTTCCTTCCCTTCCCTTCCTCTCTTAACCCAATACGTATTCTGACAGTACTTACATATAACTGTCCCATATAACCATGTTATAAAAAATGTACAACATTTATTAGACAAGTTGTGAGCCGCCCAGAGTCCCCTGGGAGTTGGGCGGCATATAAATCCATTTAAATAAAATAAATAAATAAATTAAATAAAGTGGCTTGGCTGGCAAAGCCAATCTTAACGTGAACCTGCCCTGAGTCCCCAGGGAGTAGGGCGGCATATAAGAACACTAAAATAAATAAATAAATAAATAAATAAACCCTTTCATTCACTCACACCATCCATCAAATGGGAAAATGTGCATTGTGGAAACCAATTGTGTATTCAGTGTGAACAAATATATGAGCAGGTAACTGGCACCACTTATTCTCAGTGTAAAAATTTGGTGCGGAATATCCTAAGCCCGTTTAACAGTAGCAGAAAGAGAAATGCAAAATGTAGCAATAAAAACTAAAGAATATTGATGTGGGGGGAAGGATAGATTTGCAACCAAAAACCTCACTTCCTAGAATATAAAATTCCATTGTGACTTCCATTGCTGCATAGAACAATCAGGGTGGTGCAAAATTCATTCAGCCTAAATGAATACTAACTAATTCAGCCTAAATGAATACTAACTAGTTGCATTTTTAAGTTTCTGTAGGAGCATCTGAGCATTAAATGATGCTTTTCTTCTTCACATAGCCCAGTGTTTCTCAACCTTGGCAGTTTGAAGATGTGTGGACTTCAACTCCCAGAATTCCACAGCCAGCGTTGCTGGCTGTGGAATTCTGGGAGTTGAAGTCCACACATCTTCAAACTGCCAAGGTTGAGAAACACTGACATAGCCAGAGCATCAAATCATAAATATACTTAATAGCTGCATTCTATTTTCTATTACAGCTTTTAAGCATTTCAGCTGCTTTGTATTTTACCTAGCAAACGTCACTGATACCTCAAAAGCAGGAACATTAGAGGTAGTCCTCAACTTATAACTGCTTGCTTAGCGACCATTTAAAGTTACAGTACACACACGCCACACACACAAAAGGCACTTACTATTCAGTTCCAGAGTTGTGCCCCTTCACAATCACATGATCATCTTTCAGGTACTCAGCAACTGGGCTGTATTTGTGGCTGTCTGGAACATCCGACAATCATGTGACTGTAATTTATGATGGTTTTTTTTGCCAAAAACCAGCATTTACTTACGCTTTTCAGCAAAAAATCACCATAGAAAACAATGAGTTCGCATAACAATCTCAACGTTCACTTAACACCTGTAGCGTTCACTTAATGACCATGGTGATTTGCTTAACGACCGCCACAAAAAAGGTCATAAAATCGGATCGATCCTATGGGTGACCTGCTTTATGACCGTTATTAGTTATGACCATAATGCACAGGCTGCATTGCAGAGGTGGGTTCCTCCCGGTTCGGACCGGTTCTATAGAACTGGTAGTAACTTGGCGGCCTGGGTCGCTGGAACTGGAAGCGACCCAGGCCTGCCACACCCCCAAGCCGGTTCTCTCGGCGGCGCCATAGGCGGCGCCATCTTGTCTGCGCAGAAGCTTTTTTTAAGTACTGCGCATGTGCGCAACGCGCGGCCCCTCGCGCGGCGCATCCCTGAGCGAACCGGCAGCGGGAGAATCCAGAACCCACCCCTGCTGCATTGCAGTCATAAGTCAAGGACTACCCGTACAATGATCTTAAAATAGAAATAGCAATAGCACTTAGACTTATATACCGCTTCACAGTGCTTTACATCCCTCTCTAAGCATTTTACAGAGTCAGCATCTTGCCCCCAATAATCTGGGTCCTCATTTTACCAACCTCAGAAGGTTGGAAGGCTGAGTCAACCTTGATCCGGTCAGGATCGAACTCCTGGCAGTGGGCAGAGTCAGCCTGCAATACTGCATTCTAACCACTGCGCCACTGTGGCTCCCAAGGCCAATGAGAGCAGTTGGGTATACAGGGACATATTGCAAGAAACAAAATCTAAAACGGAGTGATTTGGATTCTCAGTTGCTAGCCTGGATTGGCTCTGAAATCCTTAGATGAGAAGGTTTTCTGCACCTGCTCCTAGCAGCACACCAAACTTCTTTCTGAGTTAGTTTGGAAGCTCACCTGCTCCTTACCTACCTGAACGGTTTGCTGTCGGGATCTGTGTCTTTGAATCCCATCTCTTCCAGTTTGCACCGGCGGTAGAGCTCATAATGTCGGCTATGAGTCTGCTCTCTCAGATCTTCCATGTTCACTCTGATCAGCATTTCGCGCAACTTTACAAAGTCACAGTGGTTTTCATTTTCAACTATTAAAAAAAATCATAAAAATGTGGAAATGTAGATCAAGGATATGGTGGAAACCCGATTTTCCCTTTTTTTCTTAACACAAAAACCTAACTATTTTTCATTTAAAAAAATTCAAAACCAGGATTTATTGCCATTATATCTCCATAATCATATGAGTGGTGCGGTGGCCTAGAGGTGAAGCTCTTGCCTCACAATCAGGAGGCTCTGGGTTCGATCCTAGGTAGAGGCAGATATTTCTCTCTCTGGGCACAATGAGAATATATCTGCTGAATAAAACACCACATTGGTGACAGGAAGGGCATCCGGCCAGTAAACACTCAGCTCCATTCAGCTGCCCAGACTCCACCCCACAAGGAATTACAGTGTCATTAAAAGGAGATGATGATGATTATATCTCCAAAAAAATTTTCTAAGAGCTTAAATTATTTGATTTCCATTATTCCAGTAATCAAGAGTTTGATTGGAGGCGGAAAAGTCCTTTTGCTTTATAGATACTGAGTTGACTTAAGAATATTCTGAGAATTCATAATGAGTTAGATTGATTGCTCCATCTCCTCTGTGATTCAGAAATATATTTACTATATTTGTATCCATTGTGATTAATGTGCTAAATTTATATTCATCTTAATTAATAGCTCTTTTATTAGTCTAATTACAATCTCATTAGAAACCCCACTTACTGAAATCTAAAAGGACACATTTTCTTGGTGTGCATAATACAATTCTCCAGATCTCAGTCACAACCTTCACGTCTGTTGTTTTGCTCTTCTGCTGATTCAAGAAATTGCTTGTATAGCTGCCACCTGCCCACCCTAGTTTAAAATTTTTTGTATCATTGTCCCCATCAACATACCTTGGACCACTCCCCATGGATATTGTCTAGCTTTGGCCATTTTATTGCCAATCTTCACTTCTTCAGTGCTGCCAACCACGGCAAATGGGAGATGGACCTGCAATTAGGGTAACATAACACAGGTCAGGTATTCCCAAAGCCAGCCTGAATTAGAGCAAACCCCACTCCCTTCTGGCACTGATAGTGTTACCTAGTTGGGTGATGAAATGTTTGCAAGAAAACAACCAAGCTCAGAGAGCACCAAGGGCCCCACAGGGATTATGAAAGGTGCCCTCATTGCCGGGACTGATCACCTGGGCCTGGAGTGACAGTGTTCTGCCCCAGCTAAGAACGTAGCAAACACACAGTTTGTTCAAACTTATTTTAATCAATAACTGGCTACTAATAACTGTCTTAGTAGAGGTCACACACATGCACACACCTAATGGCAGTCTTTGCTTGCAAAAGCTCAACTGTTAATTAGTCGTCATTAACAGCTGGCATAAGTTCAGAAAGTCTTAAAGCATAGAATAACAATTCTATGCTTTCACGAAGCTTGGCAAAATGCCCAGAAGTGGTCCTGGATAACCAAACCGAAGCAGAGAAACAGAGCAGAGATTTTCCCGACACGAATCACACGATGACCAGAACGTTGTTTCCTGCAGCCTTTCAGCTGCCTCTGCTTTCCTTAAGTAGACTAGGGGAGTGGCCAATTAGCCCCAAGTCTTACTCCCGAGGAGACCTCCTCCGGAGTAACCATTCCTGCTTTTTGGCAGCTCTGCGTGCTCGTGCATTAAGAAGAGGAGAAGCCTCTTCTACCTCATCACTGCTATGAGGTGCTGGAGGTTCCAAAGTCCCTGGCTGAACCTCTGCCTCTGGCACCGAGTCCTAGCCAGCCTCCTCACTGTCCGACTCGGGTGCCAGCCGCACAGGCCGCTGGCGCATCACCAACTCGAACGGGATCCGCTATCAGCGGCATGGGCTGCTGGCGGGCCACAACAGACAGGTTCTGTGCCACTCTTGACCGATGCCACTTACCCATCAGAAAGAGCCCAACTCAGTTCTGAAGAGCCAAGCTACTTATCGTGTTTCCCTGAAAATAAGACCCTGCCTTATATTTTTTTTGAACCCCAAAATAAGCGATTGGCCTTATTTTCGGGGAGGTTTTATTATTTTGGGGTGCATGGAGCAAGACAGGGCTCCTCTTACGATCTTACCTGATTTCCAGCTCTGTCTCCCTAACCTTAACCAGAGGAAATGGTATTTTCGGGGGAGGGCTTATTTTCAGGGGAGGGTTTATTTTTGGGGGAAGGCTTATTTTTTTTGGGGGGGAGGGCTTATTTTTGGGAAAACACGGTACTTCTTTCACCGGGAAACAGTTCCAACCAAACACTATCCCAAGATTTAGTTTCCTTTCTGCCCTTAGCCAATTCCTACTTCCAAATTGGATTTTTAGAGACTTTCTAAATCCGGGTGAGAAGATAGGGGACAGTGCTTATCTCCATTTCTTAGCCAAGGGAGCCAACATTGTCTGAAGATATTTCTGTGGTCATGTGGCCAGCATGACTAAACGCCAAAGCACATGGAACGCTGTTACCTTCCCACCAAAGTGGTACCTATTTATCTACTAGCATTTGCATGCTTTTGAACTGCTAGGTGGGCAGGACCTGGGGCCAGTAACAGGAGCTCATCCCATTGTGCAGTGTCAGCTTTCCAACTGAGATGCTCAGCATCTTTAACCACTGAGCCATCACGCCCCCTCCCCGGTTAAAGTGGGTATAGGACAACCCAAAGTTATTTGTCTGGGGCAGACATTCTTAATAGCTGGGTCATCACTGGAAGTTTTAAAGAAGAGATTAGACAGCCATTTGTCTGAAATGGCATAGGACCTTGAGCAGGAGGTTGCACTAGAAGTAGCTGCCACAAAGAAGTGGGAGTCAAACTATTCTCCAAAGCACCCGAAGGCAGGACAAGAAGCAATGGGTGGAAACTAATCAATGAGAGATGCAACCTAGAATAAGGAGACATTTCCTGACAGTTAGAACAATTAATCAGTGGAACAACTTGCCTCCAGAAGTTGTGAATTCTCCAACACTGGAAGTTTTAAAGAAGAGATTGGACAACCATTTGTCTGAAATGGTATAGGGTTTCCTGCTTAAGCAGGGGGTTGGACTAGAAGACCTCCAAGGTCCCTTCCAACTCTGTTATTCTATTCTATTCTATTCTATTCTATTCTATTCTATTCTATTCTATTCTATTCTATTCTATTCTATTCTATTCTATTCTATTCTATTCTATTCTATTCTATTCTATTCTATTCTATTCCCATTCCCATTCCCATTTCTATTCTACCTCCAAGGACTTTTCAACTCTCTTATTCGGTAGAAAAATCTCACTTTTACTTCAAAACATTTGTTTTAAAGGTTCAAAGTAGCAGTCCCATGTTTGAGGCAGCTGTTTATTATTATTTTGGAAATGAAAGGGGGCATTCTGCAACCTAATGAATGGTCTCAGACTTGAAAGTGTGGCGTTTTGAATTTGAAGTCATTCAACGTTTTGCATACCACCCAGAGCAAACATGGTGGCTCTGTGTTCTCCTGCCAAAAAGAGTTTCCTTTAAGAAAGAGCTGGGTTGAGGAAAAAGCAACATTCAGGACACTGTGCTGGCTTTTTGGGAGGTTAAAGCATCTCTGGAATACAGCTGTAGTCTTTGAAGGGGGTGTGTATCAGTGACAGCAGGCTTGGCTTCAAAACAGCTTCTTCTCCGGAGTTCATTACAACCCTAATTGCATTATGTAACAATATCTGGAGGGAGTTAATTACAGCGCACACCACCTGTTGCATGGAGAGCAGCAAAGAAGAGCAAAGCCCAAGAATGAAAAATGGCCTGATGTTCTGAAAACGTTTCAGCCAGCAACGATCAAACATTTTCGAGCTATCTTTGCATGTCTAAAATGATCGCTGACATTTTTAAGAAGTGGATTCTCAAGGCAGTGAGAAACGATGCTTTGTATTCAGGGGTGGGCTTCAAAAATTTCAGCAACGGGTTCTCTGCCCTGTTGCTGGGTAGGCGTGGCCATGGTGGGCGTGGCCAAGTCAGCCTCCTGCACCACGGCGGGGGCGTTTTTGCCTTCCTCAGGTTCCAGAAGCTTTCCTCGAACCTCTGGGAGGGCGAAAACTTGCCTCCCCCGGGCTCCAGAGGCCCTCCAGAGGCCGGAAATGGGTTTGTTTCCGGCCTTCCAGGAGGCCCGTTTTTCCCCCTCCCCGAGCCTCCGCGTGGGCCCTTGCATCCAAACCAGGCCGCGTGGAGACTCCTGGGAGGGGCAGGGTGGGCGGGGCAGGGCAGGGCGGGCGGGGCCAGCCAGGAGTGGGATTTGGAGGTTCTCCAAACTGGCCATAACGTTAGCTACGGGTTCTCCCGAACCCAGGAGAACCCGTAACAGTCCACCCGTTCGTATTATTCTGTGCTTCCGAGAAAGACAGCGAGAATAACATTTTTTCTAAGAATATCCAAATTAAGATCTATAACATAAATCATAAACCCTCCCACACTCTACCCAAAAGAATTCTATCACTTCTTTCTTGTGAAAATCTCCTTTGTTACGCATCCTTCATTCCATGAAACTTTCACATAGCCGCAAATCAGTGTTTCCCAACCTTGGCAACTTGAAGATATCTGGACTTCAACTCCCAGAATTCTCCAGCCAGCGAATGCTGGCTGGGGAATTCTGGGAGTTGAAGTCCAGATATCTTCAAGTTGCCAAGGTTGGGAAACACTGCCGTAAATTATCATGGGAAACATGGCTACTGAATACTTCGAGTCAACAATAAGCAGCAAAACAAAGCTTCTTTATCTGGTCTCCTTCAAAATAACCCAAGTAATATCTGGCCCCAGAAAAGGAATGGTGATGAAAATTACACTTTTAAATAAGCTCAGACCACATTGCTTGCTCTTCTATGCTTCGGAATAGGCTTGTTCAATTTAAACTCTGACAGTCTATAATACAAGTGAGTGTTGACATTTCCTAGGAAGTCAGTTATGGTGAATTGAAGGAAGTCAAGGCTTGGGCAATACCACACCCTATTTTATAGCCTATTTTCTACTAAAAGAGGAAGGAAAAGAGGATGTAATAAAAAGCGGCAGAGCCTGTCTGCATTCCAAGGTTCTCAAGCCAGTTAGCCAATGCAATATTTGAAGGAGAATCCACAGATTAGCAATCAGAGGAAACTGCATATAAATGGCTGTCCAATCTCTTCTTAAAAACCTCCAGTGTTGGAGCATTCACAACTTGTTCCACTGATTAATTGTTCTAACTGTCGGGAAATTTCTCCTTAGTTCTGGGTTGCTTCTCTCCTTGATTAGTTTCCACCCTGACGGATAGGAAATTATTCCTATCAAAGAGGTGATATAGGATCTTGCTTCCTTGAAGTCATTCTTACTTAGAAAATAAAACCGAGATTCAATTCTAATTAACAAAATATTTATTTTAGTACAAAAGTAACAAAAGAATATATACGTTATTAAGCTACATTGTCTCAGCTAAGAAATCACGTCTGCCTCGGGCGAGGCTCACAGGAGAAGAAGGGAGGAAACTCCTGGAATGCACACATGCGCAGTAATACATGTCACATGTCTGCTGATTAGAAAATACAGTAAACCTAGAAATAGTAGAAATGCTCAACTGGCAATATTCACATCGTGACTCACCCATTGCTTCTTGTCCTGCTTCAGGTGCTTTGGAGACAGAGAGGAGAAAAGGAAGGAAGGAAGGAAGGAAGGAAGGAAGGAAGGAAGGAAGGAAGGAAGGAAGGAAAGGAGGGAGGAAGGGAGGGAGGGATGGAATGAAGGAGCAACAGATAAAGGGAAAAGCACCTGCAATATTCTTCTTCTCAGTAATAAATACTCTATATCAGGCACACTATTTGCCAAAAGTCACAAATCTGCCATAAAAACAGGAACACTAGAAATTGTAAGCAGATATAAGTTGCAGAAAGAAAGATTGAAGGCACATGAGAGCCAGGCAGAAGAACATAATCATGGCTTCAAAATCTAAGGGACTTGTTTGGACAAAACTCAATAGCACTTTTTCATGCGGCTGTTGATAAAAATAGGAAGAAGAAGGAGAAGGAGAGGAGAAGAAGAAAAAGAGGAGGAGGAGGAGGAGGAAGAGTAGGAGGAAGACGAGGAAGAGTAGGAGGAAGAAGAAGATCCTAGGTAGAGGCAGATGTAAGGGTCTCCTGATTGGGCAGGGGGTTGGACTAGATGACCTGCAAGGTCCCTTCCAACTCTGTTAATCTGAGTAGTAGTAGTAGTGGTAGTGGTAGTGGTAGTGGTAGTAGTAGTAGTAGTAGTTGCAGTCTATGTCAACAGCCAAAGGCTGTTTGATTTAAAAACGTTCGGAGTATTCTTGCAAATGTCAGAGGGAAAGGTTAAAGTCTGCATGGCTCAGACTGCATTTTTATTTATTCGTTGTTTGATATTTTATCTATCTGAAGATAACATTACAGAAAAGAGGGAGCCAGCCAGTCTTCGGGGCTCTTAATATTCCACTACCACATAGATTACTAATGCAGATAATTTGGGAGGGATCTGGGTGGGACTCCACTTGCATGAGTTGCTTGTAAAAATAATAAAGGCGGGATACAAATAAGTAAATAAAATGTGTAAGGGCCTTCCCAGCGATGCATCACCCACCACATCTGGCCGCCACATTGTCAATTTTTTTTACTCACAACTTCAACATGTTGTTCACTTGCATATTGAAAGAGAACTGCCATTGGGGAACCACTCTCGTCTTTTAAAGATGTTTCATTCCAATTGTCCCTTTATATTAAATTTTGACGATTTTCTGAAAACTGTTTCATTGCATCTATTATTCTTTATGAGAGCACCTCCCTGGCCTTCTTTGGCAAGATGATATAATTTAATTAGCAAGGTTTTTGACAACACCCAGAAGACCAGATCTGGCCCAAAGCCACTGGTTTTTTTTTTTAAAGCATGCAATTAATTCCTTGCTGAAGTTTCAAAATATACACACATTCATTCATTCATTCATTCATTCACACACAGTACATATACCATATTTTTCGGAGTATAAGACACACCTTAGTTTTGGGGGAGGAAAATAGGGGAAAAAATCTACCTACCAGGTATTCATCTGGCTAGCGTCCTTAGTCTGGTCAGCTTCAGCACATTATTTTATCCCCTGGTTAGGGCTGAAAAAACCTTTTTCACAGGGAGTAGCAATGAAAACAAGCCTGCAAAGACTTAGGGCTGAAAAAACCTTTTCTGCAGGGAGTAGCAATGAAAAAATCGGGAAGATTTTTAGCACCTCGTTAAGGCTGGGGAAAAAAGCTTCGAAAAAGCTACATTCGGCGTATAAGACGCACCCAAATTTTCAGCCTCTTGGGGGGGGGAAGGTGAGTCTTATACTCCAAAAAATACGGTACATATATTCTCTCAGTATACAGTATATATACATATATTATACAGTATATATACAGGGTTATTCAAAAAGAATGAACCAATTTCATGACGCATTGCTTCAGTTCTCAAGCATCGGCATGTAATGACTCAGTGACCATTTGAAAGAGGAGTTATCTAAGTTTTGAATGGCTGCCACAGGGGCGATGTAGTCGCGTCGTTCTTCCGGCAACGTTCAGTTGTTTGTTTACCCTCGGAATGGTGAGTCCTCAGGAAAAGGTGTTCTGCGTTGGGGAGCCCAAGACCTTGCTCTTTGTGCTTGGCCTGCAAGATCCCCAGACCTAACTTTTTTTTTCTTGTGTGGATAAGTAAAAGATCGCGTTTATGTTCCACCGCTACCCACTAACCTCAATGACCTTAAATATCAAATAACAACAGCGATCAACTCAGTGGATTGTGATATTCTGATACGCGCCTGGGAGGGATTCTCTTATCGCATTGATGTTGCCCGTGGTGCAGGTGGTGGCCACACTGAACACTTGTAAGACAGGAAATAGAAGTTGATTGTGAGTAAAATACTTGTGACTTGGCTGGAGTTTTGCATTACTTTTCCTTGATAAAATATTGTGTCATGAAATCGGTTCATTCTTTTTGAATAATCGTGTGTGTGTGTGTGTGTGTGTGTGTGTGTGTGTGTGTGTGTGTGTGTGTATTCATTCTCTCGCTCTCTCTCACACCCACACCCACACACCACACACACCCTCAAAGCAGGGGTCCCCAAACTTGGCAACTTTAAGACTTGTGGACTTCAACTCCCAGAATTCTCCACCCAGCATAGCTGGCTGGAGAATTCTGGGAGTTGAAGTCCACAAGTCTTAAAGTTGCCAAGTTTGAAGACCTCTGCCTCAAAGCCTGATCTGGTCTACAATTAATTTCCTCTGTTTCTTAAGCTCCAACCCAAAACCTCAAAACCACCCTGGAGGCTTGGGACAACATCTGAACCTCTGCCTAAAGAAGGAGAGACATCTCCAGCCTCGCCAAGGAAGCCATAAAGTATATATTTGGGGTTCTTCCCCCTTCCGGGATATTATACATTTTGAAGTGAAGCCCCAAAGGCAGAGGAAGTGACATTTGTGCCTTTCCATCTCTGGAGAGTTTTCCAGGTGCTGTTTTCATCTTGCGGTTTTCAGTTCTGACCCGGTTTCCATTTTGAGCAAGTTGGCAGCCGTGTCCGTTTTCATAAGCTGGGTTAAGAACTGGGCATATGGGTGTGAGAAGACTTTGGCCCATGATCTGTGGGATGATTGCAACTGGTATTTTTGTGGTCTTCTTTCCTGCTCCCAAGTCTGCTTAGGAAAAGTATAAACTTTCCAGCCGCACAGCATGAAAGTATGTGAATATGAGGGGACTCAACTAATTTCAAAGCATCTCTTTCAGACAACGAAAACTTCAGGTTCCTCCTTCAGGTGTCACTTTTATACATTTCAGGTGCTTTGCTAGGAACTCATTCAGAGCAACGGATGAAAAGGGCTGTTACAGATGTCTTGTCTGAAACGGTATAGGGCAGGGGTGTCAAACTCACGATGACACATTGTCATCACATGACGCATCGCAACTTTTTCTCCCTTCGCTAAACCGGGAGTGGGCGTGGCCAGCGTGTGACACATCCAATCTGCGCGCCGCGAGTTTGATACCCCTGGTATAGGGTTGATTTATCTGTTCATTTGTTGCATCCTGCCTTTATTATTTTTACAAACAATTCAAGATGGTGGACATGTACAACGTACCTTCCTCTTCCTTTGCCCCCCCCCACAACAACCCTATGAGGTGGGTTGGGCTGAGAGAGAGGACTGGCCCAATGTCACCCAGCTGGCTTTCACGTCTAAAGCGGGACTAGAACTCACAATCTCCTGGTGATTGGCCTAAAGCAGGGGTGTCAAACTCACGGCATCAGAGTGGCGTCCCGTGACGTATCACAACTTTTCCCCCCTTCGCTAAACTGGGTATGGGCGTGGTCAGCGCATGACGCATCGGGACTGCGGGCCGCGAGTTTGACACCCTTGGCTTTCATGTCTATGGCGGGACTAGAACTCACCATCTCCTGGTGATTGGCCCTAAGAAGCAATGGATGGAAACTAATCAAGGAGAGAAGCAACTTAGAACTAAGGAGAAATTTCCTGACAGTTAGAACAATTAATCAGTGGAACAGCTTGCCTCCAGAAGTTGTGAATTCTCCAACACTGGAAGTTTTTAAGAAGAGATTGGACAACCATTTGTCTGAAGTGGTGTAGGGTTTCCTGCAGTTGGACTAGTAGACCTCCAAGGTCTCTTCCAACTCTGTTATTCTATTCTATTCTATTCTATTTGGAACATGAAAAGAAAGTTAAGACTTACGCTCATTGTGGCGTTAATCTCAGCCACCGTTTCTTCATCAGTTGGAAACTGATAGATCTGGACCCCGTTGCTCACCAACTCGCTCATGATTTTGCTTTTGAATTTATGTAACTCGTTTTTGGCAATGGTGTCAGCCTTGGCTATTATTGGGATGATATTCACCTGCAAAATAAAGGATCATTATGCTGCATCAGTTCTTGGCGATGGCAGAAGAGAAGATAAAAGAAAAGCTACCCCAATAAATAAGCAGGTAAAAAAATACAAGGACATAGATAAAGGTAGTCCTCAATTTATGACTGTACCTGGGCCCAGAATTTAAGTCATGCCACCATTAAGTGGCCTGATTTTACATTTTTTAAATACTGGTCATTAAGTGAATTCATTGTCCTGTGTGCTTTTGCTGGCCACCAGAATTAAACACCAGTTTCTGGCAAAACACATTGCAAATCGTGGTCAGATGATCAAAGGACATTGAAAAAAAACTGTTAATGTGGGTTAATTGTGGAGCACCCAAAATGCCATCAGCTGGCCGCAACTGGAAGCGGGGAGTTGGGACTTCAAACCCAGGTCGTAAGTACCTTTTGGGGAGATCTGTTGTAACTTTGTACGGTTGCCAAGCGACTGGTTGTAAGTCGCGGACTCCCTGTATAGAGACCGCATTTTTTAAGAAAAAGAGAAAGCACAACAATTTCTCCACCTTGAGTCCTTGGATGTTTCCAAAATGCAAGAAAATTGCAAGAGAGTGTAGTAACTCAAAAGAAAGCACAGGTGACTTAGGACCACAGCTGAGCCCAGAATTTCTGTTGCTAAGTGAAACATTTGTTAAGTGAATTTTCCCTCACTTTATTACCTTTCTTGCCACAGTTATTAAGCGGTGGTTAAGTTAGTAACCTGGTTGTTAAGTGAATCTGGCTTCCCCATGAACTGTGCTTGTCAGGTCGCAAAAGAGGATCACATGACCCTGGGACACTGCAATTGTCATAAATACGAGTCAATTCCAAGTGTCCAAATTGATCACATGACCATGGGGGTGTTGCAACAGTTGTAAGTGTGAAAAATGGTCACAAGTCCAAAGTAACTTTGAATGGTCACTAAATGAACTTTGTAGCAATAGCAATAGCCCTTAGACTTATATACTGCTTTACAGCCCTCTCTAAGCGGTTTACAGAGTCAGCCAATTGCCCCCAACAATCTGGGTCCTCATTTTACTGACTTTGGAAGGATGGAAGGTTGAGTCAACCTTGAGCCGGTGACAATCGAACTGCTGGCAGCTGGCAGTCAGCAGAATTAGCCTGCAACACTGAATTCTAACCACTGTGCCACCATGGCTTTTGTAAGTCGAAGGCTACCTGTAGTTAAGATTCACGGAGACCCTGAAAATAATCACTTGTATTAAGCTACCTGGATCGTCTTGGCCACTTGAAGTAGACAATCATGATAGCTCCTTTCATGCTAGTTATATTGGAATAACTGATACACCTTCCCTTGCTTTTTAATTTCTGGGCATGAATTTGAACAGAGCTATAATAGCATATGAAGGCATACTGTAGCTGAGAAAGAGCTGCTGGATTCCACCTATATGGAGATGCAATACAACATGCAATTTGGCTCTCTATGTGCATTGAAATCTCTTCTCTTTCTTTATTTTTTTTATTGTTTTGCTTCATTAAACATCCTAATATTTTAATATAGATCTACACCCGTTTTTAAAACATTGTTATTTTTCGTTTATGCACAATAAATCATATATTTACAAGTCTCATATCTTCATTTTCATCTCACGTTGTCACACAGTCTTTCCTCTTTTTCTTAGTCCAGTTGTACCATTTAGTCCATGTTTCGTAGTATTCTGAGTTGCATTGTCCTTTAAATTGAATAGTCAGCATGTCCATTTCAACACATCTATATATTTTATCCATTAGTACATTTTCCGGTGGGGTTTGATTATTTTTCCAATATTGTTCGTATGCTATTCTCGCCGCAATTATAATATGTAATATTAAGTATTGTACGTTTTTTGGATGTTGTTTTCTCATTATCCCCAACAAGAAGAATTTTAGAATAGAATAGAATAGAATAGAATAGAATAGAATAGAATAGAATAGAATAGAATAGAATAAATAGGAATGGAATGGAATGGAATGGAATGGAATGGAATGGAATGGAATGGAATAGAATAGAATAGAATAGAATAGAATAGAGTAGAATAGAATAGAATAGAATAGAATAGAATAGAATAGAATAGAATAAATAGGAATGGAATGGAATGGAATGGAATGGAATGGAATGGAATGGAATGGAATAGAATAGAATAGAATAAATAGGAATGGAATGGAATGGAATGGAATGGAATGGAATAGAATAGAATAGAATAGAATAGAATAGAATAGAATAGAATAGAATAGAATTCTTTATTGGAATTCTTTATAGAATTCTGGGGTATATTCCATTGTTCTTTCCTAATTTCTTGCAACCAAGTGTGCTTTAATGCTTTAATTAAACTAGGATGGAAAAATGTTCAGCCTCTTCATGGGTTACCTAAGAATATAACAGCAATCTTGCTGGATCGGGTAAAGACCCATCGTGGTCCAACATTTTATTTCTCACACTGTCCAACAAGATGCCTCTTTGGTCCTTACCAGAAGATGATGAGACATATCCTTCTCCCACCATTGTTCTGGGAACCTATTTCCTCTACTTAGAAGTAACAATAAGTCTTCAAGATTGATGGTCATCCATGAATTCATCCATACCTCTTTTAAAGCCATCACCTGGTTAATTGTTTCAGTATGGAATCCATGAAATAAGAACCTGACAGACCATACAAAGATCCAGGTTTATAGAGCCTGTGTCCTGAGCACACTCTTGTATTGCAGTGAGTCTTGGACCCTTTACGCACGGCAAGAGAGAAAGTTGAATACTTTTCATATGCGTTGTCTCCGAAGTATCCTTGGCATCACCTGGCAGGACAAAGTTCCAAATAGCGCAGTCTTGGAACGTGCTGGAATTTCTAGCATGTATACACTACTGAAACAGCGACGACTTCGCTGGCTTGGGCATGTTGTGAGAATGGATGATGGGCGGATTCCGAAAGATCTCCTGTATGGTGAACTAGTGCAGGGAAAGCGCCCTAGAGGGAGACTACAGCTGCGATATAAGGATATCTGTAAGAGGGATTTAAAGGCCTTGGGAATGGACATTAACAGCTGGGACATCTTGACCTCTGATCGTTCCGCTTGGAGGCTAAAGACGCAGTATGGCCTTCTCCAGTTCGAGGAGACACTTGTTCGGCAGGCCGAGGCAGTGAGGCAGTCCCGGAACCAGAGAAATCTAGGGGCCAGGCAGGGGACGGAATGGATCTGCCCTCAGTGTGGAAGGGATTGCCACTCTCGGATTGGCCTTTTTAGCCATACTAGATGCTGTTCTAGGAACTCTTTCTAGAAACTCTTTCCAGAGCACGATACCATAGTCTCTCGAGACTGAAGGTTGCCAAAGAAGAAGATGGAATCCAGATCTTCCTGTTTTAATATTGTGCCCCAATATTTGTCAACTACATGCTGGCTTTTGAACCGAACTGCACAGCAGATCCTTTTAATGAATCAAATCTCTCTTTCACTCTAGGTTACCATCCAAGATACATGCCTTACAGATTAACAGAGTTGGAAGGGACCTTGTAGGTCATCTAGTCCAACCCCCTGCTCAAGCAGGAGACCCTACACCAGGGGTAGACAAAGTTGGCTCTTCTATGACTCGTGGACTTCAACTCCCAGAATTCCTAAGCTAGCATGATTGGCTCAGAAATTCTGGGAGTTGAAGTCCATGAGTCATAGAAGAGCCAACTTTGCCTACCCCTGCCCTACACCATTTCTGACAAATGGCAGTCCAATCTCTTCTTGAAAGCTTCCAGTGATGAAGCTCCCACAACTTCTGAATGCAAGCTGTTCCATTGGTTGATTGTTCTCACTGTCAGAAAATTTCTTCTTATTTCTAGGTTGAATCTCTTCTTGATCAGTTTCCATCCATTATTCCTTGTCTGGCCTTCAGGTGCTTTGGAAAATAGCTTGACCCCCTCCTCTCTGTGGCAGCCCCTCAAATATTGGAAGACTGCTATCATGTCTCCCCTGGTCCTTCTCTTCACTAGACTAGCCATGCCCAGTTCCTGTTACCATTCTTCATATGTTTTTGTCTCCAGTCCCCTAATCATCCTGGTTGCTCTCCTCTGCACTTTTTCTAGAATCTCAACATCTTTTTTATAGTGTGGTGACCAAAACTGGATGCAATACTCCAGGTGCGGTCTAACCAAGGCTTTATAGAGTGGTATTAGTACTTCACTTGATCTAGATTGTATCCCTCTGTTAATGCAATTTAGGATTGCATTGGCTTTTTTGGCTGCCACCGCACACTGCTTGCTCATGTTTAACTGGTTGTCCACTAAGACTCCAAGATCCCTCTCACAGTCACTGCTATTAAGCCTGGTTTCACCTAGTTTATATGCATACTTTTGGGGGTTTTTTTAACCTAAGTGTAGGACTTTACTTTTCTCTACATTGAATTTCATTTTGTTCATTTTGTTTGCCTTATTTTATTGTGAGTTGTGGTCTTCGCTTGAGTGGAAGTAATTAGCTACATTTTAAAAGGGCAAACTTCACGCTAGGAAAATAAAGCTACCCGTGGCAGTGATGCCTCTGTATAAATCTATGGCAGAATTGCATTCAGAGAACAATTCTCGTTTTCAGATCTCAAGGAAAAAAACACCATACAGCTGAAAAAGTACAAAAAGCAGCTACCAAATTAAGAGTTTGCGGATTTCTTGCTTAAAAAAAGAACGTTAGCAAAGGAAAACACGGTAGCGATATTTACTCTAAAATCATGCATGGCATGAGAAGTTGGTTAGGAACGATTTCTCTTGCTATATTAAAACTTGGGATCAGCACCAAAAGCAATTATGGGATGACTCAGGATTTCTTTCTTTACGTATCAAATGTCCAAGTTGGAATTTGCTGCCACCGGGTGTGGCAATAACCACTAGTGTTAGATGTTTTTAGTGGATAAGTGGACAAATTCATAGAGGATGGGATTATCAACTGTTGATTGGTTTAAACTGATTGATTAAATTTGTACACTGCCAGACTCCTAATAGCTCTGGATGGCTCACAAGTAAAATCACAGGGGGGAAAAACCCAAATAAAACAACCCAATGCTAAAAAAACAAGGAATAAAAGATATTAACAAATATCGGAACAAAATTCACATCTTCCTTGTAGGACGCTACACCAGGGGTGAAATTCAAAATTTTCCCCTACTGGTTCTGTGGGCATGGCAGGGGAAGGATACTGCAAAATCCCCATTCCCACCCCACTCCTGGGGGAAGGATATTGCAAAATCTCCATTCCCCCCCCTCTCTGGGGTCAGTCAGAGGTGGTGTTTGCCGGTTCTCCGAACTACTCAAAATTTCCGATTCTCCGAACTACTCAAAATTTCAGCTACCGGTTCTCCAGAACCTGTCAGAGCCTGGGCTACACCCATCTAAGCCAAGAAACTGAGCAAAGTTACTAATTTTAGAGGTTGTATGGTACATTAATTCAAGAACTTGCTTGTCAAAAGGGCTGACATCTTCCCATCCTGTTTGGGAATTTCCTTATTATAGCCATCTGAATATAATTGTATAATAAAGAAGGCTGGACTAGATTGGTATTAGGCTTAACCTGATAAGGCTTCTGCTAGAACAGGGGTGTCAAACTCAATTTCATTGAGGGCCGCATCAGGGTTGTGTTTGACCTCCCGGGGGGGGGGGGGGAGAGGGGCGTGGCCAGGAGACGTGGCCAGCTCAATATCACTCGTGTCGGGGGGGGCGCCTGTGGTGGCCCGAGCGCTCTGCCAGAGAAAACGGGCTTCCGAGCTGTTTTCGGCTGTGCCGACCTCCTGCAACCCTCTGCCAGCAAAAACGGAGCTTGGGAGGGCTGTCTGTGGCCCTCCTGAGCTCCGTTTTCGGCTGCAATGGGCTTCTGCAACCCTCCCAAAATAGAGAGCTGCACACGGCCCTCCGGAGCTCCGTTTTCGCTGGCAGAGACACCGCGGGCCAGTCCTTCGCTGTTTCCAGGGCGGCCCCGTGGGCCAGATCTAAGCACCGGGCCTTGGAGTTTGGCACCCCTGTGCTAGAGTCTTATGTTCTTCATTTATTCACATCAATTACCTATTTAGTTCATAGTCAACCTGTCAAATTTGGACGATGCAATTTGCATTATAAAATGAACAGGATCCCATCAGACACACTTTAAATTTTTAACACTTTTCAGAACAAACTATTTTCAGCCTACTCATTTTTTCCCCGATAATGGCAGCAAATAAAATCAGATCCATTAATTTGCATTTCAGAGTATAGGCCAGTGATGGCGAACCTTTTTTTCCCCGGGTGCCAAAAGTGCATGCGCGTCCACTATTGCACATGCGCGAGTGCCCACACCCATAATTCAATGCCTGGGGAGGGTGAAAACGGCCTCCCACTCCCCCACGGAGGCCCTCTGGAGGCCAGAAATGGCCCATTTCCCAACTTCTGGTGGGCCCGGTAGGCCCATTTTTCGCCCTCCCCAGGCTCCAGAGGCTTCCCTGGAGCCTGGGGAAGGCAAAAACGCCCTTCCCCGTCCCCCGGAGGCTCTCTGGAAGCCGAAAACACCTTCCCAGAGCCTCCGTGCGAACCAAAAATCAGCTGGCTGGCAAGCACATGCGCGCTGGAGCTGAGCTAGGCAATGGCTCGCGTGCCGGCAGATATGGCTCCGCGTGCCACTTGTGGCACGCGTGCCATAGGTTTGCCATCACTTGTATAGGCAGTCCTCGACTTATAACAGATCGTTTAGTGACCGTTCAAAGATATCACGGCTCTGAAAAAAATGACATGGCCGTTGCAGCATCCCCCCCCCCTGGTCACGTGATCAAAATTCAGATGCTTGGCAACTGGTTCACATTTATGACCGTCGCTGTGTCCCAAGATCATGTGAACAGCTTTTGTGACAAACAATGTCAATGGGGAAGCCGGATTCACTTAACAACCGTGTTACTAAATTAACAACAGCAATGATTCGTTTAACAAATGCAGCAAGAAAGGTAGTAATATGGGGGCAAGACTCACTTAACCAATGTCTCGCTTAGCAAAAGAAATGTTGGGCTCAATTGTGGCCATAAATCAAGGACTATGTGTATAGAAGACAGCTGCAAACAAAGTAACTGGAGTAACACAATTTCCTATTTCCTCTCTCTATAGCATATGCTTTAGATAGGAAATATTATATGCCTTATAAACTATTAGCAATTATTTTAAAGGAAGGAGATAAGAATCGCTGTGAAAGTAAATTCCAAGAATTGTTCAACTGCATCAAAGTTCATATGCTAAATTTAAATTGATTTCACAAAGCATAGGAAATACTAATCACATCTTGCCTATATTTGCACATCAGAAGTCAACAAGAGAAGAAAAGTTTCCACTTTGTTTCTTATAACCACTCCAGAGGGGGCCCAGGACACAACTGAGATTTTGTGCAAGCTTCTTCAACTAATTACTAAATCCAAACAAGTAACACACACACACACATAAAGTTTTGGCAAGCTGCTTATCTCATAAAGTAATTTCCAAATATAATCAACGCATACTTGCTGGGAAATTAAAGCCATTACAACTTGGCAGAACATCCCTTTGGAATCTGTGTTGCTTTTCCAAATTAAGCATAGGATGTTTTGCCTCCCAGAGTCACTTGGTTTGAGCTGGGCAGCTATAGAAATCGAATAAATAAATAATATATACAGGTAGTCCTCAATTTACAACCGCAACCGAGCCCAACATTTATGTTAAGTGAGAAATTTGTTAAATGAGTTTTGCCCTCTTTTACGACGTTTCTTGCCACTTTTGTTAAGCGAATCACTGCGGTTGTTAAATGAGTAACACGGTTTGTTCAGTGAATCTGGTTTTCCCCCTTGACTTTGCTTGCCAGAAGGTTGCAAAAGGGGATCACGTGATCCCGGGACATTGCAACCATCATAAATGTGAGTCAGCTGTCAAGGGTCCGAATGTAAATCACATGACCATTTGGATGCTGCAACGGTCATGTGTGTGAAACATGGTCATAAGTCACTTTTTTCAGTACCGTTGTAACTTTGAATGGTCACTAAGTGAACTGTTGGAAGTTGAGGACTACCTGAATTGAAGTGGCATGATGCACCTTTTTAACCTATAATTCTGAATATGCTGGTAGGAAGCAACACTGCACTTTGGGATATTTCCCTTCAGATCTACCAGGTGCTCAGCCTCACCTGGCCTTTAATATATTTCAGAGATTATTTTTTTGCCAATAAAAGTGTCAGCCCCAGTTACCAGGATCATTTTTTTATTTTGAAGAATACCTTTGGGAACACAAGCACCTGCAGGGTGGCAAATCAACAAACACCTCTCACAATGACACAGCTTAGGATTTGCATCCGTGCCAGGAAACAAGTAAGAAAGTTCGTGTTGTGATGTCACAATTCATGTTTTGCCATTTTTTTCTTCATCATCATCATGGATTATATGCTTGTCATCCGTATGTGGCTCAAAGAGAGACAGTAAATAGAATTTCTCAGACTCGGCAACTTTAAGAAGTGTGGACTTTAACGTGGCTAGTTGGGGAATTCTGGGAGTTCAAATCCACATATCTTAAAGTTACCAAAGTTGAAAAACATTACTTTAGATAGAAGGAACTTTATATTCTCTGTTCTTCACTTAGCTTTTTTTTGTATTCTTTCTTCCACTTCAACAAAGAATGTAGGTTGTACATCCACTGTGAAATTTGTATAAATCCCTAGAGAAAATTATAAGGCAGAGGTCTCTGACTTTAGGGCTGGTAGGCCATCCAAGAACTTGAGAACATGATCAACAATTACATTTGGAATTCGATTAATAATTACCTGTGGAATTTTAAGAACATTTGCAAACATTGCTGGGGAAAGAGGCTCCCATTCATAATTTGGCAGTGGTTGGGAGCTAACCAGTTATAAAATACTCAATCTAAACAGAATGTCATTAAACAGGTGGTGAATATAGTAATAAGAAAGAAATTAAACAGTATCTAGAAGCCCTTTACATTACATAAACTTGTATTGAGAGAATGTGGGTGATACTTATTTGGGGGAAAAATCTTTTGCCAAATTTATGAACTTTCTTTCCAGCATTTTTTCCCTAGAGAAAGCAGAAAAAGAATAGTCACCTATATCTCATGATTTTTTTATGCTTTTTAAAAAAAAAACATCCACCACACCTTTTGGAACCAAATTTTATATGCTGAGAATTCCATAATTTAAATGTTGTGTCAAGAAATAAATCGTTTTTGCCTGCTGTTTGCAAAAAGCTGAGGTGAACGTTCAGGAATCTGGGAGGGAGGAAAAATACTTTTTTCCCCTTTTCATCCAATATGCCATTTAGAGAATAATTTAAAAAAAAACACCAAGAGAAAGAAGGAATCCAAGATGGGCCATCGCTTCAGAGTGCAGAAGGGATCGTATTTTTGAGTGTTAAAACACACCAACAAAATTTCAGAGCATGTCAAACAAAATTGCTCGAATTCAATCCTAGTTAAGACATCAGCTTTAGTGCAGGTTTGATGGAAATGTCTGGTGACCAGTTTCAATTTGTTATCTGGAAACAGTTTAAACCTGAGAAAATGGACAGGGTCTTTATGATTTCGCCTGCTTCTTAGGTACATACTCTTCCTGGATAGTTAAGGCTGCCTGGCAGGCAGGGGTGGTATTTAGCCGGTTCGGACCGGTTCAGGCGAACCGGTAGTAACGACCTGCGGGTGGGCCTGCCCACCCGCCCAGGCACTATGTCGTACTATTTAGGCACATTTTGAAGCCGCGCGCATATGTGCAAGCTGCCCGCGCGACCAAAGCGCATGCGCGGAAGGCCGCACGCACGCTCACATTTGCGAACCGGTAGGGAAAGTAAGTGAATACCACCTCTGCTGGCAGGGGACATGTGGTTTCTGGCGATGGTTAATTCATCCTTCAGAGAGGGGCATGTCCCTTTGCCTATTAAAGAGGCATTAGCTCACCCCCTCCTCAAAAAACAACAACAACCAATCTCAGACTCTGTCTCACCTTCCAAATTCCATCTTCATTTTGGAAAAACAAGGATCTTCCCTAGATCAGGGCTCTCAAACCTTGGCAACTTTAAGACTTGTGGACTTCAACTTGAAGTCTACAAGTCTTAAAGTTGCCAAGGTTGGAGACCCCTGAATTCTAGATAACTATGTGATGATAAAACAAGAACTGAGATCCTATCTCACACAGGTGAACAGTACCTTGCTGTCGAGCTTCTTCATAGTGACCAGGTCAAGGGATTTCAGCGAGTGCCCAGTCGGGGCAATGAAATATAAGCACGCGTGGATCCTGGTGTCGTGATAATTAAACAGGGACCGCTTGATTTTCAGCTCTTCCTGCAGGTAGGCCTCGAATTGTGCATCTATGTATTCCACAATGGGCTTGTAGCTGAAACGAAAGAATTCACATTCAGATCAGGAGCAATTGACATTGTTAACAGACTTTCAACGAACAGGTGGGGGTTTGCCTGCAGCAAAGTCAAGTAGAATTATTTACTCTCCGTGATTTAGCACTTAGACTTATATAGCACTTAGACTTACCGTATTTTTCGGAAGCACTTAGACTTACCGTATTTTTCGGAGTATAAGATGCATCTTTTTCCTCCCTAAAAGTGGCTGAAAATTTGGGTGCGTCTTATACTTCAAATGTAGCTTTTTTTCCAGCCCTAACTAGGTGCTAACAGATTTTCCCAGCTCTTACCTTGCAGGCTCTTTCATTGTTACTCTCTCCAAAGAATGTTTTTCCAGCCCTAAGTCTTTGCAGAATTTTTTTTCATTGCTCTACTTGCTCCTAATAAGTTTTTTTCTAGCCCTAACCAGGTGCTAACGATCTTCCCAGCTCTTACTGGCTTGCATGCTCTTTCATTGTTATTCTCTCAGAAGAAGGTTTTTTAAAGTCCTAACCAGGGGATAAAATAATGTGCTGAAGCTGACCAGACTAAGGATGCTAGCCAGATGAATACCTGGTAGGCAGATTGTTTTCCCCTATTTTCCTCCCCAAAAACTAAGGTGTGTCTTATACTCCAGTGCATCTTGTACTCCGAAAAATACGGTATATACCACTTTTCATTTGGGATTATAAAAGGTGTTGAATTGGATTCAACGTCCTTTACTACCCATCCATCTTGAATTACTATAGCAGACAGATCAGAAGAACAGGAAACTAGCCCAGTTTGCTCAAATTGTATAAACGTGGTTCTCCACTTACGTCTGGTCACTTAGCAACCGTTCAAAATTATGACGGACCTCCCCAGGGGTACTTATGACATGGTCCCAAAATTCTAATGGCCACCACCGTCCCAATGGCATTTTGGGCATTTGGCAACTGGCCTATATTTATAGTCATCTGCAATATCCCATTTTACAATGTTTTTGGTGAAAACTGGCATTTATTTTTCGGCAAAACTGCCCCATAGTGAACAATAGGTTCCCTTAATTTCTGTGGTATTCGCTTAACAACTGTCATTAAGTTGCAAAAATGTGATCTGGTCATGTGACAATCCACTTTACAAAGGTCACGACTTACGACCATAATGGACAGGTTCCATTACAGTTTTAAATAGAGGATTACTTGTATTCATGACTCCGAGCATCCCCACATAGGAATGACATTTAAATATGATCTACATATTATGCTAATCATGTGACATTTAAATATATTTACATATTATGCTAATCATAGTTGCTCAACAACAGGTTATGTCATCTCAATGGTCAGGTGCAAGAAGTCAGGAACCAGGATACAGTTCAAAAGGATAGGTAACAATGGCAAATTCTTATAAAGAAAATTTATATAAAATGTTTATAGATGGCATTTACCACCTGCTAGCTTAGCTAAAATGTTTTAAAATATGTCTAGCAAATGCTGGAAATGTAATGTAATCAAAAGACGGGCACATTTTATTGTATGAGGTGGATTTGTGATAAAACAAAAAAAAATTGGGCAAAGATACACAGAAAAGATGATAGGGAAACATGTAGATTTTAAACCTGAACTGTTTTTATTAAGTATAATATTAGAAAAATTGGATAAGAAAAGTATGTATTTAATATTACAGTACATGTTGTGTAACAGCAGCGAGGATTATATTCGCACAAAATTGGAAAAATGAAGAAACACAGCGAGATGAAGAGATAATTAAGAAGATACTAGATTGTGCAGAAATGGATAGATTGACATTGAAAATTAAGCAGAAAGAAGACACAGAATACTATCAAACATGGAATTTATTCTACCAGTGGTTGGAAAAAAAGGGTGGAGATTAAGATTAGTATTGTTAAGCAAATTAAATACCCAGACAACACGTTTATTAAGCACTAAGAAATGTAATTAATAAAAAAAATCAATTTAAAAAAAAGGAACCAGGATAGGATACAGCAGGGGTACCCAACCTCCAGGCCGTGGCCCAGTGCCAGGCCGCAGCCTGTTGGAAGTACTAGGCAAGGATAGAGTTCAAAAGTGCTGCAAGTTTATTTCATGGTAGCTCTACATAAGAATCTGAACTGGCAAAGGAGAAGAGACAAAGGACATTAAGGATGGCTGGATTTAGGCCTCTTATGGAGGTGTAGAGATTCCAAACTAATGATGCGTTTGACACCACCCTCGGGCCCAGTCTGGTCCTCTCCCACATTTAGTATTGTGCTGCTTCTGAACAACTTTCTACACAGTTCTTGAGCACGTTTGTATACTAAGGGTGGCAGTGAACAATTATTATTTTTCAGAAACATTTTTGCGACAGCTGGCTCTTCAACTGAGGATGAACTCTTTGTATCCAAACAGCTCCTAATGAGCTGCAGGATGCTCTAATTCAGGGTCTGTTTATCAGGGCATCTCATTGGAATTTGAATTAAAAAAAACCTGCCAGCATCTTCGGACAGCTGTTCCCAATCTCGCCCACGTCAGCATTAACATTAAACAAGGAAGAAACTTTACACTGAAGGAATGAAGAGGGCTCTTATAGTGAATTCCAAGTTTAAAGATAAGGAAGGTTTTAGAGGATGTAGCCGAAATTATAACAGAAGCTGACACAGCATAAAATAGGAGAGTAGATTTATGTGACTGGGTTGTCCCTTCTTGGACCTCATCTTGTGGTTAGAAATGCTCAAATCTGAATAAGAAACAATTTCGGATACTGCGTCTACACCAGAGGTTTTGACCAGTTCTGGCGAACCAGTTGCGGAAATTTTGAGTAGTTTGGAGAACCAGTAAATACCACCTCCGACTGGCCCCGCCCCATCTATTCTCTGCCTCCCGAGTCCCAGCTGATCGGGAGGGAATGGGGATTTTGCAGTATCCTTCCCCTGGAGTGGGGAGGGAATGGAGATTTTACAGTATCCTTCCCCCACCACGCCAACCAAGCCACACCACGCCCACCATGCCACGCCCACAGAACTGGTAGTAAAAAAATTTGCTCTGCAGAGTCCAAAGTCAGATCTTCTGTAGCCTCAATCAGCTCATTAGCTTGGAAGAGCTTAACCTATTCTGGACATTAGGCCCAACCCACCAGTTCAAATCCACCTTGCTCCTGCAGCAACTATACAGATAGTTCTCGACTTACAACAGTTCGTTTAGTGACCATTCCAAGTTACAATGGCACTGAGAAAAGCAACACATGCCCGTTTTTCACACTTACAACCATTGTAACATCTCTGTGGTTACATGATCAAAATTCAAACGTTTGGCAACTGGCCCATATTTATGACGGTTGCAGTGTCCCTGGGTCACGTGATCCCCTTTTGTGACCTTCTGACAAGCAAAGACAATGGGGAAGCCAGGTTCACTTAACAGCCGTGTTACTAATTTAACAACCGCAGGGATTCACTTAACAACAGTGGCGAGAAAGGTTGTAAAATGGGGCAAAACTCACTTAACAAAATGTCTCAGTGAATAATGGAAATGTTGGGGTTCTAAAAGGGGTCAATTGTGGTCCTAAGTCGAGGACTACCCATATTGCCTCACCCTTGTGGAAATGATTCTAACACCATGAGGGTAGTCCTGACAGAGGGATACTATCAACTTCACACAACTTTATACTGCACTAGTAAGGCCACACTTGGAATACTGCATCCAGTTTTGGTCACACAAAATAAAATAGACGTTGAGATACTTAATTAAAAAAGAGTAGAGAAGAGCAACAAAGATAAGGTGTCTGGAGGTTAAACTGTATCATGAACGGCTGTGAGAACTGGGAATGTCTAGGCCAGGAGTAGGCAAAGTTGGCTCTTCTATGACTCATGGACTTCAACTCCCAGACTTTCTGAGCCAATCATTCTAGCTCAGGAATTCTGGGAGTTGAAGTCCATGAGTCATAGAAGAGCCAACTTTGCCTACCCCTGGTCTAGGCAAATGAGGAAAAGAAATAGGTGTGACTTTATAGCAGTCTACCAGTGTTTGAGGGGCTGTCACAGAGAGGAGGAGTCAATCTATTCTCCAAAGCACCTGAGGGCAATGGATGGATGCTCACCAAACAGAGTCAATTTCCAATTAAGGAGAAATTTCTTGTAAGTGAGAACAGTTAATCAGTAGGACAGCTTGCCTCCAGAAGTTGTGGGTGCTCCATCACTAGAGGTTTTTAAGAAGAGATTGGACAACTAATTGTCCAGAATGGTATAGGGCAGGAATCAGCAACCTTAAACACTCAAAAAGCCATTTGGACCCGTTTCCCACAGAAAAGAAAACACCGGGAGCCACAAAACCTTTTTGATATCTAAAATGAAGATAACACTGCATATATTTGCATTGCCTTTATGCTATGTATAAAAAAAACTATAGTGTGTTGCATTTATGAAATCAATGGCCTGCTACAGAGAAAACACATTTTTATTTCTGCATGCAACAAAAATATTTTGAACTCCCCCCCAAAAAAAGATGAGTAAAAAAGCTCAATCAAGCATGTGATGCATATTTTGGGCGACAGGGAGCTGCAGCATAGGGATGAAAGAGCCACAAGCAGCTCCAGAGCCGCGGGTTGCAGACCCCTGGTATAGGGTCTCCTGCTTGAGCAAGGGGTTGGACTAGAAGATCTCCAATGTCCCTTCCAACTCTGTTATTCTGTAGTCTAGGTGAGGAGCGGCCAACTTCATCCTTGAGCTAGAATTCTACCTGTTCTACGCTGTCTGTGAGAATGCTCTGTACCAGGGGTCTCCAAACTTGGCAACTTTAAGACTCGTGGACTTCAACTCCCAGAATTCCTCAGCCAGCTGGGAGTTGAAGTCCACAAGTCTTAAAGTTGCCAAGCTTGGAGACCCCTGCTCTGTACAGTGGTATAATTCACTTCTAGATTCCATAACAGAAAACTTGAAAGTTTAATTTTTGGCATGCCAGCAGGGGGGAATTCTGGGAGTTGAAGTCCCTGCATCTTAAAATTGCTAAGGTTGAGAAACATTGCTTTGGAAGATTACTATAAGCATCTTCTACAATAAGACATCCCTGGAGATAACACAGTGTGTCCGTAATGTTATAAAAAGAAGCATACTGTGATTGTGCATTCCATTTTTGTAACACAAACTGTCATAGCTTGCATATATAATGCACATCTATGAAATAATTCATGTTTATTTACAAATACCATTTGTTCAATTGTCTATGGTTTTATTAATAATGGGAAAAGACAAGGAGTAACTTAGGATACTTAAACTCCATCTGAATTCATGGAAAAAATCTGTTTTTGGCTTTTGATACTGAATATTAGAATCTTCTGGCTTCCCAGACTTATTTATTATGCCGTGGAACTTGTCCAGAGACAAAACGACCAGACATTCTTCCCTTCAAGAAAACTGAACAGATGCTCAAGAAAATAAAATTCACATACAAAACAGAAATGTAGCAGAATGTGCTGTGAGGCATTCCCACAAAAGGATGACATAGAACACAGAATAACAAGAGTTGGAAGGGACCTTGGAGGTCATCTAGTCCAACTCCCTGCATGAGCAGGAGACCCTATACCCCCCAGTGATTGCCCAGTCTCTTCTTGAAAACCCACAACTTCTGAAGGCAAACTGTTCCACTGGTTGATTGTTCTCACTCTTGGGAAATTTCTCTTTAATTCTAGGTTGCTTCTCTCCTTAATTAGTTTTCCATCCATTGGTTCTTGTTATGCCTTCTGGTGCTTTGGTAAATAGTTTGTCCCCCTGATCTTTGTGACAGCCCCTCAAATCCTGGAACACTGCTGTCATATCTCCCCTAGTCCTTCTTTTACTAGACTAGACATACCCAATTCCTGCAACCGTTCTTCATATGTTTTAGCCTTCAGCCCCCATCTTTGTTGCTCCTTTCTTGTCACGCAGTGATTTTATTGCCTGTTATATGTATATGCAGGGAGATGCATCCCTATTCATTATAATGGTTTATTCCTGAGCACGTGATTGATATGTTCTTGTACGCATGTGTGCATTCCATTCTTTCCTTCTGTTCCTGGCTTCCATCGAAGGAAGACCTAATTTTATAGCAGAGATGTAGATTAATGAGGATTTATTGTTTTTGTACCGAAATAAATATTTTTACTTAGACTTTTAAACTGCAGTTTCTTTTCTAATGTCTGATGTCCGGGAAAAGATCTATTTCTCCTTTGTGAGATTAATTATCACCTCTGTCATTTCTGCACTCTTTCCAGAGCCTCAGAGAGTCTGACAGAACAGGGGTGTCAAACTCAAGGCCCCGGGGGCCGGATCCGGCCCGCGGGGTGCTTAGATCTGGCCTGCGGGGACCCGCGGTGCCTCTGATAGTGAAAACAGAGCTCGCGAGGGCCACATGTGGCCCTCCCAAGCTCCATTTTTGCTGGCAGAGGGTTGCAGAAGGCCGTCACAGCCAAAAATGAAGCTCGGGAGCCCGTTTTCTCTGGCAGAGCGCTTGGGCCACCACAGGTTGCCCAACACGAGTGACATTGAGCTGGCCACGCCCACCCCGGCCACGCCCACCCTGGCCTCCCAAGGTCAAACACAACCCTGATGCGGCCCTCAATGAAATCGAGTTTGACACCCCTGTGATAGAAAGTCTGATCATAGGCATAGATGGAACTTGTGAAAACAACTAGACAACAGACAACAGCATCAGCAGATACCGTGTGAACCCAGGATCCAATGAAATCCAGTGATTGGGTGATCCAGTATCCAATGTAATAATAATGAAAAAGCTGATTTGCCCACACAGTATTCCTTATTCCAAAATATACGTGTATTGGAGAAACATAGAAAGCTGATGGCAGAAAAAGAAACAATGCTAAATTTCACAGAGGAATGTGAATAGAATGGATGACCGCTAGCACGTCCTGTCCTATAAAGACAGGACGTGCTAGCGGTCATCCATTCTATTTTACACACACACACACACACACACACACACACACACACACACACACACACACACACACAAAGACTTCCACTCATCAGTTTCCCATTCTATGTTTCCACGGTCTTAAAATGACGCCTCTTGAATTTCTTTTTTTTTCTTCCCACAAACCACACATTCCGTGAATTCCTTGTGAAAGACTTATTCCCTATTTAGGAAAAATCAGACGGAATTGTTAAAATAGCCCGGCTGTTAGCTAAAATCAACTCACCCACCCAACGTTTTAGGTAGCCTATAAACTTTCAAATCCGTGTGAAACAATATCCAGGATTCACAGGTTTCCCACAGTGTTTGTGTGGAAATAATCTTTTTCCTTACACCAGAATGGTCTAGTATAAAGACAAGCAAAGTAAGAGATTTCAAACTGTGGGTCACTGCACACACGAAAACAATTTTTTTTAAAAAAATGGTTTTGGCTCACCGTATATGGAACGAGCTTGCTTATCTAGCCGGGTAACTATCGCACAGCAAATCTTATTCACTTTGCATTAAATATAATCTACACAAGGCCTGTCACGCAGTGAATATTTGTGATTGCATCCCAAAGATTCTAATGATCCTGGTTTTATGCTTTAGTTACAGACATCTGGACCAAACCGAAGAAGCCGATCACCATGATGGAAGATAATCAATCAGTAGTTTACATTTCAAAAACACGTTTAACAGGTTCAAGGTCCAGACACATTGACATTCGTTATAAAAATGTTAGAGATTTAGTAAGACAAGGTTTCATAAAGTTAGAATATGTGCCAACAGAATACCAGATAGCTGACTTCTTGAACAAGCCATTGCCAGCAGCACAACACGAATTTTTGAGGTATTTATTATGTGTAGAGTGATATAGGCATATCCACCCGACAAAGAAGGGATGTCACGCAGTGAATATTGTCAGTTGTATGTCTATGCAGGATGATGCACCCCTATCTAATATTATGGTACATTCCAATACAGGCAGAACATGTGATATGATTTTGTACGCATGTCTACATTTCTGATCCACCATTAATCACTTCTGCCTCGACTCTGACCGGAACGGTCACATTTATTAGCAAAGATGTAATTAATCAGGATTTATTGTTTTTGTAACGAAATAAATATTTTCTATTAGACTTTTAACCTCGGCTTTATTTCTAACTGTCTGAATTCCTAAGAAAAGATCCAAATCGACTCTATGAGATTTATTCTCATTCTCACATGGTAGCATTCGGACGAATGCTTCCCTTGACAAGGCCCTTTTATCAGAGATAGAAGAAGGATGGCCTGAAGTTCCAATCTTCCTTCGGCAGCCCACAAACCTCACTCATTTGAGAAGAAACCTGCAAGAATGGTAAAGGTAGTTCTTGACTTATGACGGATCACTTAGTGACCGTTCAAAGTTACAAGAGATCCCCCAAAAGATAACTTAAGTTATCACCATTGGTTGAAATGAGTATTTTATTTAGGCCTGAAATAAACCTACACTGTGCTACGTCTGTCCAAATAAATCTGGTTTTGCAACAGCCCGTTAGTTGGCAGTCACTGAGACCTGGCTTAACTGTGGTCAGGTTCAGAGTAAAGGCTGTCTCTCAGATGTCATTCTCCCTATGGAGGTAGTCTTCATTTAGTGACCGTTCAAAGTTACAATGGCACTGAAAAGGCGACTTATGACCGTTTTTCACACCTATGAGCATTGCAGCATAACCATGATCACATAATAAAAATTCGGGCACTTGGCAACTGGCTCATATTTATGACGGTTGCAGTGTCCCGTAGTCACGTGATCACCTTTTGCGGCCTTCTCACAAGCAAAGTCAACAGGGAAGCCAGATTCATTTAACAACCATGTCACTAACTTAACAACCAGAATGATTCAGTTAACAACAGTGGCAAGAAAGATTGTAAAATGAGGCAAAATTCATTTAACAACTGTCTCGCTTAGCAACAAAATTTGGGGTTCAATTGTGGTTGTAAGTCAAGGACTACCTGTAATGAACCTTCCTGCTACTTGCCCTCCCCCTCCCCAACAATAAATAGCAATGGCAATAGCACTTAGACTTATATACCGCTTCACGGCACTTTCCAGCCCTCTCTAAGACCCCAATAATCTGGATCCTCATTTTACTGACCTCAGAAGGATGGAAGTCTGAGTCAACCTTGAGCCGGTCAGGATCGAACTGCTGGCAGTCGGCAGAGTTAGCCTGCAATACTGCACTCTAACCACTGGACCACTACAGCTCAGGAACAATATATATCACATTCAAAGAGAGATGCAGCCTTATTGCCTTCTAGAATTGACAGCACAAACAGCGTCCGAACAAACCTTGTTTTAATATTAACAAACTATTAATTATCTGTCTTAGCAGTCGGTCTAAAGTCAATGAAATAATAAATCAGTCTTTTCGGAGCAACAGCTGTTAATTAACCTTCTTAACAGTCGGCAATAGTCCAAGCAAAAAGAACTAAAAGTCCGAGGAAGAGTCTGTCTGATAACAGCACACAGTCTTACCATTGTTGGCAGAATGCCCAGGAGCAATTTGCAGGAAAGTTGACGTCTTTCAAACACGAGCCGAACAGGAGTTTTGCAGTCAGAGACAAGACGTGGAATGAACAAAGTTGTTTCCTGCCAATTGGTTAGTCCTTTTCCTCACTTAAATAGGCTATGGGAGTGGCCAATTAACCCCAAGCCTTACTCCCGAGTAGTCCTTCTCAGGAGCCATTCCTGCCTTTTGGCAGCTCTGTGCGCGTGCCCATTGAGGACAGACTCCTCCTCTTCTTCTTCTGCACTCATTGCAGCTTCTGGAGGTTCTGAAGGCCCTGGCTGAATCCCTGCCTCTGGCACCAAGTCTTCTCCAGCCTCCTCACTGTCCGACTCTGGTGCCAGCTGCACAGGCCACTGGCGGATCACCACACCAGCCTACTCGCTGTCTGAATCAGCTACCAGCTGCACAGGCCCCTGGCGGGCCACAACACTACCTTCTTCAAAAACTGAAGGTTTTTCTATAAAGGATTCAATCACTATCTTTGATTAGCAACTGTTTGGACACCACGGTTTTTTTAAAAGCAATTATTTAATTTAATTTAATTTAATTTAATTGAACGTTCTTATAGGCCGCCCTACTCCCGTGGGACTCAGGGCGGCATACAATACAGAAAAGAACAATTCATAAAAAACAGTATTAAAAACAACATCATGACAACAATTTAAAAAATTAAAAAGGATTAAAAACCATCCATCATTCATACCAGGGGGGAGACCAGAGATGTTCCATTGGTCTCACTTTCACCCTGCCTGCAGGAAGAGCCATGTTTTTATTGCTTTACGGAAGGCCAGAAGGGTGGGGATAGTCATGATCTTTGGGGGCAGTTGGTTCCAGAGAGACAGAGCTCCCACAGAGAAGGCTCTCCCCCTTGGCCCCGCCAACCAGCATTGCTTGGTTGACGGGACCTGGAGGAGACCAACTCTGTGGGACCTAACCGGTCGTAGGGAGGTATGCGGTAGGATGCGGTCCCAGAGCTAACCTGGTCCTGAGCCATGTAGGGCTTTAAAGGTCAAAACCAACACCTTAAATTGCATCCGGAGACTAATGCAGCTGGCGGAGTATGGGTGTTACATGGGTATTATTTATTTATTTATTTATTTATGGTTTCTTATATGCCGCCCCATTCCCGAGGGACTCAGGGCGGCTTACAACACAGAAAAAATACAAGAAAACCAATAAATTCAATTTAAAATCAAAATATAAAAATTAAAAATTACAATATAAAAGCACCATTCAACCGCCAGACATACCCGGGGGAGAGTATAGATGGAATTAAGCTCTACCCCCTGCCTGCAGGAAGAGCCATGTCTTAACGGCTTTTCGGAAGGCCAGCAGGGTGGGGATGGTTCGGGTCTCTGGAGGGAGTTGGTTCCAGAGCGCGGGGCCGGCCACAGAGAAGGCTCTCCCCCTAGGACCCGCCAGCCGGCATTGCTTGGCTGACGGGAGCTGGAGGAGGCCAACTCTGTGGGCCCTAACCGGTCGGAGGGAAGTATGAGGCAGAATGCGGTCCCGGAGATAACCTGGTCCTAAGCCATGAAGGGCTTTAAAGATGATGATCAACACCTTGAATTGGACCCGGAGACTAATGGGCAACCAATGCAGCTGGCGGAGTATAGGTGTCACGTGGGTGTACCTTGGCACACCCACCACAGCACGCGCAGCCGCATTTTGCACCAACTGGAGTCTCCGGATACTCTTCAAGGGTAGCCCCATATAGAGCGCATTGCAGTAGTATATCTAGGAACACCCACCACAGCTCGCGCAGCTGCATTTTGCACCAATTGCAGTCTCCGGATACTCTTTAAGGGTAGCCCCATGTAGAGCGCATTACAGTAGTCCAGCCGTGAGTGACTGTGAGTAAGGCCTCCAAGTAGGGTCGCAATTGGTGCACCAGGTGAACCTGTGCAAATTATTATAGGAGATTAACTGTGGTTGCCAGTTTTGGCTAATGTTTATTTGAAACAAGCCTTCGATTGTGTCAAGGCATATTGGGAAAACAGCTTGCCTATTTATATCACCTTCAGAGGGTGCCTTTTTAACAAAGAAGATCTTGACAGATGAAGGAAAGCTTGCTGCCAACCCTTCCCGAATTAAATCAGATGCGAAGCAGACAAGAAACAAGAAAGTCCAGATGCCTCCTGAAAAAGCACCTTTGGGTCAAACAGTAGTGCAAGATCAGAAGCTGTGGGGAGACCTGGCCCAGAGAATCACCAAGACATGACTGAATAGGTACCACGATCATCGTCGTCGTCATCATCTTTCACATTACCTGTCATCCTTATTGATCTGGTCTCCAAATCCCACCGTATCGACAATTGTCAGCTTGAGACGGACGTTGCTCTCCTGAAGTTCATAACTCCTTGCTTTCAACCGTACGCCTGGCTCCTTGTGGGTGGCAGCGTCGCTTTCGAACTTTGTGTTGAACAGCGTGTCCATGAGGGTTGATTTGCCAATGCCGGTTTCCCCTGGAAAAAAAGACATCTGGATTAAGACAGCCCAATTCCCAAGTTTCTGCTTCATTTGAGGAACCGGATGTTCTCTCTAAGACAGGGGTCAGCAACCTTAAATACTCAAAGGGCCACAAAGGTCCTAACCGGAAGCTCCCTGTTCAATTCTGGAGCCGACCGGAAGTCCGGTTCCCCCACCACAGTCTCCTCGTAGTGCGGCATCCTTTTTTCCTCTACCTATCCTAACCGAAAGCCCTATCAATTGTGGAGCCGACCGGCGACAGGGAGCTGCAGCAGAGGGATGAAAGAGCCACATGCGGCTCCAGAGCCGCAGGTTGCGGACCCCTGCTCTAAGAGAATAGCAAGAATACTAAAATCATAAATGCCTTTAATGCTGTAAGCTGCCCAAAGTTGCTTTGAAATGAGAGGGGTGGTAATACATATGGTCCTGGCTTAACTGTGGTCAGGTTCAGAGTAAGGGCTGTGTCTTAGGTGTCATTCTCCCTACGCAGGTAGCTCTCAACTTACAACAGTTTGTTTAGGGCACTGAAAAAACCTGACTTATGAAAGTTTTTTACACTTATGACGGTTGCAGCATCCCCATGGTCAGGTGATCAAAATTCCAATGCTTGGCAACTGACTCATATTTATGACGGTTTCAATATCCCGGGATCAAGCGATCCACTTTTGCGACCTTCTCACAAGCAAAGTCAAGGGGGAAGACAGGTTCACTTAACAACCACGTTACTAATTTAACAACTAGAGTGATTCACTTAACAAATATGGCAAGAAAGTTGTAAAATGAGGCAAAACTCACTTAACCAATTTCTCACTTAACAACATATATTTTGGGCTCAATTGTGGTCTTAAGTTGAGGACTCCCTGTAAACTTAATAAATAAACTCCCACACCATTCGGGGGCGGGGAGAGAAGAAAGTCCTGTTGCCTCCTGAAAAATCATCTTTGGGACAACCATGACCTGGATGACTGAGAATCTCTACAGACTTTTAGATATACAATTTGGGATATGAACACCCTTTGAATGGTGTGGGAGTAGGAATTGATTTCCAGAGGAAAATATTGCAGACTACAGGAACCAAGAGCACTACTCAGGTGACCCTGAGGGTACAGATAAAACCTCCAGGTGGCCTCAACAACCCTCTAAAAAGGATGCAAATCAGAGGTGGATTCCTACCGGTTTGGACCGGTTCTATAGAACCGTTAGTAACTTGGGGGACTGGGTTGCTGGAACCGGCAGCGACCCAGGCCTGCTACACCCCCAAGCTGGTTCTCTTGTTTTTTGCTTCTGCGCATGCGCAGAAGTTTTTTTTAGTACTGTCGCCCCACCCAGTCACTTCCTTTTTCTCCTCACCTCCCGGGTGGCTTGCCTGCCTAAGCTGCCTTCCCACGTGGTGCCTGCCCTGCGCCCCAACTGAGCTGCCTCCTTCTGCCTACAGGTAAGTCGCGCTAGCCCCCCCCCCAGAGCTTGCTTCGCCCCCCCCCCCACCATCCCCACCCGCATCGCGACCTTACCTTCCCCCGTCCCTTCCAGGAGTCCCCACATGCACTGTTTTGCCTCCCAGGGGGCTGCAGAGAGGCTTGCTAGGCCCAAAACAGGGCCCGGGGGTGTGTGTGCTTAGCAAGCCTCCTTGCAGCCCCCTGGGAACAAAAACGGGCTGCGGTGGGGGCCTTCAAGTGAAAAAGAAAGAAAGAAACCCTCACTGTTTGGGGATCCCCACGTGCACTGAGTTTGAGTTGAGAGCTTATTATAAGTGGATGCTAAGCTATCCTTGCTCAGGCTAAGCTAATCAACAGTGGAGCTCTAAGAATGCCAGATGATCAATGGGCATGTTCTCAGTTTTAAAACGTCTGGCTTTTCTTCCTGCTACCAAAGACCTTCTGGGGTTCTTCACAGGAAGGGAGAAAGGGAGAAAGGGAGGGAGAAAGAAAGAGAGAGAGAGAGAGAAAGAGAGAGAGAGGGTGGGAGGGAAGGGTAAACTCTTTTACTCACACTTTATCCTCATTGTTTGGGGATCCTCACGTGCACTGAGCTTGAGTTGAGAGCTTATTGTAAGTGGCTTTCTCTCTCTCTTGCTCTCTCTCTCTCTTCTTTCTCCCTTTCTCCCTTCCTGTGAAGTACAGGAAGGGAGAAAGGGAGAAAGGAGAAAGAAAGAGAGAGAGAAAGAGAGAGAGAGAGAGAAAGAAAGAGAGAAAGAAAAAGCAACAAAACCAATTCCTGCTCCGAAGATGCATGCAAATTGTTCCTTTTCCCTCTTTTTTTTTCCATCTGGATTGGCACCATATTGCAAGGAAATTGGGAATATTAATCCTGATCTTCCAGAGCAATTATACAATCTGGAGAAATATTCTGAACCAAAGTACAAAACTACCATTTTTTAAATCCACTCTGACATCACAAGTCTAAAACTATCATGTATTCTACTTTCAATTATCATGTACTATACGCTGACTTTCAATTTGAGTTAAATGTGTTTACATGGAAATGATCCAACAAGAATCATGTTTGCTTTCTAATCATGTGCTTTGCAACAAGAAATACAGTTAATTTAGATTAAATGTCTGTTCCTACCAGATTTCTTGTCTGTTCCATCCCAAAATTGTAGTTTCTGTCTCTTGCGTTATGTTTTCATTTTAGTAAAGAACAAATTTTTAGCAATTGTATTTGGCTGTAACTTCTGTCTGTAATTTAACTTGTTAGTAGAAGTGCTTTGCAGTGCCAAAAATATTCACATACTGCAGGTAGTTCTTGATTTACAACCACAATCGGGAGCCATAATGTTGGTTGCTAAGCAAGGTCGTTGTTAAAATGAATCACATCCGGGGTTTTTTGCTACAGTTGTTAAGTGAATTACAGGTAGTCCCTCTACTTATGACCACAAATGGGATCAGAATTTCCACTGTTAAGCAAGGCAGTTAAGTGAGCCATGCCCTATTTTATGACCTTTTCTGCTATGGTTATTAAGCAAATCATTGCATATGTTAAGTGAATCATGTGAATCATAACGAGCGGTTAGAGGCAGTACTGCAGGCCACTTTAGCTGACTGTGATCCGCAGGTCAGCGGTTCAAATCTCACCGGCTCAAGGTTGACTCAGCCTTCCATCCTTCCGAGGTAGGTAAAATGAGGACCCAGATTGTTGGGGGCAATATAAATATACATTGCTTACTGGTGTAAACCGCTTAGAGAGTGCTTGCACTGTGAGGCAGTATATAAATCTCACAAATAAATAAATAAATAAATAAATAAATAAATAAATAAATAAATAAATAAATAAATAAATAAATAAATAAATAAATAAATAAATAAATAAACAAATAAATAAACAAACAAACAAACAAACAAACAAACAAACAAAATTAGGTGAATCTGGCTTCCCCATTGTCCCAAAGGAGCTTTTTCAGGAGGCAACTAGATTTTCTTTTCTTTTTTTCTTTGAAGACTTTTCACTTCTCATCCAAGAAGCTTCTTCAGCTCTGACCGGCTAGTGGGGAATGGAAGGATTTATACTCCTTGCAGACAGCTGGTCATTTGCATCAGGAGTGGGTTCTAATTTTTTTACTACCGGTTCTGTGGGCGTGGCTTATTTTGTGAGTGTGGCTTAATGGTCCTCAACTTACAACCACAATTCAGCCCAAAATTTCTGTTGCTAAGCAAGTCAGATCAGAAGGAACGGCAGAGTTTCCAGTGTCCTATTTTGTCTCTAGCAAAGAAACACACTTATAGGTACTCCTTAACTCACACTCATTCATTTAGTGACCATTCAAAGTTACAATAGCCCTAAAAAGTGACTTACAACTGTTTTTCACACTTACGACGACTGCAGCATCCCCATGGTCACATCACCAAAATTCAAACACTACTGGTTCATATTTATGACTGTTGCTGGGTCACGTGATCCCCTTTTGCGACCTTCTGACAAGCAGAGTCAATGAGGAAGCCAGATTCACTTAACAACAGTGTTACCAACTTAACAACTGCAGTGATTCACTTAACAACTGTGACAAGAAAGGTTGTAAAATGGGGCAAAATTCACTTAACAAATGTCTCGCTTAGCGACAGAAATTTTGGGCTGAATTGTGGTCGTAAGTTGAGGACTACACTGCATTTACTCCTTCAACCATTTCCAGTTACCCCTTTAAATTCATTCTCCTCCCACACTTTCCATTTCAAACCTATGTTTAGCTACCAAGGAAAAAATAGTTTAAAATGTCAGATTTTTTTTAAAAAAAAACAAACCATGCGTGCTGAGCGAAAGAACGCACAAATGCAATTTGCATTTTGCTCTGACATTCTACAATATGTCTTGACTTTGCATAAGGAAAGTCACATTTTTTTGAAGAAGGAGATTATCAGCTGCTTTTCATGGTAGGCTTCACTCTGAACCAACACAACAACAATATCAATTGATGAGCAATGGGGATACACTCTTAATCACCTTAACTTATGGTTTATGGGTACCTCAACCAACCAAAATAGCAATAGCCCTTAGACTTATATACCACTTCACAGTGCTTTACAGCCCTCTCTAAGCGGTTTACAGAGTCAGCCTATTGCCCCCAACAATCTGGGTCCTCATTTTTCCCACCTCGGAAGGACGGAAGGCTGAGTCAACCTTGAGCCGGGTGAGATTTGAACTGCCAAATTGCAGGCAGACGGCAGGCAGCAGAAGTAGCCTGCAGTACTGCACTCTAACCACTGCGCCACCACTACTCAATCATAATAGGCATAGAACCTCCTAAATTAGTTGTTGTGTTGAATCCTGAGGAATCTCACACAGTAGAGGTTGAAAGTTAGACCTCTCTTCTTCATCAACACAGGCTGAAGCTGATTCTAGAGATAAAGAGGTCAACCACTGTACGCAGGGGCGGGTTGCTTACTTACTGGTGCGCTGCACGTGCATCTCCACGATTTGGGCGCACATGCCCCCTCACGCGATTTTGCTTTTGCGCATGCGTGGAAGCAAAATCTCGCGAGGGGACGCGCACACGCACAAGATTTTGGCGAGAGTTTGCTTCTGCGCATGCGCAGAAGCAAAATCTCACTGAAATCCCATGCACACGCATGTCCCCCGCGCAAGATTTCAGCGAGATTTTGCTTCCACGCATGCGCAGAAGCAAAATCGCCCAAAAATTCACTGAAAAAGATGGTGATGCGTGCGCCGGACCGGCGGAGAGGGCTCCGGAGCGGTTGTGTGCAGCTCCGGCAGGAACCCACGTCTGACTGTACGCCTCCCATTCCCACAACCCCATCTCATCACACCATCTCAGTCCCTCCATATGCCACCAACAAGCAGAATCAATGCCTGTCTGACCTCTCTCTGGCCTGAAATCTGAATGAAAAGTTCTAGATAATCTGTTTCCCTCAGAATCTTCTGAAGCTGTAGGCCCACCATCTTCTCCAGAATCTTGTCCAGAAAGGGTCCAACTATGGCTTCTTGAAGAAGCAGTAGACAACTGTCTCTTTAAGCAATTTTTTAAAAATTCTCAACCCCTCTCTGATCGAACAAGAAATAAAATAAATTGCTGGTACTAAGGGGTTTTTTAAGGACGTCCTAGGGGGAAAAAAACGTATATTTCAGGACACAGCTTTGCGTGCATATGCCTTGCAATTTGCATGACACTTTTGAGGGGTTGTTATGATGAGAAACTACACAAGGAAAACTTAATTGTAAAACTGTACACAAAAACATTTAAAAGCTTCCAGATAATTTCCAGATGCCACACCAGTTCTTCGGCTGTTTTTTTACAGCTCCTGTGAATGACGACAGTGAAAATGTGAAACTAGGTGGGACCACCATTGCCTGTTGCAACAGTGGCTGGATTAAGATTGGAGATGAGACAAACCCCTTTAAGTCCACTCATCTAAAACTTTCCAGCTGAGAGCTTTTGAGAAGGAGATATAGACTTAGATTAACTTTATTGTCACTAATCGGCATACATTAAAATGAAATTTCATTGCATACAGCTCTCAAAGAGTTACCACCTCCAATATACACTACATAAACATAAACAAACAAACAAACAATAAACAAATAAATAAATATGCATATACCCAGATATATTATAAGACATGGAGAAACAACACAGTCTAGTTCAGATGTATACATGTTCATGTTGAGAAAAATGAATCTTGCAAGTTTACCAGATGGCATTGGGAGCAAAGCTGTTACAGAATCTGGTAGTCCTGCTAGAAATACTTCGCAACCTCCTCCCAGAGGGGAGCAACAGAAACCGACCATGAAGTGGGTGTGTGGGTTCTCTAACAATGCTTTGATCTCTAAGCACATAGCGCTTATAAGCAGTATCCTCAATAACAGGAAGCAAGCTTCCTATAATCTTCTCTGCTGTCCTCACCACTCTCTGTAGGGACTTTCTATCTGAGGCCCTGCTGCCACCAAACCAAACAGGAATGCAGTTTGTTGAAATGCTCTCAATCGTGCCTCTGTAAAAAGTGGCCAGGACAGAAAGAGAAAGATGTGCTATCCTCATGCAATACAGGAAATGTAGACGCTGGTTTGCACGCTCGACTAAGGATGACGTGCAGAGAGACCAGTTCAGATTGTTAGTTATCTGCACCCCCAGATACTTAATACTGTCAACTACCTCTACAGCTGCACCCTTGATACTAAGTGGAGTAGGACCATTGTGCCTCTTCCTAAAATCTCCTTTGTTTTATTAACAATTATACAGTACATAGCCCAGAATTTATGACCATAATGAAGCTTGCCCATTACAGTTATAAGTCAGGATGGTTGAAAAACTAGTCACCCACAAGACCGATCAGATTTTATGACTTTTTTGTTGCAATTATAACTGAACGCAGCAGTTACAAAGCAAACTCACTGTTTGTGATGGGGCATTTTTGCCAAAAACAAAATGGAAATAAATCTTGATTTTCAGCAAAAGCAAAGCATGGAGTTTATCACTGTTTTGCAGAATTCATTAAGTAAACACAATGGTTGTTACGTGAATGCCCGGGTCATTAAATGATGTGATGCATTTTTTTTGCCTGAAACCAGCTCAAAATACTGGAAACTGACAAAAAGTGTTGTTAATTGCAATCGCATGAGCACAGGACACCGCAAATAGTCATAAATGTTATACATGTCTATGTAGAAGGAACAATTGATCAGAATTTTAGAAAGGGTTGTAAGTACCTTTGGGAGGGTCTGTCATAACTTCAACCAATTGTTAAGTGACCGGTCATAAATCAAGGACCACCTGTACTGGCTCTCGAACTTTTGTTTGTCATGACACTGCACTGAACAGCACTCCTCATCTTTTGCTAGTTGTGTTTCCAAAATTGCATTTGGCCGAAGAAGAGGAATGGCAGAGGAAAAAAGGCAACTAATTTTTGTCAGCTTCACATCATTATATCCAGAAGTTTCCTGGCATGCCTTAAATATCCCTAAGCGCAATTCTGTTACTTTTTTCCCAAACATTGATTTGCAAAAAAGAAAAAAGAAAAGAATTCAACAATGAAATCTGTCTCCACAGGCTAAATGTTTTAAAGTGCATAAGGCTTCAGTCAATGTTGTCTCTTTTCTAAAGAAATAAACGAAGTTTTACTGTAAAAACAAATCAGATAAAGGGACAGAAATGGGAACAGCTCATCTCTGCCAAATAAAGGGCAGAGATCAACTATTTCACTCTTGCGCACAAAAAAATGGTTTTTCAGGAATGCAAGAAGTCTCAAGACAGTTATCAGTCACACCAAGGAGTTAGAAGACTAAAGTACTTGGTTATATAGCCTGCAGCAGATTAACCACAAGAAAGAAAGAAAGAAAGAAAGAAAGAAAGAAAGAAAGAAAGAAAGAAAGAAAGAAAGAAAGAAAGAAAGAAAGAAAGAAAGAAAGAAAGAAAGAAAGAAAGAAAGAAAGAAAGAAAGAAAGAAGAAGGGGGAGAGGAGAGGAGAGGAGAGACTAATGCTGAGGGAAGGAAACAACTTTTTTGCATTCCAGAGACACTCAAATCTCTGGAGACATTTGATTTGGATCTTCCATAGCTTCTTTGTTTGGCACAGTGACTTTGATCCCAACTCGTAAAAGTCAAAAGCAAAAAAACAACTTGCACGAGCAATCACGAGGAAACCATGAATTAAAATTCAGTATACAGTATCAAACACAGCAGTTAGCTTACAATAATCAAATACAAATGTATGCGAATGAAGAAACAGTAAATATAATCTCAAGAGCCGGAAAAAAGTTTTGGAAAATGACTTCAGCTAACAAACATGAAATAGGCTGCAATCGAATACCAATTTCCTCAGAACTAGCTGTTTCTAAACCCTGCAAAAAAACTGTGCACTTTAATGTAATTTGTACATTACACAGAATCAGCCTTTTCTTGCTCCAAAATTGAACTTCTAGTGTTTAAAAAAATATAAAATACAGGTAGTCCTCGCCTTAATAACCAAAACGGAGCCCAAAATTTTCATTGCTAAGCTAGACAGTTGTAAAGTGAGTTTTGCCCCATTTTATGACCTTTCTTGCCACTGTTGTTAAGTGAATCACTGCAATTGTTAAATTAGTAGCACGGTTGTTAAGTGAATCTCGCTTTCCCATTGACTTTGCTTGTCAGAAGGTCGCAAAAGGGGATCACATGACCCCAGGACACTGCAACCGTCATAAGTTTCCAAGCATCTGAGTTCTGATCACGTGACCAATGGTCGTAAGTGTGAAAAACATACATTTTTTTTCTTCAATGCTATTGCAAGTTCAAACGGTCACTAAACAAATGGTTGTAAGTTAAGGACTACCTGTGAATATCCAACTCCCAACATTCTTTAGGAATCTAAAACATATTCATATGATTAAAACACTCAAATATGTTCTGGAGAATATCTTACATCACCCATTTTTTCTTGTGGTGCACTTCTGCACCGGAGACAAATTCCTTGTGTGTCTAATCACATTTGGCCAAATAAAGTGTTCAGTTCTGTTCCATTCCTTTCTATTCCTATTCTATAATACATTAAAGTAGAGAAATATGACAAAAGTCTAAACTCTGGTGAATTATTACACTTTTTAAACGCTTCCCACATTTAACTGGAATAAAATTCTCTGCATGTAGAGGATTAAAACATCAAGGAAAAGATCTGTCTAGGAGTGTTCTCTGTACTATCCCAACTTTCTAAACCAAAGATGGCTTAGATACAAGGAGGCATTAAAAATGTAAGACTTCACCCCCTGCTTTTAAAAGCAGCAAAATCCAGACACTGTTTTACAATTATAATTTAGGTTGTAGAAGTTGCTTCTCAGACTGATAAGCAGTCAGGAAACCATTATGTAAATAATGCATTGCTGTAGATTCCTTCTTTATCAGAGGAGGAGGTCCTGACCTCCATTCCAGAGCACCATAAATATGGAATAATAGTTTTGAAAAGTCTTGGCCCTGACGCACATATAAATATACTAGTTACAAACTGAAATCAGTTCACTCGCTTGAATTCTTGTATCACAAGGGCTTAATAACATTTGCCGAAGGGAACTTTGAAGGTTTATGCTTAGAAATAATCCCTAAGTACTAAAACGGGGTGAGGTTGGAGACTGAACATGGTGATGCTAGCTGCTTTGTCTGTAATTGGTGTGGATGCTAGGTTTTACGCCTTAATCGCTTTGCTTTTATTATTTTTTTAGTGTTTTTAAATTTTTTTTTATTAAATACACAAAACTATACAACAATACAATGCTGACATACACAACAACAAATAGACATTTTGGGCTTTTCTGTTTAGCCCCTAACTCCAATAAGCTATCATTGGAGCTTTACATAATTTTAGTTACATTTTTTACCATAATAAACAACTATATCCGTATTATCTATATGGCCTTTTAAATCTATAGTTTTTACTTATATTAATATATATATATATAAATATACTGTGTTACATTTATTCCACAGGTACCAATATGAATTTTCGCACATTAATATCTTATATTATTCAGAGTTGGCAGATATACATCATATTTTATGCATTCCTTCTTTTTCTTAACCAATCATAAAATTTGTCCATATTATATAAAAATCTGATTCTTGTTTATCCTTTAATTCCTTCGTTAATTTGTCCATCTCAGCACAACACAGTTTTTGTTTTTTACCTCAGCAGTGGACGGCCAGAGTTGTGTCTCTTAAAAAGGGGCAGCCATATTAGTCTTTTTAATAATGGTAGAAGCATTAACCCCTCATACTGGCTGGAGAATTCTGGAATAACAGAGTTGGAAGGGACCTTGTAGGTCATCTAGTCCAACGCCCCGCCCAAGCAGGAGACCCTACACCATTTCTGACAAATGGCAGTCCGGTTTCTTCTCGAAAGCTTCCAGTGATGAAGCTCCCACAACTTCTGAAGGCATCTTTTGTTCCATTGGTTGATTGCTCTCACTGTCAGAAAATTCCAGGTTGAATCTCTCCTTGATCGGTTTCCATCCATTATTCCTTGTCTGGCCTTCAGGTGCTTTGGAAAATAGCTTGACCCCCTCCTCTCTGTGGCAGCCCCTCAAATATTGGAAGACTGCTATCATGTCTCCCCTAGTCCTTCTCTTCTCTAGACCAGCCATGCCCAGTTCCTGTAACCGTTCTTCATATGTTTTAGCCTCCTGTCCCCTAATCATCTTGACTGCTCTTCTCTGCACTCTTTCAGTTGAATTCCACTCATCTTAAAAGTTGCCTAGTTTGAAAAATTAGGACTAAGCAGAGATAAAAAGTTAGGGCAGTCAACAGCAAAATTAACTCAGGGCAGAGCAAATTGAAGTTCAAAGTGCACAAGGATACTGACCTGCCCAGGCTTGTCAAAAATTAAAACAAGAAAAACAATGGTGTTCCAAGCTTTAAAAGTCTAGGAATCTAACGGTGATTACAGGTAGTTCTCAACTTACAACCATTAATTCAGTGACTGTTTGAAGTTACAATGACAGTGGAAAAAATGACTTTTCACCATTTTTCACAATTTTGACCATTGCAACATTCCCGTGGTCATGTGATCAAAATTCAAATGCTTGGAAAGTGGCATGTATTTATGAAGGCTGCCCTGTCCTGGGATCACGTGATCACCTTTTGCAACCAGCAACGTCAATGGGGAAGCCGGATTCACTTAACAACCGCATTACTTAACAACTGCAGCGATTCACTTAACAACAGTGGCAAGAAAGGTCGTAAAACGGAGCAAACCTAACTCAACTGTCCTGCTTAGCAAGAGAAATTTTGGGCTCAGCTGTGGTCGTAAATCAAGGACCAGTATTCAGCCAGGAAAATTTCATAATTTCAAAGGAAAGTTTCAAAGGTCCGAAATGTAGAAAGTGTCACATTTTGAACACTGGAGGAGTTTGATTTTTGCAAACAGTGCAAATTATGGACTTGCATCATTCTGCACCACAATGATGTCATTGGCATTATATGTATGATGTGATGCCATTTGCCCTTCCGCTGAACACAGGCATTGGCAACAGATTCTGCTAATACATTCTTAGCAATGCTTCCTGTCTTACATGTGGTTATCTTTAAGAGGAAGGGATTCTGTATCACAAACCCAACTTGTTGCATTTGGAAATGCTGCAGAAAATTGCTTCAGTGGAGTCTCGCGAGAAGGACTTACCAACGCAAAGGATGTTGAAACAGAAACCTTGTGAGGTTGACTTGTTCACCAGCTGATCAGGGAGACTGTCAAAGCCGACATGGCCTGACAGGGCGAGATTCCGAAGGTCGTCATTCTGCAAATCCAAAGAGAAAAGGTTTGAAGGCCTCTGCAGAACTAATTTCCATTTACAGGCAGTCCTCGATTTACAACAGTTCATTTAGTGACCGTTCCAAGTTACAGCAGCACTGAAAAAAGTGACTCACGACCATTTTTCACATTTACGACCCTTGCAGCACCCCGGTGGTCACGCGATTTACATTCAGATACTTGACAACTGACTCACATTTATGACGGTTGCAGTGTCCCAGAGTCATGTGATCCCCTTTTGCAACCTTTCGACAAGCAAAGTCAGTGGGGAAACCAGATTCACTTAACAACCGTGTTACTAATAGAAGAAAGGCAGTGATTCACTTAACAAATCTGGCAAGAAAAGTCATAAAATAAGACAAAACTCACTTAACAAATTTCTCACTTAGGAACATAAATTTTGGGCTCAATTGTGGTCGTAGGTTGAGGACTAACTGTACTGTTTTAATTATTTGCACAAGGTCAGGGTGCTTTCTCTATGGAGATGGACATGAACGGCCTGGCTTTTCAAATATAGCCTGCATCTGTATTTAATAATTTACACATATAATAATCTATATATATAAAAGCGAAATGCCACTCATGCATCATCACAAAATCTTCAGAACCGTAAAGGCTACAAATTTGAAATTTGCCACGTATGTTCCTCTTGGCTTCTAGGTGCTCACTAAGAAAGGATTTTTCAAAATGACCATCAGAGCATTATTATTTCCTATATTAAAATTAACACGCTCTGATGCTAAGGAGTTCTACTCCCCCTCCCCACCTGAAAATAAATCTGTTCCAAATGCAAAACACAAGCAGAGGAGAAGAGTTTCAGTTTCAGTTTTACTTTCACAGCAGCAAGCAGCTTTACTACAGAACACTTCAACCAAGCCAGGAAGGCTGAGGGAGAGAAGGGGAGAGGAGAGGCCGATCATAACTACTCATTTATTTTCAAGCTGTAAGTGTCGATTTATCAATCCCGATCACATAGTTTTGTAGCGGAGCATGGGTATTCAGCTAGTATTGAATATACAAATACAGTATTGGACCACTGGCCTAATATTTACGTGGCTATTCTTCTTGGAAGCAACTCTCCAGGGTGACTCACAAAGGTGTTTCCTTGTGGCTATCCAAACTCCTTTTAAGTGGAAATTGGAAAACAAATGGACATGGAAGTTTGTGTACGCAAAACAAGCAAGATTATACCACCACGTTAATGGGGTCTTCACCATTAAAATAATCCTAACCCCAGAGGAAATTCACGTATGGGGCTACCAGATCTGGTCTACAAAAATGTGGACTATCACTAGACAGGGCAGCAGAGATATAAGATAAAATAGCCTTTATTGTCATTTTTTACTGTGAGCACACTGGCCCACATTAAAAATGAAATTCTGTTGCCTGCTCTCAAAAGAAAATATATATCTACCTATACACATACCTAACACACATATACACATGCTACATACATACATACATACATACTCTCTCTCTCTCTCTCTCTCTCTCTCTCTCTCTCTCTCTCTCTCTCTGTGTGTGTGTGTGTGTGTGTGTGTGTGTGTGTGTGTGTGTATATATATATATATATATATATATATATTCATTTATCAGCAAAAAATCACACACACACACACACACACACACACACACACACACACACACACACACATGCTTAACAACTGTGGCAAGAAAGAAAGGTTGTAAAATACAGCAAAAATCACATAATAATTGTCTCATTTAGCAACAGTTGGGCTCAGATGTGGTCCTAAGCAGAGGTGGGTTCCACTTACCATCCCTACCGGTTCGCATCGCATTGGAAGTGTCATATTGGGGAAATGACCATCTGTGCATGCACAGAGGGTTCTTTGCTGGCCGCTTTCAAGGAGCGGAGACCGGAGGACCGGTTTGGGGGCACGGCCAGCCGGCCATCGCTGCTGGTTCGAAGAGCAGGGGCAAATTTCCGCCACCAGTTCGGGCAAATCGGTCCAAATCGGCGGTGGCTTGCTCCCGGTTCTAAGAACCGGTAGCGCTGGTGGCAGGAGGCTCCGCCCACCGACCCGGGACGCTTCTGTGCATGCGCAGTAGCATTGAGCGCACGCATGAACGAGGACTGTCTCTACTTTGCTCCAGCAAGCAACCAATTTTTAAGTTATCACCTCCAATTTGTACTCCATGATCCATTTTCACTTCATGTTGATCACTAAGTAAACTGGAGATGACATGATTATTTGAAATGCTATTGACTCACAAACATTCATAACTCGATTTCCTCCGAATTTTAGTAGGAGCTCCTTGTGCAGTATCATCATGACCCCATGTTTTTTTTATGCATCATTGTGCGGTTAGGACATGGGAATCCCAAACTGTAGCAATGACTGTTAGCTAATTTGCTCATGAGAGAGAAATTTAAAACAACTCGCTTATAAGGGTGGTCTCCGAGACTTTTAAGGATGTAGCGGCTTGCATTAAAGGAAACGATTGAAAACTACTGGCAGGAAAAGATATCATGCCATAATGTGTCTCGAAGGTTACAATGCTTTTCTAAGGTGTTTTTTTTTTAACGTAAGGAGAAAGCATTGACAGGACAAAATAATCATTCTTGCAAACTCATTCTGATTTACCCAAGTTTGCTTTCAGATGATCAGACGTTTGCACTCTCCCTGTTCCTATTTAGCGAAATTTCAATATAAATGCTTCCAAGCTGCTAGGTGGGCAGTCTCCTCCAGCTCTGACTGGATGGTGGGGAATGATTCAAAGAAAAACAAGACCAGTTGCATCTTGAAAAAAAGCACCTTTGGTACAACCATGGCCCGGATGACTGGAGAATCTCCATAGAAACCAGTCGTCTTTAGGGCTAGGAAAACTAGTGTTTGTGGAAGAATTAATTTTGCCTCCTCCACGGAGCGCGATGGCTCAGTGGTTAAAGAGGCTGAGCTTCTCAGTGGAAAGCTGACAGCCCGAGTTTGAGACCCGGACGATGTGCGATGAGGTGAGCTCTCGTTACTTGCCTCGACTCCTGGTTAGCAATTTGAAAGTATGCAAATGCAAGTAGATAAAATAGGTACCACTTCGGTGGGAAGGTAACAGTGTTTCATACGCCTTTGGTATATATAATCATGCTGGCCACATGACCATGGTAGTGTCTTCGGACAACACTGGCAACACTCTAGGAACACTGCCCCCTAGAGTCGGATACAACTGGACAGGGGAAATCTTTACCTTTTACCTCCAGGGGGTGTCAAAGAGCAGGTTACTTAAGACACAGTTGTGGCATTTCAATGTATTGCCTCCTAGTTAGTCCAGACCGGTATGCTTTTTTAAAATTTAAATTTAAATTTTAATAATTTTAATTTTAATTTTAATTATTTTAATAATTTTAATTTTAATTTTAATTATTTTAATTTTAATTATTTTAATTTTAATTTTAATTTTAATTTTAATTTTAATTTTAATTTTAATTTTAATTTTAATTTTAATTTTAATTTTAATTTTAATTTTAATTTTAATAATTTTAATTTATTTTAATTTTAATTATTATACAATTGTATCACAGCGGCCAGTTGTTTTGCCGGATTTGGCATTGATTACTAGTCGAGCCCCACCCAGGGGCCTAGGATGTCGTAATATATTTTCGAAGTATATGTGCGGAACCGAGCAGTGCGGCTTTCTGCATTTGACTGATGGTGATTTTGTCGATTTTGAGCTGTTTTAAATGTAATTCCAGTGCTTTTGGGACAGCACCCAGTGTTCCAATCACCACTGGAATTACCACTGCTGGTTTGTGCCATAATTGTTGAATTTCAATTTTTAAGTCCTGGTATTTTGCAGTTTTTTCCTGTTCCTTTTGATCGACCTTGCTATCACCTGGTATTGCGATGTCGATGATAGTCACCTTGTTTTTCTCGACCAGCGTGATGTCTGGTGTATTATGCGCCAGTACCTTGTCTGTTTGTATACGAAAATCCCACAAGATCTTGACCATCTGATTTTCAATAACTTTTTCAGGCTTGTGTTCCCACCAGTTTGTAGCAGTATGGATGCTATAGTTTTTACATAAATTCCAATGGATCATTTGTGCAACAGAGTTGTGCCGCAATTTGTAATCAGTCTGCACGATTTTCTTGCAGCAGCTGAGGACATGGATTATTATTATTATTATTATTATTATTATTATTATTATTATTATTATTATTATTATTATTATTATTATTATTATTATTATTATTATTATTATTATTATTATTATTATATATTTCTTCATTAAATTTATGTGCCACCCATCTTGTCTAGAGATGATTCTGGGTAGCTTAGAAACATTAAAACTACTGCACATTAAAATAATGAAGCAAAAAAATAACAACAGTAATATACACTATAGGAATTGCTATAGGATTTAAGTGAACCACTGCAGTTGTTGAGTGAATCACATGGTTATATTAAGCGAACCTTGGCTTTGCTTGTTTGAAGGCAGCTGGGAAGGTGAAAACGGCAATCACATCACCCCAGGATGTTGAAATCATCGTAAATACATGTCGGTTGCCAAGCATCCTAATTTTGATTATATGATTGTTATGCGAGGTTGCATGAGGACTGGTCATGTCACTTTTTTCAGTGCTGCTGTGACTTGGAATAGTTGCTAAATAAATGAGTGTAGGTTGAGGATTATCTGCATAAATAGTAATTCACCATGGATCTACTAAATCTACTACTACATGACTCCCAAACATTTAACCAAGTTTCTTTTTGCGCATTTTGTCTGGTTGGCAAGGAAATATTCATATCATTTCTTTTTTTCCCCTCTCTCATGTTTATGTTCTTTCTGTTACATTTTCCCCCTTCTCTTTACATTGATTCACATACTTTGGGATAGGGAAGAAGGATCCTTTCGTTTCCTAGAGCAGGGGTGTCAAATTTAAGGCCAGTGGTGGGTTCCTACCAGTGCGGTCCACTCTATAGCACTGGTAGCGGCCCGCTGGTGATGTCACAGTACTGGTGCGGTCGGTTGCCGGTGCCTGGGTGCCACCATTTTTTAAAAAAATTTTTTTTACATTTTTAAAAAAATTTCTTCTGCGCATGCCCAGAAGCCGAGCTTCCGGCACTGCGCATGTGCTGCCTTCCTACCCCACAGTGAGTCCAAGCAGGGGAGGATGGCTGAGGGAGCGCGTGAGATGCTGAAAGAACGGGCGGCAGAAGCTATCTCCATTCCCCCTCCCTTCAGCAGTCCGAGAAGCCACGAACGCGCGGTGATGATCCCAGGCATTTTCGCACGTTTGAGGCTTCTCGAGCTGCTGAGAGGAGGGGGAATGGGCGGCAGGACCTATCTCAGTTCCCCTCCCTTCAGCAGTCTGAGAAGCCACGCCCACCCAGTCACATGGCCAGCAAGCCACACCCACAAAATAAGCCACGCCCACAGAGTGGTAGTAAAAAAATTAAGAACCCGCCCCTGCTTAAGGCCCAGATCTGACCCGCGGGAATGCCCTGGAAACAGCAAAAGACCGGGCCACGGTGCCTCTGCCAGTGAAAATGGAGCTGCATTTTCGCTGGCAGAGGGTTGCAGGAGGCCATCGCAGCTGAAAACGGAGCTCGGGAGCCCGTTTTCGCTGGCAGAGCGCTCAGGCCATCACAGGGCCCCCCCAACACAAGTGATGTTGAGCTGGCCACTCCCACCCTGGCCACGCCCACCCCAGCCCCCGGAGGTCAAACCCAACCCTGATGCGGCCCTTAATGAAATTGAGTTTGACACCCCTGTCCTAGAGTGACCGCAATAGCATTCTCCCTTTAAAACCTCATTTATATTGAAAAGGTGAAGGTTTCTCCTGTCCATTCGTGTCCGACTCAAGGGCTCATCTCCATTTCTTGGCCTAGGGAGCCAGTGTTGTCTGAAGACAATTTCCGTGGTCGTGTGGCCAGCATGGATATACGCCAAGGTTTATGGAATGCTGTTACCTTCCCACCAAAGTGGTACCTATTTATCTACTCGCATTTACATGCTTTCAAACTACTAGGCGGGCAGGAACTGAAGCAAGGAACAGGAGCTCACCTTGTCGCACATCGTTCGGGTCTCGAACCCGGGCTGTCAGCTTTCAACTGATAAGAGCAGCATCTTTAACCACTGAACCATCGCGCTCCGTGGAGGAGGCAAAATTAATTTTTCCACAAACACTAGTTTTCCTAGCCCCTCCGCAACTGGACTTTCTGGTTTTTCTTTGAAGACGTTTCGTTTCTCATCCAAGAAGCTTCTTCGGCTCTGACTTGATGATGGGGAAGAGCTGAAGAAACCTCTTGGATCAGAAGCGAAACATCTTCAAAGAATAACAAAGAAAGTCTAGTTGCCTCTTGAAAAAGCAACTTTGGGATCACTGTGATTTATTTCAGCTGGGGCAGGAAAGCAATAAACATGGACATATTTCTAGTATTAGAGAAAGCATTTTACCTCCCATTTTTGCTGTGCTAAGCAGCTCTTGCCAATTATTATTTCCAATTTTCTTAAAAATTGTGTATAATATTAAGCGGTGTAATTCATATCGAACATGCTGGTATAAGGTACTTTTCCCCCCATCCTGACCTTCAGACCAGACCAGAAACACCCTTCAGATCTATCTTTCAACACAACTCTCTAGCTAGTCATTCACAACCTTCTTCCTGTTTATATTAGTCATTAGTTATACAACTGGCAGCTTGAAAATAAAGAAACGAGGCCGTCCTAGTTACAGAAACATTTACTGGTCTGTTCTACTCATCTTAAGGGCTACTTGAGTTAGCTTCCTACATGTCCTAAATGCCAGGCTCTTAAAAAGCCTCAAGAGGGGCATATTGACCCTCTGCCCCCGGGGTTGTAAAATTTTATTCACTGTGGATATGTCAAAACAGATTTTTGGAATCTTCAAACAGTGGCATTAACCCGTAAGAACGTTAATTTATTATAAAGCTTTTATTTATTCCCATCAAAGCATTTCTGATGCATCTAAGGATATCTGGAGGCCACAGCCAGGAAGTTCAAGGAGTCATGTGCAAGCAGAAAAGTCATACAGAACAGAATATAGAATAGTAAAGAGTTGGAAGGGACCTTTGAGGTCTTCTAGTCCAGCGGTCCCCAATCTTTTTGGCACCAGGGACTGGTTTCGTGGAAGACAATTTTTCTATGGACCTGGGGTGGGTTGGGGGTGATGGTTTCGTGTGCTACATAGATTCATGAAGGCACAGATAAAGCTTCACTCGCTTGTGTGGCCTGGTTCCTAACAGTGCCAGAACTCAGCTTCTGCGCATGCTCAGTAGGAAAAAAAATTCAAAAAAAAGATGGTGGCGCCCATGGACCGGCACCGACCTATCGTGACGCCACCAGCGGACCGGGCGAACCGGTCCGAACCAGGAGGAACCCACCCCTACCCTCAAGTATTGGAAGACTGCTATCATGTCACCCCTCTTCACTTCATTACACTAGACATATCCAATTCCTGCAACCATTCTCCATATGTTTTAGCCTCCACTTCCCTAATCATCTTTGTTGCTCTCTTTCTAAAATCTCAACATTTTTTTTTGAACCACATTGACAAAAACTGGATGCAATATTTCAAAGCAATATAAAGCGGTACTAGCTGTTCAAGTGGCTTTGATACTATCCCTCCGTTGATGCAGCCTAGGACTGTGTTGGCTTTTTGGCAGCTGCTAGATACTGTCCAAATCCTTAATAAAGTGTTATATGATGAGCCGAGGTGGCGCAGCGGTTAGAGGCAGTACTGCAGGCCACTTTAGCTGACTGTGATCCGCAGGTCAGCGGTTCAAATCTCACCAGGCTCAAGGTTGACTCAGCCTTCCATCCTTCCGAGGTAGGTAAAACGAGGACCCAGATTGTTGGGGGCAATGTAAATATATACATTGCTTACTGGTGTAAACCGCTTAGAGAGTGCTTGCACTGTGAGGTGGTATATAAATCTCACAAATAAATAAATAAATAAATAAAAAGGATCAGATTACCTGATCTAATAATGGAGACTTCCATTACATCAGCTTCAAAGAACCAAGGGTGATGGAAAATGACAATATTTAGGATAGTGGTCAGAAATTAGAGAATAACAGACATTGGAAGGGACCTTGGAGGTCTTCTAGTCCAACCCCCTGCTCAAGCAGGGTACCCTATATCAGTGTTTTCCAACCTTGGCAACTTGAAGATATCTGGACTTCAACTCCCAGAATTCCCCAGCCAGCATTCGCTGGCTGGGGAATTCTGGGAGTTGAAGTCCAGATATCTTCAAGTTGCCAAGGTTGGGAAACACTGCCCTATATCATTTCAGACAAATGGTTGTCCAATCTCTTCTTTAAAACATTCCTGGCCTCTAAGGCACATGACACCCTCAGCCCTATTTCTGTTGTCCCCAGAGGATATATTTGGGCAAAGCTCTCAATTTCCAACGGCATCATTTTTCCTCTTAGGGTCAACCTGCACATGTTTGAAGAATACACATCCATGTTGGTTCTTCAAATTCCCCTTCCAAAATGGGCTGAAAATACTGTGGACCCACACATCACATTCTCAAGATTACTTTTTTTTTTTACTTTTAAGAAACTGCATTCTCCAACTAGAGAAAAGTCAATGAAGGATTAGCTACCCCAGTTTCCCTCTCCCCCCCCCACAAAAAAAATATATACCAAGAAGGGAGAGTTGAGCTAAAGAAGATAGACAGAAAGTAGCATTTAAATCAGAGGTTGTCCAACCGTGGCCACTTTAAGACTTGTGGACTTCAATTCCCAGAATTCTAGGAATTGAGGTCCACAGGTGTTAAAGTGGCCAAGGTTGGACACCCCTGGTTTAAACACTGAGTTATTTCAAAGCTTTGGTACATCATCCTTTTTCTATCTCCAAAGCCTCTTTGCTCAGTTTATAAACTTGCCAAGATCCCAATCCTTTCCCTGGCTCCCTTTCCAGCTCATACTAATTTTAAAAGATGCCACATAGGCAAACTTGATCCAGCCAACAAACACAAGAAGAAACCCTAACAAAGCAAGCTCTTGATTTCATTTAAGTTCTTTCCATCCCTCCAAGGAATCAGCTCTTCCTCCGTAGCTTTTCCTTGCCAAGGAAACACTTAGAAGTTGAAAGCTCACTGCTCTTCTTAAGACACCCTGCTAAAATAAAAATTAAAAAAACCCATTACGGCAGCTGGTGGGAAACGTACTAGGGATCCCACAAATGGTAAAAGTTTCTCTGCCTGTCATTGATACAACTCTTTTTGCTACTACTGGTAGCAAAAAAGACTTGCAACCACTCATTTAATGGCCATTCAAAGTTGCAAATGTCACGATGTGAATATTGCCAGTTTGTGCACCTCTATGTTTTTCTAAGGTTTCCTGTATTTATAATCAAACAGACATGTGATATGTTTTACTACGCATGCGTGCATTCCAGGAGTTTTTGTCAACTCCCATTTCTTTTCCTTCTCTTCTCCATTTTCTGAAGGCAGACGTGACTTCATTAGCCGATAAGATGTAGCTTATTAAGGATCTATTTTATTACTTTTGTACTGAAATAAATATTTTGTTAATTAGATTTGAATCTCGGTTTTATTTTCTAATGCAAATGACTTCAAGGGAACAAGATCCAAGATCGCCTCTGATAGGAAACATTCCTATCCTTGAGGAATGCATTTTTCCCCGTTTTTTTTTTAAAGGTGAATTTTTTTTAATAAAAACTATTTTAAAAAAAGGTATGCACCAAGAATTTACCTGCTACCTGTGAATCACGAAAGAGGCATAATCTGGGGTACCAATACCCTTGCAAGCTCATTCAGTCCTCAGTGTGTACAGGTAAGTTCTCACCTTATGACCATAACTGGGATTAGAATTTCCACTGCTAAGCAAGGTGGTTTTTAACCGAGTCGTGCCCAATTTTATGACCTTTTTGCCATGCTGTTAAACAAATCACTGAAGTTGTTCAGTGAATATTGCAGTCAATAAGCAAAACTGGGTTTCCCCCATTGACTGTGCTAGTCAAAAGCCAGTTGGGAAGGCTGAAAAAAATCAATCATGTGACACCCACCCACCCAGTTTGCTGCAACCAGCATAAGTACATGCCTGTTGCCAAGCACCTAAATTTTGATCACATGACCGTGGGGATAGTGCAGTGGCTGTAAGTGCAAGGACTGGTGGTACGTCACTCTTTTTCAGCGCCACTGTACCTTTGCACATTTGCTATATGAATTGTTGCAAATTGAGGACTAACCAAAGTCCTCAAAGTACGGCCACAATTGAGCCCAAAATGTATATTGCTAAGCAAGAAATTCGTTAAGTGAGTTTTGCCCCATTTTACGCCTTTCCTTGCCACACTTGTTAAGTGAATCACTGAAGTTGTTAAGTGAGTAACACAGTTGTTCAGGGAATCTGGCTTCCCCATTGACTTTGCTTGTCAGAGGGTCGCAAAAGGGGATCACGTGACCCCGGGATACTGCAACCGTCGTAAATATGAACCAGTTGTCAAGAAACCGAATGTAAATCATGTGACCATGGGGATCCTTGCAATATGAAAAATGGCTGTAGGTCACTTTTTTCAGTGCTGTTGTAACTTCAAACGGTCATTAAGTGAACTGTTGTAAGTCGAGGACTAGCTATATATAGGTAGTCGACTTACAATCATTCATTCAGTGTCCATTCGCTTACTGAGTACATGATTCACTTAACTCCAGTGATTCACTCAACATCCATGGCAAAAAAGGTCATAAAATTGGATGTGACTCATTTAATAACCGCCTTGCTTAGCGACCAAAGTTCTGGTCTCAATTGTGGTTGTAACTCAAGGACTATTTGTGCTACCAATTCATGAGAAAGCAAGCGAAAAGGGGTTACTATTTTACCTCCTCAACCTTCACTTTGAAAAGATGGCTCTTTGCTCTACTTTGCTGAGAGGACTTTCTGGAGACAGCGTTATTATCTTTTTATAAATATTATTCCCCTTTAACACAATAATCCTACTCTGTTTTCTATAGTGAGACCAAAACATGGATCTTCAAGGCAAGCTGTTTGGTTAGAAGGTCAACTCAAACTCAAAGCAGCAACAGCAGAACTTCTGCCAAGAAGAGATATAAAAGGTTATTTTCCTTAAGGCTTTTAAACAAACCGCTAATGTTTCTTATTTGGAATAGAAGCCATTCCTGTATATCACGGGTCTCATTTCAGATTCCTAACCAGCAAGAAAAATTGAATGTTATTATTATTATTATTTTTTATAGCAAAGCAGCAGCAAGAAATTAACAAGCTAAGAATCATTCCTGCAAGGCTTGTAAAACTTGTAAAAAAACGAGGAAGAGATGGGAGAGAAAAGGGAAGACACGCAACGTGACAAAGAAATACGAAGAATTTCCAAAGGCAAACTCCAATCAAAACCAGATTTTATTCTGCCATTACAGGCCTGCCTTTAACTGAATTGCTGCATTTAAGCTGATAAGGAGGAACATAAATCAGTCATACCCAAAACTCCCTGGTGGAAGTGCCAAATTGCTATTCCACTGCCAGTTTCATGTTTGAGAGCTAAAATAACCTGAGTCCTAATGACTTAAGGAAAACCAGAGAGACTCTAGTGTTTAATATTTCCAATTGCAACTGGCTTTGCTACTCTTGGACTCCACGCCCGGTCGCTTCCCGAATTTTCCTTCCCTTTTTAGAGTAAGAAAACCGAAGCCAAATATTTCAAGGGCAAAGGAGAAGGGACTCGCATGTTTACCTCAGTAACTGCCTTGATTATAATAACAGGACTCTGGATAGGAAGTCTAAAACTAATTGGGCTGGAAAAATACCCCTTTTTAACAGTTGGGATTTTCATGTAAGCAGAGAGGCCTCAGAGATAGTCCAAGACACAGTGGCGGGGTGTAAGATGCAGGCAGGAGGGTTTAGGACAGGGATGGCTAACCTTTTTCTCGTGGTGTGCTGAAAGCGCAAGCTGGCTGGCGGGAGGCATGAGTGGTGGAGCTGAGCTGGTTGACGGCTCGTGTGCCCGCAGAGAGGGCTCTGTGTGCCAACTGTGGCAGACATGCCATAGGTTTGCCATCACGGGCAACTTGTTGTGGCCAAATTGCCATGGCCAACTTGCCACAGCAGTGAATATTGTCAGTTGTATGTATATGCAGGGTGATGCATCCCTATTCTAATATTATGGTACATTCCATTACAAGCAGGACACGTGATGTGATCCTACTGCGCATGTGTGCATTCCTGATTCTCCATTCTTCTTCTTGTGGTTTGGCTCTGACCGGAATGGTCGCATTTAATTAGCAAGAATGTAATTATTCAGAATTTATTGTTTTTGTACCGAAATAAATATTTTCTATTAGACTTTTAACTTCGGCTTTATTTCTAAATGTCGGTGTTCCGAGAGAAACATCAACATCGCCTCTATGGAGATTTATTCTCCTTAACACTATGGGATGTCCAGATCCAGACAGACAGGGAGGTGCTAGCCTATCAACCAGATATTGTGGTGGTAGACAAGGGCCAGAGGTCAACGGTGGTGATAGATGTAGAAGTGCCAAGTGACAGCAACGTTACAAAAGAGAACAAAAAGATGGAGATGTACCAGGGCCTGAAAGAGGAACTAGGGATGATATGGAAAGTAAAGGCCAAAGTATTCCCACTGATGGTAGGAGCCCTCGGGGCTGGGCGTGTGGCTCCATCAGATCCCAGGAACAACATCAGAGCTCTTTGTCCAGAAAAGTGCAGGGCTAGGAACAGGTAAGACCCTGTGCAGAATCCCCAATCTCCCAGGCCTCTGGTAAAGGTAAAGGTTCCCCCGCACATGTGTGCTAGTCGTTCCCGGCTCTAGGGGCAGTGCACATCTCCGTTTCAAAGCTGAAGAGCCAGCGCTGTCAGAAGACATCTCCGTTGTCATGTGGCCGGCATGACTTAACACCGAAGGCGCACGGAGCGCTGTTACCTTCCCACCAAAGTGGTCCCTATTTTTCTACTTGCATTTTTCGTGCTTTTGAACTGCTAGGTTGGCAGAAGCTGGGACAAGTAATGGGAGCTCACTCCGTTAAGCGGCGCTAGGATTCGAACTGCTGAACTGTCGACCTTCTGATCAGCAAGCTCAGCGTCTTAGCCACCGAATTACCGCGTCTCTAGGCCTCTCGTAGAGGACCCCAAATTGAGGACAAGACAGACCACCCCATGAGTGTGAGAAGGGAATGTGTGCGTGTGTGTGTATTACAATAGCACTGAAAATGGTTAGAACGCAGTACTGCAGGCTACTTCTGCGGACTACTAGCTGCCTACAGTTCGGCAGTTCGATCCTGACCGGCTCAAGGTTGACTCAGCCTTCCATCCTTCCGAGGTGGGTAAAATGAGGACCCAGATTCTTGGGGCCAATATGCTGACTCTGTAAACCGCTTAGAGAGGGCTGTATAGCACTGTGAAGCGGTATATAAGTCTTAAATGCTATTGCTATTTTTCACACTTACAACTGTTGCAGCAAGCCCATTGGTCATGTGATCAAATTTCGGGCACTTGGCAACTGGCATGTATTTATGATGGTTGCACTGTCTCAGTGTCATGTGATCACCATTTGCGACCTTCTCAGTGAGGTTTACTTAACGACCGCATGAAGGAAACATAAAACGAGATACAACTCACTTAACTGCCTTGCTTAACAACAGAAAATTTGGGCTCAACTGTGGTCGGAAGTCATGGACTCTGTGTGTGTGTGTGTGTGTGTGTGTATAAATATATAAAGGGAGGGAGAGAGAAAACTATCTGTTTTAACTGTGTGTGTGTGTGTGTGTGTGTGTGCGTGCATGCGTGTATAAATATATAAAGGGAGAGAGAGAGAGAGAAAACTATCTGTTTTAACTTATTGAAATCTATCCTACTTAATTCTCGATTAGGGCTAGTCAAGAAAACAAAAAATTTCAATGGCACAACCAATGTACATCTAGCAAGCCATTTTTTAACAAGCAGCTGTCTTAAACTTTTCACAGAACAAGATTCCCTCGGAGACAGGGATAATTTTGCCGCCAGACGGAAGGCACTCAAGGCTGCCCCTATCATTAAAAAGTCTCACGTTACCTTGAATAAAGAATGGTGGCAAAAAGAGAGAACACCAATACATAAAACTATAATTGGAAATGATGGGCTGCTGAGAAGTGTTAAATCTCTAACATTCCAATTCCTTTATTAACAGCCATGGCACAAGAAGATAAATATAGTTTAAATGCGGATGGAATTCAATTCATATTTATCTTGTGCTATTATACTTTAAGAGTCAGCTTGACATATCTGGCTAGAGACATGGAGACCGTGACTTCTAGTCTTACCTTAGGCACCAAGCCAACTTGCTAGACTGTGAGCCAATTCCTCTTTCTTAGCCCTATGAAACCACTGACAAAATGATGCCAAGAAAACGGAAAAAGCTTATCCAGGATTCGAAATTGTTTTAAAGGCACACAATTTCATTTTATTTATAGAGGTGTTACTGAATTTTTCTTTTTGCACTTTCAAAGCAAAGTGCAAAAATTCTTCAGTGTCAATAAATATCCCTTGTTCCTCTCCACGGATGTACTCCTCAATTTTGATCTAACCCACTGATTCTTTTAACAAGAACATTTGTGCAAAATCAGTCTATTCACATGAACCAGTATCTCTGGGCATTAAACCACGTTTAAGCTTTTGGAGCTAAGTGCTTAGCTCTGACACACACAGTCAAAGGCAAATATATTAGTTGTGCATGAGAGCATTCAGCAAAATAAATTGCTAAGATGTAAAACAGAGTCATAAAAATAGCTTAATTGAGGCATTTGAAGGGGAGGGGTTAGAATGAACCATGATGTCATCCGATAAACTAATTCCTCCTTTTTGTTACTGCATTAATAGATGAGCATAGAAACTAAGAATCTTTAAACTTCATTACTACCATCAACATGTAGAAGACAAATTCCTTGTGTGTCCAATCACACTTAGCCAATAAAGAATTCTATTCTATTCTATTCTATTCTATTCTATTCTATTCTATTCTATTCATTATTATTCTATTATATTCTTCTATTCTACTCTATTCAATTATTCTATTTCTATTTCTATTATTTCTGTTCTATTCTATTCTATTCTATTCTATTCTATTCTATTCTATTCTATTCTATTCTATTCTATTCTACTCTACTCTACTCTACTCTACTCTACTCTACTCTACTCTACTCTACTCTACTCTACTCTACTCTATTCTCTATTCTATTCTTAATTCAAAAATCAAATATTGTTCTCATGGGCAAAAAATGCAAAGAATATTCTCACCATCCTCTCACACTCTATTACCAAGGATACCATGCATTTAATCCCACTAGTCTTAAGTACATTGTTGATATTTTGAAGTATATTTTACATTCTCACACTGACTGTCCAGTCCATGAAATACTTCATAGAGTTACAATGTCATTAAAGAATGACCACAAAGCTAGAATACAAAGAGATGCAAGTAGTCCCCAATTTACGACTGTAATTGAGCCTCTACAGAGGAATTACTGAGTCTGTCATCTGCACCTCTATAACTGTCTGGTTTGGGTCTGCAACCCAACAAGACAGACTCAGACTTCAGAGGATAATCAGAACTGCAGAAAAAACAATTTCTGCCAACCTGCCTTCCATTGAGGACCTGTTCACTGCACGAGTCAAAAAGAGGGCTGTGAAAATATTTACAGACGCCTCGCATCCTGGACATAAATTGTTTCAACTCCTACCCTCAAAATGACGCTATAGAGCACTGCACACCAAGACAACTAGACACAAGAACAGATTTTTCCCTGAACACCATCACTCTGCTAAACAAATAATTCCCTCAACACTGTCAAACTATTCACTAAGTCTGCATTACTATTATTATTAATCTTCTCATTGTTCCTATCACCCATCTCCTCCCACTTATGACTGCTTGTATCGTTACGATTTAAATTGATTGTTTCCTAGTATGATTTGATTGTTTGTACCCTATGACTATCATTAAGTGTTGTACCTTATGATACTTGACGAATGTATCTCGTCTTTTTATGTACACTGAGAGCATATGCACCAAAGACAAATTCCTTGTGTGTCCAATCACACTTGGCCAATAAAGAATTCTATTCTATTCAGTTATGGTCGTAAGTCATGATGATACTAAAATGATTCAGACCCGACTTTCGTGGAAATGATTAAATGATTGCACAGACACTAAATCTGTTTTCTCGGTCCCCACCACATTTCACCTCTAAGCCAACTCTTCTTTTCCATATGGTTTTCCAGGATGTTTCCCATTATTCCTGAGCATCTCCACTCAGATATGAGCGCTATTCCAGATGACAAACTGACCAGCAATAGAATATTCAGGAATGTTTATTACAGGTACTCCTTGACCTTATGACCAATAGCTGAGCCCAAAATTTCTGCAGCTAGGCAGGGCAGTTGTTAAGTGAGTTTTGCTCCATTTTACGACTTCCCTTGCCACAGTTGTTAAGTGAATCATTGCAGTTGTTAAGTTAGTAACACAATTGAGTGAATCTGGCATCCCCACTGACTTTGCTTGTCAGAAAGTCGCAAAAGGAGATCACATGATCCCGGAATCCTAAACGGTCACTAAACGAATGATTGCAAGCCAAGGACTACTTACAGTATTTTTCAGAGTATAAGACGCACCGGAGTATAAGACGCATCTTAGTTTTGGGGGAGGAAAATAGGGGGAAAAATCTACCTACCAGGTATTCATCTGGCTAGCGTCCTTATTCTGGTCAGCTTCAGCACATTTTATCCCCTGGTTAGGGCTGAAAAAAACCTTCTTCAAGGAAGTAGCAATGAAAAAATCCTGCAAGCAGGGAAGATCGTTAACACCTCGTTAGGGCTGGGAAAAAAAGCTTAGAAAAAGCTACATTCAGAGTATAAGAGTACCCAAATTTTCAGCCTCTTTGGGGGGGGGGGATGTGCGTTTTATACTCTGAAAAATACGGTATATATTCTGCTGTCTCCAGGATACTGCCATGTCAAGAATATGGACTTTTTTTTGTCTTTCTTATCAACAACTATTAAGTCTGAGGTACTATGTAGTAGGAGCTGGTCCATTTGAATTTCTAAGGTCACAGAGCATTTTAACTTCTTCTCTTTCTATTACTTTATCTATTTTGCAGTTTTGCCAGTTCTTGCTTATGGGCAAGTGGTATTTCTTGCAGATGTTCCAATACACCATTGTTGCTACTTTGTCGTGCCGCTGTTTGCAGTCAATCTGTGCAATCCCCTTGTAACAGCTAACTAGGTTATTACTATTAATATTCTTTTTTAAAACAATAATCACAACAAAATGCACATTAAAAAAAACCTACAGCAGTGAAGTACGGGTAGTCCTCAGCTTATAATAATTCATTTAGTGACTGTTACAAGCACTGAAAAAAAAGTGACTTATGACCATTTTTCACACTTACACCCCCCCCATGGTCCCATGATCAAAATTCAGATGCTTGGCAACTGACTCATATTTATGACATTTGCAATGTCCCGGGGTCATGTGATCCCCTTTTTGCGACCTTCCAACAAGCAAAATCAATGGGGAAGCCAGATTCACTTAACAAACATATTTCTAACTTAACTGTGGCAAGAAAAGTGTAAAACGGGACAAACACACTTAACAGATGTTTCACTTAGCAAAACAAATTTTGGATTCAACTGTGGTCGTAACTCGAGGACTACCTGGAAAACAAAGCGAACATATGAAGGAATGATTATGAGATGCTAATGCGCTTATTAAAAAAGGCCATCTTAGATCTCAAATTTGCCTCATTTGAAAGTTACTAGGGAGGAGGACAGAGTTTGGCCAATGATACCATTGCTTTGTGGTCTCTGCAGCTATGGAACAAGACTCTTTTAAAGTAACATGGCCCCAATCCATTTAGGCTCTAAAACCGTGCTGGCGAACGTATGGCATGCATGCCACAGCTGGCATGCAGAGCCCTCTCTGCGGGCATGCAAGCCATCGTCCAGGTCAGCTCCATAGTGCATGCGTGCACGCGCCTCCTGCCAACCAGCTGATTTTGGGGATGCACAGGGGGCTGGGCACATGCGGGAGACGCGTGAACATGTGTGAAGGTCGCACGCACATGCGTTGGGGTCACACGCGCATGTGCGGTGGGAGCGCGCCGCCCACAGCTGGTTTTTGTCCCAGGAGGCTGCAGGGAGGCCTGCTGGGCCCAAAAAGGGGGCAGGTGTCGCGTGCACATGCATGGGGGTGTGGGGGTCATGTGCACATGCATGGGGGGTCATGCACGTATGCGCAGGGGGCAGGCACATTGCATTATGGGTGCCGGCGCACACGCACGCTTTCGGCACATGACGAGAAAAAGGTTAGCAGTCACTGCTCTAAAAGTTAAAACCTATTAAATATACCATCCCTGTTTAGCAAATTCCTTCCTTCGTGGTACAAAATAAAGAAGAAATCAGCTGGTGTCTTACTTTCCATCTTTATTCTCTATGTACATAAAAGAATAAAATCTGGAACAACCAAAAGCCAATTCCTTTAGGATAATTTGTGTTAAGTTGCAATTGTTTCCAGTGGCTCTGGAAAGTTTTGCCTTTTGGATATAGCTACTGTGTTTAGATTGTTGCTTTTAACTCTTTTTATCTTTTATCTGTTCCGTTGTTCATCTCCTTTCCCCTCTTCTCTCTGCTTTCATCCATATTTGCCAGTTTTTGATGTTTAATAAACAAACCCCAAGCTATATTTTTCATAGCTGAACCAAGTGGCATAGGTGCCTGTCTAATCCGGATACGGAGTTGGGCTGCGATAGTGCTAGGGGGCAAATTCAACTGGAAATTACCTACCGTAATTTTCCAACAATACCAAGACTTTGAACTCATCTTGGAAACAGACCAGTATCTCATGCAAATCCGGGCACACATTAAAGATCAAAGTCCTAATGTACCATAGTAGTAATCTACAATAGGTGTTAATTGCAGCAAGGAATACAATCATTAAGTCATAAAAAAATAGAGATTTGTTATGATTTTGTTTGAAAGTACAAGATTTGAGTTGCTGCAATGAAGATAGATTTATACAGTACAATTTTTAAAAGACACCATTTATAATTGGAGTAGTTTCATCACTTAATTTTACTTTATAATCACAGTTGTAATTTGTGGAATTAAAATCTTTTTCATATGTAAAGACTAGTAGCTTCACTAGGAAACTGAACTCCTTAGCCTGGAGTAGAATGTGTAACTCCCAGCCGGCAGGCTGGATGAGTCACGCGCTGGCCATGCCCACTGGCAGTTGGAATAGAGTTCTTTTCAGGTGGGGAGAGGGAGTAGAACGTCTAACTCCTTAGCATCAGAGCGTGTTAATAATAATATAAGAAATAACTAATCATCTGATGGTCATTTCAAAAAATCCTTTCTTAGCGAGCACTTAGAAGCCAAGAGGAACATATGTGCCAAGTTTCAGGTTCTGGAGATTTTGTGATGATGCCTGAGTCGTATTTCGTGCGTGTGTGTGTGTGTGTGTGTGTGTGTGTGTGTGTGTGTGTGTGTGTATATATATATATATAATCTATATCATCTATATCTATCTATCTATCTATATCTAATCTAATCTAATCTAATCTAATCTAATCTAATCTAATCTAATCTAATCTAATCTAATCTATCTATCTATCTATCTATCTATCTATCTATCTATCTATCTATCTATCTATCTATCTATCTATATTCATCTCAATTCATTTATTCATTCATATCCTATAGGACTCTACAAGTTTTCTTGGCAACATTGTGATTTGCCGTTGTTATATATATGACAACGGCAAATCACAATGTTGCCAAGAAAACTTGTAGAGTCCTATAGGATATGAATGAATAAATGAATAGAGAAAGGGAAAGAGGAAAGACAAAGAAAAAGAAAGAAAGAGGGGAAGGAAGAAGAAAGGAGAATGAAGAGGGAAGGAAAGGAAGGAAGGAAGGAAGGAAGATTATGAGAGGGAGGGTCTGAGCCTTAGCACTTGGCCACCACAGGTACCCCTGACATGAGTGACGTCGAGCTGGCCACACTCCCCCAACCATACGCCCCCGAGGTCAAATACAACCATGATGCAGCCCTCAGTGAAATCGAGTTTGACACCCCTGGTCTAGACTAACAAATGACTGTCAGGACTTAACAATGGAAATTCAAGGCTCCATTATTAAGGACTACCTGTACTTATTTTACTTTAATGTGTGCTGTGTAAACAAAGCCAGCCTAGCTAAGTCATGTCCCAGTTGGCGTTACCTTTTAAAAGAATTTAAGTTAAAAAGCACACCGTTGGAGCGTACAATCTCTATTTTGATCCATAACCAGGGGTGGGGGGGTGGGGAGCAAGTTTTCTAAAAGAATTCCAACCTAGTTTTCAAAGAAGAAATAATCTTTAGTCCTGCTGGATTTACTTTTCAGGTTTTCTGGCTGACTTGCTTTAAAAGAAAACATATGCGATCGCTCAGCGTTTAAGGAATTATATTTTTTAAATTAAATTAGGAAAATAATTACATAACAGAAAATATAGAGCGCACATGCCCATTCTCCAAAACAATGAACATTTATTCCATAACAACTCACAGAGATATTTGGCAGCTTTTATTTTTCCTGTAGAAAATGATTTTTAAATATGTATTTCTCCTCTGCTGCTGTGGTCACTTAGTAGCTCGTGTTTCCTGGATTCTTACTCAGTTAGAAACCGTTAACCTAATCTGGCTTCACCGACTGACTATGCTTGTTGAAAGCCAGCTGGGAAGGTTACAATGATCACGTGACCCCGGGACAGTGCAACTGTCATAAGTACATGCCAGTTGCCAAGTGCCTGAATTTTGATCACGTGACCATGGGGATGTTACAATGATAATTACATGTGAAAACTAGTCACAAGTCACGTAACACCATAACTATTTGGTGTGATAGACTTGCAGGGCCAGCACAGCGTGCAACATGTCTACACTGGTGCAATAGAATATAATGCAGAGGTCTTCAAACTTGGCAACTTTAAGACTTATGGACTTCAATTCCCAGAATTCTCCAGCCAGCTGGCTGGAGAATTCTGGGAGTTAAAGTCCACAAGTCTTAAAGTTGCCAGGTTTGGGGACCCCTGATATAATGTAATGTTATACACATATATGTACATGTATATGTATATAGGATTGTGTGTCTGTTAGTATGATCTATCTATCTCCTTTTTTCCACTTATGAGTTATTGGGATGTATTTTGTGTATTTTGTGTTTGGGGGGGTGCACTGGGGGAGGTTCATCCAATCTCATTGTACACATGTTGTGCATTGACAATAAAAGTTTGAATTGAATTGAATTAGAACGGTCATTAAACAAATGGTGTAAGTTAAGGATTACCTCTACCGCCTTGCTTACTATCATATAATGAGCAAATTAAAATTACAATCAAATTCTAACTGGCTGGACAGGGTTCGTTTTAGATTGCTTCTTAAGTTGCACATTGCAGTACAGTTAGTCCTTGTCTTACAACCATTCATTTAGTGACCGTTTGAAGCTACAATGGCACTGAAAAAAGTGACTTATGACCATTTTTCACACTTATGACCGTTGCAGCATCCCCATGGTCATGTGATCAAAATCCAGACACTTGGCAACTGGCGTGTATTTATGACAGTTGCAGTGTTCCAGGGTCACATGATCACCTTTTGTGACCTTCTTACAACGAAGTCAATGGGGTTAAAAGTTAAAAGAGCCGAGGTGGCGCAGCAGTTAGAGTGCAGTACTGCAGGCTACTTTAGCTGACTGTGATCAGCAGTTCAGCCGTTCAAATCTCACAGGCTCAGGGTTGACTCAGCCTTCCATCCTTCAGAGGTAGCTAAAATGAGGACCCAGATTGTTGGGGGCAATGTAAATATACATTGCTTACTGGTGTAAACCGCTTAGACGCAGGGGTGGCCAAACTATGGTTCTTTGAGGACCTGTGGACTTCAGCTCCCAGAATTCCTGAGCCAGCCATGCATGCATGGCTAACTCAGGAATTCTGGGAGTTGAAGTCCACAGGTCCTCAAAGAACCATAGTTTGGCCACCCTTGGCTTAGAGAGTGCTTGCACTATGAGGTGGTATATAAGTCTCACTAATAAAATAAAATAAATAATAAATAAATTCACTTAACAACTGTGTTACTAATTGTGGTAAAGAAAGGTTGTAAAATGGGACAAAACTCACTTAACAACTGTCTTGCTTAGCAACGGAAATCTGAGGCTCAATTGTTGTCATAAGTCAAGCACTATCTGTACAATAAAAGCCCTGACATTACAGGTAGTCCTCAACTTACAACAGCTTGCTTAGTGACCGTTCTGCAACCTTCTGATAAGCAAAGTCAATGGAGAAACCAGATTCACTTAACAAACATATTACTAATTTAACAACTGGATTGATTCACTTAACAAATGTGGCAAGAAAAGTCGTAAAATGGGGCAAAACTCACTTAACAAATTTCTTACATCACAACACAAATTTTGGGCTCAATCGTGGTCGTAGGTCGAGGACCACTTGTATTGTCTAGTACAGAGGTCTTCAAACTTGGCAACTTTAAGACTTGTGGACTTCAACTCCCAGAATTCTCAAGCCAGCATAGCTGGCTGGAGAATTCTGGAAGTTGAAGTCCACAAGTCTTAAAGTTGCCAAGTTTGGGGACCCCTGGTCTAGTAAAAGAGGTATATTGGTGGCAAAGAGCTCACTGCATCTTGGAGCACATTCTATAAATAAGCATTAGGAAGAATTACTTCAATCAAGATGAACAAGAGACCAAAGGGAAAACAGCTTCAAACACAAGATAAGAATTCTTGTAAATGGCCTGCAATACCTTTTTTTTTAAATGAAATACGCAGCTCTGCTTTTTCTCTCCTGCCTCTATGCTCCCATCATCATGTGCCTGCAAGGCTTTACAATATTTGAGGGGGAAATGATTTGATTTCATCCTTCAGTTCAAGTTTCATTTTGGATTCAGAACAGACACACCATTGAAGAGCTGCTTTCTAAAAAGGAAGCCAGTAGCCAAAACATCAGTCCTTCACTGGAATTGTCCCAAGATCGTTGAAGAAAGGACTCAGGAATTAGACCAGCCATCATTGTTTCTGGGTGAGATTTAAGCCACACCGTATTTACATATAAGCTGCTTATTAAGGTATGCATGTAGAACCAGATATCAGAACAGGAAGTCCCCTGAATGCACTTTCCAGGTGGAATGCTTTTAAATTTGGGATTACTGGTATCGTTTATTTATTCGGGCCATTTGTACCTCACCAAATCGACTGCAGATTTGAAGCAATCTGTCGTGCCAAGGCCGACATATGCACCTTGGTGGGAGGGAGAGACGCTGGACCGAGGGATTGCTGGTTGCCAAAACAACAAACTCTTATCAGCAGTTAAATGCCTGACGCCGGTGATTAAGGCATACCACCTCATCGACCGACTGATTGTGCTATAGAGTTGATTCCGGGGGCGAAGCTGCCAAAGCCCCGTATGTATTCCTTGACTCCAGACTAGCCAGTCCGACACAATCAAATATTCACAATAGACCATCAACTACGTAACATGTTCAGAAAAAAATGAATAAAAATATCCAGGGCAAACCTAACCAATTAACAGTCAAACTACACATCATAGTAAGATAAAAGCTGGTTTAATCTAGTGGTTAAGGCACCAGGGTTAGAAACCAGGAGACGGTGAATTCTAGCACTGCTTCAGGCAGGAAAACCAACTGGATGACTTTGAGCCAACCAAAGAGGATTGTGAGTTCTAGTCCCGCCTTAGGCATGAGAGTCAATTGGGTGACTTTGGGCCAATCACCAGAAAACAGTGAGTTCTAGTCCCGCCTTAGGCATGAGAGTCAATTGGGTGACTTTGGGCCAATCACCAGAAGACAGTGAGTTCTAGTCCCGCCTTAGGCATGAAAACCAACTGGAGGACTTTGGTCCAGTCATTTAAACTACCTCACAGGATTGTTGTTGTGGGGAAAATAGGAGGAGGAAAAGCATTACGTACATTCACTGCCTTGAGTTATTTATAAAAATAATAAAGACAGGATTTTTAAAAAATCTAAAATAAAATAAAAGCTAACAGAAATAGCTTTCTTCTGGATTTGATATTAAGGATTCTTTTTGAGGAGGAGGAGGAGGAGGAGGAGGAGGAGGAGGAGGAGGAAGAGGAGGAGGAGGAGGAAGACTAACTCTAAAGTAAAATTTGATTTATGTTTATTTATGACTGGAAGATAAAACTACGCAATGCATGAAGATATATATCTGGTTGTGCAAGTTTTATAAACATAGAACTAGAATTTTCAGACACTGAATCATTATACAAGACTCTATAAAGAGTCTTTAGGGAAGATGATGAGTAAACAGATAAATAATAAGAAAGGGTAAGGGGATTATTTTCCATATGCACTGATATATAGTGGAAACAATGAACAAAAAAATTTGAGGACCTCCCCATGTCACTGTACTTGGAATGAATAGTCTAGAGTAACTATTGCTTCTCAAATTTGACAACTTTCAGATAGGTGGACTTCAACTCCCAGAATTCCCCAGACAGAATTCTGGGAGTTGAAGTCCACATATCTAAAAGTTGTCAAATTTGAGAAACACTGCTCTAGACAACACTGATAATTGCTTTTCAACTCTCCTAAATCCATGATTCCCGATGCTATTATATCCATTTCTAAGGATTTTTATTTTCCAAGTATATCACACAATGTTTACTGATCTTGGTGAAATGCATTTACTCTCCAATTAACTACCCTGTTTTCCCCAAAATAAGACATCCCCTGATAATAAGCCCAATTGGGCTTTTGAGTGCATGGCAATAAGGCCAAGCGCTTATTTCAGGGTTCAAAAAAATATAAGACAGTCTTATTTTCCGGAAAACACGGTAAGTTACAAGTAGCCCTCAACTTACTACCATTTGTTTTGTGACCAAAGTTACAACAGCTCTGAAAAATGTGACCTATCGCCGTTTTTCACACTTACGACCATGGCAGCATCCCTGTGGTCATACGATCAAAATTTGGGCACTTAGCAAAGGCCGTGTATTTATGATGGTTGCAGGGTCCCGGGGTCACGTGGTCACCATTTGCAACCTTTTTTAGTGATTCACTTAACAACTGTGGCAAGAAAGGTCATAAAATTGAGCCAAACTCACTCAAGAAACTGAATGGCTTAGCCACAGCAACATTGGGCTTAATTGCAGTGGTGAAATCTACTTACCTTCCCTACCAGTTGGGAAGCACACACTTTTTCACCCTCTGCGCATGCGCAGAAGGCTTTGCGCATGCACAGAGGGTTAAAAAAAGAAAATGGCGGCGTACGTGCAGGTGGGCAGAGCCTCGTGCTGTCGCCGCTACCGGTTTCTGTACCACTGGCAGCCGCCACTACCAGTTCGCCCGAACCGGGCTGAACCGGTAGCATTTCACCGCTGCTTAATTGTAGTTGCAAGTCAAGGCCGACCAGTATTGGGGCAAACATACTATAGTACAACCGTCCCTAAGATGACTTACACATTGCAAAGCTATTTCTGGTTATTTTTTTCATGGCAACCCATCCCTCCTCTGCCCCCACACCATCTGATATTAGATTCTTCCCTGCAATTAGAACAGATGATACGACAGTGCAGAACTGCAGGAACACGGTTTAAAAGGCCCAGCTGAATTCTACCTCCAAAGCTTTCCAATGTGTAAACATCACTACACCATCATTGTATCTCCTACACAGGGTGGAAGCTTAAAACCTGGAACTGCTGAGATGATTCAGAATCAAGGCTGTGCGGATTCAAGATAGGCCAAGAGGCACAGAGATTTTAATTTCTTTTTTTTTTCTTTTCTTAAAAAGCTGTTGGGAAAACTTGCCTGGACTTAGAAACTAAGCGATGTTGCCCCAGTTTGTCCTTGGAGGGGAGACCACCAGAAGACAGCAGTGCTGAACACTGCCACTAGGGCAGGGGTCGGCAACCTTAAACACCCAGAGAGCCATTTGGACCCGTTTCCCACAGAAAAGAAAACACCGGGAGCCACAAAACTCGTCCCGTGCCTGACTATTTCCTGAGCGGCCACAAAACTAGCATATATAGTTGAATTAAAGATTCTGTTTTCTACTGAAACTTTTCATTATCCATGGTTGGCCTACCGTGGGTCAAAAAGCTCAATAAATTGCGTGCCAGCGGGTGTCACACATTGGCAGTTGTGACACATATTTTGAGTGACAGGGAGCCGCAGCAGAGGGATGAAAGAGCCACATGCGGCTCCAGAGCCGCGGGTTGCTGACCCCTGCACTAGAAAAACGAAGAGACATGTGCATAAGGTCACCAGAAGTCAAGGTTTTGGAATAAATATAGAAGGAAAATGTCCCAAAGATGCTTCAAGAGGCAACTGACTTTTTGGTTTTTCTTTGAAGACGTTTCGCTTCTTATCCAAGAAGCTTCTTCAGCTCTGAGTGGATGGTGGGGAATGATTCAGTCAGAGCTGAAGAAGCTTCTTGGATGAGAAGCAAAACATCTTCAAAGAAAAACCAGAAAGTCCAGTTGCCTCTTGAAAAAGCACCTTTGGGACAACCAAGACCTGGATGACCAAGAATCTCCATAGACATAGAAGGAAAATGTTTTAAAAGCAATAATTTCAGCATGCCTACTGCTCAGGGCTCTTACTACTGTAGTCTCAAGGTTGGCATTACAGATATTACTCGGCCTACAACCATCCATTTAATGATCATTGAAATTACATCATCACTGAAAAAGAAGTGGTCTATGTCCATTTTTCACACTTACGACTGTTGCAGCGTCTCTTCGGTCACATGATTAAAATTCAGCCACATGGCAACTGGTTCATATTTATGACATATTATATAGTCCTATTTTATGTGGCAAGGAAGATTGTAAAATAGGGCAAACCTCACAACTGTCTCGCTTAGCAACGGAATTAGGCTCAATTGTGGTCATAAGTCGAGGACTAAACTGTATTGCCTTCTGCCTGGGTCTGCGATTTTCCCTGCAGTTGTGCATCTGAGCAAGGTTTCGAGAGCAGCCTGTTGAGAAAGGCGTCTGCTCCTATTCCGTAACAGTGAGTGGTGGATGTTGGCAAAGTACCATCCAAGTGTCTCCTTCTGGTTACAGAGAGAAAACAAAAAGCAGACAGCCCCTGTGAAATTTAATTCCAATATAAAATAAATAATAGAGTTGCATGTTGGTTGGTTCCAAGATGGAATTATGATACTTCTCTGCAATAAACCCATTCTGCCAACAATTAGGCCACCAGGGCTGCTGTTCCTGTTGATATTATACTTTGTGCAACGTAAACCCATAAAACCAGTTAATTTAAGAAGGCAACTTACTTGTGGAAGTTAAGCAAATAGGGACCACTTCACCAATGCCCACATAAAACTCTCATAATCCTGAAATCCTAGACTGTTCTACTGTAGTTCAGACGAATTTCTTAATTCTTCTGAAGTAGTGAATCTTCTTAAGAAATATATTGAGAAATATCGCAATATAGTCTTGTTCAAACTTGTTCAAACTCTCCCTAGAGCAGGGGTGGGCAAACTATGGTTCTTTGAGGACCTGTGGACTTCAACTCCCAGAATTCCTGAGCCAGCCATGCATGCACGCATGGCTGGCTCAGGAATTCTGGGAGTTGAAGTCCACAGGTCCTCAAAGAACCATAGTTTGCCCACCCCTGCCCTAGAGCATGGAGGACATACAAGTGTGTAAGAGAGGCAGGGTGTTTACACATGCACAAACAAACAAAATACAAATTTTCACGTCTTTATATCTCTGAAGCCACTTTTCTAAACACTTTCAATTGCAACTAAATGTCATTTCAAGACTATATCCTACGGCAGGAATGCTTCCAAGCTGGGAGTAGATGTCTTCATGTCAACTTGACTCTCCTGTTTAATATGCATTAGATCAGTGTTTCTCAACCTTGGCAGCTTGAAGATGCATGGACTTTGATTCCCAGAATTCTCCTAGACTATCTCCAGACATCTTCAAGTAGCCAAGGTTGAGAAATACTGCATTAGATAGACTGACAAACAGGTAGATAGAAACAAGAAAGCTGGGATGTTTCAAAATGAAATTCCAATCTCTAGTATCAGATTTATTTGCAGCAACGCCACCGGGCTCACACAGGTCCTTTTAGCTTGGTGGTGAAAAGGTGGGTTTAATCTGCATCCTACATCTAATGAGGCAGCCATTTTGCAAAAAAAAGGCAAGTCTCCTAGGGCAGCCATTTTGTAAGAGCATCCACCCACCACTCTCTCTCAGTTTTCCAAATGGGCCACTGTAAGATTCTTGTCCTTATTCTATTCTAGTTGTGGATACTGGTGCAGTGGTTAAATGCAGCCATTGCAGGCTGACTGCTAGTTCAACAGTTCAGCTGTTCAAATCTCACTAGGCTCAAGGTTGACTCAGCCTTCCATCCTTCCGAGGTGGGTAAAATGAGGACCCAGATTGTTGGGGGCAATATGCTGAACTCTGTAAACCGCTTAGAGAGGGCTGTAAAGCACTATGAAGCGGTATATAAGAAAAGTGCTATTGCTATTGCTATACTTAAAAACATCTTCAAAGCTTTGTGTATTTCAACATCTGCAGATACAGATCCTGGACTTAAAGACTATTCAAAGATATGACAGTGCTAAAAAAAAGTCAGGTCCTCATATTTATGACCAGTCCTCACAGTTATCACCATTGCAGCATCCCCACAGTCACATAATCAAAATTTGGGCGATTGCTAACCTCCATGTATTTATGATGGTGGCAGCATCCCGGGATCACATGATCACCATTTGCAATCTTCCAACAAGCAAAGTCAACGGGGAAAGCCAAGTTCATTTAACATCCATGTGATTCACTTAACAACTGTGGCGATTCACTTAATGACCAAAGCAAAAAAAGGTTGGAAAATTGGGTGCCACTCACTTAACAACCAATCATTTAGCAACAAGGGTTTTGGTTCCAATTGTGGTTGTATGTTGAGGACTACCTATATATAGTACGGTGGGAAACATTAATTTCTATCTTTGCACACTTTTAATTTCCATGTTTAGCTGAGCTCCATTCCCTTTTGACAAAGAAATAAAAAGAATCTGCAAAATGTTTTATCTTAACTGAGGTTTCTTAAAAAGCAGTTGAGGAAATGAAGAAAAGGAGATCACGTGCTACTCAAAAATGCCGATTATTTTTATACATACAGCAGCTGCTTCCTCCAGAATGAGGGGTAATTCTAATTTCTACATCGACTGCTGAGATATTTGCAGAAAGTGCCTGTTTTGCGTCAAATACCATATGAAATTGGCACGTATATTAACGAGGCAGATGAAGCATAGAAAGACTAACTTGGTATCTTAGTGAGGGTAAAATCAGGACACCTACGTGTAAAATGTTAGCAGTTCTCTTGATCCAATGTTCCCCCGGGGATTTGGAAACAGTCATGAAACATCATAGAAGCTGAGGAAAAGTCCCCTTAAGGATGATCGCTTCTAGAGCCATAGTGGGAATTCATGGAAGCATTTTTATTTTTATTTTTTGCCTGGTTGCTACCTTTTTTTTTAACAGCAGCCACTTTAGGACCACTCAAAATGTTCCTTTGTGACTTTACCTTGGCCAAACGAGAGGAACCTGGATGTTAAAGCAACTGACCACCAAAAATTGGCACAGGATGCGGTCTTCTCGTTGCTCAACGTATGCTGGCTGGTATTTTGCATTTCCTACAATACTCGGTGCTCAAAAGAAGATCACAGGAAATCTGGTATCTCTGTTTCCCCCAATCTGATACCTCTGTGGGCCCAGTGGAGGGGGAGGGGAGACAATGAAAGCCAGATAGGGACAGAGGCAGCTGTGTGTGTGTGTGTGTGTGTGTGTGTGTGTGTGTGTGTGTGTGTGTGTGTGTGTGTACGCACGCGTGCACAATGTGGGCTGGTCACCAAGTGCCCATATTCTAATTATGTGACTGCAGGGGCTGCAGCAGCCAGAATTTTGAAGGCCCAAGCATAAACTCATAACTTTAAAATGGTCATTGAATGAATGGATGGAACCAGAGCCCTATTTATAGTTCCAAATTACATTTTTAACGTGATGGAAGAGAGAAATTGCACATACAGGTATTCCTCGATTTACGATCCCAATTGAGCTCACAATTTCTGCGACTAAGCGAGACATTTGTTAAAGTGAGTTTTGCCCCATTTTACAACCTTCCTTGCCACAGTGGTTAAGCGAATCCTTGCAGCTGTGAAGTTAGTAACCCAGTTGTTAAGTGAATCTGGCTTCCCCGTTGACTTTGCTTGTCAGGAGGTCGCAAAAGGGGATCACGTGATTCCAGGATACTGCAACCATCATAAATAAGAGTCGGTTGTCAAGTATCTGAATTTTGATCACGTGAACATGGGAATGCTGCAATGGTCGTAAGTGTGAAAAAAGAGTCATAAATCACTGTTTTCAGTGCCATTGTAACTTCGAATGGTAGCTAAACAATATTATTGTAAGTTGAGGACTACGGAGGGGGGGGAGAGACAGAGAGATAGACAGAGACAGAGAGACAGTGACAATGAGTGAGTGAGAAAGACACACACACACACGCACACACACACACACACACAGAGAGAGAGAGAGAGAGAGAGAGAGAATGAGTGAGTGAGTGAGTGAGAAAGAGACAGAGACAGAGAGACAGAGACAGAGAAAGAGAAAGAGAGAGAGAGACAGAGTGAGAGAGAGTGACAATGAGTGAGTGAGTGAGTGAGAAAGACACAGAGAGACAGAAAGAAAGACAGTGAGAGAGAGACAGAAGCAGAGAGAGAGACAGACATCAAGAGAGGGAGGGAGGGAGACAGACAGAGAGAGAGAGGAAATAACCAAATTAACTGTATTTAATTAGACTACTGTAGTGGTAACTCAATTTAAATTTTAAATTGTCTGTCAGCAGGCTTTGACAGGGTCCCCAGCCAGGTATAGGCCCAGGGAAGAACAAAAAGAAGAAAAAAAGTCAAGTCTTAACTTCCAAACTACTCTTTGAAAAGGTCGCCCGCCCGTTTGCATCCCCTTAGCTGACTTCACTGGCAGTTTTTGTTTCACTAGTTCCAGCAAAATGTGGGTTGTGAGCTGAAGCGGAAAAGCATTTGGAATGGATAAAACAATTGGCAAGAATGAGGAATAGTAATGTGATACTCTAAGCCAGTGATGGCGAACCTTTTTGTCGCCGTGTGCAAAAAGTACGCGCGCGTGCCAGCACTCTCACATGCCAGCACCCATAATGCAATGCGCAGCCCCTGCACATGCACGCACACATACACCTGGGTGCACTCCCACGCGTGCATGCTCCCTGCACCGTGCATGCGCCCCACACTGTGCATGACAACGTCCACTGCGCATGCGCCCCCTGCACCCTGTTTTGGATCAACCTTTGCCGGCGCGAATTGCCTGCCTTTGCAGAGGCGTCTCTTCCTCCTCCTGCCAGCCTCACGCTCTGGGCAGCATCCAGCCAGCACAGGCTGGAGCTTCGAGCGCGGGTGAGGCTGCTCATTGGCGCTTGCATCTTTTGGCACGCATGCCTGTTGCTGGTCTTCGCACGTCCATAAGCGCCAGAAACCAGACCAGCTGGCCGGTGCGCATGCGCACTCTGGAGCGCACATGCGCAATGGGTGGGTGTTCTTCCAGTTTCTGGTGCACCCGTGCGCATTAAAACCAGCTGGCCAGCGCACCGGAACTCGGAAGAGCAAGGGGCGATGGCTCCGCATGCCCGGAGAAATGGCTCTGCGAGCTACTTCCCGCACGCGTGCCATAGGTTCGCCATCACGGCTCTAAGCCAATGGGCTGAACATCAACCCTCATAATCCTTAGCCAACTGTTGAATGGAAATTAAGGGGGATGCAATCCTACGAATCTGGGAAACACCTTTTGCCAGAGAAGGTTAATTTTGGGCAACCTCACAGTGATACCAAAAAATTCAGTCGAGTATTCCGGCATCCATCTCAATTGCCAATAACACAACTCCTTCTGCAAGTACAGTATGCAAGTTGTCAAGACGGGCCCATTTACTCACAGAAGGGAGGTATGGAAACTTTCCATTAGTAGAACAAAGCAAAGAACAGAAATAAATCAAGGAGACAGAGAAAAGTGGTCAGTGAGAACTTTATTCAGCGGGAGTAAATTCTGTCCAATGGAAATCTGAGCTGACAGAAATAAAATGGGTATTTGAGTGACTGGCATCCAGTTATTTTTTTCCATTCTTTGTGCCAGCTCCACCCAAGCAAAGCCCATCAATTTCACGAGAACCGCCTTCCATAGAAAACATGTGGCTCCAACATTTTCCTTGCATAGAGGCAAGTTCCAAAACTGTCAAGGCCAGAAACAAACAATCGAGACTGGACAAAGCAGTTATCAAAACTTCGGGCAGGTGACTGAGCAATGAGCAAGCCGAAGGATGGTACCATGGAAGGAGAGGGGAAAGAAATGTTAAGTCTGGAGCTCTGGAGAAGGAACAGCGATTTTTTTCCTTCTTGCTGAAATTATCATGGGGATGTCTTCATATTTTTCGTATCCGCGCACAGGATGTCTGGAAAACTAAGCAAGCATGACAGCATCCATTTAGAGCAGAGGTCTTCAAACTCGGCAACTTTAAGACATGTGGACTTCAACTCCCAGAATTCTCCAGCCAGCATAGCTCTGGGAGTTGAAGTCCACAAGTCTTAAAGTTGCCAAATTTGGGGACCCCTGATTTAGAGCGTACATAAGCACTAGAGAGGACTTCTGCTTAATAAGACTAGAGGGTCCTTCTTGTCAATATCTCATTCCCGACAATATAAACGCAACACAGGTAGGCCTCGGTTTATGACCGGTCAATAAGCGACTGACCCCATAAAGGTTTGAAATCTAGGATCTGATTTCAAAATTCTGATGACACTACACAGAGTTGCCTGAACTGCGAGATGGGCAGCAAATAAGAGATAGATAGATAGATAGATAGATAGATAGATAGATAGATAGATAGATAGATAGATAGATAGATAGATAGATAGATAGATAGACTGATTGATGATAGACAGACAGACAGATAGACAGACAGACTGATGATAGATAGATAGATAGATAGATAGATAGATAGATAGATAGATAGATAGATAGACAGACAGACAGACAGACAGACACAGACAGACAGACGATATAGAGCAGTGATGGCGAACCTATGGCACGCGTGCCACAGGTGGCACGCGGAGCCATATCTGCCGGCACGCGAGCCGTTTCCCTACCTCAGCTCCAGCGTGCATGTGCACTCTGGCCATCTAATTTTTGGCTTGCACAGAGACTCTGGGAGGGTGTTTTCGGCTTCCGGCGGGCGGGGGAGGGCGTTTTCACCCTCCCCAAGCTCCAGGGAAGCCTCTGGTGCCTGGGGAGGATGAAAAACGGGCCTACTAGGCCCACCAGAAGTTGGGAAACGGGCCGTTTCTGGCCTCCGGAGGACCTCCAGGGTGGTGGAGGAGGCCATTTTCACCCTCCCCAGGGATTGAATTATGGGTGTGGGCACTCGCACATGCGCGATAGCGCGCGAGCACGCTCTTTCGGCACCCGAGGAAAAAAAGGTTCGCCATCACTGATATAGAGAGATAGATGATAGATATAGATCTGACTGATGATAAACAGATATAGAGACATAGATGATAGGTAGGTAGGTAGGTAGGTGGATGGATGGAGGGAGGGAGGGAGGGAGGGGGAGAGAGAGAGAGAGAGAGATATGATAGGTAGATGATCGACTGATTGATGACAGACAGACAGACAGACAGATAGATAGATATGATAGGTAGATGATAGACTGATTGATTGATGATAGATAGGCATAGAGATAAAGATAGTTGATAGAGATGATAGATGATACTGATTGATGATAGACAGACAGACAGACAGACACAGATAAATGATAGATACCAACTCACCTCCCAGGTGGTAATGTGACTGCATTTTGAGAGCTCAGTAACCAACCTGCCTTTACTACGACTGCAGTCACATGACAATTTACATTTTTGCCAAAACCCAGCATTTACTTCCGATTTTCAGCTAAAACACCCTATAGCAAACAATGGGTTCTCTTAACGAGCACCGATTCACTTAAAGCATGGTGATTTGCTTAATGACCATTGCAAAAAAAAACTTGTAAAATTAGGTTGGTCACATGATGACCCACTTTATGACCATACATGACTTATGACCATTATGGTCGTAATTCGAGTGCTACCTGTAGTTCTTCTATACTGTTGTTCCCCTGCAATTGGCATTCAGAATTAAACCACTTCTTGATATGGAGACTCCATTTAGTTATCACTTTAATAGCTACCAAACTGCTTACTTTCGCATACGTTACACAACTGCCTTTTACCATCACTTTGGCCAGTGGTCACTGCCACATCTTGAGAGAGCAAAACCTCCAAATTCACTGTATAACCATCTTTCTTTTACTTCTAGCTATGAATTCTGTGAGTGGAAGTCCCAAAACATCTGGAGAACACCTGCTTGAAGAATGTTAACACAAGTGCGCTAAATTATTTGGGCCAATGAGGTGTAACAAAGAATCCTCTCAAAGGAATCTCAAATTTCTGGGCCCACCATATTCACTGTTTTCTTATTTTGAATCTTTAAACAGCAGGACCTTAAAAAAAGTAAGCATGCATTTAAATTTGCAGAAAAAAATGTGCTGAAGTTTATACACTGTCGCTTCAATCCAGGATTCAGTGAAACATAGAATTTGATCAGTGATGCCCCCATATGCATACAAATGCATGTGCTATGTGCTCCTAGAAAGACAGAATAATAGAGTTGGAAGGGACCTTGGAGGTCTTGTAGTCCAATCCCCTTCTCAAGCAGGAGACTCTCTATACCAGTGATGGTGAACCTTTTTTTTGCTCAGGTGCCAAAAGGGCGCGCGTGCCCACACCCATAATGCAATGCCCTCCTGCTGCGCATGCATGCACAACCCCCCGCTGCCCCCCATGTGCATTGGCCAGCTGATTTTCGCCCTTCCGGAGGCAGGGGGAGGCCGTTTTCACCCTCCCCAGGCTTCAGGAAAGCCTCTGGAACCTCGGGAGGGCGAAAAATGGAACCAACGGGCCTACCGGAAGTTCGGAAACGCCTCGCGTGCCCTCAAATATGGCTCCGCGTGCCACCTCTGGCAAGCGTGCCATAGGTTTGGTATCACTGCCCTATACTATTTCAGACAAATGGTTGTCCAATTTCTTCTTAAAATTTCCAGTGTTGGAGCACCACAACTTCTGGAGACAAGTTGTTCCACTGATTAATTGTTCTACCTGTCAGGAAATTTAGTTCTAGGTTGCTTCTTTCCTTGATTAGTTTCCATCCATTGCTTCTTGTTCTGCCTTCAGGTGCTTTGGAGAATAGGTTAGCCTCTTCTTCCTTCTGGCAGCCTCTCAAATATTAGGGGTAAATATGTGCTGCGTAGCAGAGTAGTTATTTGCATTTTCTCCAATTCAAGTCAGGTAATGAAACATTTGCAAGAAAGCCACCAAGCTCAGGGAGCACCAAGGATCCCACAGTTCAACCCTGAGCTACAAATGTTCTCTTCCATTGATATCTGACTCCAATTAGCTTTCTGAGATTAGCCAAGGTCAGGTAGCTACGAGCAATATCTTTTGGAACAAGAGACCCTTTATAACAGTGTTTTTCAGCCTTGGCAACTTGAAGATGTATAGATTTCAAATCATTCTGAGAACTGAAGGGCACACATCTTCAATTTGCCAAGGTTGAAAAACACTTGTACGACTGGATATCAAGATTATCGGGCACAGATTCAATGGATTGAATACAGAGATTTCTTCCTTAAATTACAGGATCTTTATGAGGGAAAAAAAATACAAATTCCAAGGAATTTAACCTCTGTGATCAGCGCGTGCCCTTTTTTCTCTCTGCAAAATTCCTTCTTTCCCAATAGTAGAAGAAAATATTTCTTTTATGAGCCATTTACAAAGCTAAAACCTCCTTTGTTTCTTCCACATCCACTCAAAGCAAAGCAACATGGCATTTCCATGCCTGAAAATGGGTAGACTGAGGTCCTTAACAGGAGAAATTAGCAATTCTTTTTTCCTGCAAATTCATTTTGCGAATCCACACAGCCTGTAATATCTGTATCTATGGAGATTCTCAGTCATCCAGGTCATGGTTGTCCCAAAGGTGCTTTTTCAAAAGGCAACTGGATTTTCTTGGGTTTTTTTTTCTTTGAAGACATTTTGCTTCTCATCCAAGAAGCTTCTTCAGTTCTGACAGAACTGAGGAAGCTTCTTGGATGAGAAGCAAAACGCCTCCAAGAAAAAACAAAGAAAGTCCCATTGCCTTTTGGAAAAACCACCCTTGGGACAGTAATTTCTTTGGGTACAGAAAATATTCTAATCAAACAGACCAAATAAGAGCAATTTATTTTAATGGCAGAACAACCTATTTAGATTTTTAGACAAAGAGCACCAGTAAAAATTCCAGTGCCAATGACTGTATACTATGCTCTTTAACAGTAAAGCTTACCTCACCCATCTTCTGTAATAAACAGTATCTATAGAACTTTGAATGAAGATTTGTTTTGTTTGGGTTTAGTGTTGTACAAATATAACTGCAGTTTATGCAATAAGCCATCAACGTGTAGTGAACTATCTCCTATTGCTGTACGTGAATGAAACCAGTCCTGTATCAGAGAGTCTCTGTGGAGTGGGCGGCATACAAATGCAACTAATAAATTTTTTTAAAGATTAATTTTAAAGATATACAACAAGTATGAAATATCTGAAATTTGATTTCTATATTCTGGCACTTGAAATACTAATATGAGATTAACCCTCAAAATAGTTGGGTGAATGTCTGAATCTTTTTTATTTTATTTTATTTACACATACACACACTAATACACCCCTTCCCTAATTCTGTCAGTATCCAATAACCTAATATTAAAATATGTAGCATTGTGTTTCAAGGATTGTTTACTGAAACCTATCTGGAAACTGAATTAACAGGCCAAAGCTAAACCCTTTAAGGGATTCCCCACTATAATGCAAAATACTTTAGGTTAAACCTTTGATTTTTTAGCAGCATGATTGAATTTTCAACAACGAAAGGATTCTAAGCACTGTGTTCAGTCTACATATCCGAAAAAAATATTAAATATGGGTTAATATTTAAGTTATTTAAAATTCGAATGCTTGGCAACTGGTATGTATTTATGACAGTTGTAGCATTCTTAGGTCAAATGACTGATGCTTGCTATCTCAGCTGGCTTCCAACAAAGCAAAATCATTTAAGGACCACATGACTCACTTAACAACTGAAATGATCTCCTTAACAACAACAACAAAAGGTAGAAAAATCAGGCGTGTCTCATTTAATAACTGCCTCACTTAGTAGTGTAAATTCTGGTCCCTTGTCAAGGACTATCTCTACAGTGCTGTTGTAGTGTACTGGTCTCCTACAGCTGCAGGCATAATATTGTAGGCATAACAACATGAAAAGGGTTTCCATGTGACAGGGAAGAAACTGGCTCAAAACATAAAACCCCAGGGTTTTTTTTTCTGAAGAGAAACATGTTATATTTAGGGAGAATAGAATAGAATCCAAGAGAGAGAGAGAGAGAGAGAACACGCACACCCCTGCTTTGCAATAGCCTTAGGGAAGAGCTGATCAGAGCTCTCACTGACCAAAGGATAAATAATAATTATGCTTCTCCTTTTCTGAGAAGAAACAACTCAGACTTGCACTGTGTGAAAGACTGTGGCCACTGCCAAGTTGTCCACATACGAGAAGAACTGGGCTCTCCCATGTTCCCAGCATTCCACAGACAATGTTATCTGTGCTCCTTACAAAAAGAACTCTTTTGTAAGCACCCTGGAGCCATTTCTAAAGAACGAAGAATAAATGCCAGCGAGGGAGGCAAAGCAGAATCTCCCCTTTTATGCAATCTCTCTCTCTCTCTCTCTCTCTCTCTCTCTCTCTCTCTCTCTCTCTCTCTCTCTCTCTCTCTCTCCCCCCCCCCCCCAGATTCTCTCAGGGCCTGTTGCTTTATAGATGAAAATGATTCAATTAATTATTGTTAAAATCCAAACGGGTTTCCAGACAAACTGCAAGATGACAGAGTCACTGTCGGCATTTAAGGGGTCTGATGGAAACTCCTAATCTGGCAACCCCTGTCTGCTTTTGCTAAGGAAGATGTTTAAGAACTTCCCACGCTCCCTTGACACACTCTCTCAGTGTTTCCCTGGGGTTAAGCAACTGAAAAAGCACTGAAAAGTTACAGACTTTGCTAGAAATCAGAGGCACACCATTTTACTTTTTAAAAGGGGCTGCAGCAAGGAGTCCACTCCATAGTGGACTAAAAAGGCTATTAAGCGAGGGTCGGTCTGCAATCGCAAGCAAGTTGTATAACACTACATCACTCCCCCAAGTTGTGCTTAGCTAATAATTTCTGTGCAAATAGATTTTATAAAAAACACAGAATTGCTAATGTGCTCAAGATCCATGCAACTTTTCTCAGAATGTTTCATGGGTTCATATTGTTTGAAAAATGGTTAAAACAGCTTTCAGCTAGCGCCTTAACCATTACGCCAAACTGGCTCTCTTCAGCTTAACTTGTTATTGGGCACATAGTTACTTCAATCTGCAACATTTTAGCTGGCAACATTTTTAATTGGCAATATTTTTAGTTGGCAACACTTTTAGTTGGCATATTTAGCATTGCAAAATGCTCGTGGACACTGGGAATTAGAGCACCTAAAATGAAGACGTCCTTAAAATACGGTAGTAACTGCATCTAGAATTCCTGTCATTTTCATGGCAAACTGGCTACAGATAGTCCTTGACTCATGGCCAAAACGGAGCCTTCTGATTAGGGTTGCAAAACATGATGGATGTTAAGCAGTTCATTGCAGCCACTTTGAAAATGGGGTCTGCTTCTAGGATGGAATTACATAGGGATGTTAAAGGATGGAGGCTGCCTCACATCCTTTCCAAATGTGACCTGCAGAGATATTTTAAAGGTAAGTGCATAATCAGTGATGGAGTGGTGGGCCTAGAGCAGGGGTCAGCAACCCGCGGCTCTGGAGCCACATGTGGCTCTTTCATCCCTCTGCTGCGGCTCCCTGTCGTCAGTCGGCTCCACAATTGATAGGGCTTTCGGTTAAGACAGGTAGAGGAAAAAGGACGCCACTCTATGGTGGGGGAACCAGACTTCCGATCGGCAGAGGAAAAAAGACCCCGTGCTAGGAGGAGACTCTATGGTGGGGGAACCGGACTTCCGGTTGGCTCCAGAATTTAAATGAGGGGCTTCTGGTTAGGACCTTTGTGGCTCTGAGTGTTTAGGGTTGCCGACCCCTGGCCTAGAGGGTTGGAAAGCAGGCCCAAGACCTATAGAAACCATAGGGCAGCACAGGCTGGAGTTAGGCAAGGGGTTAGTGGCAGCATTCCTATGTTCCGTCATAAGGAAAAATAACTTTGGTGGTGCTGCAGCAGTCATAACTTCAAAACCGAATGATAAATAAACTTTTGGTGGATCCCTCATAACTCCCAACCGCCATTAAATGACTACTTGCAAGTCCAGGACTACTGTACCTCTTATCTTTTTTTTAACCTTTTTCAAGAAGTCAGAGACAGTACATACAGGTAGTCCTCAACTTACAACAGTTCCCTTAGTGACCGTTCAAAGTTACAACGGCACTGAAAAATGTGACTGATGACCATTTTTCATCCCCAGCATCCCCATGGTCACGTGATCAAAATTCAGATGTTGGACAACTGATTCATATTTAGGACGGCTGCAGTGTCCTGGAGTCATGCGATCCCCTTTTGCGACCTTCTCACAAGCAAAGACAATGGGGAAGGCCAGATTCACTTAGCAACCGTGTTATTCATGTAACGACTTCAGGATTCACTGAACAAATGTGGCAAGAAAAGTCGTAAAATGGGACTTAACAAGTGTCTCCCTTGGCAACAGAAATTTTGGCCTCAACTGCGGTCGTACGTTGAGGACTACCTGTATATTGGACAATTTATAACAGAGATATCATTCAAAGGTCCACTCGGCCAGGAAGGCCCCTTGGTGACTTAGATCCAAGAGAAATCGGCAAAATGGCATGTTAACATTTAATAAAAAGAATTCCAGTCAGGAACACTACATAAAAGAAACTGAATTGGCCTAAGCCAGGGGTCAGCAACCAGAGGCTCTGGAGCCGCATGTGGCTCTTTCATCCCTCTGCTGTGTCTCCCTGTTGCCAGTTGGCTCCACAATTGATAGGGCTTTTGGTTAGGACAGGTAGAGGAAAAATGATGCCGCACTAGGAGGAGACTCTATGGTGGGGGAACTGGACGTCCGGTCGGCAGAGGAAAAAGGACACCACGCTAGGAGGAGACTCTATGGTGGGGGGAAGTGGATTTCCAGTTGGCTCCAGAATTGAACAGGGGGCTTCCGGTTAGGACCTTTGTGGCTCTTTGAGTGTTTAAGGTTGCCGATCCCTGGCCTAAGCTATTCAGAAGAGGTAAGTTTGTCTGTCAGGTAGCTTGCTTACATAATCCATGGTGATTGCACACTTCATGTGCAATAATGCTGAAAATTATTAGAAAGCAGATGGAAAATTGCAGGTGTAATGACTCAGTGGTCAAAGATGCTGAGCTTGTCAACTGGAAAGTTCGAGACCCGAGCGCCATGTGACGGGGGTGAGCTCCCGTTTCTTGCCCCTAGCTCCTGCTCACCTAGCAGTTCAAAAGCATGCAAATGCAAGTAGATAAATCGGTGGAACGACTTGCCTCCAACACTGGAAGTTTTTAAGAAGAGATTAGTCAACCATTTATCTGAAATGGCATAGGGCAGTGATGGCGAACCTTTTTTTTCTTGGGTGCCGAAAACACGTGCTCGTGCGCTGTCGCGCACGTGCGAGTGCCCACACCCATAATTCAATGCCTGGGGAGGACGAAAACAGCCTCCCCCGCCCCACCCAGAGGCCCTCTGGAGGCTGGAAATGGCCCATTTCCCGACTTCCGGTGGGCCCAGTAGGCTTCCCTGGAGCCTGGGGAGGGAGAAAATGCCCTTTCCCGCCCCCAGGGAGGCCCTCTGGAAGCCGAAAACACCCTCCCAGAGCCTCCGTGTGAGCTGAAAATCAGCTGGCCGGCATGCATATGCGCATTGGAGCTAAGCTAGGGCAACGGCTCGCGTGCCGGCAGATATGGCTCCCCGTGCCACCTCTGGCATGCGTGCCATAGGTTCGCCATCACTGGCATAGGGTTTCCTGCCTGAATAGGGGGTTGGACTACAAGACCTCCAAGGTTCCTTCCAACTCTGTAGGTTATTCTGTAGGTACCACTATGCATGTATGTATGTATGTATGTATGTATGCATGCATGCGACTTTTATCCCACTTTGGTGGGAAGAGCCATGCTGGCCACATGACCACAGAAATTTCTTCGGACAATGCTGGGTCCCTTGGTCAAGATACAGAGATGAGCACCACGCCCCAAAATCGACCACCCTTGGACGGGGAAACCTTTATCTTTTTTAGATGGAAAATATGATTGCTAACATCACAATGCTATGAAGCAAAACCTAGGCTTCCAACTATTTTTTGGAATACTGGATATCATTCCAAGTTTACCTAACTTTATCACTTGGAAAAAGTTCAGGAAAAAGCAACCAAAATTATCAAGCGTCTGTGTTTGTCCAACAAAAGCATAAATGGTTTTTAAAGGAAGAAAAATAACCTAGCTGAAGTCTTATCAAACTGGGCACAACATGGAAAGATAAGCTGGGAAAGGGTTTCCATTTGCTTCTTTCACGATTTGAGAACATGAGCTTTGCCAACGAAGCCGACTGGCAAGAGCTTTCAAAAGAACAAGAAAGTTATTTTTAATACGATGCACCATTCCAGAATTTGCTGCCATGAGAATCTGAGGACGTTCTGCCAAAATGTTCCCTTTCATATTGCTCTGGAATTCCCAGATAGTGTGGCTATTAGCAGTTAGTCACACTGGCTGGGAATACTGGCAACAGTGATCTCAGCTCACAAACCTCACATTTACAATCATCACAGCATCCTGGTAATAACCTGACTTGACATTTACCTGCTTCCCAAGAGTTAGTGGAGAATGCAGAAGTCGAATTGCAAGTTGCGGTTATATGATGTTTCACTTAACAACCATGGTGACTCGATTAATGACTGAATGGGAAGTGATGCTGTCTTACTCCGTTGTGTGATTTTCCACTTGGTGACCATGGCACTTAGGAGCCGAGGTGGCGCAGTGGTTAAAAGCAGCACTGCAGGCTACTGCTAGTTTAGCAGTTCAGCTGTTCAAATCTCACCGGCTCAAGGTTGACTCAGCCTTCCATCCTTCCGAGGTGGGTAAAATGAGGACCCAGATTGTTGGGGGCAATATGCTGAACTCTGTAAACCGCTTAGAGAGGGCTGGAAAGCACTATGAAGCGGTATATAAGTCTAAGTGCTATTGCTATTAGCAACAGAGTTGCCAATCCCAATTGTGTTCACTAAGCAAGGACTACCTGTACAGTTGCCAATGGCAACCAGGGAGAACAAATTCGAGTACCATAAGAACATACTGGTACATTACTCATTGGTTTTACACTGTGTCCTAATGAAAGATTTTGTAAATCATGATTGGTTAAATAAGCCATAACTTGTTGGGTTCATGCAGATTAAATAAAGCCATAACTTGTTGGGTTCATGCAACCTTACATATCTCTAAACTATATGCAAAACCATTATATCTGGATTCATACAATACACTAAGCTAAAATCCATTATGATCCTCTAGTACCGTGATGGCAAACCTACGGCATGTGTGCCGGAAGTGGCACGTAGACCCATCTCTCCGGGCACACCAGCCATCGCCTGATGCTCTTCCGGGTTTTGGTGTGTTAGTTGGTCTTTGCGCGCACAGTGCCGGAAACCAGAACAGCAGCTCCTTGGAGTGCATACGCATGCCAGAAATCTGAGCTTCCAGTTTCCGACGTGCACATGCGTGCCGGCCAGCTGGTTTTCACACGCACATGCGTGCCAGAAACCAGAAGCTCAGATACCAGAAGCTCAGCATGCGCCGGACAGCTACTCTTTCGGTTTCCGGTGCTCCCCCGCATGTGTGCATGCTCCCGTTTCGGCACTCGGTGCCAAAAAGGTTCACCAACAGTGCTCTAGTAGAATATTTGGGGCGCTATTGACAAAAGGTGAGTGATTCCAGCAGAAAAATTCTTCTTATCTACTTGGACCACGGGCTAATGACTTCTGCAAAATCGTTTCTTCTTAAGAAGCTGATTTGCATCATTTATTTCCGGAGTTTGCACACAGAACACCTAAGCATGCTTTCAAAAGCAGAATCAAAGGCAGGAGACCTATCCACTCAAATCAAAGGATTCTCAGGGTAGAAATCAAGTCTCCAGCATTGCTAGTTCCCAGTTGTTTGTTAGATTTCCATCCTGTGTTTCCTCTAGAGCAGAGGTCTTCAAACTTGGCTGGAGAATTCTGGGAGTTGAAGTCCACAAGTCTTAAAGTTGCCAAGTTTGGGGACCCCTGCTCTAGAGTCACCTTCTCAAAATGAGTAACAGAATGATGTGATCTATTAGAATATATTTATTCATCAGTAAAACTAGAGTCCCTGGAATCGTCGTGTTAAAATAAGCTTAAGAAACTTACTATAAATCATGCTGGTAGGTATTGTTACCTTATGAAACTTCATATCCAGCTAATGGTTTGCAACATGACACAAATAGGCATATAAAGGTAATCCTCCACGTAAGATCACAATCGAGGCCAAAATTGAGATTGCTAAGTGAGAAATTTGTTAAGTGAGTTTTGCCCCATTTTACAACTTTTCCCGCCACATTTTGTTAAGCGAACTAGTGCAGTTATTAAGTTAGTAACATGGTTGTTAAGTGAATCTGGCTTGTGAGGAGATCTCAAAGGGTGATCACATGACCTTAGGACATTGCGATGGATAAATATGAATCAGGTGTCAATCATCTGAATGTAAACCACATGATCACTGAGGTTGACTCCGCCTTCCATCCTTCCGAGGTGGGTAAAATGAGGACCCAGATTATTGGGGGCAACATGCTGACTCTGTAAATCGCTTAGAGAGGGCTGTAAAGCACTGTAAAGCGGTATATAAGTCTAAGTGCTATTGCTATCCTAGGGATGCTGCAAACAGTCATAAGTTGGAAAATTGGTCATAATGCTCATTTTTCAGGGCCACTGTAACTTTGAACAGTCACTAAATGAGTTGTTGTTAAGCCAAGGACTACCTGTATATCCAAGGCATATTTTTAAATGTTTGCTTGATTAAAAACAACCACACAGGGATAAGGAATTGAAAAGAAAAAACAACCCAGTGGTGGGACAAAGGCCAAGCAGAAGAGAAAGAATGACAATTCTACAGGAAGTGGTTAAAGTGGATCTTGGTTTGAAGTATCAGAATCTTAAGGGTAAAAATAAAATTCATAGCCAGTTCATTGTTGCAAACTGAAACCACATAGTAACAACACTGCTTCCACTGAAGAAAAATGTAACACATTAGGGTAAAGTTACTTTATAAAAGTAACTAAAGGAAACACTGTTACTGAACAGCATGGTTTGTTTATAATGTTTCTGCTAGCTACTTTTCAGGGGTGCTCTTAATGTAACATCATATTGCCTGATAAGGCTTCTGACTCAACACCGTTATCGTGGTTGAGTTAATCAAACTGAACAGATCGCAGAGTTCTCCTTGATTTGTGTCCTGCCTCCTACTCACAAACAATGTGGGGGGTGGGGGAAAACCCTTCTATACGTAACAGCAGTTTTTTAACGATTAAACCAATTATCCTGGTCAAAGAGCATCACAATGGATTCCCCCAAAGATAGAGCATGAAGATGGAATCAATCATCTTGCACTTAAATGTCATACAAGTAAAGGGCTATCTATAAAATATATCATATATGAGGGAGGGAGGGAGGGAGGGAAGGTTAGGAAGAGAGAGATAAGAAGAGAAAGAGAGAGAGGGGGAGAAAGGTTAGGAAAGGAAGGGTGGAGGGAGGTTAGAAAGGGAAGGACAGGAAGGAAGGAAGGTTAGAAAGAGAGGGATAAGAAGAGAGAGGGAGGGAGAAAGATTAGGAAAGGAAGGATGGAGGGAGGTTAGAAAGGGAAGAACAGGAAGGAAGGAAGGAAGGTTAGAAAGAGAGGGATAAGAAGAAGAGAGAGGGAGGGAGAAAGATTAGGAAAGGAAGGATGGAGGGAGGTTAGAAAGGGAAGGATAAGGATAGGAAGGATAGGAAGGAAGGAAGGAAGGAAAAGACAACAAGGAATACTGAAAGACAAAAGACACAGCATGCTTTATATAGGTAGTCCTGAATTCCAGACGAGCAGCAATTCCCAACAATGAATAAATAGTAAATGATACTGTACTTCTTTGATGATATACAGGTAGTCCTCGGATTACGACCACAACTGAGCCCAAAATTTCTGTTGTTAAGTGAAATATTTGTTCTGCAAATTTTGCCCCATTTCACGACCTTTCTTGCCATAGTTAAGTGAATCAATGCAGTTGTTAAATTAGTAACGTTGTTAAGTGAATCTGAATTCCCCATTGATTTTCCTTGCCAGAAGGTCACAAAAGATGATCACAAAACTCCGGGACACTGCAACCGTCATAAATATGAGTCAGTTTCCAAGCGTCTGAATTTTGGTTACATGACCGTGGGAAAGCAGCAATGGTCGTGTGAAAAAAACCGTCATAGCTCACTTTTTTCAGTGCCGTTGTAACTCTGAACGGTCATTAAACGAACTACTACAAGTTGAAGGCTTACCTATATTTGCTACTCTAGTTTGTGTGTTCAAAAGTTTACATGTGATGCTAAACCATTAACTAGGATTCCTACATACTAAAGGATTCAGGGTGATTTTTAGCGACAGTGTCTGCATTCACATAACACACTAAGCCAAACACATCTTAGTTACCTTTTACAGCCACATCTGGTTTAAATTTTTCTTTTCTCAGCACACAAAATCATAAGGGCCCACTGTGACCCTCAGCTATGCAAAAAATGTAATATAAACAATGTGGCTGCCTGTTGCCAGAAAGTTGGCCACTCTGACCTAGAGAATATTTCTGCCCTTTTTATAAACTATCCCAACCACCTACTGGGCTCCAGTTTCCTTTTTATGTAGCCTTGCCAGTGGGATTTTTCGAAAATAATTATTCCAAGCTGTAAATCTGCACTAGTATTCAAATTCTAGTGACAGCATTTTATTATTCATTTCAATAAATACATTTTTAAAAAATAGTTGGGGAAATGTGAATTTGTTAAGTGTAATGGCTATACAGGCAGTCCTCGACTTATGGCCACAATTGAGCCCAAAATTTAGGCTGCTAAGTGAGACATTTGTTAAGTGAATATTGCCCCATTTTACGACTTTTCTTGCCACGGTTGTTAAGTGAATCACTGCAGTTGTTCAGTGGGTAGCAAGGTTGCTAAGTGAATCTGGGTTCCCCATGGAATTTGCTTGTCAGGAGGTCGCAAAAGGGGATCACGTGACCCTGGGACACTGCAACCGTCATAAATACGAGTCAGTGTCTGAATTTTGATCACGTGATCATGGGGACGCTGCAATGGTTGTAAGTGTGAAAAACAATCATAAGTCACTTTTTAGTGCCGTTGTAACTTTGAGCAGTCACTAAACGAACTGTTGTAAGTCAAGGACTATCTGTATTGACACGCACACCCTCTCTTCCTATAAAAGATGGATAAAACTCAGAGATCTTTTTATCGTACGAACTTTGGAGTTTGTGAACTGGTTTAGGATGAACAATCCCCCTTCCTACCGTCAAATCCACAATGTCGGCTAAAAGGGAAATAGATCATGCCTGAGTCTATTACAGCTAAACACTGCATTATAAATGGCCAAAGAAACCAGATAAGGCTAGACTTCGTCTTGAACAGAGATCTAGTTTTCCACAATCTCAAAGGGGCCACAGTTAAGTCATTTGCTCGTGTATAACATCTGTTCCACAGGCATGTACATTTTTTTAAAAAAAAGCAAGCAGGAAAAGTCAATCAAATCTTTTTTTCCCCCTCGTTTCTCCCAAGGATGTAGTAAGATTTCCTTCATATGTTTAGAATTTACTTTCACCAACATCTCTATACATTACAGACACAACAAGAAGTTTATTTTTCTCTCCTTTTTAGTAAGCATCTTCATATTAGGCTCACTGGTAGGTCACAAGATCAAGCCCACATTTTCTCAAAAATTACTAATTTATAATTAGCATTAAATAATTAATAGTATCAAATAATAATTAGTAATTTACTGATAGTAAATTGTTACTACTTTATTAGTAGTAAATTTCAAAAGGAGAGAGCAAGCGGGAAAGGAGTGAAGCTGCCTTTGGCAACACACAAACACCCTCTAATCTTTTAAATTTTTTATTTATTTGTATCCCACTTTTATTTTTTTTTACAAAGAACACAAAGCAGTGAACATAACCAACACATTTTCTTCTTCCTATTTTCCCCTCAACAACAACCCTGTGAGGTGGGTTAGGCTGAGAGAGGGACTAGTTCAAATTCACCCAACTGGCTTTCATGCCTAAGGCGGGAATAGAACTCTCAGTGTCCTGTTGATTGGCCCAAAGTCACCCAGCTCACTTTCATGCCTAAGGCGGGACTAGAACTCTCAGTGTCCTGTTGATTGGCCCAAAGTCATTCAGCTGGCTTTCATGCCTAAGGCGGGACTAGAACTCTCAGTGTCCTGTTGATTGGCCCAAAGTCATTCAGCTGGCTTTCATGTCTAAGGCGGGACTAGAACTCTCAGTGTCCTGTTGATTGGCCCAAAGTCACCCAGCTCACTTTCATAGCTAAGGTGGGACTTGAACTCAGGATTTCCTGGTTTTTAGCCTGGTGCCTTATCCACTAGACTAGACCAAAATGGCTCACTTTTAATCTGTTTAATAATTTCACCAATAATGCCAATTAACATCTATAATGCCACCTTGTTCTTTGGCGTGTCAATAGCCTTCACAACACTACATAAACTAGATCTGGTTTTGCTATGACAAATTATTATGAATACGCATTAAGATTTTGATTTTGTGTGTCCACGCATATCCACCACAACTGTGGAATCCAGTAGATGAATCTTTTTCACCACCTAGGAAATTTTCTGAAAAATATAGAAATCAGCTAAACGAACTGAGTCATTAACTTCATATTCTGGTTTTCATTTTTCTGAGTGCCACACACAGAGAAGAACACACAACTGAAATGCTAACTCCAATTGGGGTGGGGGGTGTTTTACAGTTCTTCCACTAGGGCTGATTTTACAATCCCCTCCCTCCAAAATACAGATCTCCTCCAGTCCCAGAGAACACCAGAACTCTTTGGCTAACTGTTGCATGAAATTTGGGAGGGGCGGTGATAGAGAGATTAAATTAATCTTGTGGGTCTATAATACTGACTTACATCACTGTTTTTAGAACAGAGGGCGTTTGAAACCCTTCTAAGAATTCAGCCTTGAAAGGCAGACCTCCAACGCTACGGTGTTACATTTTGCCTTTATTCAAAATACGATAAAGAGGCCATCAAATCACAATATATTCATTTCTGTATACATTCTCCCAACAACTTTCTGGAGTTGTTTGGAAGAAAGGTTTTATAATTTCCCTATAAAGTAATGCTTTGAAAACCACAGATGCACCGTCTGTTTCTCATCTGTTCTTGCACCAGATTTTGCCCTTGTAGTATCAACTCTGCTGAATCCCCAGAGTTTTCCACTTCCTTGTGTAAATACCAAGGAGATGAAATCAGTCCAGAAATATAGGGTTGAGAGAAAGCCTATAAGTTTGGCGACTAGGTCAGAATCCGCGAAAGAAATCCATCTGCTCTGTTCAATTACGATTCTGAATTTATCAGAGCGGCCCACATTTTTAGACTTACAAAAACTTTCATTTGTATTGTTCCGTTCCCGTAGGACAGATGGGAGACATAAAGGATGGGAGAGACTGAACTGCCAAAAAAACCTCCGGCAGGATAGTGGAGGAGAGAATTAAACTAGGGATTTCTGGCTTGACAGCTCACTTAATTCATCTTTGGGAATTTAGAACTGTGCTTGTACTTAATTTCCCTCAAAAAGAAGAGCTATGAGAAAAAGAACAGGAGAGGGAAGGGGGGAGGAAAAGGAGGAGGTTGGCGGGAAAAGGTTGCAGAGGATGGCTGGTGGAAAAGCCACTGGGAAAAGTCGTTGGATACGAGACGGGCGGTAAATAAATTTCATAAATAAATATATTTTGAAAGGTTCTCCTCCCACGGACCTTTAAAGCAGCAGGTTGGGGAAAGGTAGAAGGCAGAAGCTTTTTTGGATTCAACAGTGCTGGAGCCCAAATTGGCAGCTTTAAAGATGCATTCACACGTGTGGAAAGCAGCTCTGTTAATTCACAATATCAGAGGGATGCTCAGCCCATTGCAAAATCCCAAAGATGCATTCACACGTGTGGAAAGCAGCTCTGTTAATTCACAATATCAGAGGGATGCTCAGCCCATTGCAAAATCCCAAAGATGCATTCACACGTGTAGAAAGCAGCTCTGTTAATTCACAATATCAGAGGGATGCTCAGCCCATTGCAAAATCCCAAAGATGCATTCACACGTGTAGAAAAAAAAACCTCTGTTAAATCCCAATTGTATCAGAGGGATGCTCAGCCCATTGCAAAATCCCAAAGATGCATTCACACGTGTAGAAAAAGCTCTGTTAATTCACAATCGAATGGGAGGGATGCCCAGCCCATTGCAGGATTGGGTGTGGGTGTGTGTGGCGGTGGTGGCGTCTATTATTATCATGATTGCCATTGCAACACAAACACGTATCTAAAAGCCCGAGAAATGCGCTGTTTCCACCCACCCACCCCAATCCTGGTTCCCTGCCATTGCATAACCCACCCACCCACCCCCAAATAACCAACCTTGGAATACCTTCCAAAAGCAAAGCGTTTGGCTATTTTAAACCCGCCAGGCTTTAAAAATAAAATAAAAAATAAAATAAAATTAGCACGGTCCAGTCCCCCCGCATAGTACTCAAACCCACGTGTCCCGTAACGTCTGAAGAGGCCCACGGCTCAACAGCCCAATGCCCCGCGCTCCCTTCAGCGGCTTCCCGGGCCCTGAACGGAGAAGCGAGAGGCGGGAAGGGAACCTCTTTCGCTCCCAAGTCCCGGGCTCTGAAGGGCCCCGGAGGACGCCGAGCCTTCCCTCACTCCGCCCTCCCGGGCGAAGCTTTTCGCGCCCTCCCGCCGGCACCACCGTTAGCGAAGCCCGGCCGCTTGGCAGACGGCACCCAGCGGACACGTGTTTCGGCCCGGCCGGCTCAGCTTCCAGCGCGGGCCCCTCGCTTTCCCCCCCGCCGGACTCACCGCGGGTCTGCCCACCGCCACGGCCATGCTTCGCGCTGGGGTCTGCGGGCGCAAAGGAGGCTCCGTCCGGCGTCTCCTCTCACGCTGCCTCGCCTTCCGCCGCCCTTCGCCTCCGCCCGGCGCGGCCACTCCTTCTGGCTCCTCTCCCCCTTCTCCTTCTCCTCCTCCTCTTCCTCCTCCCCTTCCTCCCCCCTCGGCTTTCGCCTGCGCTCGCTCGCGACTATAAGCGGGAACATGGCCACCCGGCTGGAAGCGACCATTCGCTGGCGGGAGGGGGGGAGGAGAGAGGCGGGGCGGGGGAGGCGAGCGGAGAAGAGGCGGGGGTCGCGCTAGGCCGAAGGACGCCCACCCCTCTCCCCCTCAGTTGCTTTCTCAAGCCCCGCCGGAGGCCCCGGGAGGCGCGCCCACCCGCGGGCTCCAGCGGCAGACGTCGCGCGCCCGGAGCCCTCAAAGCAGAGCTTCGCCGGCCGGCCTTGCGCGCCGCGCACCCCTCAGCGCCGGGCTTTTCTGGCGCGAGTCCGCGGGAGGGAGGGAGGGAGGGGGGTCTTTTCTCTCCTAATTCGGGAGGGGGGCGGGGGGCTTGTCTGTCCCCCCCCCACATCTGGCGAAGGTGGCATCCCGCTTGGGCAGCGACAGCGAAGGGCTCCCCTGGATCCAGGCAAGGAGGGAGCTGGAAAGCAGCCTGGCTCCTTTGCCAGGATACAGGTAGTCCTTGACTTACGACCGCACTGGAGGCAAAAAGCGAGACTGCCACTAAGCGAGACTGTCACTAAGCGAGACTGCCAGGCATGTAAGGAGCTAGAAAGCAGCCCGGCTCCTTTGCCAGGATACAGGTAGTCCTTGACTTACGACCGCACTGGAGGCAAAAAGCGAGACTGCCACTAAGCGAGACTGTCACTAAGCGAGACTGCCAGGCATGTAAGGAGCTAGAAAGCAGCCCGGCTCCTTTGCCAGGATACAGGTAGTCCTTGACTTACGACCGCACTGGAGGCAAAAAGCGAGACTGCCACTAAGCGAGACTGCCACTAAGCGAGACTGTCACTAAGCGAGACTGCCAGGCATGTAAGGAGCTAGAAAGCAGCCCGGCTCCTTTGCCAGGATACAGGTAGTCCTTAACTTACGACCGCAATGGAGGCCACAATGTCTGTCGCTAAGTGAGACGGCCAGGCAAGTAAGGAGCTAGAAAGCTGCCTGGCTGCTTTGCCAGGATACAGGTAGTCCTTGACTTACGACCGCAATGGAGGCCACAATGTCTGTTGCTAAGCGAGACAGCCAGGCAAGTAAGGAGCTAGAAAGCTGCCTGGCTCCTTTGCCAGGATACAGGTAGTCCTTGACTTACGACCGCACTGGAGGCAAAAAGCGAGACTGCCACTAAGCGAGACTGTCACTAAGCGAGACTGCCAGGCATGTAAGGAGCTAGAAAGCAGCCCGGCTCCTTTGCCAGGATACAGGTAGTCCTTGACTTACGACCGCACTGGAGGCAAAAAGCGAGACTGCCACTAAGCGAGACTGCCACTAAGCGAGACTGTCACTAAGCGAGACTGCCAGGCATGTAAGGAGCTAGAAAGCAGCCCGGCTCCTTTGCCAGGATACAGGTAGTCCTTAACTTACGACCGCAATGGAGGCCACAATGTCTGTCGCTAAGTGAGACGGCCAGGCAAGTAAGGAGCTAGAAAGCTGCCTGGCTGCTTTGCCAGGATACAGGTAGTCCTTGACTTACGACCGCAATGGAGGCCACAATGTCTGTTGCTAAGCGAGACAGCCAGGCAAGTAAGGAGCTAGAAAGCTGCCTGGCTCCTTTGCCAGGATACAGGTAGTCCTTGACTTACGACTGCACTGGAGGCAAAAATGTCTGTCACTAAGCGAGACGGCCAGGCAAGGAGGGAGCTAGAAAGCAGCCCGGCTCCTTAGCCAGGATACAGGTAGTCCTTGACTTACGACTGCACTGGAGGCAAAAATGTCTGTCACTAAGCGAGACGGCCAGGCAAGGAGGGAGCTAGAAAGCAGCCCGGCTCCTTAGCCAGGATACAGGTAGTCCTTGACTTACGACCGCAATGGAGGCCACAATGTCTGTTGCTAAGTGAGACGGCCAGGCAAGTAAGGAGCTAGAAAGCTGCCTGGCTCCTTTGCCAGGATACAGGTAGTCCTTGACTTACGACTGCACTGGAGGCAAAAATGTCTGTCACTAAGCGAGACGGCCAGGCAAGGAGGGAGCTAGAAAGCAGCCCGGCTCCTTAGCCAGGATACAGGTAGTCCTTGACTTACTATCACAATGTAGGCCAAAATGTCTGTCGCTAAGCGAGACGGCCAGGCAAGTAAGGAACTAGAAAGATGCCTGGCTCCTTTGCCAGCATACAGGTAGTCCTTGACTTACGACCGCAATGGAGGCCACAATGTCTGTTGCTAAGCGAGACGGCCAGGCAAGTAAGGAGCTAGAAAGCTGCCTGGTTCCTTTGTCAGGATACAGGTAGTCCTTGACTTACGACTGCACTGGAGGCAAAAATGTCTGTCACTAAGCGAGACAGCCAGGCAAGGAGGGAGCTAGAAAGCTGCCTGGCTCCTTTGCCAGGATACAGGTAGTCCTTGACTTACGACCGCAATGGAGGCCACAATATCTGTCGGTAAGCGACACAGTTAAGTGGATTTTGCCTCAGTTTATCACCTTTCTTGCCATAGTTGTTAAACGAATCTCTGAAGTTGTTAGTAACGGGCTTGTTAAGTGAAATCTGGCTTCCCCATTGAAGGTCGCAAAAGGGGATCACATGACACCCCCCAGGACATTGCAACCGTCCTAAATACGAGTCAGTGGCCGAGTGTTTTAATTTTGATCACGTGGGGATGCTGCTACGGTCGTAAGTGTGAACCATTTTAATTGTTTCAATTCAAAATGGTTGTGAGTCGCTTTTTTCCAGTGCTGTTGTAATGTCGAATGCTCGCTAAATGAACTGTTGTAAGTCGAGGATGACCTGTAACAGAATAATAGAGTTGGAAGGGACCTTGTAGGTCATCTAGTCCAACCCTCCCCGCCCAAGCAGGAGACCCTACACCATTTCTGACAAATGGCAGTCCAATCTCTTCTTGAAAGCCTCCAGTGATGAAGCTCCCACAACTTCCGAAGGCAACTTCTGTTCCATTGGTTGATTGTTCTCACTGTCAGAAAATTTCTTCTTATTTCTAGGTTGAATCTCTCCTTGATCAGTTTCCATCCATTGTTTCTTGTCTAGAAAGGAAAGACTCATTGTTGGATCTCACCCCAAAGCGGAGTCCACCCCGGGAAGCCCCCAGGGCACCTTGAGAATCAGAGTGCAAACTCACACTCGGTTTCGCTTCTTCCTCTATTTCAGCCTCCTGCAGCTGATAGACTACTGCTGACCATGGAAGCTCCGTGGAAGTCCATTTATCTGCCTGTGAAGGTCTTTGCAGCAATTGTGCAAAGTGGAGAGCATGCCACTCCTGGGCACATAGAACAAATTCTTATGTTGGCCCTAATCCACCTGTTTTTAGTTTTTTAAAAAAACTATGATGGATTGAATTAGGCCAAGTCCCTGATTTGCATTTCCTGCCCTAAGTTATAAAAAGTTGGATTCCCCCTGTCACTGGCAGTAAAATAAAATAAAATAAAATGTGTTTTGATTTGTGCATCCCACGATCTTATTTTCATTCTTTCCGGGACTCCCCTGGGGAAATTCAGTGGCAATTCTCCAATCTTTGGCAACAGGGGTTTTTGTGAAAATAAGGAACAAAGCATTTCAAAAATACTAATTTGGCTTTTTAAAAATGAAACAACTTTTTTAAAAAATTCAGAGGAACCGTATCCTCCTTGGACTGGTGGTCCTTGACTTACGACCACAACTGAGCCCAAAATTTCAGTCGCTAAGCAAGACAGTTAAGTGAATTTTGCCCCATTTTTCTGACCTTTCTTGCCACCGTTGTTAAGTGAATCACTGCAGTTGTTCATCTCTCTGGAGAATTCTGGGATTTGAAGTCCACAAGTCTTAAGGTTGCTAAGGTTGGACACGCCTGCCTTAGATTATTTGGGAGATGGCATTGGCATTTGGAGCTAGATCAAACAGCCTTGCAGTTGTTATCACCATCATTTAACAACCCCATAATCCCTTGCAGGGTGGAGTCTGAGCAACTGAATGGAGCTAGCAGAATGTTTTAATGGCCGGATGCCCTTCCTGTTGCCAATGTGGAGTTTTGTTCAGCAGATATATTCTCAGTGTGCCCAGGGAAAGAAATATTTCCCTCTACCTAGGATCAAACTCACAGCCTCCTGATTGTGAGGCGAGAGCTCCACCTCTAGGCCACCGGACCACTCCAAACAGCCTTGCAGTTGATACCCAAAAAAAGACATTGCTTTATGGCAGTGCTTCTCAATTATTTTCTGTTACGCCCACCCCCCCTAGGAAGAAGTAAACATTTTGTGCCCCCCCAACACTCCGCTCTGGGCCCCAATGGAATTTTAGTGTTAATATTTATTATTTTATTTATTATAAGCTGCAAGCAAACTATTGGCTGGGGAAGGCTGCTCTACCCACTTACCTGGGTGTAAGTCACACAGAACTCAGTGGAGCCTGTTTTCGGTTAGGCAGGCATAGGTTACTGTGGTTAGGGCCCTCTTTTGATACGGGGCCAGACAAGCGTAATCAAGCCGATGCTTTAGGGTCGCCGGCCTGGCCCATAAGCGCCACCTCTGCCGGGCACTCACAGTAAATGGTGTGGAAGGAGGCTTTAGGGTGCCGTTCGAAGCTTTCACCAGCTGCAGAGGATGCTTCTCCTTGTCTAGCAGCAGATTCACCACGCCGTTCATGGCTACCGCGGCGCCCACCGAGAACAAGAATAGCAATAGCAATAGCACTTTACTTATATACCGCTTCATAGTGCTTTACAGCCCTCTCTAAGCGGTTTACAGAGTTCAGCATATTGCCCCCAACAATCTGGGTCCTCATTTTACCGACCTCGGAAGGATGGAAGGCTGAGTCAACCTTGAGCCTAGTGAGATTTGAACAGCTGAACTGCTAGACTAGCAGTCAGCCTGCAGTGGCTGCATTTAACCACTGCACCACTTCAGCTCCACGCAGCCGCCCCGCCTGGCCACCTTCTCTTCCAGGCTCGGAGCAGCGTGCAACTGAGAAAACACTCGAATCGATTGAGAGGGACCACGCATGTTCCCCGGGGTCACACGTGCTCCCCTGGCATCGCTCCGAGCCCCCCCAGGGGGGGCGCCCCACTATTTGAGAAACACTGCTTTATGGTCAGGCTTCTCCAATTAAACAGAAGTCTTTCTCCCTATGCTTCAGACTAGCATTTAGTAGACTGAAGTTTTTAGAAAAGATACTAATGTCATGATGTATCTATCTATACAGCTGGTCCTTGACTTACAACCATAACTGAATCCAGAATTCCAGTTGTAATATACTGGTTGTTACGTGGGTCACAATTGGGACAGTTGTTCAGTAAGTATTGCCCCATGCTACGATGTTTCTTGCCACCGTCGTTAAGTGAATCGCCACAATTGTTAAGTTAGAAACACTGTTGTTAAGTGAATCTGGCTTCCCCATTGACTTTGCTTCTCAGAAGGTGGCAAAAGCGGGATCACATGATCCCGGGACACGGCAACCATCATAAATATGAGTCAGTTGCCAAGTGTTTGAATTTTGATCATGTGATCACGGGGATGCTGCAATGGTCATTAAATGTGAAAAACGGTCATTAGTCACATTTTTTCGGTGCTGTTGTAACTTTAAACTTGGTTACTAAACCAATGGTTGTAAGTCAAGGATTACCTGTATTTGGCCAGGTTTCAAGTAATGGGAAGCTTGCAGACTTAAATGCCAATAAGTAAATAAATAAATGTGCTGAATAAATGACAAAAAAAAAACCTAAACCCAGAGCATTTTTTGCGTTCATTTTCCCATCAGTATAAAATGGGAACTATGATCGTTTGTATGAGAATGACGTGTATGTTTATAAAATGTAGCTCTCTAGGCAATACTGCAAAGCCAAAACAAGATAATTTTAAAGAACTTTTCTCTCTCTCGGGAATAAGCAAGCGATCGGGGAGAAAGGAACATTCCACCAATTTTCCAGTTTGATTAAATGGAAGAATTGGAGGCTAGTATCTGGAATGTCACCAATTCTTGAATCACTTGCTATTTTTCTTTTTCTTTTTAAATGTGATGAATCCACCCTGTATTTATCATTAATACTAGGCTTCCTAGTTTAAAAAAACAAAGAAGAAAAATCCGTAGAACAAGTCTGCCATACTTCTATTGGGTGTGTTTAATTTGTCACTAAGGTGTGGCTAACATCACATATTGTCATCCAATTAGAGAAAAATGCCATTTGACTCATGATAAAATGGACACTTTTCCTAGGAGGCCTCCTCTTTGTAGCGACTCTCACTAAGGACCCTAACCTGCAGTTGAGAACTGATGTGCTTTCCACCCATCCTTTGTTGTTGTTAGTTGTCCGCAACCCCATGGACAACGTTCCTCCAGGCCTTCCTGTCCTCTACCATCCTCTGGAGTCCATTTAAGCTCACGCCGACTGCTTCAGTGACTCCATCCAGCCACCTCATTCTCTGCCGTCCCCTTCTTCTTTTGCCCTCAATCTTTCCCAGCATTAGGCTCTTCTCCAGTGAGTCCTTCCTTCTCATTAGGTGGCCAAAGTATTTGAGTTTCATCTTCAGGATCTGGCCTTCTAAAGAGCAGTCAGGGTTGATCTCCTCTAGGACTGATCGGTTGGATCGCCTTGCAGCCCAAGGGACTGGCAGGAGTCTTCTCCAGCACCATAGTTCAAAGTCCTCAATTCTTTGGCGCTGAGCCTTATGGTCCAACTTTCACAGCCATACATTGCAACTGGGAAAACCATAGACTTGAATATACACACTTTTGTTGGCAGGGTGATGTCTCTGCTTTTTAGTATGCTGTCTAGCTTTGCCATGGCTTTCCTCCCCAGGAGCAAGCGTCTTTTAATTTCTTGGCTGCAGTCCCCATCTGCGGTGATCTTGGAGCCCAGGAAAATAAAATCTCTCACTACCTCCATTTCTTCCCCATCTATTTCCCATCTATTTCCCATCCTTAAGTCTGTGGAAAACTAGATTGTTTTCAAATTGGTTGTCTCAACGTTGACTTTCGTTCCTCTGTTATGGTGATGTTCTGATTTCCTTCTGACGTAATGGGTGACAAAGTCTTAGCAGAAACGGGACACCTTGAGGCTGTCCTTGGACCCTATTAAAGAAAGGAGGAGATAGGTTTATTTAGGGGGCTGAAGGCAAGACAAGAAATTACAGATGGAAGCTTATCCTGGAGAAAACCAACTTAGAATGAAGGAGAAATTTCCTGACAGTTAGAACAATTAATCAGAGGAATGGCTTGCCTTCAGAAGTTGTGGGTGCTCCAACACTGGAGGTTTTAAAGAAGAGACTGGACAGCCATTTGTCTGAAATGGTATAGGTCAGTGATGGCAAACCTATGGCACGAGGGTGGCACACAGAGCCATATCTGAGGGCACGTGAGGCGTTGCCCTGTGTCAGCTCCAGCGTGCATGTGCGTGCTGGCCAGCTGATTTTCAGCCTTCTTTTCAGCCGTTTTCGCTCTCCCCAGGCTTCAGGAGGCTTTCCTGAACCCTGGGGATGGCAAAAAATGGCCCAACGGCCCAACCGGAAGTTCGTTTCTGAACTTCTGTTTGGCCCATTTGGCCGTTTTTTCGCCGTCCCCAGGCTTCAGGAGGCTTTCCTGAACCCTGGGGATGGCGAAAAACGGCCCAACGGGCCTACCGGAAGTCCAGAGGTTTCAGTGAGGCCTGTGTGCATGTGGGGGGGGGGCAGCGTGGGGGTTGTGCATATTCACAGGGGAGGGCATTGTATTATGGGTGTGGGCACGCACGTGCACGCTATCGCTCGCATGCACACCCTTTTGGCACCCGAGCCAAAAAAAGGTTCGCCATCACTGGTATAGGTTCTTATGCCTGAGCAAGGGGTTGGACTAGAAGACCTCCAAGGTCCCTTCCAACTCTGTTATTCCGTTACTACTTTAACACTAAGACATAGATCAACATGACTAGACGGTCTCCTTCAATGGATAGGAATGAAATCAAAGCTATGTGATGGGGTCCTGACAAAAGAGAGAAATCTTGCAAGGGTATATTTATACTATACTTGGGTGTAAATGAAGAAATGGCCCAGGACAGATTACTAAAAAAATGGTTGCTTTGCTTTTCAAATTTTTTTGTTTTTGAAGACCAACCAGAATGTTCTGGTGGAGATCAACGGTATCCTGAAGCCCCCTATTGGTCAACAAAGGGATTTTTTTTTCATTACTTTGCATTTTCTCCAGAGCTACAGTACAATAAATCCTGACCTATGTTTTCTCTGTGGTTATTTCAGTTCTTGTTTGTATCCATATCTTTTCCCGATTGAGAATATCCATTCAACTGCTTCAGTATCCTCCTGGGAGTGTAACATTTTGCTGAAAAATTAGCCAGCCAATTTTGCTTTGATGAAAGAGAATTTGTTTGTAACATGTATTTCAAAGGAAAAGAGGACTTTGAAGACAGAATACAGAGTAACAGAGCTGGAAGGGACCATTGAAGGTCTTCTAGTCCAGCCCACTGCCCAAGCAGGAGATTTTGGTCTATACCATTCCGAACAAATAGCTGTCCAGACTCTTGAAAACCTCAAGTGATGGAGCACCCACACCTTCTGGAGGCAGGCTGTTTCACTGATTAATTGTTCTGATTGGGTGATATTCTGCTGGGTGTTTCTGCATTTGTACACCTAGCAGTGACCAAGGCGTGGGTGGGTCAACAACATCCTGTCTTTCGTGCCACTATCAATTCCCAATAATTTGCACCTTTCCTGGTTTCTCATGCTTCAGTTGAATTCCAAAGATAGAGATCAAGATGAAACCCCATTGGCCTTTTGTGGATTGAAAAGTGTGGGCTTTTATTTATTTTATTTATTTATTAAAATTTCTATGCCGCCCAACTCCCGAGGGACTCTGGGCGGCTCACAGCATGTATAGAAACATAAACAGGTAAAAACAATTTTGTTAAAAAGCCATATTAAAATACTATCCAAATTTAAAAATAACTTTCATTCATACCCCGCCTGCTGGAAGAGCCAAGTTTTTATTGCTTTATGGAAGGCCAGCAGGGTGGGGATAGTCCTGATCTCTGGAGGGAGTTGGTTCCAAAGGGAGGGGGCTCCCACAGAGAAGGCTCTCCCCCTCGGCCCCGCCAGCCGGCATTGCTTGGTCGATGGGACCTGGAGGAGACCCGCTCTGTGGGACCTAACTGGTCGTAGGGAGGTATGCGGCAGGATGCGGTCCCGAAGGTAACCTGGCCCTGAGCCATGTAGGGCTTTAAAGGTAACGACCAACACCTTAAATTGGATCCAGAGACTAATGGGCAGCCAATGCAGCTGGCGGAGGATAGGTGTTACGTGGGTGCATCTAGGTGCATCCACCACAGCTCGCGCAGCTGCATTTTGCACCAGTTGCAGTCGCCGGACACTCTTCAAGGGTAGCCCCATGTAGAGCGCATTGCAGTAATCTAGCCGTGAGGTGATAAGGGCATGAGTGACTGTAAGAAGTGCCTCCTTCTCCAAGTAGGGTCGCAATTGGTGCACAAGACGTACTTGTGCAAAGGTCCCCCTAGCCACAGCTGAAAGATGTTGCTCCAATTTTAGCTGTGGATCTAGAAGGACACCCAAATTGCGAACCCGTTCTGAGGGGGCTAATTTCTCCCCCCCAAGAACCAAGGAGGGACAGGAAAAAAAACAAGTCGAACTCTCCTGCCTCCAGTAAGTCAAGAATCCACCTAAAGAAACTTGAAGGAAATTCTCAAGCCTCCCAAGAAGAAGAAAGGTGGTTGTTCTGTTGTTATTGTTCAGCAGCTGCTGTAAATCGTGTCTGATCGTTTGTGACCCCCATGGACTGCAGCACATCCTCCTGTTCTCCACTGTCTGTTGAAGTTTTCCCAAATTCACGTTTATTGTGTCAATGACACTATCTGACCATCTCATCCTCTGTCGTCCCTTTCTCCTTTTGCCTTCCGTCTCTTCCAACATCTCAGTGGTGGGATTCAATTTTTTTTACGACTGGTTCTGTGGGTGTGGCTTGGTGGGCGTGGCAGGGGAAGGATACTGCAAAATCCCCATTCCCTCCCCACCCCACTAACCTGCGTTCCGGGTGTAAGTGCGTGCATGTGTGCGCACCGGAGCACCAAAAACCCGAAGACCAGCTGGCTGGCACACGTATGCCTGCTTTTGGCCGGTTTTGGCCCCGTTTTCAGGGCCTTTTTCAGGCTGTTTTCTGGCCATTTTGGGGGTCATTTTCGGGCCAAAAATGGCCCCAAAACATCCTCAAAATGCCCAGAAAATGGCCTGAAAACAGCCCTGAAAATGGCCTGGTTTTCAGGCTGTTTTCAGGCACTCCGGTGCCCGCGAAGACAGCTGGCCGGCGCCCTAACCAGAAGAGCAGCTGGCAATGGCGTGCGTGCCCACAGGGCTCTACATGCCACCTCTGGCACGCATGCCATAGGTTCGCCATCATGGCTTTACACTATTGCCAATCCTTAGCACGTAACACCTATACTCCACCAGCTGCATTGGTTGCCCATTGGTCTCCGGGTGCAATTCAAGGTGTTGATCATCATCTTTAAAGCCCTACATGGCTTAGGACCAGGCTATCTCCGGGACCGCATTCTGCCTCATTCTTCCCTTCGTCTGGTTAGGTCCCACAGAGTGGGTCTCCTCCAGGTCCCGTCAGCCAAACAATGTTGGCTGGCGGGGCCTAGGGGGAGGGCCTTCTCTGTAGGGGCCCCTGTTCTCTGGAACCAACTTCCCCCAGAGATCCAAATTATCCCCACCTTGCTGGCCTTCCGAAAAGCCATTAAGACATGGCTCTTCCTGCAGGCGGGGTGATTTTGAGACAACTTTCCCCCATGTATGCATGGTTTTGTATGTCTTTTTAAAAACTCTTTTTAAATTGTTTTTAATAATTTTATTGTTTAGTTGTTCTTTAAAATGTTGTACACCGCCCTGAGTCCTCAGGGAGTAGGGCGGCATAGAAGAACACTAAATAAAAATAAAATAAATAATAAAAATAATAGTCTGTAGATAAACTACAGTTTGTTCAAAACAACTATAGATTTCCTTTTTTTGTTTGTTTGTTTAAGGACTCTTCCTCATGGCCATGTTAAGAGATACTCCTGCAGTCCTTGAGCTGGCAGAAAAGTCTGGAGGCAAAAACTGTCCTGATTGCCAGACCTTGTTCTGCCTCAATCATGAAGCTAGGAAGTGGTCCTGTCCTTACAGTTTTTAATTCAGGACAATTTCCATGCAACGATGGGTGGATTCTGCTAGGTTTCTCCCCCACCCAATGACACCAGCCAGCAGGAAAATATCCACCAGTTATCCACCAGAGTTGAAGAAGCTTCTTGGATAAGAAGCGAAACGTCTTCAAAGAAAAACCAGAAAGTCCAGTTGCCTCTTGAAAAAAGCACCTTTGGGACAACCATGACCGGAATGATGGAGAATCTCCATAGATATCCTTGCCAGTTATGCATTCAACCTGGAGAAGGAAGTGACTTCTGATACTGACTTATACCAATGTTCCAGTGGTTGGATCATGCCAGTTTAACAACCGGTTTGGTGATCGCTGCACGTGCGTGTGCAGTTTTTTTTAAAAACCTACCTTCCGCGTTGCTGCTGGGGCATAACGCGGCAATCCGCTGTGGCGCGCTAATCAGCTGAGAAGCTATAGGTGAGTTAAGCGCAGGGGCGGGTGGGTGGGCCCAGCTGATCGTCGGAGCGTACCAGTTCTCTCCCAGCTGATCGTCGGAGCTACCGATTTGCCCGAACCGGTAGAATCCCACCCCTGCGAATGTTCTTTAAATCCCCCAACTTTTATGATGGCTGAGGAACTCTGAGAGTTAAACGTACACATCTCTTAAAATTGCTGAGAACATACCCATGGGCTTTAGCCAGATTCACTTAACCACCGCATTACTAACTTAAGAACTGCAGTGATTCACTTAACAACCGTGGCAAGAAAGGTCATAAAATGGGCAAACCTCACTTAACAAATGTCTCGCTTAGCAAGGGAAAATTTGGATTCCATTGTGGTCCTAAGTCGAGGACTACCTGTAATTTAACTGGATCTAGAGAAGCCATAGGATTGGTAGCTGAGCATCATCTGCAAAGCTCCCTATAATATCGCAATTATCAATGCTATCTTGCAGTAGAAGAGCCAATTTTTTGAATTTAAAAATTTAATTAAGGGGGAGGAGGGCATAGAAGACGGACCGCAACACATTTTTCTCTTCCTACATTTTCAAACGTACGTCTTCCTACATCTCAACATTTTCTCTTCCTACATCTGCTTTCTGTGTCTCAGCCCAGTAATATCCTCATCTGTTGTTGTTTTTTTGCACACTTATTATGTAACTGTAATTACATCAAAAGCCACATGGCTACATTATGCAATCCCTATCAAAAACAAAGGGATGCCACACTCCCTCCTAGCATTTTTCAACACTTGTGCCATTTCCTATTTTTATAAACCATCAGGTGTGTCTTATGTAAGGTAAATAACCATTAAATACTCCCCAACCTGCTCCTCCGAATTAGAGCAAGCTTGTATTAAAGAATTTTATTTTTTTAAAGGAACAGCATTTTAAAGAACGCTGTTTAAGAAAGGCTAGTGAAGCTTTTCTCAGCCTTGGGTCTCTTAAAAATCTGTGGACTTCAGTTCCCAGAATTCCCCAGCAGGCCAGCCAGACCTTCAGAGTGCTGATAACCAGATGACTGCAAACCTTCCGTTTCCCCACCATTCAGTCAGAACTGAAGAAGCTTCTTGGATGAGAAGCGAAAGGTTTTCAAGGGGGGAAAAAACAAACAAGGAAGGCCAGTTGTCTTTTGGAAAAGCACCTTTGGGACATCCTGTCAAGTGAGATTGGCTAGATTTTTGCTTCTTCTTCTCTCAGTAGCATCAGGACCACTTAAAGCAAAAAGGATGGCTGTTGTCTGCCTCTGATAGGGTAAAGGATTTCTCGCACACTCTTTTCTCCACTTGGTGATTGTGTCTGTCTATCTGTCTGTCTCTGGTGGCGGATTTCTGTGAGATTAAACCAGGAGTGGTGGGGGAAAGACAGGATTTGCTTGGCAAATAACCACATTTGCAGTGCTCAGCAGCAGAGAATATAGAATAACAGAGTTGGAAGGGACCTTGGAGGTCTTCTATCCAACCCCCTGTTTAGGCAGGAAACCCTACACCACTTCAGACAAATGGTTATCCAACATCTTCTTAAAAACTTCCAGTGTTGGAGCATTCACAACTTCTGGAGGCAAGTTGTTCCACTGATTCATTGTTCTAACTGTCAGGAAATTTCTCCTTAGTTCTAAGTTGCTTCTCTCCTTGATTAGTTTCCACCCATTGCTTCTTGTTCTGCCCTCAGGTGCTTTGGAGAATAGCTTGACTCCCTCTTCTTTGTGGCAACCCCTGAGATATTGGAACACTGCTATCATGTCTCCCCTAGTCCTTCTTTTCATTAAACTAGACATACCCAATTCCTGCAACCGTTCTTCATAGGTTTTAGCCTCCAGTCCCCTAATCATCTTTGTTGTTCCTTTGGTCTAATTTTTGTCTAATTCTACATTCAAGCACCATATCCCGTAAAATGGAGCAATACTCACTGAATTATCTTATCTAGATCCAGTCCATTGCCTATTGGCTCCATCATCTCCACTCTTCTTAAATCCTTAAAATTGATGTTCTTTTCAACCTCCACTAGGATATCTCCAATTCTCAAACAAAACTCCTTCTCTTTCAAATCTATTAATAATAAATTAAATTCTGTCCAGTGTAGTAATGTTCAAATTATAAAATTACGAAAGCCTAGAACTGTGTTGGCTTTTTTGGCAGCTGCTGCACACTGCTGGCTCATATTTAAATGGTTGTCCACTAGGACTCCAAGATCCCTCTCACAGTTACTACTGTTGAGCAAGGTACCACATATACTGTACCTGTGCATTTTGTTTTTCTTGTCTAAATATAGAACCTTACTTACAAATGTAGAATTTGTACTTGAAAGTACAAATTCAAATCTCTTTTAATTGGCAGCATTCTCTCCCGGATTTAACTCTCTGGATTTAACTCTCTGGATTTAACTCTCTGGATTTAAGCAAGCCATTTCTTCTAAAGAGAGAGCTGTCGCTTACACGTTATCCCTTGCCCCTTCCCTTGCTGCCTTGCCAAAGTGCCAGTCTGCAGACAGTTGGCAAACTGGGAGGCTGCCAAGAAAATTTGTGATGGTGGCTTTCTTATTGCCAGCGCTACCCATGATTCAGTGCACAGTAGAGACGCTGCAAAGGATGTTCAGATTATATTAGAGAATATTGTCGGAATACTGCAGCATTCACAAGGGATGGCTGGGGAGCATAGGCGACAGGGAAGCCTCCAGCACAGATAGGCCTCGACTTACAACCAAAACTGGGACAGAATTTCCTGTAGAACGGATTCCCCAGGCCACAGCCCGTTCAGAACCGGGTCGCGGAAGCAGTGGGCGGGTGAACACACAAACACACACAGCTCTATTTGTGCGAGCGGCGGGTACATGTGCCTGCCGCTTGTGCAAATTGAGTTATGTGTGCATGCTCGCCCACCCACAATTCGCGCGGAACCATCCCTTCTCTCCCTCCACCTGTCTGCAAAGCCGGAAAGTTTGGAGACTGCTGCTGTACAAGATGACCCGGATGAGCCCGAGGGTGGTGTCAAGTATGTCATTAGTCTGGAGTCCCTTTGCACCCAAAAGAGATCTAAGCTCAGCCCTCCTTGAATTCTGTTAACTCTTATCTACCGCCAATTTGCCTTGTCTGTTAGTAGTTCAGATTCTTGTAGAGATAGCATGGAATAAACTTGTACAGGTAGTAATCCTCAACTTAATGATCACAATTGACCCCAAAATTTCTGTTGTTAAGTGAGAAATTTGTGAAGTGAGTTTTGTGCCATTATATGACTTTTCTTGCCGCAGTTGTTAAGTGAATCACTGCAGTTGTTAAGTTAGTGACACGGTTGTTAAATGAATTTGACTTGCCCATTGACTCTGCTTGTCAGACAGTCGCAAAAGGGGATCACATGACCCCGGGACACTGCAAACCGTCATAAATATGAGTCAGTTGTCAAGCATCCGAATGTAAATCACATGACCATGAGGATGCTGCAACGGTCATAAGTATGAAAAATTTTAATTGTTTCAATTGAACCATCCCAATTGTTTCGAATGAACCATTTCAATTGTTTCAATTGGACCATTTCAATATAACATTAACTGAACAATTTCTGTTGTTATATTCCAATCGTAAGTATCATCTTACTGTATCTCACCACATCTCATATATGTGGAGTCCTTGGTGTTCTCTGAGCTGGGTTATTTGCTTGCATTTCATTACCCAACTAGATAACAACATCAATGCTAATAAATGTGGGGTTTGCTCCGTGTTTGTATGTGGTAGCCTGCCCTGCGAGTTTTGGTAACGATGTGGTTTCCTCCTTGATTAATGCATTGTTTTCTGGTTGTTTGTTTGTTTGTCTGGTGTTAATCCTTGCTTATCTGTGTGCAAGATACTGGAGAGGATGTTTACTGGTCTTTTAGTTTCCTCCTTGGCTTTTTTATTGTCTCTTTTTAATAGTGTGTAATAGTGGTCTACCTCTACATGTCTAGTGATGGCTGGTTAGCCTGGATGCCAAGCTTGCAAGAATTCCCAAGCGGTTTTGGATTGACAATTGGATCAATACTTATGTGTGGATTATGTATGTTTACATGTCCATAAAAGCATGAGAAGATGGATCCACTGATTTTAATCCTCCACTGTTCTCCCTAAGTCTGCTTAAATTCATTTAAAAGCCCACCTAATTGAAATTGCCAGGTCATTTTTTTTATTCACCTTGGTAATCTTGCACCAACAGCCCATCGTTTATATGCTTCAAGCTGGATTTCCACCGATAAACCACAACTACACAACTTGTGTTGCCAGCCATGGGCTTCCAGATTTGTCTCCTTTTTAGCAATAGCAATAGCACTTAGACTTATATACCGCTTCATAGTGCTTTCCAGCCCTCTCTAAGCGGTTTACAGAGTTCAGCATATTGCCCCCAACAATCTGGGTCCTCATTTTACCCACCTCGGAAGGATGAAAGGCTGAGTCAACCTTGAGCCTAGTGAGATTCGAACAGCTGGACTGCTGAACTAGCAATCAGCTGAAGGTCGCAATGCTGCTTTTAACCACTGCGCTATCTCAGCTCCTCCTTTTTTCCAGTTCTCTTCTATGGACAGGAACAATTTATTTATTATTTATTTATTTTGTGAAATTTATATACCACCTCACAGTGCAAGCACTCTCTAAGTGATTTACACCAGTAAGCAATGTATATTTATATATTGCCCCCAACAATCTGGGTCCTCATTTTACCTACCTCGGAAGGATGGAAGGCTGAGTCAACCTTGAGCTGGTGAGATTTGAACCGCTGACCTGCGGATCAGTGTCAGCTAAAATGAATGAGAGGACCACCTAAACCCTCAAGATCTTGATGGTTTCTTCTAAAATGTTTCAAAGTCTGCAATGATACACTTTTAACTTTTCTTTACAGTTGTCATTTGTCTCCAGAAAGGGCTTCGTGTATTTTTGACAATTATATTTTGTTATCATTTTTACATTCATTTTCTCAGAATGCATAAACATGATTTAAGGAGGGAAAAGCAGGAGCTTTGGCTGCAATGATTGCATAGACTTAACGTACAGATAGACTGCTCACTTAGAGTGGTGCAGTGGCCTAGAGGTGGAGCTCTTGCCTCACCATCAGGAGGCTGTGAGTTCGAACCTAGGTAGAGGCAGATATTTCTCTCTCTGGGCACACTGAGAATATAACTGCTGAACAAAACTCCGCATTGGCGACAGGAAGGGCGCCCGGCCAGTAGACACTGTGCTAGCTCCATTCAATTGCCCAGACGGGATCGTTAAAAGAAGATGATGACAGATAGATTGCTCACTTAGGGACCATTTGAAGTTATAATGGACCCCTGGAAAAAAGGTACTTATGACCCAAATTCAAAATGCCATTGGCTGCTGCCCACAGGAACCTGATTATATTTTGAATGCTCTGCAACTGGCCAGCATTTATCAATCAGAATAGAGCTGGAAGGGACTTTGGAGGTCTTCTAGTCCAGCCCCCCCCCAACCGCTCAAGCAGGAGACCCTATACCATTTCAGACAAGTGACTGTCCAGTCTCTTCTTAAAAACTCCCAGTGATTAACAACAACAACAACAACAACAACAACAACAACAGAGTTGGAAGGGACCTTGGAGGTCTTCTAGTCCAACCCCCTGCTTAGGCAGGAAACCCTACACCAATTCAGACAAATGGTTATCCAACATCATCTTAAAAACTTCCAGTGTTGGAGCATTCACAACTTCTGGAATCAAGCTGTTCCACTGATTAATTGTCCTAACTGTCAGGAAATTTCTCCTTAGTTCTAAGTTGCTTCTCTCCTTGTTTAGTTTCCACCCATTGCTTCTTGTTTTGCCCTCAGGTGCTTTGGAGAATAGTTTGACTCCCCTCTTCTTTGTGGCAACCCCTGAGATATTGGAAGACTGCTATCATGTCTCCCCTGGTCCCTCTTTTCATTAAACTAGACATACCCAGTTCCTGCAACTGTTCTTCATAGGTTTTAGCCTCCAGTCCCCTAATCATCTTTGTTGCTCCCACAACTTCTGAAGGCAAGCCATTTCACTGGTTAATTGTTCTCACATTTAAGAAATTTCTCCTTAATTCCAGGCTGGTTCTCTCCTTGATTAATTTCCATCCATTGTTTCTTGTCTTGCCCTCTGGTGGCTTTGGGAAATAAATTAACCCCCTCTTCTTTGGGGCAGCCTCTCAAATACCGGAATACCGCTATCATGTCCAATAGTGGTTTGCAGCAGCCCATGGTCACATGACTGTGATTCACAACAAAAACCTGTGCTTGCTTCTGGTTTCTAGGCAGAAATGCCTATTGCAAAAACCGGGTTCATTTAACAAGCGGCGCAAAATAATAATAGTCATAAAATTGGTTCAGTCACAGGACGATCCGTTTAATGGCTAGCACGACTTAACAACCATAATATTGTGTTCGATTATGCGCATAAGGTAAGGACTATCTGTAATCTAAGAAATGCCCCCAGCAGATGGGAGCACTTGGTTGAACCTTCCATGGTTTTGGAAACTAAACCTGCAGAATATTTGGAAAGGTAAAGGTTTCCCTGTCCAGTTGTGACCGATCTTAGGGCGCAGTGCTCATCTCCATTTCTTAGCCAAGGGAGCGAACATTGTCCAAAGACAATTTCCAAGGTTATGTGGCCAGCATGACTATATGCCGAGAGATGCATGGAAACGCTGTTACCTTCCTGTCAAAGTGGTACCTACCATATTTTTCGGAGTATAAGACGCACCGGAGTATAAGACGCACCTTAGTTTTTGGGGAGGAAAATAGGGGAAAACAATCTGCCTACCAGGTATTCATCTGGCTAGCGTCCTTAGTCTGGTCAGCTTCAGCACATTATTTTATCCCCTGGTTAGGACTTTAAAAAACCTTCTTCTGAGAGAATAACAATGAAAGAGCATGCAAGCCGGTAAGAGCTGGGAAGATCTGTTAGCACCTGGTTAGGGCTGGGGGAAAAAAAGCTACATTCGAAGTATAAGACGTACCCAAATTTTCATCCACTTTTAGGGAGGAAAAAGGTGCGTCTTATACTCCAAAAAATACGGTATTTATCTATTCGCATTTGCATGCTTTCAAACTGCTGGGTGGGCGGGAGCTGGAACAAGGAGCTGGAGCTCACTCCTTTGCAAAGCGCTCGGGTCTCAAACCCGGGCTGTCGGCTTTCCAGCTGACAAGCTCAGCATTTTTAACTACTGAGCCATCACAGCCCCTTCGTTTGGAAAGGAGACCTCTAGAAAATATCAGGCTGTAGATAGATTGGAAAATTCGGGGATAAAACACTCCTAGAAGATGACAATAACAAACCTCTTCATAACAGTGAAGTCCCAAAGGTGTTTTTTTTCAAGAGGCAAACTGCACTTTCTGGTTTTTCTTTGAAGATGTTTCGCTTCTCATCCAAGAAGCTTCTTCAGTTCTGACTGGATGGGGAGGAAATGGAAGGATTTATACTCCTTGCAGGCAGCTGGTCATTTGTGTTCTTTATTTAGAGAGTAATTGAGGCTACTTGGAGATTTGTCTGTGTCCTCAGGGTCACCTGAGTGGTGCAAATTAGTGTGGAAGCTTCTTGAATGAGAAGCAAAACTTCTTCAAAGAAAAACCAGAAAGTCCAGTTGCCTCTTGAAAAAAGCACCTTTGGGACAACCATGACCTGGATGACTGAGAATCCACATAGACTCCTGGAAGTTTTAAAAAAACCTCTTCATAATGGTGAAGTCCCAGAGGTGCTTTTTTCAAGAGGCAACTGGGCTTTCTTGTTGTTGTTGTTTTGAAGACGTTTTGCTTCTCATCCAAGAAGCTTCTTCAGCTCTGACAGGATGGTGGGGAATGGAAGGATTTATATTCCTTGCAGACAGCTGGTCGTTTGCATCCTTCTAAAGAGTCATTGAGGCCACTTGGTGGTTTGTCTCTGTCCTCAGGGTTACTTGAGTAGCGCAAATGGGTGTGGAGCCTTTTTGGAACTGATGAAAGGGTTCCTGTAGTCTGCAATTTTTCTGGAAATCCATTCATCCTCCCACACCATTTGAGGGTGTTCATCCCAAAGTGCACAGCTAAAATGTCTATGGAGATTCCCAGTCATCCAGGTCATGGTTGTCCCAAAGGTGATTTTTCAAGAGGCAACTGGACTTTCTTGCTTTTCTCTGAAGACGTCTCGCTTCTCATCCAAGAAGCTTCTTCAGTTCTGACAGAACTGAGGAAGCTTCTTGGATGAGAAGCAAAAGTTCAAGGAAAAACAAAGAAAATCCAGTTGCCTTTTGCAAAAAAGCACCTTTGGGACTGTAATATCTATTGTTGCCGAAAATATTCTAACCAAACAGACCAAATAAGACCAATTTATTTTAATGGCAGAACAATCTATTTAGATTTTTAGACAAAAAGCACCAGTAAAAATTCCAGGGCCAGCGACTGTATACTATGCTCTTAACAGTGGTGGTATTGAAATTTTTTTGCAACCGGTTCACTGCCCGGTTGCTGGGTGAGCGTGGCCATGGGGCGTGGCCTACTCAGCCTCCTGCACCATGGGGGGTCACGTTTTCACCCTCCCCAGGCTCCAGAGGCTTTCCTTGAGCCTCCAGGAGGGCGAAAATGGCCATCCCCGGGCACTGGAGGCCCTCCGGAGGCCAGAAATAGGCCCGTTTCCAGACTTCTGGTACTTCCAGTAGGCCCATTTTTCACCCTCCAAGGCTCCAGAGGCTTTCCTCAAGCCTCCAGGAGGGCGAAAACAGCCTCCCCTGTGCACCGGAGGCAGAAACAGGCCCGTTTCTGGACTTCCGGTAGGCCCATTTTTCGCCCTCCCAGAGCCTCCGCACGGGCCCTGCACTTACCTGGCATCTAAAATGGGCCGTGTGGAGACTCCTGGGAGGGGAGGGGTCAGCCAGTCCTTGGAACAACCTAGAACTTTTCTTAGAAGACGTTTCAAGAAGCTTCTTGAGTTCTGCCTGAACCAACGTCTGCAAGGAAAAACAAAGTCCAGTTGCCTTTTGCAAAAGCACCTTTGGGTAAGGTGACCAGACATCCCGCTTTTGGCGGGACAGTCCCGCTTTTCAGTAATTTGTTCCGCGTCCCATGGCGTTTCCCAAAAGTCCCGCTTTTTAAATTTGAATTTGCCCTGCAGGGTGAAATCCTGCCGGTTCGGCTGGGCCAGTCATTCGGTGTAGAGCCGATGGAACTGGCGGCGGTCGCGGCGTGGGGCTTCTCCTGCCCACTTCCCCCGCCCGGCTGGATGCCGCCATTCGGGTTATTTTGTCCTCTGCGCATGCGCAAGTTCTGCACATGCCGCCACACTGCGAATGGCGGCGTCCAGCCGGGCGAGGGAAGCGGCGGGAGAAGCCCCGCGCTGCGACCGCCGCCAGTTCTGCGCATGCGCAGAGGACAAAAATAACCCGAATGGCGGCATCCAGCCGGGCGAGGGAAGCGGGTGGGAGAAGCCCCGTGCCGCGACCACCGCCAGTTCCATCGGCTCTACGCCGAACGACTGGCCTGGCCGAACCGGCAGGATTTCACCCCTCTGCGGCGACGAACAGGTAAGCCTGCGCCAGTAGAAACCCACCCCTGGCTGCGATGAAGGGGGGGTGTTTGGGGAGGGGTGCACAAAGCTGCAGGATAAGAGAGATGGACTCCTCCCGTCTTGCTCCCCTAGAAACACCCCCCCGTCAATGGTGTCCCGCTTTACAAAAAATAAAATCTGGTCACCTTACCTTGAGAATCTCCATACACATAGTGTGAAGCTTTCCATAAAACCACTAGGAGTTCAGCTTTCCTTGAAGGAGGACTTGAGTTTAATCTGCATGAAATGCCTAAGACAGTGTTTCCCAACCTTGGCAACTTGAAGATATCTGGACTTCAACTCCCAGAATTCCCCAGCCAGCATTCTCTGGCTGGGGAATTCTGGGAGTTGAAGTCCAGACATCTTCAAGTTACCAAGGTTGGGAAACACTGGCCTAAGGGACCTTTTAAGGCAGAACAGGTTTCCTGGCTGTCACTTGCAGAAGTGATTTTCATATCATAAATCACTTTTTAATTGCATGCATAAGGTCAAATACTAATTTAAACTGCCTCATCTCGCAGCGTCACTCTGCAACCTAATTGCATTTCTGATTGTTTTTTTTTAAATCCATGTAAATAGGAATCATTTCATTTAGTCCAGATAACAAAATGGAGATCATAGGTTTTTTTCCACATTTCATAGCAAACATCTTTTTCCATCTCACAGAGTTTGTTTCTTTTGAACTTTATTCTTATAGGGTTATGCCTATAAGAGATTCATCCAGGTCATGGTTGGCCCTGCAATTCTGCATTCTAACCACTGCACCACCACAGATCTTGAATCTTCTTTAACAGATTAACAAAGTTAATCTACCGTGGACCTCACCCCATTCCTAAGAGGTCTGTAAAAGGGGGCGTGCATAAGCGCACCATCGTGCCTACCGTCCCTGTCCTGTCCCCATTTACTTGTACTCATTCCTTGTTCACGTCCATGTTTACATTTATACCTGTTATCTAGTACATGTTCAACAAATCAAAGATCCGATCTGATCTAAATGTAGTTCATAAAAATCATATACCAAAATGTCCTTCCTGTTAATGACTACTTCAGCTTCAACCGCAGCAATACACGAGCACGTAATAGATTCAAACTAAATGTAAAGCGCTCCAAACTCGACTGCAGAAAATACGACTTCAGCAACAGAGTGATCAATGCCTGGAATGCACTACCTGACTCTGTGGTTTCTTCCCCAAACCCCAAAAACTTTACCTTAGACTGTCTACAGTCGACCTCTCCTCGTTTCTAAGAGGTCTGTAAGGGGCGTGCATAAGCATACCAGCGTGCCTACCGTCCCTGTCCTACTGTCCTATTGTCCTCTTTTATCGTTACTTTTTACTTATGTTTATACAAATTACTACTATACATGTTTGACAAATAAATAAATAAAAATAAATAAATAAATAAATAAAAATAAATAAATTAAATAAATAAGTTGGAAAGGACCTTGTAAGTCATCTAGTCCAACCCCCCCCCCCCCACTCAAGCAGGAGACCCTACACCATTTCTGACACATGGCAGTCCAATCTCTTCTTGGAAGCCTCCAGTGATGAAACTCCCACAACTTCTGTTCTACTGGTTGATTGTTCTCACTGTCAGAAAATTTCTCCTTACTTCTAGGTTGAATCTCTCCTTGATCAGCTTCCATCCATTATTCCTTGTCTGGCCTTCGGGTGCTTTGGAAAATAGCTTGACCCTCTCCTCTCTGTGGCAGCCCCTCAAATATTGGAAGACTGCTATCATGTCTCCCCTGGTCCTTCTCTTCTCTAAACTAGCCATGACTACTTCCTGCAACCCTTATTCGTATGTTTTAGTCTCCAGTCCCTTAATCATCTGGTTTTCCCAGTTGCAATGTATGGCTGTGAAAGTTGGACCACAAGGAAGGCTGAGCGCCAAAGAATTGAGGCCTTTGAACTATGGTGCTGGAGAAGACTCCTGCGAGTCCCTTGGACTGCAAGGCGATCCAACCGGTCAGTCCTAGAGGAGATCAACCCTGACTGCTCTTTAGAAGGCCAGATCCTGAAGATGAAACTCAAATACTTTGGTCACCTAATGAGAAGGAAGGACTCACTGGAGAAGAGCCTAATGCTGGGAACGATTGAGGGCAAAAGAAGAAGGGGACGGCAGAGAATGAGGTGGCTGGATGGAGTCACTGAAGCAGTCGGCGTGAGCTTAAATGGACTCCGGGGGATGGTAGAGGACAGGAAGGCCTGGAGGAACGTTGTCCATGGGGTCGCGATGGGTCGGACACGACTTCGCGACTAACAACAACAACCCCTAATCATCTTGGTTGCTCTTCTCTGCACTTTTTCTAGAGTCTCAACATCTTTTTTATAGTGTGGTGACCAAAACTTGATGCAGTACTCTAGATGTGGTCTTACAACTAAGGCTTTATAGAGTAGTATTAGTACCTTCCTTGATCTTGATTGTATCCCTCTGTTAATGCAATTTAGGATTGCATTGGCTTTTTTGGCTGCTGCCACACACTGCTTCCAGATTGGATTATCTGCATACCAAGGAGATGTTTAATAGCTAGACCTTTACCAACATTGCAGCATCTTGGTCCTCTTCTTAGAGATCTGTGTATTTCTTAGGAATAGGAGCAACTGTGTGAAGGGAAGCTAACAACCCTCATTTCTAGATTTAGCCCTGAACTTCTTTGCAACTGTCAAAAATCATAGAGGGAGAAACAGTGTCATAAGTACAGGCAGTTCTTGCCTTAACAACCACAATTCAGCCCAAAATTTCCATTGCTAAGCAAGGCAATCGTTAAATGAGTCCTGCCCCATTTTACGACTTTTTGGCCATTGTTGTTAAGTGAATCATATGGTCGTTAAGCAAATCTGGCTCCTCCCATTGACTGTGCTTGTCAGAAATTGGCTAGGAAGGTCACAAATGGTGATCGCATGACGCTGTGATTGTCATAAATACATGCCAAATGTTGGTCACGGGACCACGGGGAATGCGGCAATGGTCGGAAGTGTGAAAAACGGTCATAACTCACTTTTTTCAGGGACATCGTAACTTTGAACGGTCACTATACAAACGGTTGTAAGCCAAGGACTACCTGTAGCTCAGTGGCAGCTAGTACAACATTGGGAGAGGCAGGAAATACCCTGAGAGGCAGTTTGGTATAATGGTTAAAGGCCCCAGGCTAGAAACTGGAAAACTCTGAGTCCTAGTCCTCCATTTGGTACAAAGCTACAGTAAGTAGGTGATTTGATGCCATTTTCTCTCTCTTAAGCTGAAAAATAAGGCAAGGGCCAACCACTTCTGAAATCTTGTCCAAAAAATCTTTAGGGATTTGTCCAGACAATTCCCAGAAGTTAAGCCTGACCCCCGAGGCACACTAATCCAGGTAGTCCTCGACTTACGACCACTATTGAGCCCAAAATTCCCGTTGCTAAGGAAGACAGTTGTTCAGTGAGTTTTGCTCCATGTTACGACCTTTCTTGCCACATTTGTTAAGCGAATCACTGCAATTGTTAAATTAGTAACCCGGTTGTTAAGTGAATCAGGCGTCTCCGTTGATTTTGCTTGTCAGAAGGTCGCTAAAGGGGATCACGTGACCCCCCAGATGCTGCAACCGTCATAAATACGAGCCAGTTGCCAAGCGCCTGAATTTTGATCATGTGACCATGGGGATGCTGCAACGGTCGTAAGTATGAAAACCAGTCGTAAGTCACTTTTTTCAGTGCCGTTGTAACTTCAAACAGTCACTAAATGAACAGTTGTAAGTAAATGCCTTAGTAAACTAGACATTTCCCCGCCCAAACGACACAGATCCTAAATGCAAGATTATAACAGGAGCCTGCTCTTAATGAGCGCATTACTAAGCAAATTCATGAATAAAAGGCAAGCTATTTGTGAACTAAAGTGATGGATGAGCTCCGTTTTGTACGTATTAAAGTTCTTCCTACCGCAGCGAGGCTTGTCCTCAGGTGCTGAGTCATATCCACTGGCAAACTTATGGCCCAACCTGAAATTCAATCCGGCTTAAAGCAGATATTTGGAACGGAAGTTGATTTATTGATTTTTTTAGTATATGGCAGGAGCCGAAGTTATTTTGGTCAGAAGAAAGTGTGCAGGGATTTAGCCCGGGGTGGGTCTTCTTAAGAATCCAATTTGCATAAAGTATAGGCTGCTTAATTTTGTGGTTCACAAAATTGCTGCCCAGTCAGCAAACAACAGTGGGAAGGGAGATCAGGAAAGTCTTCATTCTTCATCCAGACAAACCAAGATGTCCTGTTATTCCTCAGTTGCCTTGTTGTGCAACTGGGACCAAGATAATTAGGGAGTGTTTAATGCTGCCTCAAGCTAGTCTAGAGAAAAGAAGGACTAGGAGTGATGACATGATAGCAGTATTCCAGAACAGGTAGTCCTTGACTTATGAAAGTTCACTTAGTGAACATTCTAAGTTACAACGGCACTGAAAAAAAGTGACTTACAACCTTTTTCATAGTTACGAATTTTTCAGCATCCCCATGGTCACGTGATTTGCATTTGGATCAGCGGTGGGTTGCTCCCGGTTCAGCCCGGTTCTGCAAACCGGTAGCAGCAGCAGGAGACTCCACCCACCCACCTGGGACGCTTCTGCGCACATGCAGAAGCATTGCACACGCGCACGCTCATGAGCGAAGCCATAGCGACGGGATTTAGAACCCACTACTGATTCGGATGCTTGACCACTGACTCACATTTATGACGGTTGCAGTGCCCCGGGGTCATGTGATCAGCCTCTGCAACCTTCTGAGAAGCAAAGTCAATAGGGAAGCCAGATTCACTTAACAACCGGGTTACCAACTTATCAACTGCATTGATTCACTTAACAACTGTGGCAGGAAAAGTCGTAAAATGGGGCAAAACTCACTTAACCAATATCTCACTTGGCAACATAAATTTTGGGCTCCATTGTGTTCGTAACTTGAGGACTACCTGTATTTGAGGGGCCGCCACAAAGATGAGGGGGTCAAGCTATTCACCAAAGCATCTGAAGGCAGGACAAGAAGCAATGGGTCAAAGCAATGGGCTACTCAAGGAGAGAAGCAACCTAGAACTAAGGAGAAATTTCCTGACAGTTAGGACAATTAATCAGTGGAACAGCTTGCCCCCAGAAGTTGTGAATGCTCCATCACTGGAGGTTTTTAAGAAGAGACTGGACAGTCACTTGTCTGAAATGGTATAGGACCATGATGGCGAACCTATGGCACGCGTGCCACAGGTGTCACGTGGAGCCATATCTGAGGGCACGCGAGGCGTTGTCTTATATCAGCTCTAGCGCGCATGTGCGTACTAGCCAACTGATTTTCGGCGTTCCAGAGGGTGAGGGGAGGCCGTTTCCACCCTCCCCAGGCTTCAGGAAAGCCTCCGGAACCTGTGGATGGCAAAAAATGGACCCAACGGGCCTACTGGAAGTTCGGAAATGAACTTTTTTCAAATTTTGTTTTTCAGGCTTCGGAAGTTTTTCGCCATTTACAGGCTCCGGAGGCTTTCCTAAAGCCTGGGGAGGGTGAAAAACGGCCCAATGGGCCTACCGGAAGTTCGGAGGCTTCAGTGAGGTCTGCGCACATGCGCAGGGGGGCAGCACGGGGGGGTTATGTGTGAATGTGCGGGTGGGAGGGCATTGCATTATGGGTATGGGCATGCACCCACGATATCGCGCGCGCACGCACCCTTTTGGCACCCGAGCAAAAAAAGGTTCACCATCACTGGTATAGGATCTCCTGCTTGAGCAGGAGGTTGGACTAGAGGACCTCCAAGGTCCCTTCCAGCTCTGTTCTGACTTTTTCTATTCTCCCACCTGGCATGCAGGACTGAGCTACAGCTCAGGTGACACCTACCTTGGTTCCTTCACCATCTCTGTAGAAAGGACCAAGCAGCTGAGAGTGAACACCTTCCTTAGCACACTTCTCCACATTGGTTCACACCCCTCTGTGGCCACATTAAGTTTTATGCAATTAATATTTGTAAGAGTCGTTCCTCGGAGTCTTGAAATTGGAAACTTTGAAGACGTCTGGTGCACAGGAACAACGAATGCTTTACATTAATGCTATTTTAATGTGGTGGGGGGGCAGGGGAGATGTACAGGTAGTCCTTGACCTACGACCAGAATTGAATCCAAAATTTCTGTTGCTAAGCGAGACACGACCTGAAGGCTGCCAACCCATATCATTGTAGTGCTTGGGGTGGGGGTAGGGGATGAAAGAATGAAAAAAGTCCAGCTTTGCCCGAGACAGAAAAATTCCAACCAAAGGCTGGCCCACCTGAGTTAAAATAATAAATCTACAGGTATTTCAAAATTTCTGTTGCTAAGTGAGACAGTTAAGTGAGTTTTGCCCCATTTTACGGCCTTTCTTGCCACAGTTGTTAAGTGAATCAGTGCAGCGGTTAGGTGAGCAACACGGTTGTTAAGTGAAACTGGCTTCCCCATTGACTTTGCTTGTCAGAAGGTCGCAAAAGGGGATCACGTGACCCCGGGACACTGCAAACCGTCATAAATATGAACCATAAATATACCTGACTATACAGCGATTGCTTCCAGATCAGGTTTCATTTCAACCCGTGATGAGGTAACCTCTGGTAGTCTACATGTTTACATTCATGCAATGGAAACTGATCTGGCTAAATGGCTGAGCAGGCCAATAACAGCACACACCATGTAGGTTAAAATCACAAGGAAAAAAAATCTTCCCATCGCCAGCCAATCCCCAGATCATTTTAATTTTTTCTTTATTTCTATGACCTTTATTAAGCATTGGTTCAGAGCTCACAGGGCTCTCTGCCTTTAAAAACATTGTGCAATTATAGAATAGAATAAAATAGCAGAGTTGGAAGGGACCTTGGAGGTCTTCTAGTCCAACCCCCTGCTTAGGCAGGAAACTCTACACTACTTCAGACAAATGGTTATCCAACATCTTCTTAAAAACTTCCAGTGTTGGAGCATTCACAACTTCTGGAGGCAGGCTGTTCCACGGGTTAATTGTTCTAACTGTCAGGAAATTTCTCCTTAGTTCTAGGTTGCTTCTCTCCTTGTTTAGTTTCCACCCATTGCTTCTTGTCCTGCCCTCAGGTGCTTTGGAGAATAGTTTGACTCCCTCTTCTTTATGGCAACCCCTGAGATATTGGAACACTGCTGTCATGTCTCCCCTAGTCCTTCTTTTCATTAAACTAGACATACCCAGTTCCTGCAACCGTTCTTCATATGTTTTAGCCTCCAGTCCCCTAATCATCTTTGTTGCTCTTTTGGTCTAATTTTGGTCTAATTGTGGTCTAATTCTACATTCAAGCACCGTATCCCAAATCACTTAATAACTGGGGCAAGAGAAATCATAAAATGGAGCAATACTCACTGAGCTATCTTATCTAGATCCAGTCCATCACCTATCAGCTCTATCATCTCCACTATGCTTAAATCCTTAAAATTGATGTTCTTTTCAACCTCCACTAGGATATCTCCAATTCTCAAACAAAATTCCTTCTCTTTCAAATCTATTAATAATAAATTGAATTCTGTCCAGTGTAGGTACACGTGCCCCACGCAATATAACCATCCGTTGTTCTAAGGTCACAAGCTCACGCAGTCTCAAGGACAGGCAGTTTGAATTATGCGCTTTTATTGTAAATATTATAACATCTTCTTCCCACTCTAAAATATAGAGATAACCTTGTGATGACATAATGTAGCATGGCAACAAAGCTGCTCTGAATAGCAGTTTGTGATTAAATAGAACTACAGTACCAGATCTGGGCTGCACGAATGCAGCTATCACCCAGATGGCAGTAAAGAGTTATTTTTAATCTGTTTCCTGCCATCTAATGGTCATCTGCATTTTGGCAACCCTAAAACTACAGTACCAGATCTGGGCTGCACGAATGCATCTATCCCCCAGGTGGCAGCAAAGAGTTATTTTTAATCTGTTTCCTGCCATCTAATGGTCATCTGCATTTTGGCAACCCTGATCTGTAGTGATGCTCAAATTATAAATTTTTTGACAGCAACCAAAAAAGCTAATACTGTACAGTCCTTTGATTGTATAAACAGAGGCATAGAATCAAAATCATGTCAAGTATTAGTACCGCTTTATAAAAACCTTAGTAAGACCGCACCTGGAATACAGCATCCGGTTTTGGTCACCACTTTCTTTACATTACACCACATGTAATGTACCACATTACAGAAAAGATGTTGAGACTTTGGAAAAAAGTGCAGAGAAGCAACCTGGAATCTAGGAGAAATTTCCTAGCATTTAGAACAATTAATCATAGGAATGGCTTGCCTTCAGAAGCTGTGGGTGCTTCTTCACTGGAGGTTTTTAAAAAGAGAATAGCACTTGGCACTTAGACTTATATACCGCTTCATAGTGCTTTACAGCCCTCTCTAAGCGGTTTACAGAGTCAGCATATTGGCCCCAAGAATCTGGGTCCTCATTTTACCCACCTCGGAAGGATGGAAGGCTGAGTCAATCTTGAGCCGGTGAGATTTGAACAGCTGAACTGCTGAACTAGCAGTAGCCTGCAGTGCTGCATTTAACCACTGCGCCATCTCGGCTCAGAATGGACAGCCACTTGTCTTAAATTGTATAGGGCAGGGGTCAGCAACCTCAAACACTCAGAGAGCCATTTGGACCCATTTCCCACAGAAAAGAAAACACCGGGAGCCACAAAACTCTTCCCGTTCCTGACTATTTCCTGAGCGGCCACAAAACTAGCATATATAGTTGAATTAAAGATTCTGTTTTCTTCTGAAACTTTTCTTTTCTTGGATTTATCCATGGTTGGCCTACTGAGGGTCGAAAAGCTTAATAAATTGTGCATAGGTGGGTGTCGCATATTGGCAGTTGTGACGCATATTTTGAGCGACAGCGAGCCGCAGCAGAGGGATGAAAGAGCCACATGTGGCTCCAGAGCCACGGGTTGCTGACCAGGGGTGGGTTCCTACCGGTGCGGTCTTGCCTGTTCGTCGCCGCAGAGCCGAAGAAGCTGGCGGCGTTCGCGGCACGGGGCTTTCCCCGCCCGCTTTCCCTGGCCGCTGGGACGCCGCCATTTGCATTCGTTTGCCCTCTGCGCATGCGCAAAGCGTTCTGCTTGCGCAGAGGGCAAAAGAACGCAAATGGTGGGATCCCGGCGGGCGGGGGAAGCCCCGCGCTGCGAACACCGCCAGATTCTTCGGCTCTGCGGCGACGAACAGGCAAGACCGCACCAGTAGGAACCCACCCCTGTTGCTGACCCCTGGTATAGGGTCCTGCTTGAGGAGGGGGTTGGACTAGAAGACCTTCAAGGTCCCTTCCCACTCTATTCTGGTTGATTGATTGATTAAAGCCAAACACTTATCTCTCTGAGTTATGGAGATAACCTTCAGGCTGCTGGGAAGCTCAATTATGCCTGTCCTTGTTAATCTGCTCTAAGCCAGTTTAGAGTTATCAGCTGCCAGAGGCCTGCAGGAAATACCATCCTTCCCTTGATTACAGGAGATATTTAGCAGAGTCTGTTTCTTTTCTTGGATGGCACCTTCACGGCAAATATTTACCAACAAGGGTCTGTTCCTTTTCACTTTCAGAGTGCAGTTCACAATCCGACCAATCAACACTTGTCCTTGTGATTTCTATGATTTTCCAGAAAGCAATAATCACAGCCACCGCTTCAAACTGAGGTCTCAAAAGGTGCAGGGTTGTGGACTTACATTAGATCCTGTCCAGGATTTCAGTCCTGTAAAATGCCAATAAGCTGAGACCTGCAATTTGATTTGATCTGTTCTGCTAACTTCAGCAAGGCGTTACAGAACGTTCTCAAGCACGCTTCCTGGTTCTCCTCTGCAAAGCCACATTTTTGGGGGAAGGGAGCAAGCAAGCAAGCAATTCCCAGAATGTCTGGAATGTGGAAATGCAACCAGGTTGCAATAAGGTGAACCTGTTATCAGAACAGAACAACAGGGTTGAAAGGGACCTTGGAGGTCTTCTAGTCCAACCCCCTGCTCAAGCAGGGGGTTGGTGATGGTGAACCTTTTTTGGTTCGCGTGCCAAAAGGGAGTGTGTGTGCACGCTAGCACACGCACACGTGCCCACACCCATTCCCTCCCCCATAAACATGCACCCCCCTGCACTGCCCCCTGCGCATGCGCACAGGCCTCACTGAAGCTTGGGATGGTGAAAAAACAGCGAAACGTGCAAACCGGAAGTTTGGAAAAACGGACTTCCGGTTTGCCCGTTGTGCTGTTTTTCGCACTCCGGGGGCTTCAGGGAAACTTCCTGAAGCCCCAGAGTGCGAAAAACAGCACAACAGGCAAACCGGAAGCCCATTTTTCCGAACTTCCGGTTTGCCCATTGGGCTGTTTTTCACACTCTAGGGCTTCAGGGAAGCTCCCCTGAAGCTTCCGGAGGGCGAAACGGCCTTCCCCAAGGTTGAAAATCAGCTGGCCAGCACGTGCATGTGCCTGGAGCTGACATAGGGCAACGCCTCGCGTGCCTTCGATATGGCTCCACGTGCCACCTGCGGCACGCGTGCCATAGGTTCGCCATCACTGCCCTATACTATTTCAGACAAATGGTTGTCCAGTCTCTTTTGGAAAGCCTCCAGTGATGGAGCACCCACAACTTCTGGAGCAGTGGTGGGATTCAATTTTTTTTTTACTACTGGTTCTGTGGGCATGGCTTGGTGGGCTTGTGTGGCTTGGTGGGCATGACTTGTTGGGCGTGGCAGGGGAAGGATATTGTAAAATCTCCATTCCCACCCCATTCCAGGGGAAGGATACTGCAAAATCCCCATTCCCACCCTACTCCAGGGGAAGGATACTGCAAAATCTCCATTCCTCCCCATTCCAGGGGAAGGATACTGCAAAATCTCCATTCCTCCCCATTCCAGGGGAAGGTTACTGCAAAATCCCCATTCCTCCCCATTCCAGGGTAAGGATACTGCAAAATCTCCATTCCTCCCCATTCCAGGGGAAGGATACTGCAAAATCTCCATTCCTCCCCATTCCAGGGGAAGGTTACTGCAAAATCCCCATTTCCTCCTGATCAGCTTGGACTCGGGAGGCAGATAATAGATGGGGGCGGGGCCAGTCAGAGGTGCTTTTTACCGGTTCTCCGAACTACACAAAATTTCCGCTACCGGTTCTCCAGAACTGCTCAGAACCTGTTGAATCCCACCTCTGTTGTGGAGACAAGTCATTCCACTGATAGATTGTTCTAACTATCAGGAAATTTCTCCTTAGTTCTAGGTTGGTTCTCTCCTTGATTAATTTCCACCCATTGCTTCTGGTCTTGCCTTCTGGTGCTTTGGAGAATTGGCTGCCCTCCCCCCCTCTTCTTTGTGGCAGCCCTTCATTATCCTCCGACCTGATTATTCCCAAGAAAAAGAACATTAATGGCTTTAGATAAAAATCAGAAAATGGTTGTATTAACAGAGCCAGGGGGAAAAACAAAAGACCTAATTAGTGTCCTCTTTTATTGTACCACAACGGTGTAAACACTGGGACCATCTCTTGGTGTTTGCCCAAATAATTTCTGAGGATCTACTAACAATATCGTTAAATGCCACTGCTTTTAAAGGCTCAAGAACAGAAACTGGTTGAGAAGTGGTCAACTTTGCAGGGCTTAGAAAATAAAACCAGAACTAGTTTCGTTTTTTGTTTTTGGTAAAAAAAAAAGAGTTACTGCTCCTAAGTTTTTAATACCTACCTGATCTATAAAAGTTAAGCAATGAAACTCCCTTTTCATACAAGGCAGTTTTAGCCCTTTAATTTCTCAGTATCTGTTTACTATTAAAGGTACAGTTATTTTAAAAAAAGCCCTGGCAATCCACTCTTTTATTTTTCTTGGCCCCGTTTCAGTATCAGATAGAACCATTATGGCTTAATGCAGACAGTCACTGAATGGGCTTGCATAAGATGCTGACTACGGTTAACTTAGTCATTGTGTTTTTTTAAGATTTATTTTAATCCCGCCTTTATTACTATATAAATAACTCGAGGCAGTGAACTCACCGAATACTCCTTCCTCCGATTATCCTCATAACAACCACTCTACAGGGTGTGTTGGGTTGAGAGTGTGTGACTGGTCCAAAGTCAGCTATCTGGCTTTCATGCCTAAGGCAGGACTAGAACTCACAGTCTCCTGGTGACTGGCCCAAAGTCACCCAGCTGGATTTTATGCCTAAAGAGTGACTATAACTCATTGTTTCCTGGTGATTGGCCCCAAGTCACTCAGCCAGCTTCCATGCCTAAGGCAGGACTAGAATTCACAGTCTCCTGGTGACTGGCCCAAAGTCACCCAGCTAGCTTTTATGCCTAAAGTGTGACTAGAACTCATTGTTTCCTGGTGATTGGCCCTAAGTCACCCAGCTAGCTTTTATGCCTAAGGCAGGACTAGAACTCATTGTTTCCTGGTGATTGGCTCAAAGTTACCCAGCTGGCTTTCATGCCTAAGGCAGGACTAGAACTCACAGTCTCCAAGTTTCTAGCCTGGTGTCTTAACCATTAGACCAAACTGGTTCAGGGCAGCTTCCTGGCAAGCAATGCAGGAAGCCATAATCAGAAAGTACCCAAGTTTTAACCTATGTTGAAGTTACTGCATCTACAGTATTATCTATTACAAGTAACAGAATTATAGTCACAGAAGCTCACGACAGCCATGAGCTGAATGCTTAGCTCAGATATATATATATGCGCCACAGAAGTGCAGAATCAAGAATTGGTAGGCACCCTAAAGGTCATCTAGTCCAACCCCGTGCTCAGTCAAGGATCTGCTAAAGCATTTGGCCACATGGCTCTCCAGCCTGGATTTGAAGATCTCTGATAAAGTGGAACACACCACTTCATAAACCAACCTTTCCCCCACTTAAAATAGCATTTCCCATTAGGAATTTTTTCCTAATAGCTTAACTAGATTTAATTTCCTGCAGTTTCAACTCACTGGCTTGGTTCCTGTCTTCTGGATGGACGGAGAACCCCTTAGCTTTTTATAAAAAGTTTGTTTGTAGAATAATTGCATTTTGGATGAGCTTTTAACTATGCTGCCTCTTGCTGGCATCCCTGCAGAGGATTTGAGATACAGGTAATAAATATGCCTCGGACAAATTGTGTTTAAAAGGCTGTGGTGTGATTTTGTGGGGTGGTTCCTGTAGTCTGGTGGGACATCCATAGTGTCCTGCAATATATACATATATATTTTAAAACAGACTTTAATGTTCATTATGCTGGAATTCAGCAGGACAGATTTATGCTTTGAGAGGATAGGTAGGATCAACTTTTCTAGGGTAATACTAATTCTAGGGTTTTGCAAGGCTTCACCCTGTGTGATTTACTTTTTAAGAAGATCCCAGGGCCTCCCAAATATTTATGCACTATTTTACAAGCCGTGGCTCACTCATTTGCTCAGGCTTTCAATCAACACACAACACCTATGCAAATTCTGCCATGAACGATCAGCTAAAGCCGGGGTGTCAAACTCAAGGCCCACGGGCCGGATGCGGCCCGCGGGGTGCTTAGATCTGGCCCACGGGGCTGCCCTGGAAACAGCGAAGGACCAGCCCGCAGTGCCTCTGCCAGCGAAAACGGGGCTCGCAAGGGCCGTGCGTGCCTCTCCCCCCGGGTCCATTTTCGCTGGCAGAGGTCTAGCAAAACAAACTAAAAACAAAACAAAAGGAGAAATGTTTCCCCTTTTGAATTTGAGCATTTTTTTTATTTTGTTTATTTTGTCAAGTACATGTTGGTAATATACATAGATAAAATGTTTGTATACATAAGATGGGTACTGATAAGCGGAAACATTAGGACAGGGACGGTAGGCACGCTGGTGCACTTATGCACTTATGCATCCAAGAAGGGACAGGAAAGGAGAAAGGGAAAGAGGAAAGAAAAAGAAAAAGAAGGAAAGATGGGAAGAGAGCAAGGGAGGAAAAAGAAGAAAAGTGGGGAAGGTAGAAGAAAGGAGAATGAAGAGGGGAAGGAAAAAGAAGAAAAAGAAGAAAAGGAAGGAAGGAAGGATTATAATGAGAGGGAGGGAGGGTCTGAGGGAAGTCCTGCCTTAGCACTTGGCTACCACAGGTGCCCCCCCCCCACATGAGTGACCACAGCCACCCTGGCCACGCCCCCCAGGTCAAACACAACCCTGATGCGGCCCTCAATGAAACATTTGGAGAATCCTGATTTAGTATGTTGTGGGAGTGGCTTATGTTTAATAAACAAACTATGGTTTCTGTGAATCCAGCTGGGAGACTTATTTCTACATAAAACATGTCCGTCCATTTCCTTCACACTCACACACACACACACACTCAGCCGGAAATAAGTTTTGTTACAATGAGTAGAGTTTTAGAATGCCTGCATTTGAGATCCAGTTGTTAATGTGTAACTCCTGTGTAAATGTTTCTTGTAAATGTTTACTCATGGGAATCTTCCGTTTCCTCACCTCTCTCCAGCCCCCTTATGTTTTCTAAGTTTCCTGCTATTTAGGAATAAAAATAGGCAAATCCTTTCCTGGAAGTTTAAAATGGCATAGAAATGGAGGCAGATTTATGTATTTCTTTCCCCAAATGCATTTATTTATTTATTTGTTTGTTTGTTTGTTTGTCAAACATGTACAGGATAGTAGTTGTTTGTATAAACATAACATAAGTAAAAAGTTCCGATAAAAGAGGACAGTAGGACAGGGACGGTAGGCACAGTGGTGCACTTATGCACACTTATTATTATTATTATTATTATTATTATTATTATTATTATTATTATTATTATTATTATTATTATTATTATTATTATTATTATTATTATTATTATTATTATTATTATTATTATCATCATCATCATCATCATCATCATCATCATCATCATCATCATCATCATCTTAATATCCTCAAAATGCATTTGAGGAAGGCTGACCAAGATTTTCGTCTGGAGAAAGATAAAAGAAGCAACACCCACCCCGCATCAAAATACAGGTAATCCTTGACGTACAGCCATTCATTTAGTGACCGTTCAAAGTTACAACGTAACTGAAAAAGTGACTTACGACCATTCTTTACGCTTATGACTGTTGCAGCATCCACATGGTCACCAGATCCAAATTTGGACACTGGGTAACGTGCATGTACGGGTAGTCCTCAACTTAAGACCACAATTGAGCCCAAAATTGATGTTGCTAAGTGAGACATTTGTTACGTGAGTTTTGCCCATTTTACAACTTTTTCTTAGAACTTAGAATAACGTTATTGTCACTTTGAAGTACACTAATGTACTTCAAAGCACCTGAGGGTAGATCAAGAAGCAATGGGTGGAAACTAATCAAGGAGAGAAGCAACTTAGAACTGAAGAGAAATTTCCTGACAGTTAGAACAATTAATCAGTGGAACAGCTTACCTCCAGAAGTTGTGAATGCTCCAACACTGGATGTTTTTAAGAAGATGTTGGATAACCATTTGTCTGAAGTAGTGTAGGGTTTCCTGCCTAAGCAGGGGGTTGGGCTAGAAGACCTCCAAGGTCCCTTCCAACTTTGTTATTATCATTATTATTATAATCAGCATACATTAAAATGAAATTTCATTGCACGCAGCTCTCAAAGGGTCTTCTGCCACCGTTGTTAACTGAATCATTGCAGTTGTTAAGTTAGTAACCTGGTTGCTAAGCGAATCTGGCTTCCCTATTTATTTATTTATTTATTTATTTATTCGTTTGTTTGTTTGTTTGTTTGTTTGTTTGTTTGTTTGGTAGTTTTTATATGCCGCCCTACTCCCTCAGGACCCATTGACTTTTGCTTCTCAGAAGGTCGCAAAAGTGGATCACGTGACCCCGGGACTCGGCGACCGTCATAAATACGAGTCCATTGTCACGCATCCAAATGTAAGTCACATGACCATGGGGATGCCAAAAATGGTCCGAAGTGTGAAAAATGGTCTTAACTCATTTTTTTCCCAGTGCCATTGTAACTTCGGTCACTAAGCGAACTGTTGTAAGTCATGGGCTACCTGTATTTATGACGGTTGCAGTCCGGTGATCCCCTTTTGCAACCTTCTGATAATGAAAAGTCAGTGAGGAACCCAGATTCACTTAATAACCTTAATGTACTAGGTAAACAATCGCAGTGATTCACCTAACAACAGAGGCCAGAAAGGTCGTGAAACGGGGCAAAACTCACTTAGCAATGGAAAATTTGGTCTCAATTGTGGTCGGAAGTAGAGGACTACCTGTAAAACTTCAAAAGGTGGTGTTTTTTTTTAAAAAAAAAACTTCCCTGAAGGCACTCCTCTCTTTGAACTCTTGCCCAGCCTCGCCCACAGTTTGACCTCACTTTGGGACGATCTGAAAAACAGGTCAGGGAGATTTAAATCTTTTTTTTAAAATTTTCTGTCACAGGGGAAGATACAGGTCGTCCTCAAGTTACAACCACAACTGAGCCCAAATTGTATGTTGCTAAGTGAAACATTTCTTCATTGAATTTCTCCCTCCCCATCTTACGACTTTTCTCGCCACGTTTGTTAAGTGAATCACTGCCGTTGTTAAATTAGGAACACGGTTGTTAAGCGAATCCAGTTTCCCCGTTGACTTTGCTTGTCCGATCGCAAAAGGGGATCCCTTGATCCCCCGGGGACTCCGCCATGGTCGTAAATGTGAGTCAGTTGTCAAGCATACGAATGTCAATCACGTGACCCTGGGGATGCCACCCGGTCGTAAGTGTGAAAAACGGTCACAAGTCCCATTTTTTTCAGTGCCCGTTGTAACTTTGAATGGTCACAGAGTGAACTGTTGTTGGTCGAGGATTCTGTACTATAGGTAAACAACTGCGGTCATTCACTTAACAACGATGACGAGAAAGGTCATAAATGTGGGTCCATTTCTAAGTGTCTGAATGTCGACCATGGGGATCCCGCCAAGGTCATAACTGTGAAAAACGGTCACAAGTCCCTTTTTTTTACCCTGTGTTGTTTCTCCATGTCATAAAATATATGGGGGTACATGCATATATTTGTATTTATTTATCTTGTCACGGTTACGTAGTGTATATTGCAGGTTGTGACCCTTTGAGAGCTACATGCAACAAAATTTCATTTTAATGCATGCCGATTAGTGTACATTCAAAGTGACAATAAAGTTATTCTAAGTTCTATAATAAGTGGAGAAAGAAAGTCAGAAGAGGCCTTCCCTGACTTCTAAGCCTATAAAAGAGGAATTGTGGGATTTGTACTTATTGACTTGCAAGATTCTGTTCATACAATAGTCCTCGACATACAACAGTTTGCTTAGTGGCTGTTCGAAGTTACAACGGTCCTGAAAAAAAGAGACTTATGATCGTTTTTCCACACTTACCACCGTTGCAGTATCCCCATGACGACGTGATCAAAAGTTAGAAGTTTAGAATAACAGAGTTGGAAGGGACCTTGGAGGTCTTCTAGTCCAACCCCCTGCTTAGGCAGGATACCTTAACGCCACTTCAGACAAATGGTTATCCAATCTCTTCTTAAAAACTTCCAGTGTTGGAGCATTCACAACTTCTGGAGGCAAGCCATTCCACTGGTTAATTGTTCTGTCAGGAAATTTCTCCTTAGTTCTAAGTTGCTTCTCTCCTTGTTTAGTTTCCACCCATTGCTTCTTGTTCTACCCTCAGGGGCTTTGGAGAATAGCTTGACTCCCTCTTCTTTGTGGCAGCCCCTGAGATATTGGAACATTGCTATCATGTCTCCCCTAGTCCTTCTTTTCATCAGACTAGACCAGGGGTCTGCTACCTTAAATACTCAAAGAACCATTTGGACCTATTTCCCACAGAAAAGAAAACACTGGGAGCCACAAAACCTGGATGGGTGTGGCCAACTCAATGTCACTCACTCCCACCCAGTCACATGACCCCCCCTAGCCACACCTACCCAGCTGGTCATTAGGGCAGACAACTGGTTGTTAAAAAACACCGGGAGCCACAAAACCCTTTGACCTCCCCTCCCTCCCTCTCTCTCTCCCCCTCCCTCTCTCCCCTCCCTCTCTGTATCTCTGTGTATCTCTCTCACTCTTTCCCCCTCTTCCCCCCCCTCTCTCTGTGTGTGTGTGTGTGTGTGTGTGTGTGTGTGTGTGTGTGTGTGTGTGTGTGTATCTCTCCCTCTCATCCTCCGTTACCTTCTCAGGCTAGGCAAAGAGTAACTGGGAGGAGAGGGCGAGTGGCAGGGCCAGTCATTGATGGGATCACCAGGGAGCCACAGCAGAGGGCCCAAAGAGCCGTATGCGGCTCCAGAGCCGCAGGTTGCAGACCCCTGGACTAGACATACCCAGTTCCTTCAACCGTTTTTCATATGCTTTAGCCTCCAGTCCCCTAATCATCTTTGTTGCTCTTCTCTGCGCTCTTTCTAGAGTCTCCACATCTCTTTTACATCCTGACGACCAACATTGGATGTTATTAAACTTGGATGTAAGTTATTCTAAGTTCAGTGCCGTTGTAACTTCGAACGGTCACTAAACGAACTGTGGTGAGTCGAGGACTACCTGTACGTGAAAAAGAGGTCAGGGAAATTTAATTAAAAAACAACCACAAAGTTTCTTTGCAATAGTGGGGGGAGAGAGAGAAACTTCCCCTCACGGGGAAATTAGTGTTTCATGACGGGAGCGGAGGCGGGGCCCCAGCGAGGGAGGGGCGGGGCGCCGAGGTGGGAAAGTGGGCGGAGCCACGAAGGAGAGCAGGTGAAACCTACGCCCGGCCTGAAGTTTGCTCAGAAGCTCCGGCGCTGGGCGGGTGGCGGACGCGGCTGGTTTCTGTTTCGGGGACGGGGCGGGCGTGGCCGGCGGGCGGGAGGGCGGGCAGGTGCCGCGGGCGGGATGGCTTGAAGGAGGAGGGAGGCGAGCCATGGCGCAGGAGCTGAGCCAAGCCGAGCTGCTGGACTTCCTCTGCCAGGCCGGGGGGCGAGTGGCCAACGCCGCTTTGCTGGGCCACTTCAAGCGCTTCTTGCGCGACCCCCAGGCCGCCCCCGCCCAGCTCCAGCACCGCCGCCACCTCTTCAAGGGCTTCGTCAACTCCCTGGCCACCGTCAGCCAGGACGGGCCCGGCGGCGCCACCTACGTGGTGCTCAAGAAACGGTACCGGGACCTGATCGGGGAGGAGCCCAGACCGCCGCCCGACCACGGCCCGTTGCCTGAACCGCCGCCGCCTCCGCGGGCTCCAGCCGGCCGATCGCCGCCTCAGCTCCAGCAAGCCAGGTGGGATCGCGCCGGGAACACGCGGGGAGCCGCTTCTCCCCGGGAAACTCCCGAACCGCGGCGGGAAGCCGATGGCGGCCGACGGTTCTCGGATGGCGAAGTCGCGGCGGGCCGGAGGAAGGCCGGCAGGTGCCCGCCCGGCACACCTGGAGTCGGATCTCGGCCTCCGACGCCTGCCAGCCCCATCGTGGGCTTCCTGGGAAGACAGAAAAAGGGTCCCCGGCAGCCCCTGGCTGAGCCAGCCGCCCCGGATCCGCCGCTGCAGTCGAACGGCCTCAGTTTACCCGTCGGAGAAATGGGCCCGCTTCCAAATGCCGGCAGTGTCCACCAAAGGATTCGGGATTGGATCGTTACCCATCATGCGGCTTCCCCCGAGCCTCCCTTCCAGCCCCTGGAAGAAGAAGAAGAAGCCTGCCCGGTCCCAGCCTGGTCTCAAAGCTCAGACCGGAGCTCCTGCCGCCCTTGCGGGTCGCTGGATTTCGGACCGAGGTCCGAGTCCTCGGAGGGCTGGCGGGACCCCCCTGTGCCCGTCTTCCGCAGCATCCGATGCCGGCTTTCCTTGCAGGATTTGGAAGATCACCTGGAGCAGGAGAGCTCGGCCAGCGAAGAAGGAAGCAGCGCCAGCAGGGAGAGCGGTTCCCATCCGAGGGAAGAGGAAGCGGGCAGGACGAACGGCTGCATCCGAAACTCAGCTGGGCACGAAGGACCCGGGGACGCCCCTCACAGCAATTGCGTGGGGGTGATGGTGATGCCCCTTGTCCAAGACTCCAAGCCCCCTCATCACGTTGCTTTGCTGCACCGGATTGTTGGCAGAGCCGCCACCAAGGGCAAAACAGAAGGCGGGGATGTGTTGAAGCCGAACGCGAGAAAAATGGGCAGACCGCCACCCCCAAATCTGGATGCCCCCTTAAGCCCCTGGTTGGTACCCAGACAAAGACCCGTGGCAAATGCCACATTGGTGGAAAGGCTGGCCCCTCACCCAGATGGGCCTGCTGAGCACAGGTCTTCCTTGGTGCCCTTGGAAGGTCGAGAACACACCTGGCTGGTGAAAATTGCCACGGGGTCCTGGATGCAGGTCTGGGCATTGCTCCAGGAAGACCCTCACCTGGTGCTCCACAGGGACTTCGTCTCTGGCTTCACGGTGCTTCACTGGCTGGCCAAACACGGGAACGTCCAGGCTCTGCAGGACTTTGTCACCGGCGCGCAGGAGGCCGGGATTGTCCTGGATGTGAACGTCCGGTCCGGTTGTGGCTACACCCCGCTGCACCTGGCGGCCATCCACAGTCACCCCCTGGTCATGAAAATCCTGGTGCAGAAGCTACAGTGCCGGACGCAGGTCCGGGACAGCAGCGGCAAGAAGGCGTGGCAGTACTTGAACGCCAAGGCCTCGGGAGAAATATGGCAGCTTTTGGGGGGCCCTCGAGGCAGGACCATCTTCCCAACTCATCCCATCGTCAGGCCGTCCACCGTCTCTTCTTCCTCAACCTCCCTGGCTAGGAAAGTGAACAGAAAGCCCTCCCTGGCAAATTACTTGAAACCTCAACATATGAAACGGAAAAAGGGGTGTAAGTGTTCCGTTTTACAAGAGATTGAGGAATACAGTGATTAAAACCCGCGGTTGTGACCAAGACAAAGTGGGGATTTTGACGTTCCAGGTCTCCAAAGATGATGTGGGTGGGCCCAGTTGGTTTTTCAGCTCATTAGCTATGTTTGGGGAGAAACTAGATGAAAAATGGCACTTTATTCCTGAAAGTATTTGGATTTTAATTTTAACTAGGATGGGGAGAATTGCTTAAGATGCCCCATGCAGAAACTTAGGTTTTGGGTCCGTCTGGAAAAAAATGCTCAAGGAGATTTCTCCGGGCAACTTCGAAATAACCCTTTTGTGTCCGTTGCTGAAACGCTGCACTTTAGCTCTCTTTTTTCTTGCAAAAACAACTGGGTGAGAGGAACAGCAGTCTCTCTTGAAGGGTAGGTGGGTGGGTGGGGGAACGATGATCACATTTTAAAATCCGGGTTGGCTTTGAAGCATGGGAGGGTCTTCATGCAAGGACCTTTGAGCTGGGTGTTTGGAGAACGGGAGGAGAGCCGGTTATCCTTGGAAACTACGACGTCAGTATTGGAAATGCCATATACGGAAACCCAGAATCAAAGAGAAAGGTGCCGTTTGCACTGTTTTCTCACCAGCTGTGATAAACTTTTTTTTAACCGTTTGCCTTTGGGGACATATTAGAGAGACGGGCGGGCTGGAATGTCTTAATTAGGTTGGTTAACCTCATTGCAAAGAGTTTTATACCTTCAAAGGAAAAAGCCCAGAGGTTAAAAGAGACAATGAAACCCAACCCACTTGGGAACTAAAAAGTGACCAACAGAAACTTGATTGTATTTTATTACTTCGTAAGGCCTGTTAATAAACCTTATTGCTGCTTACAGATTATATTTTTGCATCGTCGTGTTTACCTTAGAGCAGTGGTTCCCAACCTGGGGCCCACGCCCCACGGGGGGGGGGATTTGATTTTTAATGGGGGCAATTGGAACCTTGTTTAAACCAAGTTAATGGCCTTTTAGGCTTCCTCTGGGTGAGTAGGAGTTCACTTTTTGAATAGTAAGAATTATATGTCATGGGAGGGGGGGGGGCATCAGGATTTTAGAGATGCTTAGGTGGGGCATGGCCAAAAAAAGGTTGGGAACCACTGCCTTAGAGGTACTTCCTTGGTCTGGCATGGCTACCTTAAAATTAGCCTGAAAGGGAGAGTTCGCATGTGCTTCAAAGAATGGAGTAGACTCTAGAAAGGAGATTGTGTGTGTGTGTGTGTGTGTGTGTGTGTGTGTGTGTGTGTGTGTGTGTGTGTGTGTGTGTGTGAGACCATGGCTTCTCAGCATGGAAAACACCCCTTTATAGAAAGAACATGTGGAAGGTGGTTTTTTTTTTTTTTTTGCAGTGGCACCTTCTGAATGCTGGATCCTAGCTAGAGGCAGATATTTCTCTCTCTGGGCACAATGAGAATATATCTGCTGAACAAAACTCCGCATTGGCGACAGGAAGGGCATCCAGCCATTAAAACACTCTGCTAGCTCCATTCAGTTGCCCAGACTCTATCCTGGGATTATGGGGTCTTTAGAAGATGATGATGACCTTGTGAATGCTGGACGGTAGCTGCCCCACAGAGTGACGCTGTCACTGGAGAACGTTTAGTAAAGAGACTGGAGCTTAATTCAAATTACAGGATTTGCTGGGACTCGGGAGGCAGAGAATAGATGGGGGCGGGGCCAGTCAGAGGTGGCATTTACCGGTTCTCCGAACTACTCAGAATTTCCGCTACCGGTTCTCCAGAACTGGTCAGAACCTGCTGAAACCCACCTCTGGTGCCAAGGAATTGAGGTCAGCATGATTTGGATGGGGAAAGGGTGAAGACAGAACAGTTGTCTAATACAGTTCTGTGTGATCCAAGTAGTTTGGTTCTGTTTGCAGCTGTGGTGGCTATCCCAGGTACTATATTTAATATTTTTAGCCTATTCCAAGAAACAGAAAGGAAATACATACTAGAAACAGTTCCTCTTCACTTTCCTCTGAAGGCGGTTCCCTGTGTTGGTTAGCCTTGTAACTAAAACAATCCTATCTTTTAATCATTTGGGGGCCTTTTATGACACGGTGTGATTGATTCAACCATTCTGTTGAAGCAAAATGCCATTTTTTTGTGCGGTCCTTGATGCTCTCTGACCCTGATTGCTTTCTTACAGACTTTTCATTACCCAACTAAGTAACGTCGTCAGGATCATAACTATGAACCAGTTGTCAAGCATCCAAATGTAAATCACACGACCATGGGGATGCTGCAAAGTGTCATAAGTGTGAAAAACGGCCGTAACTCACTTTTTTCAGTGCCGTTGTAACTTTGAACGCTCACTAAATAACCTGTTGTAAGTCAAGGATTCCGTGTATGGGGTTTGGTGCTCTCTGAACTTGGATATTTTCGTGTGGACATTTCATTACCCAACTAGATAACATCATCCGTGCTAGCCACTTGTTTGTCTATGAAGATTCTCAGTCATGGTTGTCCCAAAGGTGCTTTTTCAAAGATGTCAGTTCAGACAGAACTGGGGAAGCTTCTTGGATGAGAAGCGAAACATCTTCAAGGGAAAAAAAGCACCTTTAGGATAGCCACTTACATAGAAACAGAGCAAATCCCTTCTTACACTGATGATGTTATCTAGTTGGGTAATGAAATGTCCACAAGAAAACATCCAAACTCAGAGAGCACCAAACCCCATACACGGAATCCTTGACTTACAACAGGTTATTTAGTGACCGTTCTTAGTTACAACGGCACTGAAAAAAGTGACTTATGACCGTTTTTCACACTTACGACATTTGCAGCATCCCCATGGTCATGTGATTTACATTTGGATCAGTAGTGGGTTCTAAAACCCGTTGTTACCGGTTTGCTTGCTCACGTGTGCGACGCTTCTGCGCATGCACAGAAGCATCCCGAGCAGGTGGGCGGAGCCTCCCGCCGCTACCGGTTCACAGTTGCAGTGTCCCGGGATCATGTGATCATCTTTTGCGACCTCGTGACAAGCAAAAGGAAGTCAGATTCACTTAACAACCGTGTTACTAATTTAACAACTGCAGTGATTCCCTTAACAAATGTGGCAAGGAAAGTCGTAAAATGGGGCAAAACTCACTTAACAAATGTCTCACTTAGCAAACTAAATCCTGGGCTTAATTGTGGTCATAAATCAAGGACTACCTGTAGTTCAATCTTGAGCTACAAATATTCTCCTCTTATCGGTAGAGTTTCTTTGGTTTTTGTTAGCACGCTGGGCAGAATCCAGCCGCTTTCGTTTGAAAAATACTAGGTTATGAATTGGCATCTGGTACGCCTTAACCTAACTGGAATGGGTTCAAAACAATTCTTTGATAAACAAACAATGCCTGAGGATAATGGGAGAGCCTTGTCATTAAAACCACTTGAAAGGGAACATGGAGAACAAGGGAATAAAATGACAGGTGTTCAGATCTAGCCTTTGTAAAGGACACCCCAAATTTACAGCGACATGCTACTTAGCAAGGAAGAGCTGAATCAACAGGTTTGTTTGTATCTCTTTTCCTCCCCCATAATTTGTGACCCCTTCTTCATTCTTGTGGGTTCAAAGTATTCAAAGTGTGCGGCATTCCAAGTGTGGTAAGGCCACGCTTGGAATACTGCATCCAGTTTTGGTCGCCACGATGCAAAAAAAAAGATGTTGAAACTCTAGAAAGAGTGCAGAGAAGAGCAACGAAGATGATTAGGGGTCTGAAGGCTAAAACATATGAAGAACGGTTGCAGGAACTGGGTATGTCTAGTTTAATGAAAAGAAGGACTAGGGGAGACATGATAGCAGTGTTCCAATATCTCAGGGGTTTCCACAAAGAAGAGGGAGTCAAACTATTCTCCAAAGCACCTGAGGGTAGAACAAAAAGCAATGGGTGGAAACTAATCAAGGAGAGAAGCAACTTAGAGCTAAGGAGAAATGTCCTGACAGTTAGAACAATTAACCAGTGGAACAACTTGCCTCCAGAAGTTGTGAATGCTCCAACACTGGACGTTTTTAAGATGTTGGATAACCATTTGTCTGAAGTGGTGGAGGGTTTCCTACCTAAGCAGGGGGTTGACTAGAAGACCACCAAGGTCCCTTCCAAATCTTCTATTCTATTCTATTCTATTCTATTCTATTCTATTCTATTCTATTCTATTCTATTCTATTCTATTCTATTCTTTCTAATTCTATTCTATTTTATTTCTATTCTATTTCTATTCTATTCTTTCTAATTCTATTTTATTTCTATTCTATTTCTATTCTATTCTTTCTAATTCTATTCTCTTTTATTCATTTCTATTTCTATTCTATTTCTATTTCTATTATTTCTAATTCTATTCCATTCCATTCCATAGCATGGAATGATGATGAACAGAACTAGAAAGGAATTTGAGGAATCTTAAAAGATTTCAGGAGGGGCTTGCCTGCAGAGATAGCATAACTGACCCCAAGCTATTAAAAGATTCAATTCTAGCTGCAACCGATAAGGTTTACACTTGTGCTAGCTGTGAGTTTATGGTGGCAACCTGGGAAAAGGCAGTTGCCAAACCACTTCCTTGTGGTTACCGAAGTGAGGGCATGGCTATGAAGTCATTCTGAGTCAAGTTTGACCTCAAGGAGACATTTCCATTTTATACGGCCGTACAGTGGGAGGAAACGCATAAGTCACTGTCATGCTACACAATGCTTACGCTGCCCTTCCCCCCACCCCGCCGTCAAAGGTAGGCCCAACTCCATCTCCTACGTGTTCCTCTTTAAACTTGTTTGCTCTGGTTGCTGATTAGTGTTCCCCTTGCTGGTGTTTGCATTTTCTTGCTATAGAAGCATTTCCCAATGTCAGTTTTATTGCTCCGTTACTTGTCCACTGCAGTTCTAATGAAAGGAGAGGAGAAGGTCAGGATAGGAATTAAAACACAAACTATTTCTGGCACCTATAATTAACTGCAATACAGACAAACAGGTATGTAGTTCAAGACCCTTTCATGAAGGTATTAATTACCTTTCCGAGCTCAGGAACAATTGGGAGAAGATTAATAGGTTAATCTGTGAGTATGTCAGCTTTCTGAAGCTTTGGTCACCTTTGATGAGTCTGCCAGTTGTGTCCTTCCAGCTCAGGAATGGCTGAAATCCATGACTCATGCTTTTGTTATCTTCCAGGTAGATTACTGCAATTCAGTTTCTGTGGGGCTGTCCTTGATAATGGCTCAGATACCGCAGCCGATCCCTGTTACAGGATGTGGTTGCTGATTGATGTTTGCCAATCCAGTAGACAACATCTGCTTCCAGGAGGCTTTTAGGTCTAAATCAGTGGTTCCCAACGTGGGGCTCATGCCCCACAGGGGGGCAATTTGATTTTTAATGGGGGCAACTGGAACCTTGTTTAAACCAAGTTAATGGCCTTTTAGGCTTCCTCCGTGTGAGTAGGAGTTCACGTTTTTGAATAGTAAGAATTATATGTCACGGGGGGGGGCATCAGGAGTTTAGAGATGCTTAGGTGGGGCATAGCCAAAAAAGGTTGGGAACCACTGGTCTAAATCAAGGTGCTGGTAGCCAACAATAAGGCCCATGCCTACGAAACAATTCTCAGGTACTGTAGAATCTGCTCACCTCATACAAATACGTACAGCAGGGGTTCCCAAACTTGGCAACTTTAAGACTTGTGGACTTCAACTGCCAGAATTCTCCAGCCAGCTATGCTGGAGGAGGAGACGATAAGGAAGATACTAGTCTGTGCGGAAATGGACAGACTAACGCTAAAAATAAAAGATAAAGGAGATACAGAATACTATTTATTTATTTAGTGTTCTTCTATGCCGCCCTACTCCCTGAGGACTATGCTACATGGAATAGATTCTATCAATGGTTAGAAACACGAGGTGGAAATTGGAATGCGAAAGAATCAGGTTAGGTGGACATGGAAAGAGGTACGATGTAGGGATTAGAATGATAGATAAGTTGACATTCTAGAATCTAGAATATGATGGTCAGAAATAACTGTACAACACTAGCACTGTTTAAAATAGTATATATGCTATTTTGTTGTTACCTTTGTTTTGTGGCAAGCGGAATGCCAGGACAATTACACTGTATTCAATATATCTATATGTAAACAATAAAAATATATTATTTTTTAAAAAAAGAACATAGACCGAGGGGATTGGAAGGGACCTTTGGAGGTCTGAAATCCAAGCAGGATTTTGGCACAAGAGTATTTGGGAATTTGTAGCCAGCCCCCCCGAGACAAGAGGACTCCCTATAAAGGGAAGAGGGCATAGAAGGAAGGATAGTGTTAGGAGCCTGTCTGATTAATCAAATTTTGAACTGGGAGGCGGAGGAGGACTTGAGTGTCATCTTCCCTGAGTCTTTGTGTTGTCCGGTTTCTGGTCGACGTTCGGGGACTCAGGACCCTGGACAGCACCCCGGAGTTCGGGGGAGCTGGTGAAGTTTTTTTAAAGGGGATTCTGGTTAATGTCAGGGTTCCAAGTAACACCCCAACAAAAGAAAACTCCGAGGCTTGAGTTTCCTCAAAGTTCTATTTTATTAGAGATGTCATATTGGCACCTCTGGGAAAACCCGAATCTGAAAGCTTCCGGGTTTTCCGCACGCAAAAGAAAGTCCAAATCCCCTGCCCCAGCACCCACATGTCCATCACATGGTCCAATCAATGCACCGTCCCAACTGGAAATGCCTCCCAGGAACACCCCTCCAGGTGCAGGGCAGAGTGACCTTGACTCTGGGAGAAAGGAATGTTGTTATGACTATATCTCCCCACTCACACAATCCCCCCCTCCCAGTTTCCCACAGCACTAAATGTGGCAGGCCTGAAGATCCAAGGCTCAAAATGGCTTCCAGGCCTGACATTGAGAAGTGTTGTCCTTGCAATTCAAGAAGGATCAGGTTCTGGAGTATGCAGGCAAGGCTCAGAACAGGGCCAATCAAAGGAGGATACTGCAATCCCAGAACAATCAGATAATCAGACTACAAGTAGTCCTCAACTTACGACCATAACTGAGCCCAACATTTCTGTTGTTAAGTGAGAATTTGTTAAAGTGAGGTTTCCCCCCCTTTTTACGACATTTCTTGCCGCAGTTGTTAATGGAATCACTGCAGTGGATAAGTTAGTAACCTGGTTGTTAAGTGAATCTGGCTTTGCTTGTCAGAGGGTCGCAAAAGGGATCACGTGACACCCACCCCCACCCCGGGACACAGCAACGGTCGTAAGCATGAACCAGTTGCCAAGCATCTGAATTTTGATCGCCTCATCGTGCGGATGCTGCCAAGGTTGTAACTGTGAAAAATGGTCCTCCTACTCTAAGTCACTTTTTCCAGTGCCGTTGTAACTTTGAACGGTCACTAAATGAACTGTTGTAAGTCGAGGACTGTCCGTACAGCAGCAGGTTCCATGACCTGATCTGAAACCCAGCCAGGGACACGTCCTTAGTCCTTGCGTACAGAGGAAGATCGAGTGAGTAGAAGAGAAAGCTCAGTGATGGTCTTCAAAAGAAAGAGGCATGGGTCAGGAAAATGGACCTCCTGAACCAGTCCTATAAAATAAGATTTGGGAGTCAAGTTTCTTTGGGCAACTCACTAACCCCAGCTCTAACCTCAAACTTGATTTTCTGAATCTCTGCTGCTTCCGATTCCTTGATTGACCTTTGGCATGGTGTAATTAGCTTTGATTTTTGGATCTTGGATTTGTCTGCTCAGAACTTTGGCATCCAAGTAAGCTTGTTTTCTCTGCTTGAGGGCTTACATTCCTGTGCTCTGCTAGGATTTATAATTGCCATAAAGACTCGGATCGAAGTCTGACCTCTTCCCTTCCTTATTTCTAGTAGAGGACCAAAGCAATCTTCCAATTTCTGGAACCATCTCTGAGAGCACAAGAATACATACAGTAGGTAGCCTTAATAATAAATGAAAGCTTTGGCACTTAGAAATGTAGTTGCTTGCTAAGAAAAAAAATGCAGAAGTACAGAGGCTGAAAATAGCCAGAATCAATTTCATGTTTACCTTCTGATAAACAAGTATTTTATGACTGTATCCATCACCCTTTGTTGGGATCTGTGGGGGCGCAGTGGTTAGAAGGCGGTATTGCAGGCTAATTCAGCTCACTGCCAGCAGTTCGATCCTGACCGGCTCAAGGTTGACTCAGCCTTCCATCCTTCCGGATAAAATGAGGACCCAGATTGCACCTGAGAACAAGAAGCAATGGGTGGAAACTAAACAAAGAGAGAAGCAACTTAGAACTAAGGAAAAATTTCCTGACAGTTAGAACAATGAATCAGTGGAACAGCTTGCCTCCAGAAGTTGTGAATGCTCCAACAGTGGAAGTTTTAAAGAAGATGTTGGATAACCATTTGTCTGAAGTGGTGTAGGGTTTCCTGCCTAAACAGGGGGTTGGACTAGAAGACCTCCAAGATCCCTTTCAACTCTGTTATTATTATTGTTATTATTATTGTTGGGGGCAATACACTGACTCTCTGAACTGCTTAGAGAGGGCTGTAAAAGCACTACGAAGCAGGATATAGGTTTAAGCGCTATTGGTATTGCTATCTCCATGATTTCCTCTCAAACTTCCAAATTGCCTGCTCTTCAACATTCAGCACATCTAGTGAAAACCGAACAAAATTAAAGTTAAGTGGGATGGATGAACCCGTAACAAGCCATAATGAGTCTAGTGCTTAAGGTACCAGGTTAGAAACCAAGAGACCGTGAATGCTAGTTCTCCTTTTGGCATGAAAGGCAGCTGGGGTGACTTTGGGCCAATCACCAGGAGACAGTGAGTTCTAGTCCCACCGTAGGCGCGAAATCTGGGTGGCTGAGTGTGAGCCAATCACCAGCAGACTGTGAGTTCTAATCCCGCCTTAAGCATGAAAGGCAGCTGAGTGACTTGGGGCCAAATCACCACGAGACAGTGAGTTCTGGTCCTGCCTGTCAAACTATTCATTAAGGCTGCATTACTATTATTATTAGTCTTCCTATGGGTTCCTATCACCCATCTCCTCCCACTTATGACTGTATGACTGTAACTTGTTGCTTGTATCCTTACGATTTATATTAATATTGATTGTTTCCTGATTGCTTATTTGTACCTTATGACAATCATTAAGTGTTGTACCTCATGATTCTTGACGAACGTATCTTTTCTTTTATATACACTGAGAGCATATGCACCAAAGACAAATTCCTTGTGTGTTCAATCACACTTGGCCAATAAAGAATTCTATTCTATTCTATTCCTCAGCCATGAAAGCTGAGTGGCTGAGTCTGGACCAATCACCAGGAGATTATGAGTTCTAGTCCCACCTTACACATGGAAGATGATTGGGTGATTTTGGGCCAGTCACACTCTTATCATCCCAGCCCACCTCACAGGGTTGTTGTTGTGGAGAAAGTAGGAGAAGGAAGGAGTATTAGGTACAGTACGTTTACCACTGCCTTGAGTTTTTTATAAAAATAATAATGGCAGGATATATATAGATATAGATAGATAGATAGATAGATAGATAGATAGATAGATAGATAGATAGATAGATAGATATAGATATATAGATATAGATATAGATATATATAGAGATATAGAGATAGAGATAGAGATAGAGATAGATAGATAGATAGATAGATAGATAGATAGATAGATAGATAGATAGATAGAGATAGAGATAGTGATAGATAGATAGATAGATAGATAGATGATAGAAAGAAAGAAAGAAAGAAAGAAAGAAAGAAAGAAAGAAAGAAAGAAAGAAAGAAAGAAAGAAAGAAAGAAAGAAAGAAAGAAAGAAAGAAAGAAAGGAAGGAAGGAAGGAAGAAAGGAAGAAAGGAAAGAAAGAAAGTTTTGCAAAGGATAACTAGCTTAAAGGTTGGAACGGATGCTAAAGAATTGGGTGTTATCCCAATCGGTCCTTTCAAAAGTTGTTTACAAATGGATTGGAAACTCAAGGGAGCCATGAGTGTGCCATTGCACTTTGTCAACACTTCAGTCAATAAACCTGCTAAGTGATACTTAATTCTTCTCTCACCACAGGATAAAGGATGAGGATAAGCACATGCTGAAATTAGCAGAGGAAGGGTGGAATGCTTTCTTTAAAACAATGACATATTTAGATTAGCGGAACCTAAACCGACACTTAATTTGCATGTTAAAAAAAAACAAACCAGATTGAACTTTGCATGTTTTCGGATTGATAATAAAGAGCTGGGAAATTCAGGTAGTCCTCAACCATAACTGAGTCCAAAATTTGTTGTTGCTAAGCGAGACATTGGTTCAGTGAGTTTTGACAAACCTTTCTTGGCCGTGGTTGCTATGTGAACCTCCGCAGTTGTTAAATCAGTAACACGGTTGTTAAGCGAATCTGGCTTCCCCATTCACTTTGCTCATCAGAAGGTCTCAAAAGGGGATCACGTGACCCTGGAGGATGCTGCAGCCATCATAAAGTCAGTAGCCAAGTGTCTGAATTTTGATCATGTGACCATGGGGATGCTGCAATAGTTATAAGTGTTAAAACAAAAGGAAATTTCTCCTTAGTTCTAGGTTGCTTCTCTCCTTGATTAGTTTCCACCCATTGCTTCTTGTTCTACCCTCAGGGGCTTTGGAGAATAGTTTGATTCCCTCTTCTTTGTGGCAACCCCTGAGATACTGAAACACTGCTATCATGTCTCTCCTAGTCCTTCCTTTTCATCAAACTAGACATACCCAGTTCCTGCAACCGTTCTTCATATGTTTTAGCCTCCAGTCCCCTAATCATCTTTGTTGTTCTTCTCTGCACTCTTTCTAGACTCTCAACATCCTTTTTACATCGTGGCGACCAAAACTGGATGCAGTATTCCAAGTGTGGCCTTACCAAGGCCTTATAAAGTGGTATTAACACTTCACGTGATCTTGATTCTATCCCTCTGTTAATGCAGCCTAGAACTGTGTTGGCTTTTTTGGCAGCTGCTGCACACTGCTGGCTCATATTTAAATGGGACTCCAAGATCCCTCTCACAGTTACTACTTTTGAGCAAGGTACCACATACGGTATACTGTACCTGTGCATTTTTTCTTGCCTAAATGTAGAACCTTACTTTAGAAGCAAAAGTTTTGGCTGACGGCAGTCAGGCTTATAAATCTACTGTTAAAGAAGCTTTTCAGGTATCAGATTGGCTGAAAACTGTATCTTATATTTGAATATTCACATTGAATTTTCTGGGCCTTTCTGAGATGTAGAGACTTTGGAAAGAGTGCAGAAAAGAGCAACAAAGACGATTAGGCCACTGGAGGTGAAAACATGAAGAACGGTGGCAAGAATTGGGTGTGTCCAGTCTAGTGAAAAGAAGGACCAGGGGTGACATGATAGCAGCATTCCAATATTTGAGGGGCTGCCACAAAGAAGAGGGGGTCAACCTATTTTCGGAAGCACCAGAAGGCAAGACAAGAGATAATGGGTGGAACTAATCAAGGAGAGAAGCAACCTGGAACTTAGGAGAAATTTCCTGACAGTGAGAACAATCAACCAATGGAACAGCTTGCCTTCAGAATTTATAACAGAAGTTGTGGGAGCTTCACCACTTCAGGCTGTGGCATGCCAGAAACCACGCCATGCAAACAAGCGAAGCTCCATCCGCGGAATACAAACCTCTCTCCCCAAACCAGTCCCTGGTGCCGTCATCCCTTGTGGTCATGAATTCTACAGTTGAGTTACCTGCTGCAGAAGGATGGGATTCCTTTTGCCTGTTCTAAATGCCTACCGGACATTAATACAATTGAGAGAGTCCAGAAATATTTCACAAGAAGAGTCCTCCACTCCTCTGCTCGCAACAGAATACCTTATTCCACCAGACTTGAAATTTTGGGCTTAGATAACTCAGAGCTATGCCACCTTCGATCTGATCTAAATGTAGTTCATAAAATCATCTGCCACAATGTCCTACCTGTCAATGAATACTTCAGCTTCAACCGCAACAACACACGAGCACTCAATAGATTCAAACTCAATGTAAACCGCTGGAAACTCGACTGCAGAAAATACGACTTCAGCAACAGAGTAATCAGTGCCTGGAATGCACTACCTGACTCTGTGGTTTCTTCCCCAAACCCCAAAAACTTTAACCTTAGACTGTCTACAGTCGACCTCACCCTATTCCTAAGAGGTCTGTAAGGGGCGTGCATAAGTGCACCAACGTGTCTACCGTCCCTGTCCTACTGTCCTATTGTCCAAATTTACCTATACCTACTTTGCTTTTGTTTATGTTTATAACATACCTGTTATCTTGTACACGTTTTGACAAATAAATAAATAAATAAAATAAATAAATTCACTCAATGGCCTTGAGTTTAATGTTTTAAGAGAGGAAGAAAACTTTTATGAATAAAGGCAAGTATTCGTGTCCCAAGATAATGTTGCAAGATCCAATTTTGGTCGGTCATTGGGGACCTCCCGGTGACCAACCCAGATTGGATCCTGCAAGAAAACTTTTCTCTGTCTACTTTCTCTACACCAAGGTCTCTATATCTGGTAACTTCAAGATTTGTGGATTTCAACTCCCACAATTCCCAAGCCAGCCATGCTAGGAGTTGAAGTCCACAAGTCTTAAAGTTTTCAAGTTTGGAGACCCCTGCTCTACACCACGCATGATTTATATACAACGCTCACCTTTATCTAAACTAGAGGCATCCAACCTTTGCAACTTTTAGACTTGTGAACTTCAACTCCCATAATTCCCCAGTCAGCCATGTTGGCTGGGGAATTCTGGGAGCTGAAGTCCACAAATCTTAAAGTTGCCAAGGTTGGATACCCCTGATCTAAATGAAACAAGGTTTAGACTGGAGGGATGGCGTGTTGGTAACAGAACTCATAAGCTAAAGTGGAGAAGACCCTACCTCCGTTTAAAATCTACAATTGGGTACACCCAATCAGAAGTGCATCTACCTGAGTCTGAGGAAAGTTTTCCTGACACTCAAAGCAAACAACACTTAAGCAGGTAGATTAGACTGGATTTACACACCTTGCAATACCATAGTCTGTTTAACTATTGACTCAACAATTTGCTGAATTTACATATCATTCTGAATCACGGGGCAGATAATCTGCTAAGTTAAAACCCCAAACAACCCACATGATTACTTAATGCGCTTCTTTATGTATTTATTTAAAATGCTTTTAATGCTTCCCATCAAAACCTCTTGAAGCAATTTACATTTAAAACAGCTGGTTGGAATGATTCATAAAAACAGGTATTAAAACATTTAATAAGCTGCAGAATAAAGAATAAAATGAATATTCAAACAAAGATCAGCAATAAAAGAACTAATGCAAAGATAAGCCTCACAACAGGTTTAATATATTGTTGTCCTTGTTATTAAAATTTATATCCCGCTTAATTCCTAGAGACTCTGAATATCTTTTCCTAGGGTTGAAAAGACAAATATAATTAGATCCCACAATAGAAAACAGGTAAAAATATTTTTCTTTCTATAGAGATCTCTGGGAAACCAGAGAATTTAAAAGCAGTAAAACGTCAGGATTTCAAATGCTCTCTTGGGCAGATTAAATTTAATTTCATCTAGTTTGCTTTTAGCAGAAATGAAAATTTGAGAGTCATCTTATCTATGAGTGATGATGTGTTTCTCCTGGTATTTTGGTTGAAATTTTGAGGGTCAATTTATTGATAGATGGACTTATCCGTGAGTATATACCAGTGATGGCGAACCTTTTTTGGCTCAGGTGCCAAAAGGGTGCACGCACGTGCGATAATGCACACTCGTGTGCCCACACCCATAATGCAATGCCCTCCCCCCGTGCTCATTCACACAACCCCCATGCTCCCGTGTATGCGCACAACCCCCCTGCACTGCCCCCCCACGCATGCGCACAGGCCTCACTGAAGCCTTTGGACTTCCGGTAAGCCCGTTGGGCCATTTTTCGCCGTCCCCAGGGTTCAGGAAAGCCTCCTGAAGCCTGGGGACAGCGAAAAATGGCCAAATGGAAGTTCGGAAACGCTGGAACTGGAGCATGGAGCATGTTCTCTGAAGCTGACATAGGGCAATGCCTCGCGTGCCCTCAGATATGGCTCCGCGTGCTACCTGTGGCACACGTGCCAAAGGTTCGCCATCACTGGTATATACAATAGCTTTTTCCCAAAACATGACATTGACGTATTCTGAAGCACCAAAGGAAAGATTTATTTTTAATGGGAAGATCCACTTTTTCACCAATATTATCTCTACCAGTAATCTTTGACTTATGACCACAACTGAGCTCAACAATTCTGCTGCTAAGCAAATCGTTTGTTAAGTGAATCCTACCCCCTTTTACGACCTTTCTTGCCACAGTTGTTAAGTGAATCATGGCAGCTCTTTTAATTTAGTAATAGGGTGATTAAGTGAATCTGGTTTGCCCACTGACTTTTGCTTCTCAGAAGGCCACAAAAAAAGGGATCACGTGACTCCGGGACCTTTAACCGTCATAAATATGGACCAGTTGTCATGCATCTGAATTTTGATCACATGACCATGGGGATGCTGCCGTGGTCGTAAGTGTGAAAAATGACCGTAAGTCACTTTTTTCAGTGCTGTTGTAACTTCGAACGGTCACTAAACGAACGGTTGTAAGTTGAGGACTACCTGTACTGGGAAGATGCTCTGAGGTGGGAAGAACTCTGTACGCGAGTAATTTCAGACATGTACCGTATTTTCCGGAGTATAAGACGCACCTTCCCCCCCTAAAAGAGGCTGAAAATTTGGGTGCGTCTTATACTCCGAATGTAGCTTTTCCGAAGCTTTTTTCAATCCCTAATAAGGTGCTAATGATCTTCCCGGCTTGCAGGATTTTTTCATTGCTACTCCCTCTGAAGAAGTTTTTTCCCAGCCCTAAGTCTTTGCAGGCTTGTTTTCATTGCTATTCCCTCCGAAAAAGGTTTTTTCAGCCCTAACCAAGGGATAAAATAATGTGCTGAAGCTGACCAGACTAAGGACGTTAGCCAGATGAATACCTGGTAGGTAGATTTTTTCCCTATTTTCCTCCCCCAAAACTAAGGTGCGTCTTATACTCCGGTGCGTCTTATACTTCGAAAAATATGGTAATTCTCCATCAAGATCTGCAGATGACTCCCTGTGCTGTTTAAATTTGACATGCTTTGCTAAATACGCTACAAGCTACATTTGAGATGTTCACCATTGAGCCAGGTGGCAGTTGCTAATATTTACCCAGACACGTTCAAGAACATTCTGTAAGCATTTTGCAATCTGCTTTATGATGCAAAAATTCCAAAAGGGCTTAAAAACATTGTCAAAACAGCAGTATTTAAAACAAAACAGCTCCTATAAAATACCGTATATCCGAGGCTGTCTAGGGGGAAAAAATGCATCACAGGCCTATAAGAATGCAAGGAAGGCCACAAATAAACTTTCTACAACTCGTATTCCACATAAAAATATATTCATTGCTTTTTAAAATCTGGTATATTTTGAGATAGTGTCCCTTCATATATTTTTTTTACTCAGCATTGAATTTGTAGGTTACCTTTTGATTTTGTTGATATATGCAATTGTCAGGAACGGTGGAAACATTTATTCCAGGAAAGATCTGATAATAGATGATGTAGAGGTGAATATGATACAAGCTGATACCTTTCTTGCTTGGTGCATTTCTAAGCATTTTGCAAATATATGTGCATAGTATCAAAGGCCACGAGATAAGCTTGCCATTTGCAAAGAATTGGAGGGGAAAGGTCGAAAAAGTCAGATCTCCAGGTGAGAAATGGCTGCAAGGAACAAGCTTTTTATCTGAGTGAAGAGCTGAACTGAACTGATCAAAGATATGGATAATTTGAAAACAAGGCTACAATCTTAGACCCAAATGTGCTTTTTTTTCAAGAGGTTACTGGACATTAAAAAGAAAGTGACTTATGGCTATTTTTCACACTTATGACCGTTGCAGCATCCCCATGGTCACGTGATCAAAATTAGGACACTGGCCAACTGACTCATATTTATGACCGTTGCAGTGTCCCAGGGTCACATGATCCCCTTTTGCAACCTTCTGACTAACAAAGCCAATGAGAAAATCAGATTCGCTTAGCAACCGCGTTACTAACTTGACAACTGTAGTGATTCACTTAACAACGGTGGCAAGAAAGATTGCAAAATAGGGCAAAACTCACTTAACAACTGTCTCACTTAGAAATGTTGGGCTCAATTGTGATAGGTAAGTTGAGGGACTACTGTACTTTCCCCTTGATATAAGTGTGTAAGTTTTATGCTTGTGACTTTTCCTCTGTTTCCTCCTTTTCTTTCTTCTTACTTCCATCTGCCTGTTGCAAGTGCACCATCTGCTGGCTGCAAGAAGTTGTCAATTTATATCAACAACCCGGAGCAATTCATCGGATTATTCTCTTGATTCTGCCAACTTACTGTGCCAACGCTGCAAAATAATCTGGATTACATCTTTTGTTGCCATCTAAATGTCTATGGAGATTCTCAGTCTCCATCCGGGTCACGGTTGTCCCAAAAGTGCTTTTTTTTCAAGAGGCAACTGGACTTTCTGGTTTTTCTTTGAAGACGTATCACTTCTCATCCAAAAAGCTTCTTCAGATCTGACTCAATGGTGGGGAATGGAAGGATTTATACTCCTTGCAGACAGCTGGTCATTTGCATTCTTTTAGCGAGTCGTTGAGGCCACTTGGAGGTTTTTGTTCCCATCTAGTTTGCCCAGTTTTTTTGAGGTCTGATTGTATATGTAGATTTTGGCTGGGTTGCACCTTGGGATGATGATGATGATGATTGTAATGTATTAGAAGGCCACCAGGGGCCGCTCTAGGAGAAGGAACACTTAAGATGGTGATTGGTTGTTGAGTTCGTTAGCTGAGTATAAAAGGGGACTGTCGAGAATTTACCTCAGTTCAAGTTATGTAGAGTTCTAGTTTACTGTTATGAGACTTCATTAAAGAGATCATTAATACCAAGGAGTTGCCTCCGTCCTTGCGCCCATCACGAAGATTATATATATCCATATATATAATGATGATGATCAGGGGTGGGCTCCTAATTTTTTTACTACCACTCTGTGGGCATGGCTTATTTTGTGGGTGTAGGTTGCTGGCCATGTGACCGGGTGGGTGTGGCTTCTCAGACTGCTGAAGGGAGGAGAACTGAGATAGGTCCTGCCGCCTATTCCCCCTCCCCTCAGCAGCTCGAGAAGCCTCGAACGTGCAAAAATGCCTAGGATCATCACTGTGCGTTCGTGGCTTCTCGGACTGCTGAAGGGAGGGGAATGGAGATAGCTCCTGCTGTCTGTTCTTTCAGCGTCTCACGCGCTCCCTCAGCCATCCTCCCCTGCTTGGACTCACTGTGGGGTAGGAAGGCAGCGCATGTGCAGTGCCAGAAGCTCGGCTTCTGGGCATGCGCAGAAGAAATTTTTAAAAAAAACAAAAAAAATTTTTTTTAAAAAAATGGCGGTGCCCAGGCACCGGCAACCGATTGCACCGGTACTGTGACATCACCAGCGGGCCGCTACTGGTGCTATAGAGTGGACGGCACCTGTAGGAACCCACCACTGATGATGATGATGATGATGATGATGATGACGACTTCCATTCAGTCGTGTCCGATCCTCGGTGCTTCTACAGACCGGGTCTCTTCCCATCTTCCGATCTTGTGCTGCTTCTTTGAATTATTCTATGCGGTGGCTGGTGTCAGCTTTGATGGTGCCCATCCTCTGTGTTCTTTGAGGGCCTGGTTTCCCTTTACCACCAACTCTTCCCAACGTACAGATAGTTCTCAACTTATGACCACAACTGAGCCCAATCTTTCTGTTACTGAGACATTTCTGAGACACTTGTTAATTGAGTTTTGAACGATTTCACGACCTTCCCTGCAAAAGACGTTAAGTGAAACACTGTCAGTTAGTAACACGGTTGTTAAGTGAATCTGGCTTCCCCATTGACTTCGTTAGTCAGAAGGTCGCAAAAGGGGATCACATGACCTCGAGACAGTGCAACTGTCATAATTTATTTTATTTATTTATTATTTATTTATTTTATTTATTTGTTTGTCAAACATGTACAAGATAGTTAGTACAAGATAAACATGAACATTAGCAAAGTAGGTACAGGTAAATTAGGCAATAGGACAGTAGGACAGGGACGGTAGGCACAGTGGTGGGCTTATGCACGCCCCTTACAGACTTCTTAGGAATGGGGTGAGGTCAACTGTAAACAGTCTAAGATTAAAGTTTTTGGGGTTTGGGGAAGAAACCACAGAGTCAGGTAGTGCATTCCAGGCATTGATCACTCTGTTGCTGAAGTCATATTTTCTGCAGTCGAGTTTCGAGCGGTTTACATTGAGTTTGAATCTATTGTGTGCTTGTGTGTTGTTGCGGTTGAAGCTGAAGTAATCATTGACAGGTAGGACATTTTGGTATATGATTTTATGAACTGCATTTAGGTCAGATCGAAGGCGACGAAGTTCTAAGCTATCTAAGCCCAAAATTTCAAGTCTGGTGGAATAAGGTATTCTGTTGCGAGCAGAGGAGTGGAGGACTCTTCTTGTGAAATATTTCTGGACTCTCTCGATTGTATTGATGTCTGATATGCAGTGCGGGTTCCAGACAGGTGAGCTGTATTCAAAAATTGGTCTAACAAATGTTTTGCATGCTCTGGTTAGCAGTGTAATGTTGCCAGAGAAGAAGCTACGCAAGATTAGATTAGATTAATAACATAAATATGAGTCAGTTGCCAAGCAGCTCAATTTTGATCACATGACCATGGGGGAATGTTGCAATGGTTGTAAGCCAGGGGTGAAATGCTACTAGTTCGGCCTGGTTCGGGCGTACCGGTAGCGGCGGCCGGCGATGGTTTGGAGAACTGGTAGCGGTGGTAGTGCGAGGCTCCGCCCACCCACCCAGACATCACCATTTTCATTTTTTTAACCCTCTGCACATGCGCAAAGCCTTCCGAACCGGTAGGGAAGGTAAGTAGATTTCAACACCATTGTAACTTCAAATGGTCACTAAATGAATTGTTGTAAGTCAAAGACTACCCATAATTGCTTTCTCCAGTGAGTTTCCCCCACACAACATGGCCAAAGTGAAAAGCAGTTTCGTGAAGTTGCTGATTTCAAGAAAGATCTTTCCAGATGCACAGGATCAACAAATAAATAATTTGTCCCGGGGAAAGGCATGAGGAAGAAATTAGATCAGACCATAGTTTATATCTCTAGGAGCATGCGTCCAAACATTAAACATGATTTATTAGGTAATTAACTAAGTTGGGAGAATACAAATTCTCAGAAGGCCTGTCTCGCTTGTATGCCTGAGATGAGCAAATAACTATTCCTGCAAAAGTTTTTGTTATATTGGGGTTTGAGAATCTTACAATAAATATCCACTGTGTTACATTGATTTTTGGATAGTGAAAATGATGCATTTGATTTCTGCTTTTCGCAAATAGTAGAGTTTCAGAAATTTTATGGAGAGATAAATTAAGAAGAGTGTGATATAAGATAGCCAATTATTTTAATACTCACAATACAGAGACAGATCTGGTTCACAATTCAAAGGTTTATTTAGAGAGAGAGAAAGCGTTTGCAAAGGCGGCCTCCAAGTCTCTTCCCAAGTTGAATTGAGTACAAGGAGAGCAAAAGCACATTTTACAATCCATACATTTATACTTTCTGCTCAATACACGCCACGCCTAATAATCCCGCCCCACACCCCTTTATTCTGCTAAGTCATTTTCTATGTTATTCTATACTCTAAAGCAGCGGTTCCCAACCTTCCTAATGCCGCGCCCCTCGGCCCGCCCCTGCGCCCCCACCACGCCTCACCCCGCCACTGCCATTTGGGTTCCTTTACACTCTGTGTATGCGCAAAGCATTCTGTGCATGCACAGAGGGTAAAAGAACCCAAATGGCGGCATCCGGGCAACGTCTCCACTCGCTTTGCGTGTTGCCTCTGAGAGCTTTTCAAGCCCCGTCGTGAAAGGTGTGTGTGACTTCGGCGGGGCCGGGACAGGGGGCTGCCCGGAGAGAGCCATCCCCTTCGCAGAGTCTCTCCCGTCTACCTGTAGCATTCGGGGCAAACAGGATGGCTCTCTCTGGGCAGCCGCCTGTCCCGGCCCCGCCGAAGTCGCGCATGCCTCTTGTGACGGGGCTGGAAAAGCTCCCAGAGGCAACACACGAAGCGAGCGAGGCTGGAAACCGCGATGCCCATGCCGGGATCCCCCGCCACCCAAAGGCAGGCAGAGGCACTGCAGAAAGTCCGCCAGGGCCAGGGCTCCGTCTGCTGCTCTCCTCTTTATCGTCTGGGGTGCCAGCCCTCCCCCCCTCATGTGCTCCGCTCCGGCGGGGTTGATGCTCCAGAAAAGGGCCCCTGGCGGGGCTAACCCCCCCTGCTCCTAGCACGGAGGCTGCACCCCCATTTGTCTCCCAAAGCCTGTGCAACAAAAGAACCCCCGCCTCTGCTCCAGTCCCCTAGTGGGAGACCTCAGGTGCCGTGGTCCCAAGGGAGCAGGGGGGAATCAAGTCAGGAGGGGGAGGGAGCAGAAGGGAGTCAAGCTCCGTGGGTGCGGGTGCCAGACAAGCACGGGAGGCAGGGAAAGGCGCTTCATTCGCGCCGCCTTCCTGCCAGTCAGAAGGGCTCTCCTGCGGGCCTGTCCCTCGGCTGGGGAGGTGGGGGGAATCAGACACAAACGGCTCTCACCGAATGGCACCTCTCCCGACCAATCGGAGGGCTCGGGCGAGTTGAGCCGATATGGCCAGGCTTATGGCAGTGGGGGGCGGGAGCTGAGGATGCCGGGGCGATCCCTGGGAAATGGTCGTTCGACCCCCAAAGGGGTCGTGACCCCCAGGTTGGGAACCGCTGCTCTAAAGGGTCAGCATGACAATTCTCTCCATAGTCATAGTGTTATGTATTATCTAATTTAACTGCTAACACCAAGATCCACTTTGCAGAGCGGGAAAATGGAGATTGTTGATTGGTTGAACCAGCCGGCAGCCCTCTATTTAAGAGAGAGCTATCCGGCTGGTTCCTTTGCTGGATTATGACTGTATTCAATAAAGAGCTGTTAGTTACAATACTGCCTCCAGTCTCTTCAGTACCAGAACTCAACACATAGCTATCTTATCTTGTCCTCTGGTAGTTTCACCCCTGGGTGAGGTTCTTATCTTACTGCATTACAGCCTGACCATGGGTGTTCCAGTGGCCTGGCCTTGGGTGTGTTCCAGTAGGAATTATCTCAAGTCATTCTAATTTGTTTTACTGAATACATCCTGGTTTAGTTTAGAAAAGAGTATTATAGCTTATGTTTATTGTATATAAAGCTTGTTATTTTCCTTCAAGAGGAAGGAGGAGAAGCTGTATTTTTGCTTGATAAGATAAATGGCAGTTTTTCTAAGAGAGAGATATATGATCATTTATCTTGAACGTGGATCTGTATCCTGTAACTGTGAAGCTTGTGGCTTGGCTAAAACAGACACACACACACACACACACACACACACACACACACACACACACACACACACACACACACACACACACATATATATATATATATATATATATATATATATATATATATATATATATATATATATATATATATATATATATATATATATATATATATATATATATATATGTTTTCTGAGGTTTTCGCGGGTGTTTGTATGTAGGTCTTTGGGTATTCGGGTTTTCTCCCACGTGAAATTGGAAGTGTCTTGGCAACGTTTCGATGAAGTCTCATTCATCATCTTCAGGCTGGTGTCTTCTGCTTCCTGCTTCGACTTTAAAAAGACCAGAACTATCGCCAAAACTGAACACTTTAACAACAGAATAATCAGAGAAGCCATCGAGATAGAAAAACGCCCACACAGCATGAATAAATGAGATGACACCTCCCGCCTACCAGCCATTTGGAAACCCACCCTTATTGACAAACGAGTCCCTAACACAAAGAATGACACCAGACCCACACTCACGAAAACCACACAGGATGTCACCACCACACATCCACGCAATAAGCAAACCCAAACCCACACCAATGAGGCACGACCACAAACCAGAAGCCATACTACAGCTGCATCATTAGCCACTTTAAACCCCTCCAATCCATACATGAAACAAACTGACACCCTCCATGAAGATGTGGCACGACCACGAACCAGAAGCCAAACTGCAGCAATGCAGCTCACCAGCTCAAATGCCCCTGCAAGTCAGACTAACCTGAGAACACCCCCAGCCAATCAGAGCACAGCTAACCCCCCAGCCAATCAGAACACAGCCAAGCCCCCAACCAATCAGAACACACCTCCAACCAATCAGAACACAGCCAAGCTCCCATCCTATCAGTTCAAACCTCCGCTGGAAGTTAAAAGGAAGAAACAGCAGCAATCTCACATTGCTCCTAGAAGCAGGAAGCAGAAGACACCAGCCTGAAGATGATGAATGAGACTTCATCAAAACGTCGCCAAGACACTTCCAATTTCACGCGGGAGAAAACCCGAATAACCAAAGACCTACATACAAACTCCCGCGAAAACCTCAGAAAACACACACACACACAGACAGACAGACAGACAGACAGACAGACAGACAGACAGACAGATATAGATATAGATATAGATATAGATATAGATATAGATATAGATATAGATATAGATATAGATATAGATATAGATATAGATATATAGATGATATAGATATAGAAATAGAAATAGAAATATATATATATTTCCAAGCAAAAATAGTCTTGGCCAAAGTGAAAGGCAGTTTCGTGAAGTTGTTGATTTCAAGAAACATCTTTCCAGATGCACAGGATGCACAGGATCAACAAATAAATAATTTGTCCCGGGGAAAGGCATGAGAAAGAAATTAGATCAGACCACAGTTTATATCTCTAGGAACATGCGTCCAAACATTAAACATGATTTATTAGGTAATTAACTAAGTTGGGAGAATACAAATTCTCAGAAGGCCTGTCATTGGAGAAGATATTATTCTCTTTTTTTTTCTTTATTTGCTTTTATAAGAAACAAATCTTGTCTGCTCAAAGTCTTGACTCTGACAAACATGATGTCAAAGGTGGGGAGAAGAATCTAGATGAATATTTGTTTTAATTAATGCTACACGGGCTGCAACTGGAGAAAATTTGATTTAGCCCTGTCTTTGGCGTCTACCTCCATTTTAAGAGTAGTGTGTAATTCGTGCTTTCTGTACTGGATACAGATGGATTTCCTCTTTCAAGGTGCAGTGTGAAAACTGTTCTGGCATTAATATAATATAATAACAAAGTTGGAAGGGACCTTGGAGGTCTTCTAGTCTGTACATTAATACCCCAGTACAGCCTTTGACTATTAGAGATATAGTACTTTCCTGTTTGGTCATCTTAACAATTAAAATATGCATCTCTCTCCCAGCATTGGTTGAATTTGTACCCTGTTTCTACTTGGGATTGTTTAATAGAAATTCAAAAACAGAAAAATGGACATAGAAAAATACAAAATATCCATCATGGAGTACTCAAAGATTTTTTAAAATTTAATTGGTTGCTAGATCCTGTAGCAGTACAGTTGTTGTTGTAGCAGTAGTAATCTTTCTTTCTTTCTTTCTTTCTTTCTTTCTTTCTTTCTTTCTTTCTTTCTTTCTTTCTTTCTTTCTTTCTTTCTTTCTTTCTTTCTTCTTTCTTTCTTTCTTTCTTTCTTTCTTTCTTTCTTTCATTCTTTCTTTCTCTCTCTCTTTCTTTTTCTCTTTCTTTTTCTCTTTCTCTTTCTCTTTCTTTCTTTCTTTTTCTTTCTTTCTTTCTTTCTCTTTCTTCTCTTTCATTCTTTCTTTCTCTCTCTCTCTCTTCTTTTTCTTTTTCTTTTTCTTTTTCTTTTTCTTTTTCTTTTTCTTTTTCTTTTTCTTTTTCTTTTTCTTTTTCTTTTTCTTTTTCTTTTTCTTTTTCTTTTTCTCTTTCCTTCCTTCCTTCTTTCTTTCTCTTTCTTTTTCTTTCTCTCTCTCTCTTTCCTCCTCCTCCTGCTCCTCCTCTCCCTCCCCTGCTGCTGCTCCTCCTCCTTTCTCCTCCTTTTCTCCTCCTCCTCCTCCCTCTGCTAAATTTATATGCAGAAAATTTCTGAAACTCTCAGCATTATGCTCCTCCGGCATTAATACCAAGAATAAGAATAATAGTTTCTGTCTGTTCTGAATAGCTTCCAAAATCTAGTATGGGGAACAATAAAGGAATGCTTTTAATGAAGGCTCGCCAAAGGGCTGCTAATATTCCCTGCCCTACCCCCTCAAAAAGCCCACACCTTTAGCCGGTGTAGCAGCTGCTTCGGTTCATCAGCCTCTTCTCCCCACCTCATCACCTACTTCCATTTCTGGTTATCTGACCCTACGCTTCATTCATTCTTTTGTGTCATGTGATGCTCTTTCCTTGAGCTATTTAAGGACAACGGGAACTTCACTTAAGTCACAGAGCTGAGACTGGAGTTAAGTACTGTACCAACTCGGGGCTGGACAAGGCGGCACCATGAGTAAATGCGTAAGTCTGGGGTCTTTTTAAAAAAAATCAAAATTCCCAGCAAAGGCTTGCAAAGATGTAGAATGGTTCGCTTGGAGAGGAATTGGTGGGTTGTTGATTGACAGCCACATGTGTGGCTTTTCCTCTTTCTGGGTATTGCTTGAAGTACAGCCGCGTCAATCTTTTGCAGCAAATTTTTTTACAAAGACTCTTGTTACATTTTTAAAACTGCCTTGTTTATTTTGGCTATTGGGTTTGAAGATCAGAAGTCCCCTTCCTTAAATTGTTCGGATGCTTCTCTTAATTGTTTCTGCTGTATTTTTTTTTAAAAATAAAAACCTCATACTGTGTGGTTATTAATTGGACTGCTTTCTATTATTAATATTGAGTTTTATCACCATGCAAACTCTTTTTTTGACAAGAAACATCTTGAGCACACTGCACAGCTTATGCACATGTGATTAAATGGATGCACGATAGTTGCATATTTATTTTTGTGCGTTCTAACTGAAGATAGAAGTTAATTATTTTCAAGGTTTTTCTACAAACTTTGGCTTGGAAAGAGACCATTCTACCTTCATCCTTTAATCTGGATTATATAGACGGCCTTTTACTTTTAATATTCGCAGCATTAATCAGACATTCTGGGACCAAGTCCTAAATATTTCCAACATCTAAAGCTGTCCGGTCATCTTCATTCAGTTTGATGAAAGACAAGATGTTTTTAAAATTTATTTTAAAGAAGAGAATTCCAGAGAAATTGTCCTGCCTGGAGTGGAGGGTTTGCTTTTCTTTTGTTATGCAGGGATCAAGGGAGCACGGATGGGGAGGGGCGTGAACGTATTCTTCATTATAACACATTCTTTCTTTTTTTTATTCCCAACCTTTGGCTTTCCAGATTTTCATTTCATTCAATTTCATTCATTCAATTCCAAAGCAAGAATGATGTTGCCGATGCCACTTATTTATTTTTATTTATTTATTTATTTTGTCAAGTATACATAGATATAACATTGTTTATATACATAAGATGGGTACTGATAAGAGGGAACATTAGGGCAGGGATGGTAGGCACGCTGGTGCACTTATGCACGCCCTGTTGTAAGGAATATCCTTCTGGGTTCAGTTCCAAGTGGGGAAAAAGATACTGGATTCATGAAAGTTGCTTGGAAAGAAGGTTTAATATGGTGGACAGGAGCACATGGCATGAACCCCTGTACAGAAAAGGTAGATTACATGCTTCCAGGTGTGGGTGAAGAGAAAAAAGGGAAGAAGAGATGCTGAGTTCCTTGCTTTATACTCTCTCTTGGGCCCCTCCATAACTAAAGTGACCAGATTTTTTTTTTGTTAAGCGGGACACCGACGGGGGGCGGGGCCGCCTGGACGCCGGGTTTTGCCCTCTGCGCATGCGCAGAACGCTGCGCATGCGCAGAGGGCAAAAGACCGCTAATGTCGTTTCACAAGAGCCGTTCGCGTGCAGGGCAGTTTATAAATAGCGGCCGCCAGGTAGGGAGCCGGCCGGGGTTGCACAGGGCTGGGGGAGGCTCGCTAGCCCGGCAGCTCCGGCCGCAGGAAAGAGCGGGGGGGGTGCCGTACTGGGAAGGGCCAGCAGTCGCCGCCGCCTGAGGGGGCCACCCCCCCCGCCCGCCCGCCCGCCCGCCCGCTTCGCTGCAGGGGACGCTGCACCGGATCCCGAGTCGCGCCGGCTCTCCCGCAGCCACGATGCCCGCCGACCTGATGGAGAAGAGCTCCTCCTCGCCCGCGGCGGCCATCCCGGCCAGCGCCGGAGGAGTCAAGGCAGGACGCCCGCCCGCCGCCGGCCCGAGCTGAGAGGCCTGCTGCTGCTGCGGCTGGGCCCCCAGTCCCGGCGGCGGGAAGGCTGCGGCGGCGGCCCCAGCCTGCTGAGCCAGCGCCGGCCCGAGCCGAGGGCCATGGAGGCGACTCCTTCGCTCGGGCCGCCCCGCCCACCGCGACGCCGGCCTTTTCGAGAGGGCGGGGCTGCATCAGGCGCCTCTCCACCGTGTCCTTCACCGCCCTCCAGTGCATGCCCGGAGCCTGATGCAGCCCCGCCCTCTCGAAAAGGCCGGCGTCGCGGTGGGCGGGGCGGCCCGAGCGAAGGAGTCGCCTCCATGGCCCTCGGCTCGGGCCGGCGCTGGCTCAGCAGGCTGGGGCCGCCGCCGCAGCCTTCCCGCCGCCGGGACTGGGGGCCCAGCCGCAGCAGCAGCAGCAGCAGGCCTCTCAGCTCGGGCCGGCGGCGGGCGGGCGTCCTGCCTTGACTCCTCCGGCGCTGGCCGGGATGGCCGCCGCGGGCGAGGAGGAGCTCTTCTCCATCAGGTCGGCGGGCATCGTGGCCGCGGGAGAGCCGGCGCGACTCGGGATCCGGTGCAGCGTCCCCTGCAGCGAAGCGGGCGGGCGGGCGGGCGGGCGGGGGGGGTGGCCCCCTCAGGCGGCGGCGACTGCTGGCCTTTCCCAGTACGGCACCCCCCCGCTCTTTCCTCTGGCCGGAGCTGCCGGGCTAGCGAGCCTCCCCCAGCCCTGTGCAACCCCGGCCGGCTCCCTACCTGGCGGCCGCTATTTATAAACTGCCCTGCACGCGAACGGCTCTTGTGAAACTTGCCAAACTTGTGAAGAGCCCTTGCAAAGCCGTGCCCGCCGAAAATTGTATTTGTCTTTCGCCCCCCCATGAGCCGCGGCCGGCCGTCCCTGCAGGAGAGAGCCCGCCCCACAGCCCTCCCTCGCCCCTTTCAAAAAATCGGGACTTTTTAAGAGGGCGGGCGGGACGCGGGACAAACCCTTAAAAAGCGGGTCTGTCCCGCCAAAATCGGGACGTCTGGTCACCTTATCCATAACTGTTTCCTATTCCTATATAGAAATATATTCCATTGGCTGTCAGACCCCCAGGGGCATGCTGGGGCAACTCTTGTGGGCTGTCCCAAGTCCTAGGCTTGACTGATGTAATCTTCCCAGGTCCCACGTGGTGTTATGAAAGGGCTTTGGGATTCCTATTATGGTTCTTTGTTATATAGAAGACTGTTCCAGGCTAGGTGGGAGGAATGTGGCAAGGGTGGGGGCAGGGAGCTGCAGGAAGCTGCTTTGTATTTAAAACCCGTTTCTCCTTTCCTCATTCAGGGAAACATATTCTTTCCTTTTTCAATATTTCCCAGGATATTTCATTTTTTCTAGGAGGGGGTAGGTACTAACATCCTACAGCCCCTTACTGACCTCTTAGGAATCGGGTGAGGTCAACAGTGGACAGTCTAAGGGTAAAGTTTTGGGGGTTTGGTGTCTTGTCTGGCAGTGTCTTACAGCCACCGGGAAATTGTTGGAGAAACTTTCTTTCCTTGCAAAAAAAAAAAAAATCAGGAAAATTGCCCACCCAGTTTCTCTGTCTCCAAATCCAGTGACGAATACTAGGGTCCCAAAAAGGGGCGCTCTATCGGGGTGGGGTGGGTGGGTGGTGGCTGACGGATTAGAGAGAAGATCCCTACCCCCGTGTCACCTCTCCTCTTGTTTTTTTTTTGTTGCTTATTTAATCCTCTTGATTTTAATTGTTTGTGCAATATCTTGTTTACGTTCTTGCCATTTTGTAAGCTGCCCAGAGTCACTGCAACAGTGAGATAGGCGGCGTATAAATTTAATCAATGAATGAATCAATAATTGTCAGGGGGAAAAACTAAATCATGAGCATAGCTGCATTTCATAAAAATTGAGAAGACAGCACACCACGAAAATCTCACATTAGGATTCAGAGGTTTATTAGAATTTAAAGCATAGCAAACATAAAGCTTTTGTTATAAGGCACTTATAGGAGCCGAGGTAGCGCAGTGGTTAAAAGCAGCAGTGCAACCTGAACTGCTAGTTCAGCAATTCAGCTGTTCAAATCTCACCGGCTCAAGGTTGACTCAGCCCTTCCATCCTTCTGAGGTCGGTAAAATGAGGACCCAGATTGTTGGGGGCAATATGCTGAACTCTGTAAACCGCTTAGAGAGGGCTGTAAAGCACTGTGAAGCGGTATATAAGTCTAAGTGCTAAGTGCTATTATATCCCATTGCAATGAGGGTCAATCGGACAAGCAGTCAAAAGGGATGGCTTGAGGCCAGTTGACCCTGAACTACTGTCATTATATACCTTAAAATACAGTATTTTTCGGAGTATAAGATGCACCTTCCCCCCCCTAAAAGAGGCTGAAAATTTGGGGGCTCCTTATATTCCGAATGTAGCTTTTACTAAGCTTTTTTTAAGCCCTAACGAGGTGCTAACAAGTGAAGCGATCTTCTTTTTGCCTGCTTTTCTCATTGTTTCTCTCTCTGAAGAGAGAGAGAAGTAAAATGTTTTAGAAACTATTTTTTTATCCCCAACCAGGGGATTAAAAGCAAGCACACGTGCTCAAAACCAGCAAACTAATGTGCTGAAGCTGACCAGACTAAGGACGCTAGCCAGATGAATGCCTGGTAGGCAGATTATTTTTTCCCTATTTTCCTCCCCAAAAACTAAGATGCGTCTTATACTCCGGTGCGTCTTATACTCCGAAAAATACGGTACTTTAGGAGCTGTGGTGGCATAGTGGTTAGAGTGCAGTACTGCAGGCTACTTCTGCTGACTGCCAGCTGACTGCAATTTGGCAGTTCGAATCTCACCGGATCAAGGTTGACTCAGCCTTCCATCCTTCCGAGGTGGGTAAAACGAGGACCCAGGTTGTTGGGGGAAACAGGCTGACCACTTAGAGAAGGCTGTAGAGCACTATGAAACGGTATATAAGTCTAAGTGCTATTGCTATTGCTAAAACCACAAAGCACAATACTTTCGGGATTCTGCCAAAGGCGTGTCATAGCAACCGGGGCAGTTTTTGGTTCCTTTAACCTCAATGTTACAACATGGTTATTTTTACATGTGCTACAAGCATATAGTTCCTCTTTTCCCAAGACCCTAGCTCGCCACCTCTTGCAAGCTAAGCAACTGCCAGTGTTGAAAGTACAATTTCAACATACTTGAAGGTCACAATCTCAGCACACAGATTAATACTGATTTTATTTCAGGCCCTTTGGCTCTTAATAAACCCGATAGTGCAAGTAAATAGGCCTTTATTAAAGAACAGAGGTGTGCCTTTATTTTTCTTCTCACATAATAAACATCATGTAACAACCAAGGGAATTCCTGATCAGAAAGGGCAAAAAATCTGGATAAGGTATGTGGCAGTATATCCAGGGGTGGGCTTCAAAATTTTTAGCAAGGGGTTCTCTGCCCAGTTGCTGGGTGGGCGTGGCCATAGTGGCCATGGCCTAGACTGCCTCCTGCACCACGGCGGGTGGGGGCGCTTTTGCCCTCCCCGGGCTCAGGAGGTTTTTCTTGAGCCTCCGGGAGGGCGAAAATGGCCTCCCCAGGCTCTGGAGACCTCTAAAGGCCAGAAACAGGTCTGTTTCCGGCCTTCCCGAACTTCCGGTAGGCCCGTTTTCTGCACTCCCGAGCCTCCGCTGCGTCCTGCACTTACCTGCATCCAAAACGGGCTGCGTGGGGACTCCTGGGAGGGGCAGGCGGGGCCAGCCAGGAGTGGGATTTGGGGATTCTCTGAACTGCATAGAATCTTAGCTAGAGGTTCTCCCGAACCCCTGCAAGCCCCCAGCAGCCCACCCCTGAGTATATCTGGAGTCAACAGAAGAGAAGATTACTGGAGAAGATAATAAAATACAAAGGCCTGCCAATATGGTGTTGTGGCTTGGCCGCGTCCCGCACAGCTGGCCATGGATCCAGAGGACCAAGAGCCGACTGTGGCGCGGCACTATCATCCCGTGCACCTGGCACCTGAGTCTGATAGCGAGGAGGACTCAGTGCTAGAGGAGGAAAACCAGCCAGGGCGTTCTGCACCTTCTCAGCTGGTGATGAGTGATGAGAAGAGGAGGAGCCTCTGCTGGATGCTAGGGCACGCAGGGCAGCTAGCAGGCAGGAATGGCTCTACAGACGGAGGTCTCCTCGCATGTAGAGCTGAGGTCTAATTGGCCACGCCCTCAGGCTACTTAAGGCTTGAACACGCAGTAGTTGTTGCTGGAAGCAATGACTGTGATTTATTGCACTCAAGATTTCTCTGCATTGGCGTTCCTGCTCTGAGTCTTGTATTTTGGACTATCGGCTACGGTTCCGGGATTCCAGCCAACTTTAGTGAGTAAGCGATAAGGACCGATTAATTGCCTGTTTGTTTTGGACTTTGAACTCTGGCCAAAAGCTCATGAAGAGAATATTGAACTTTATGCACCAAGAACTCTCTCTCTGTTTTTCCCTGGACTTTAAACCTGATTTTTACTAAGCATCTTTATTAGTAAAGACCCCTTATTATTTAGCAAACAGTTGTGTGTGTGTCCTTTTGGAGGGTTCCCGTGCTGGGTCACAACTTACGGGCCATCCTTGACTTACGACCACAATTGAGCTACATCTATCTCATCATCAGCCCACTGCTAAGGTAGCCGGAAGATGGCTTAAGGCTTCTTGTGCAGAAGTGGTGCTTTCTATATTAAGCCAGGATACCGGGTTCTATGTGAAGAATGAATAGCATATGTTAAAGGCCACCTGAGATGATGTCACAGGGTTGTTGATTCCTTGATTCCAGATCATCAAGAAGTCCATTGTGGGACCACTTCTTTTGACGTTGTTATGGGACCCTATGCCTCTTTCACATTTCAGATTTGACTGGGAAAGAGACCTTACACCTAGCTTCCGCCTGTCTATCTATCTGTCAGTCTATCTGTCTGCCTCTTCTAAAATAGACTTAATAGCAGTAACTGTGAGAGCGATCTTGGAGTCTTAGTGGACAATCAATTCAATATGAGCTAGCAGTGTGCGGCGGCAGCCAAAAAAGCCGATGCAGTCCTAAATTGCATTAACAGAGGGATACAATCCAGATCAAAGGAGGTACTAATACCACTCTATAAAGCCTTAGTAAGACCACACCTAGAGTACTACATCCAGTTTTGGTCACCACAGTATTAAAAAAAGCTGTTGAGACTCTAGAAAAAGTGCAGAGAAGAGCAACCAGGATGATTAGGGGACTGGAGGCTAAAACATATGATGAATGGTTTCAGGAACTGGGCATGGCTAGTCTAGCGAAGAGAAGGACCAAGGAAGACATGGTAGCAGTCTTCCAATATTTGAGGGGCTTGCCACAGAGAGAAGGGAGTTAAGCTATTTTGCAAAGCACCCGAAGGCCAGACAAGGAATAATGGATGGAAACCGATCAAGGAGAGATTCAACCTGGAAAAAAGGAGAAATTTTCTGACAGAGAGAACAATCAACTAATGGAACAGAAGTTGCCTTTGGAAGTTGTGGGAGCTTCATCACTGGAGGCTTTCAAGAAGAGACTGGACTGCCATCTGTCAGAAACGGTGTAGGGTCTTCTGCTTGGGTGGGGGGTTGGACTAGATGACCTACAAGGTCCCTTCCAACTCTGTTAATCTGTTAAACAAGATAACTGATCAACCTGAAATTGTCTATATCTTCTAAAACGAGTCTTTTAAAACAGGCTGACTGAGTAACCTGAAATTGGCTGCTGTCTCAAATGAGAAATCCTGTAACCCCAAATTCTCTTTGAATGGTGTGATGGAGGAGTCCATGTTCAAAACTCTTAATTAGTCCTACCATGCTGTTTAAAATGTCCTTTTAAAAAATATTTTCCCAGGGAGTGACGGCTACACAGTTTAAGCTTTTTCCTGGAGAATCCCTCGTCGTGAAAGGGACAATTTTACCAGACTGCAAAGAGTAAGTAAGAGGAGGAATTGGGACAAGGTTTTATGGAATGGGGAGGGGGGCAGGAGAGGGCTGTTTGGGCTTCCCTTCAAGTCCCAGAAGTAAAAAGGGGTCTCAATGAACATTACAGTTAAATTCCTACAATACTGTCAGACTATTTAGTAAGGCTGTATTACTATTATTCTTCTCATCCTTCCTATTACCTATCTCCTTTTCTACTTATGACTATAACTTTGTTGCTTGTATCTTTACGGTTTATATTGTTTTATTTAATTTCTTAGTATGATTTATGTTGATTGCTTGTTTAGTATCCTATGGCTAGCACTGTGTTGTATCTTATGATTTACGATGAATGTATTTTTATGATGACTATGATCATGATTTATCACTTATATCTTTTATGTACAGTGAGAGCTTATGCACCAAAGACAAATTCCTTGTGCGTCCAATCATACTTGGCCAATAAAGAATTCTATTCTATTCTATTCTATTCTATTCTATTCTATTCTATTCTATTCTATTCTATTCTATTCTATTCTATATTCCATTCCATTCCATTCTTATTCTATTCCATTCCATTCATATCTAATCTCTAATGTCTGTCTGTCTGTCTGTCTGTCTGTCCTTCCGTCCATCCATCCATCCATCCATCCATCCATCCATCCATCCATCCATCGTCATCTATCTCTATATAATTTGCAGTTCAATCTATCACAGTTTATGCGATGTATCCGGTAACCTTTTTTTCCAAATGCCAATTTTTATTAACAGGCATAAACTTTTGTGAGTTTGTGCAGCTCAAAAATGTTTATGCCTGTTAATAAAATCTGGAGTTAGAGAAGGAGCTATATTGCTCTCTTGGTTTTTTTAAACACCGTAGACCAGTGTTTTTCAACATCAGCAACTTTAAGACAGGTGGAATTTCAAGTCCCAGAATTCCCCAGCCATCATATGCTGGCTGGGGAATTCTGGGAGATGAAGTCCACGCTTCTTAAAGTTACCAAGGTTGAAAAGCACTGACATAGACTAACATAACTCTCCTAACATGTGGTGATGTTTCCTATTTTTGTGAATTAAACATTATGGTTGCATGGGAGTAAATTTTGGAGGAGCCGGACAAACTTTAAATGGTGGCAGGGGGCAACAGCCTTAAGGCTGTACTGTATGGCCTGCCCTCATTTTGTTTAAAAAATCCTCAGCAAATGTCCTTGCTCCTCATCAGAGAGCATCTATGCCCACCACAGCACACATCCAAAGAAGTTTTCCAAATGCTCTCCAGAAGTTCCTTGCAGAAATGGTTTCTCTTACCATCTTATTCTCTTATCAATCTTCTTCATATCCTTTTTTTAGCTGGGGAGGATTAGGAGACAAGAAACCTTTACCAAAATAACTTCTCAGTGCCTGGAAGCGGGCTGTTCCTTCCTTTTGGTTTTCCTAACAAGAGATATCCCTCCCCATTCGTGGTCTGAGTTTTAAATATTTCCTTCCTTCCTTCCTTCCTTCCTTCCTTCTTTCTTTCCTTCCTTCCTTCCTTCCTTCCTTCCTTCCTCCCCTCCCCTCCCCTCCCCTCCCTCCCTTGTATTCCTCTTCCTTCCATCCTTCCTTCCTTCCTCCCTCCCTCCCTCCCTCCCTCCCTCCCTCCCTTCCCTGTATTCCTCTTTCTTTCTTTCTTTCTTTCTTTCTTTCTTTCTTTCTTTCTTTCTTCTTCTTTCTTTCTTTCTTTCTTTCTTTCTTTCTTTCTCCCTCCCTCCCTCCCTCCCTCCCTCCCTCCCTCCCATCCATTCATCATTCCCTCCCTCCTCTGTATTCCCCTTCCTTCCTTCCTTCCTTCCTTCCTTCCTTCCTTCCTTCCTTCCTTCCTTCCTTCCTTCCTTCCTTTCCTCCCTCCCTCCCTCCCTCCTTTCCTTGTATTTCGTTCCTCACTCCCTCCCTCCCTCCCTCCCATCCATCCATTCATCATTCCCTCCCTCCCCTCTATTCCCCTTCCTTCCTTCCTTCCTCCCTCGCTCCCTCGCTCCCCCCCTCCCTCCCTATTTCCCCTCCCTCTGAAACTCCCGGTTGTGTTCTGGCTTCTCTCACTCTTGTAATTCCACCCTCAGATTTGAGATCAACCTGGGCAAAGACTGTGACAACCTGGTGCTCCATTTCAATGCACGCTTTGACTGCAAGGGTGATGTGAACACCGTGGTGTGTAACTCCAGGCGAGGCAGTGCCTGGGAGGATGAGGAAAGACCCCCTGACTTCCCTTTCCAACACAACTGTGAGGTTGAGGTGAGGACTTGTTGGCAGGACATGAGACGCAAAGAGGGGTCAGAGGGTCTCTGGAGCACAAGTCGTATCTTTGTGACGCTCTGGAGGAACTGTATAAAGAGGAAGATTAATGCGTTACAGATGGAGGTTCCACTTATACAGATAGCTGTTGACTTACAACTGTTCGTTTAGTGACCATTCAAAGTTACAATGGCACTGGAAAAAGTGACTTGTGACCATTTTTCACACTTATGACCATTGAAGCATCCCCATGGTCTCATGATCAAATTGGAATGCTTGGCAACTGGCTGATATTTATGATGGTTGCAGTGTCCTGGGGTCATGTGTTCTCCTTTTGCAAGTTACAAGTGACAGGATCAAAGGTGGTATTCAGCCGGTTCGGACTGGTTCAGGCAAACTGGTAGCAGAAATTTTGACTAGTTCGGAGAACCGGCAAATACCACCTCTAGCACTAAAGAATTAAAGGAAGCAATACAGCTTAAAATTAAGAAGCAGGAGACAGCAACTATCTTGGAAAGTTAAGCAAATAGCGGCCAATTTGGAAGGAAATTTGAAATTAACTGGTGAATATCCCAGATGACAACTAGAAATTAGATTTTTTTGGGAGATAAGATGGAAATAGCAGCATGTACCTAGAAGAGAGTACTACATAAAAAGAATAATAATATAATTATATTGGTTAAATTTTTATTTTTATTATATTTTTAATTTTTAAAAAAACAGATATGATTAGTTTAAAATTGAGATTAGCATCAGTCTGTCAAATATAAAATGAGTTAGTATAAAAGCACTCAAGGAAAGGTAAAGAAAGTGAAAGAGGAAGTAGAAGGGGAGGAAGAGAAGGCGTAGAGAAGGTAGAGGAGGAGGGAAGGAGTTAGAAAGTAGGAGGAGAAGATGGAGATAGAGAGAGAGGAGTGTAATGGAATAAAGTAGAACAGACTGATGACTGACGAGACAAGTGTTGAATAAGATATTGACTTTTGAATGATTGATTATATTGAACAAATGTGTATTTTTTATTGTAATATCTTAAGGTACATGTGTATTGAATTGTATATGAAGTGATGGAGAAAATAAAAAATTTTGTACAAAAAAAACAACCACCTCTGGCTGCCCCCCCCCGCCCCCGCCGTTCCCTGTCCTATATTCCCTTGTTTTTACCTCAGCTGATTCGCGCGGCTGAGCGGATTGCTGAGCCTCAGCTGAGCTAAACAACAGCTCAGCTCACCAGCACTGACACCGAGGGCGGTCTTTGAGTGCTGCGAGCGTGCGCAAAGCACTCTCTCATACAACCGGTAGGAAAAGATTTGGAATCCCATCACTGTACAAGATGCTTGTGGGTATTCACCATGTACAGTACTAGCTGGCTCTGAACCACCAGCGGCCGCCGATACCGGTTCACCCAAACCAGGTCGAACTGGTAGCGTTTCACCCCTGCGCAGAAGGCTGCGCATGCACGGAAGGTGCACACGTGACCGAAGCGAGCGTGCGTGTGCACTCTCTCACATTTTCGGTGCTGGACGAACCGGTAGGGAAATTAAGTGAATGCCACCTCTGAACCTAACACCAAGAAAATGTATCTCATGATCCATATACCAGGATAGCATTTTAGGAGGACCTTCCCTAAATGCACCATGTAAGGTCTACTCATCTTCAAAGTTAACCTTGGATTAGAACCTAATGCTCTTCCTAAAACATGGCTTTGATAAGCATTCAGAACCTAAGAACAACAAAGAGACTTTGATGTCCACGCTCAATCTTGATTTTCTTTTGTTATGATGTCTTCCAGATCACCTTCAGTTTTACGGATGACCACATCCGAGTGAAAATGGCAGGGAGTGAAGAAATTGTCTTCCCCAACCGGCTGGGCCTTAAGCTGATTGATTATCTTGGAGTGGACGGAGACTTCAGAATCAAATCGGTGACATTTCCCTGAGGAGAGACTGTTTCCCCTGCGGTCTTGTTCTCTAGTCGAAAATAATTGGTTGTCCCAAACAATTTGACACAATGTTCTAAGCAGGGGGTTGGACTAGAAGACCTCCAAGGTCCCTTCCAACTCCGTTATTCTGTTTTCTGTTTTTTTCTGGAATTTGTGTATTTCTTTTACCCATTTTTTTTGGTCAAAGCAGGCATTTGGACTCCTTAAATTTTCACCATCTTTCTTGCCGATCTCTCCTCAAGATCCATTTCTTTGCTGTGCTATGTTATGAATGAGCTCATTTTCCAAGAAATAAAGACCTATGAAAAACACAGTTGTGGTTCATTTTGTGAAAATCAAACTTTCCTCTACCTGTTGCCTGTTGCAGATGGAATTTGGCTCTTCCGAAGCTTTCAGAATACTTTGGAGATCTTTGCTAAACTTAAATTAAATAGTGGATTAAATTAAATTAAATTAAACTTAAATTAAATAGTGGACAACCAGCTAAACATGAACCAGCAGTGTGTGGCGACAGCCAAAAAAGCCAATGCAATTCTAAGTTGCATTAACAGAGGGATACAATCTAGATCAAGTGAGGTACTAATACCACTCTATAAAGCCTTAGTAAGACCACACCTAGAGTACTGCATCCAGTTTTGGTCACCACACTATAAAAAGATGTTGAGACTCTAGAAAAAGTGCAGAGAAGAGCAACCAGGATGATCAGGGGACTGGAGACTAAAACATATGAAGAGCAGTTACAAGAACTGGGCATGGCTAATCTAGAGAAGAGAAGGACCAGGGGAGACGATAGTAGTGTTCCAATATTTGAGGGGCTGCCATAGAGAGGAGGGGGTCAAGCTATTTTCCAAGGCACCCAAAGGCCAGACAAGGAATAATGGATGGAAACAGATCAAGGAGAGATTCAACCTGGAAAAAAGGAGAAAATTTCTGACAGTGAGAGCAATCAACCAATGGAACAGAAGGTGCCTTCAGAAGCTGTGGGAGCTTCATCACTGGAGGCTTTCAAGAAAAGACTGGACTGCCATCTGTCAGAAACGGTGTAGGTTCTCCTGCTTGAGTGGGGGGTTGGACTAGATGACCTCCAAGGTCGCATCCAACTCTGTTAATCTATGTCTATAAATTAAAACAAAACCAACCACAACGGTTTTCATGAGATCAATAGATGTATGTACAGAGATAGATGTATGTACAGTCAATCCTCGACTTCCAACAGTTTGTTTAATGACCATTCAAAGTTACAACAGCAGTGAAAAAAGTGACTTATGACCGTTTTTCAAACTTAACGACTGTTGCAACATCCCCATGGTCACGTGATCAAAATTCAGACACACTTGGCAACGGACTCATATTTATGACGATTGCAGCGTCCCTGGGTCATGTGATCCTCTTTTGCGACCTTCTGACAAGACACATCGGGTTCACTTAACAATGGGGTTACCAACTTAAGAACTGCATTTAATTGTTGCATTTGTCTGGAGTTGTTATTCACTTAACAACTTTGGCAAGGAAGGTCATACAATGGGGCAAAACTCACTTAACAAATGTCTCACTTAGCAACAAATTTTGGGCTCAATAGTGGTCGTAAGTTGAGGAGTTGCGCCATGTCTGGTATGACAGGACAATGCCCTGTATTTCTAAAACAGTCTTATTATACGAGGGTGAGTCAAAAAGCAATGCCATTTTCTTTATTTCAGGTGAGGTTTTTGATAAAAATACCTGAAATTTTTCCCAGTTATAAATGATGATATCATTTACGTTCTGAAATATTTTGTTTCTTACTTTTCAGGTTTTTAGACTCTCAAGGAAAATTCAAAATGGCTGCCCCCTTAGAGTTGCGTCAAAAACAAAGAGCAGTGATTGAATTCCTTGTTGCTGAGGGGGGAAACCCCTGTGAACATTCACAGACGATTACAAAATGTGTTTGAGGACAATACTTTAGATTTAGCGCCTTCAGACTATCATCTCTTCGGCCCCATGAAAGAGACTTTGGACCAATCACCAGGAGACGGTGAGTTCTAGTCCCGCCTTAGGCATGAAAGCCGGCTGGGTGACTTTGGGCCACTCACTCTCTCTCAGCCCAACTTAACTGTCAGGATTGTTGCTATAGAAGTATTATGTATGTTTGCTGCCTTGAGTTACTTATAAAGTAGTAAATGTTGATCTAGTAAAGCAGAGTGCATAATCTTAAATTCACCCAGCCGGCTTTCATGCCTAAGGCAGGACTAGAACTCTCAGTCTCCTGGCTTCTAGCCTGTAGATTTAACTATTATACTAAACTGGCCCTATGTTGCATGCATAAATATTAGCAGCATCTAAAACTCTAATTGCAACTGTGCATGCGCTAGCCCCAATTGTACGCCCATTTGCAAAGTGTTAAGTGAATTATGGGTTGCATTAACCACTAAATCCCTAAATATCCCTAAATAGATGCTTCTAGAGAATTGTCACAAGAGACAAAGCAATACCTAGGAATTCTGTAATATTACCCACCAACTCTGGCACTTCTAACATTGTGGAATATTTAAAATTCGGTGTCCTCTGGAAAGTTATAAGCTCTGTGTGTGGAGGGGAGGCTTACTCCTGTCTTACCCAGCCATTCCACATCAGTCTGACTTTACACCCCACTTCTAATCCTGATCAGTTAGCTGAAAAGCCAGATTACATTGGCATTGGCAAGGCACAGCCATTGGTGGCATAGAAGCAAATGCAGGAGAATGGATTTGTCCCTGTTCTCACTCTGAAACTATGTTGGGATTACTGGAGTCGGGGAAGAAAGACGCCAGCTGTTTCCATTGAGTGGATTCCGTCAAGGGACAGCAAATGCTTTTGTGGCTAACGCCATCTCCCTGTTTGAGCACTGGGACAGCTGCGGAAACCCCCCACCCTTGTTTCGCACACACCCCCAATCCTCTCAGCAAGCCGAGCATTTGCCATGCGTACCAGTTCCAGAAGGCAGCCTTGGAGCGAATGAAAGGAACATTTGTTTGACTGCCTTGTTGCACTTCCACAATTCCACTGTGTAGTTGACTTTTACTATAGAGCTGTGTTATAGCTATCGTCTACCTCAGCGGTCCCCAACCATTCTGCCTTGACAGCCCAGCCAGGGGGTGTGGGGAGGGGAGGAGGAGAGTGGATAGTTCATTGCGAGTGATAGGCAGGCGAGTGCAAGAGTGCGCATCTCCATTTGCTCGTGGAAAGGAAGCTTCATGTGCAAGCATAAGCGGCCGCCACTCGCTCAAGAAAAGCTCCGCGCAAGAGTGCAAGATGGCCACCGCTTTGCATGGGCGCAGGTGCTCGGTTCCAAACACGCCACGGCCTGGTAGTGGGCCACAGCCTGGGGTTTATGGACCCCAGGTTTACCTCTATGTGCCTGTTGATGGCTGGTTTGCTTGAGTGCCTACCGATTATTAATTATGAGGTCTCCCCTATTGAGAAAAGATATTTTACAAATCTATGGTGGCAGATTCTAGGAGGGTGAGTCAAAAAGTAATGCCATTTTCTTTAGGACAGGTATAATTACCAACACAGGAACATGTAGCATACATCAAAATGAAGCTGGTCCTCTGTGGATCACATCCCTACTTCTCAACATAGTCACCGTTTCTCTCAATAGCCATGTTCCACCTTCGAATAAGAGCATGTATCCTGTCTCTTAAAATTTTGTTGACTGTTCTTTGATCTTGATTCTATCCCTCCGTTAATGTAACCTAGTACCGTGTTGGCTCTTTTGGCAGCTGCAGCACACTGCTAGCTCATATTTAAGTGATCGTCCACTAGGGCTCCAAGATCCCTTTCGCAGTTACTACTGTTGAACCTGGTACCCAGGAATGGGCTTCAAAAATTTCAGCAATGGGTTCTCTCTCCCAGTTGCTTTGGTGGGCGTGGCTATGGTGGATGTGACCTAGTCAACCTCCTGCACCACCAGGCGGGGCGTTTTCACCTTCCCCAGGCTCCGGAGGCTTTCCTCGAGCCTCTGGGAGGGCAAAAACTGCCTCCCAGAGGGGGTGGGGTGGGAGGGGTGGGTGGGTGGGCGGGGCCAACCAGGGGTGGGATTTGGAGGTTCTCCAAACTGGCTATAACGTTAGCTACGGGTTCTCCCAAACCCGTAGCAGCCCATCCCTGCAGGTGCCACATATTCTACACCTGTTCATCTCTTTGCAGTGTCCATCCCGGAAGTGAATCTTGCAGGAAACGAATGTAAATGTACACTTGCACCACGAACAATTGAAGAGAACGTTTAAATCTTTAATGGTTTCCAAGAAGACAATCACCACTCCAGTTGCCAATGATCATTCTTAACATAATTCTGCCCACCCCGACAATCATGCCCATGAACAGCACAACCCTCCCAAACAATCACATTCTTCCTTTAGCCAGGCAAACAATCCATGTAGAAGACAAAAACTGTATTTCACTCCTCTCCTCCCGTGTAGCACTCAACCCAGCGAGAACAGGCAGCATTTTAAAAGGGTGGCTCAACTTTTAACATTTGCCAATTGTTTGTCAACAGGCGATCTTGCCCATTGGCCTTGGACCAACCCGAATTGTCTCTGGCGGACAATTTCTGAAACGGTTATAAATAGGATAAGGCATCGGTGTTACTCCTGCACCATTTCGAGTCCCCTTACACTGCGTAAAGGTGTGGTTGTTAAGCTTTCCTCCTGACCAGGAAATTGGACGGCTGGAAAAATACAAGAGGAAGGTATTTGGAAGATGGAGACACAGTCCACCTGTAACAATCCATAAGCGAGGCACAGTAACGTCACAACACCCTCATCTGGAAGCAGGCAAATGGGATGACAGTATCCTTTTTAATGGGCTAGTCGTAATTGCATGGTAGCTACAGATAGCTCTCCACTTACAACCATTCTTTTAGTGATAATTCAGAGTTACAACGGCACTGAAAAAAGTGACTTGCAACCGGTCTTCCCCGTTACAACCAACACAATCCCCATGGTCATGGGATCAAAATTTGGGCGTTCGGCTACTGGCATATACACCATGGGCACAATTATTAGGCCAGCGAGTATTTTGACCATAACATCATGTTCATGCATATTGTCCACCTCCAAGCTGTATAAACTTGAATGCCAATTGGATATTAGCATATCAGGTGATATGTATTTGTGTAACGAGAGAGAAGGTGGCCTAAGGAGATCAACACCCTATATCAAGGTATGCATAATAATTCTGCATACTAATAGTTACCCAATAATTTGCACACATAGATATTCTCCTAAGAAAGCCCAAACCTCTATTTTACTTTCTTAAAGTCAGGTTTGACGCAGGGGTGAAATCCTCTGAAGTCTGCTACCGGTTCGCTTCGCGCGTGCTTTGCGTGCCACAGGCACTACCGTGCAGCGGTGAAAAATGAGCATTTTGAAGCCATCAGAGTCTGCAAAGGTAGGTAGAACAGAGGGGGGGATCAGCTGTGCTGCGCGATTTAGATTAGCTAGAAAGCTTTCTAGCTAATCTAGATCGCGAGGCACAGCTGATCGTCACACAGCTGATCGTTGGATATACCAGTTCGCCCGAACCGGTAGCATTTTTTACTACCAGTTCCGGCAAACCAGTCCGAACCGGTAGCATTTCACCTCTGGGTTTAAGGTTTATTAACATTTTTGGATTGCCCGAGAGCCCTGAAGGTGTTCAATAATAAAATTAATCCTCAAAAATACAATTGCTTAATAATTGTGCACACAGTGAAATTACGATGGTTGGAGCAACCCAGGGTCAATTTTCCTAGTTGGCTTCCAACAAGTAAAAGTCACAGATTCATTTAACAACCACGATTCACTTAACAGCTGCAGTGATTGGCTTAATAATTGTGGCAAAAGGTTCATAGAATAGGGCACGATTCATTTAACAACTGCCTTGCTTAGCAAGGGAAATTCTGGTCTCCATGTTGGTTGCTAGTCGAGGACCAACTGTACAGTAGTCCTCAACTTACGACTACAATTGAACCCAAAATTTATGTTGCTGAGAAATTTGTTAAGTGACTTTTGCCAGCATTTTACCTTTCTTGCCTCAGTTGTTAATTGAATCACTGCAATTGTTGTTACTTTCCTTGTCAGAAGGTTGTAAAAGGGGATCACATGACCCCGGGACACTGCAACCGTCATAAATGTGAATCAGCTGTCAAGCATCTGAATGTAAATCCCGTGACCATGGGGATGCTAAAACGGTCGTAAGCGTGAAAAATGGCCATGTCACTTTTTTCCTGTGCCATTGTAACTTTGGTCACTAAACGGACCGTTGTGAAGTCGAGGGTTACCTGCATTGGAAAATCTGATTGGTTTGCTACAGAACATGGCCCTCACTCAGTTTTTGCACAAACATATTTTTTTTTAAAAAAAGAGACACCATCATTCCAAAACAGACATTTTGTAGCCACAAGGGAGATTAATGGTAATGAAGACACAAAAATTTCATGCTATCTCATTTTAGACTGTCACATGCATCACTCCGGGGATAATTCTGAAATAGCAGCAAAGATCGGGGTTTGAAATGGTCTATGGAGGTTGATGAAGCTCTAAAGCCTGAAGGCTTTCAACTTTGCAAATATAAGGATTCTATGATTTCATAATTCAAAACTTTTAATGCCTGCAGTGGTGTGAAGAAGGTGGTTGATTTTCCTCTGTGGGGAGAATTAATTTCTAGAGAAGACTAGAACTCAAGATCAGGACCTAGTGGTTGTTTATTGGAAAAGAAAACATGGTAATTTTTTTTAGCGTGGAAAACCTTTTACAAAATAAGGTGAGTTTCCCTGGTATATATGGGTGCCATTCTCATTGTAGGCCGTGAACATTAGTGAGTTGAATATTAAATTGCTTCAAGGATGAGGGCTCTGTTTTTCCCCAAATGGGGTGTATGCCAAAGGCTGACTCAGACCCTACTTAAGATCTAAGACACAGATCCTCAAATTTTGGAAAACCACCATCTCTGAAAAAGGAAGGGACTTGTGTGACCTCCCACACATAAACCAAACAAGTTTCTTAAAATGTCAAGCTCAACTACCGTATTATGCCTGAGATAACATTTTAAAAGGCTTGGGTTGGTCAAGACCAGAGGTGGGCTGCCGCCGGTTCGGACCAGTTCAAGCGAACCGGTTGTTACAGTATGTGATGCCCTCCTCTGGTCAAGAAACATCCCACCCCCAACTCATGGCTTGAGACTGCTACCTTAGGACTCAGGAAAAACTGTTTGGAGTTCAGCAAATAAACCTTTAGCTCAGCTGCTGATCCAGGAGAAATGCAGAAAGACAATCTTCTACATAAGCTCTAGGTATCCAATCTGGGCAGCTTTTAAGATCTGTGGACTTAATCTGCGGCTGGCTGCAGAATTCTGGGAGTTGGAAGGCCACCAGTCCCAAAATTGCCAAAGTTGGTCACCCTGCTCATTTTCCGTTGTTAGGATTCCTGCCTTGTTGCACCTCCTCAGGTGTGAAGATACCAAGAGCCCAACCAACATTTCTCAATGCCGTGAGGGGCAGATTTACTATTTCCTCCGAAAAGTGACTGTTCTCCTGTTACCGCTCCCAAATACCTCTCTCAAGACACAATGGCACAAAAAATGTTGGTGAATTTGGGGAGCCAAAGCGCCTAGCTTTAAGAACAGGGGTATCCAACCTTTGCAACTTTAAAGACTTGTGGACTTCAGCTCCCAGAATTCTGCAGCCAACATGGCTGACTGAGGAATTCTGGGAGTTCAAGTCCATAATTCTTAAAAGTTGCCAAGTTTGGAGACCCTTGTTTTAGAAGACCCTTAAAGAAGACCCTTAAGTCTGACCCTGACCTCTAACATCAGTGCCTCTGGACTTCAACTCCCAGAATTCACCAGAGGGCAGAATTGCTAAGAATTCTGGAAATTAAACTTCATACCCTTGAAAGGTGCCTAGGACGGTGTAACTTTGCTCAACTCCGATGTTCTCACAGAGCTCCATGGGCATAATTTTACTTAATTATACTGGCCAGAGCATTATGGTTCCCAAGGAACAAATCCCACTTCATAAGGGACAACTGGCTAAGCTACAAAATGTGCAGAGAGTATTATTACAAGTTCTGCTCAGGACCAGATCCTCCTTCCTCCTCTCCAAAACCACCTTTCTTGACAAGCCACTCTGGTCCCATAAAAGTTGTTAAGTAAATGTTCCTCAGCAAGGTACAAAGGTGTTGAGGCTGTGTGGTTGCCAAAAATGAGCCATCAAAGCTCTCAATTTTCATCTCCTTCTGCAGGAAAACTTGTAAACTTAGCAGAAGTTCATTGAGATACTTTTTTCCGGCCAAGAACTAAACTTGGCTAGAGTGGACCTGAGTAAATCCCTAAATCCAGATTTGACATCCAGTACAAGTCATGGGTCATGTTATTTAAACCAGTGTTTCTTCACCACTGAGAACTTTATTCAACTCCTAGAATTCCTCATGCTGGCTAGGGAATTCTGGGAGTCGAAGTCCACATACCTTAAAAGGTCTCAAGGTTGAGAAACACTGGTTTAAATGATGCTAATTGGGCCCTGCCCTACTACAGAAACTCATGCTGCCTAAGTGGTGTATTTATTTATTTCAGGGGTCTCCAAACATGGCAACTTTAAGACTTGTGGACATGCTGGCTGAAGAATTCTGGGAGTTGAAGTCCACAAGTCTTAAAGTTGCCGTGTCTGGAGAACCCTGATTTATTCCTTGGTCATAGCTAATTTGCAATTGTTCAGTCTTGCTTGATATTGATCAAATAGAACTATTAGCTATCCTATGTCCATGTCCAACAACTGGCTGGGAATGCTGAACTGTGCGGAAAGGCTAATCTTGTGAATGATCGATTGCAGAGGTGGGTTCGGACCGGTTCGGACCAGTTCGCCCGAACTGGTAGTGCCCCACTGGTGACGTCACGGATCCGGTTCGGTCGGTGCCAGTCCGTGGGTGCCACCATCTTTTTTTTTATTTTTTTTTCTTCTGAGCATGCGCAGAAGCCAAGTTTCCGGCACTGTGCATGCAGTCGCCATCTTGTTTTCAGCTGTTTTTTTTCTTTCAGATTTTTCAACACTGCAACACGGGAGGAAGCGAACTGGCAGCGAGGCAAGTTAGAACCCACCCCTGATCGATTGGGTTACGTAGTGCTAAGCTGTAACATGGTTGGCTTGATTTGGGGTTAACGGATCTGTCAACCTAGCTAGCCACTGATTTGTAATCCAGGTTTTGAGCTTTGGTTTGTAGCATGAGCTTAGCCAATTGTGGTTTGTGCTACAAAGGATGATGGAACAAGCCAAGGCATTTCATGATTGATGGATCAGATCTTTGATGAAGCAATGGAATGACCTCTTATAAAAGGACAGGAGCAGCACATCAAATCTGGACATGAAGTGGACATGAAGGTAGCACCAGATGGAAGCATTTCATCGCTTGAGTTGTATGGTCCTTAAAAAAAAAAGTAGACAGGTGCAAATCTAGTTTCTCCGTCTTAAGTTACAGGTTTTGGTGAGTTACAGGTGTAAAATAAAATCAAACAATTTGGCCACCATGATAGGGATGGGGAACACGTGCATACCATCCCTATACACCTGAGAACTTCCCAATTATGTGTGTGTGTGGTACATGCCAATGACATCAGATGTATCATGTCATCATGCCAAAGCAGCATAGTATGTAACCGGTGTCATCATTATAGCTTCTACTGAATGTCTCTGATTCCAGTGGTATCTCTGTACTGATAACAGAAAACATTTGTAGCTCAGGGTTGAACTGTGGGATCCTTGGTGCTCTCTGAGCTTGACTGTTTTCTCACAGACGTTTCATTACCCAACTAGGTAATGTCATCCATGCCAAAAGGAGTGGGTTTGTTCTCTTGTTTATATACAAACTAACTGAATACCCGTGCTCCGCTACGAAACTATGTGATCGGGCTTGATAAATCGACACTTACAGCTTGAAAATGAATGAGTAGTTACGATCGGCCTCTCCTCTCCCCTTCTCTCCCTCAGCCTTGCTGGCTTAGCTCAACTGTTCTGTAGTAAAGCTGCTTGCTGCTGTGAAAGAAAAACTGAAACTGAAACTCCTCTGCTCTGCTTGTGTTTTGCATTTGGAACAGATTTATTTTCAGGTGGGGAGGGGGAGTAGAACTCCTTAGCATCAGAGTGTGTTAATAATAATATTGGAAATACTAATGCTCTGATGGTCATTTTGAAAAATCCTTTCTTAGTGAGCACCTAGAAACCAAGAGGAACATAAGTGGCAAATTTCAAATTTGTAGCCTTTACGGTTCTGAAGATTTTGTGATGATGCATGAGTGGCATTTCGCTTTTATATATATAAACACTCTTGGTATAACATAACAGAGCAAGCCACTGCATATAAACTGAGAGTAAACACCATTCTTAACCAGCACTGATGATGTTACGTAGTTTGGTAATGAAACATCTACAAGCAAGCTCAGAGCGCATCAAGGATCCCCCAGTGATTGTGTGTATTTGGCCAAATGTTGAACTTGCATATCTTTAGCTTTCATAACATGATTCTTTGTGTTGACAGGCTTCAAAAAAAAAAAAGGAAAATACATCAACCAGGTTCACATGTTACAGTACGCCTTAATGTAATCTGTTATTGGCTTAGGTATTGCATAAATTTAACCCCGGTGGTTTATAAACCATAGCGTATAACAGTGTTATGTATGGAGCATGTTGCTGTGGTTTAGCAAACCACCCAGGGTTAAATAAAACCATGGTTTAATGCAGCGTGCAAACCCAAACAAGAGAATCTGAGTTTTTTTTAATAAAGAAAAAAAAATGAGAGACTAACTGCTTTATAACATTGAGACTCTTCTTACATAGGCGTTATAAAAATAAAAGTATCCAGAATTAACGCTCTTAAAATATATTCCACTTTTTTTTTAAGTAATTTTACTTCAGTGAAACTACACATTCTGAAACAGAGACAGGGATCCTGTTTTCTGCTCACAGACCTCCTTAAAGGAGGTGTTGCATTCTTCTTTTTCATTCTTTCTTGTTACACCCCTTCCTTTCCCTTGCCATTTTAAAATCTTTTCCTCCACCTGGTTTTTGAGGCCTAAAGGTCCTTAAAAGGGCAGGCAGGAGGAATAGGTTGAGGCTGAGGTGAAAATTTCCAAGGGAGAATCCCCCCTCCCCCACAGATCATTTACTAGGAATATCTGTTTTATCATCATCTTCATCACTTTCTTTTTATTACAGTCATAGCCCAGCATAAAGCTTTTAAGCAACAGGTGCCGCTTCAGAGATTACCACACACATTCCTGCCCCTTGAATTCATCTAAAGCAGGGCTCTCCAAATCTGCAACTTTCAAGACTTGTGGACTTCAACTCCCAGAATTCTGCAGCCAAGATGGCTGGCTGAGGAATTCTGGGAGTGGAAGCCCCACCAGACTTAAAAGCTGCCATTGTTGGGAGACCCCTGATCTAGGTTTCCCAACCGTGGCCACTTTCAAGACGCGTGGACTTCAACTCCTCTGCTGACTGGGGGAATTCTGGGAGTTGAAGTCCACGCGTCTTGAAAGCGGCCAAAGTTGGGAAGCCCTGATCTAAAGCCTTGTAGAGTGACAAATACAGAAAATAGGAAATGACTTCCCTGCTGTAATAAATTAGGAAGAAATCCTTCGGATTGAACTAAGAAGAGGGGGAAATAAAATCCCGTTGGCTGTGTGACTGTCAATCCGTCCTCCCAAATCTTGTGCTACGTTATCTTAGTTTTGGATCGCTTTTACGGACAGTCCAAGCTAGAGAGGTTAGCAAAAACGAAGAACCACAGTGTTTAGAAACAACCAAGGAGTTTGTTTTGTTCTTTTTAAAAAAATAAAACAAAATCTATAAATAAAGAGAGAGATTGGGGAAAAAAAACTAAAAAAAAAAAACACCTCGAGAAATTATCCGACCCTTTGCAGGCGGGCGTGTGTTCCGACTTTTATTGTTTTTTAAAAGAGTCACGCGGGAAAATGTAGGAAGAAGCTTCTGTGTCGTACCGACTCCTGAGTTGTATGGTTCGCACAAGTGCTGTGTTGGGTTGGGTCTCACACCGCAGTCTTGGAAGACAGTATTTTGCTGTGCAAAAACATTATCGAGTCCCTTATTGGTACCTTCAGCAGAGGTTCAAAGGGAGAGGTCCTCCCGCCCCACCCGCCACCTGCCTGGCGCATGGTAGGCAGAGAGACACTCTAGGCATATGCATCTCGCTCACCAACCTAACAGGATCCTGCTGAGCATAGAGGGGGGAAAAATGAGCAGAGAGGTTTCCCCTGTGTACAATGCTGTGCAGAGAAGCGCAAATTGGTTTGCAGAACCTGGGAGAGAAGGCGGTTCTCATGGATTGTAAGCGTACAACTCCTGGCCCACGAAGCCAAAATGGGGGATCCTCCATCCCCAACTGAGAACTTCCAACTTCTTTCCTTTCGCCAATGTGGAACTGCATCTGCGTCCCATTTTTGAGCCGATAAGCACAAAGTTAACTCATTGCGTGTCAATAATTGTGTGCACGAAGAATCCCTGACTCGGAGCCCGAAGCTTTTTCGGTCTGTCCTTTAGCATCATCCACACAGCTGCTCCAAACTATGCTGTTTCCCCTTCCCCCCTATGTGGGGTGGGGGAGGTGCTTCTTTTCGTTGTTGTTAAGCACACACACACACAAAAATTAAAAATTAAAACCATACCCCCACCCTCCCCGCATTGTTGAAGTAGAATCAAAACAACCGGTTAGTAGTAGTGTATATGTACAAAATCTTTACAAGAATTCCGTCTCGTAGCTTTAAAAAATATAAATATTGTTCAAGACACAGCAGAGAGCTCATTTGATATTTTAATTAAGGCTTCATTATTGTAGATCCTTCATAATTTAATCTGGAGCTCGGAGAGGGCGTCCCCTAAATGGGCACGGCTTGAACCTTCAACGGTCGGAAGCGAATATCCTGCCTAGGATACAAGGCATTCCTTCCTGGGTCATTTTGAGCCACTAGAACAGTGTTTCTCAACCTTGGCAGTTTGAAGATGTGTGGACTTCAACTCCCAGAATTCCCCAGCCAGCGTTGCTGGCTGTGGAATTCTGGGAGTTGAAGTCCACACATCTTCAAACTGCCAAGGTTGAGAAACACTGCACTAGAACAAAGTCCTTTCTCATGTGCTCCAGACTGATTTGCTGTGATTGCAGATAGAAGGGAAAAATAATGTAAATGTCTATGGAGCTTCTCAATCATCCAGATCATGGTTGTTGTCCCAAAGGCGCCTTCTCAAAAGGCAGCTGGACTTTGCTTTTCCTTGAAGACGTTTCGCTTCTCATCCAAGAAGCTTCTTGAGTCAGAACCGAAGAAGCTCCTCGGTTGAGAAGCGGAACATCTTCAGAGGAAAACAAAATCCAGTTGCCTTTTGAAAAAGCACCTTTGGCGGGGCAAAAAAAAAGAAAAAAAAGAACGTAAACTCTTCATGGCTGTTTGAGTTCCCTACGGTAATTAGAAAGAGAAAAACGAATCCACCTTCGATTTCAAAAGTTAAACTCTTGTCTGTGATTAAATAAACGCAAGACGTTTGTTCGCTTTAACGTGAGCTTCATCTGGAGGAGGTCAGAGGAAAGATGGGGTAGATCTGTTCTCACAGTTGGTCCCTGGGATCGCTGGAGGTTCGGTGGCCATTTTGTTCTCGAGGAAGTATTCTGTGGGGAGGCTCTCCAAGAGGCACTTGAGTTGTTCCTGCCCGAGTTTGATCTTGTCATCCAGCTCCCGCTGTTCTATAAGCAGCCCCGATTTCATCTTCACAAAATGTTGGTAATCCTGAAGCTGTTCCTCTGAGAAGTAGCTGCACAGGATGTCCAAGACCACACGTTCTCGACGGTCCAGATTTTCCTTTAACTCACGGGCATCTTCATGCTGGCCTGCTAACATCTTCCGCTTTTCGTTCAGAGAAACCTGGGAGAGAAAAAAATGGGAGAAACAAAAGAAACAAATGAAAGGTTCAGTATGGCAGCCCTGGCATGGTGTGGGTTCCTGTGGCAACCTGAGATTTTTTAATTTTATTTTATTTTACCTGTGTTTTCCCCAAAATAAGACCCTGTCTTATATTTTTTTTGAGCCCTGAAATAAGCGCTTGGCCTTATTGCCATGCACTCAAAAGCCCGATTGGGCTTATTATCAGGGGATATCTTATTTGGGGGGAAACAGGGTATCTATCTATCTATCTATCTATCTATCTATCTATCTATCTATCTATCTATCTATCTATCTATCTATCTATCTATCTATCTATCTATCTATCTATCTATCTATCTATCATCTATCTATCTACACAACTTTCCCATTTTTATATCTATCTATCTCTCAATCGCTCAATCAATCTATCTATCTATCCTCTCTCTCTCTCTAATCTATCTATCTATCTATCTATCTATCTATCTATCTATCTATCTATCTATCTATCTATCTATCTATCTATCCTCTCTCTCTCTAATCTATCTATCTATCTATCTATCTATCTATCTATCTATCTATCTATCTATCTATCTATCTATCTATCTATCTATCTATCTATCTATCTATCTATCTATCCTCTCTCTCTCTAATCTATCTATCTATCTATCTATCTATCTATCTATCTATCTATCTATCTATCTATCTATCTATCTATCTATCTATCTATCTATCTATCTATCTATCTATCTATCTACACAACTTTCCCATTTTTATATCTATCTATCTCTCAATCAGTCTCTCAATCTCTCAATCTCTCAATCAATCAATCAATCAATCATTCAATCAATCAATCAATCTATCTATCATCTATCTACACCCCATTCCCATTTTTCTATCTATCTATCTATCTATCTATCTATCTATCTATCTATCTATCTATCTATCTATCTATCTATCTATCTATCTATCTATCTATCTATCTATCTATCTATCTATCTACCTACCTACCTACCTACCTACCTACCTACCGTGTTTCCCCAAAAATAAGACCATCTTATATTTTTTTGAACCCTGAAATAAGCGCTTGGCCTTATTGCCATGCGCTCAAAAGCCCAGTTGGGCTTATTATCAGGGGATGTCTTATTTTGGGGGAAACAGGGTATTTATTTTGTCAAGCACGTATTAGATAACAGATATAGGTATAAACATGGTTATTAATACATGAAATGGATACGAATAAAAGGGGACATTAGGACAGGGACGGTAGGCACGTTGGTGTGCTTATGCACGCCCCTTATGTCTAAAACGGAAGCCCTACGCAAAGGGATTTCAGTGGGGTGGGTAGAGACGGACAGTACGATGCCACCTCCTCCATGGGAATGAAATCAGAAGATGGCTTGGGTAGAAGGCTCCTTGAACGAGAGGGAGCTGCCCTGAACACGGGCCTCTTTCATCTCAAGGGGCCTCCATGCAAGGACCTCTTGCATCCTTGGTGCTCCTTTGAGCTTGAAACTTTTCTCGCAGACATTTCATTACCCAACTAGGTAACGTCATCAGTGCTAAAAAGGGAGTGGGGTTTGCAAGGACTCTGCCACTTCAAGACTGGTTCTACATCTGCCCGATTTCTCAACATGACCCATATTTATGACGATTGTAGCGTCCCCGGAGTCACGGGATCCCCTTTTGCAACCTTCTGACAAGCAAAGTCGATGAGGAAGCCAGATTCGCTTAACCACCGGGTTACTAGCTTAACAAGTGCAGCGATTCACTTAACAACGGTGGCAAGAAAGGCCGTAAAGTGGGCCTTTCGTTCATTTAACAACTATCTTGCTTAGCCACGGAAATTTTGGGGCTCAACTGTGGTGGTAAGTCGTGGACTCCCTGTGTTCGGGTTCGGAGGTGGAATATCGCCATACCCATTCTTGTTTATCCGCATCTTCGCCGAGGCTGTTGAGAACGTTCTCCACTCGAGCCAGGCGTCCTGAGAGGGAAAGCAAGAGGCTGACCACCTTATCCAGGTCGCCAATGAACATTCGGTACTTGTCAAATTCATTGGGCTTGCACAGGCCGCTGATCAGGGCTTCCACTTCCTCTCCCAAGGTGTTGTTCAGCTTGATGTCTGCTAGGAGGCTCACCTTGGCTTCCTTCAGAATCTCTAGTTTGTGGGTCAAGCTCTGAATGAGTTCAGCCTGGTAAATAAGAAGAAAACAGAAATCAGTCACCACTGCGAAGCAAACTAATAGTTTCTCTCTCCGTATATATGTTATCTCTCTCTCTCTCTCTTCATGCCTGCCTGTATCTCTCTCTCTCTCATCTATATCTATTTATCCATCCATCCATCCATGTATGTCTGTCTTTTGTCTGTCTTCTATTATCTATATCATCTATCTATCTATTTATCTATCTATCTATTTATCTATCTATCTATCTATCTATCTATCTATCTATCTATCTATCTATCTATCTATCTATCTATCTATCTATCTATCTATCAACTATCTATCTATCTATCTATCTATCTATCTATCTATCTATCTATCATCTATCTATCTATCTATCTATCTATCTATCTATCCATCTATCCATCTATCCATCTATCCATCCATCCATCCATCCATCCATCCATCCATCCATCCATCCATCCATCCATCCATCCATCCATCCATCCATCCATGCAAACTACGGAACAGTACTTAGCTGGTCAAAGAAATGAGATCAGATCGATCATTTAATAATAACAATTATGATTAAATTAATAATTTAATGTACGACAAATCGTAACGACTAGGATGTTAAGTAAGGAATGGAGATAATAGTTCCTGGCGAGCATCTACATAGAAGGGATACAACAAAATAACATACAGGTAATCCTCGGCTTATGATTGGTTGCTTAGAACCACATTGCTGGCTGGGGAATTCTGGGAGTTGAAGTCCACGCATCTTAAAGTTGCTGAGGTCGAGACACCCTGGTTTTTCAGGGTAGGTCAAATGACGTAGCATTTCACCAGTGCAGCATAGGCCCTGCCCCTTTTGTGCATGCATTGTGAAAAGGTGGAGCTTGCATCCCAACAGTGGCATGCTGCTTTTGTCATTTCAATGGAAATCTCTGATTCCACAGATGTCTTCGGTTTCACACAGCTCTGCTTAAGAATATACCTGTCCCTTCCCCACCAGACATGCTCAAAACTCACCTTCTTCTCATTGATGTCCACCTGTTCGTCATCCCCACCTGCTTCTTCAGGCAAATTCTTGATTTTATTCAAAAGTTCAGCTTTAGGTACAGACACACTGTAGTACGTTGGGCAGGCGACCGGCATCATTATAGCAGCTTCCTTCTCGCCGTTCCTAAACACAGAACACACACATATATATAAACAGGAATGCAGGAAAATATTTTTGCTCTTCTTGTGGCAATTAATATATGGTGCCCAGATGGGGGCATGAATGCTGGTTGACATCTGTCATGCCCCTGTCCGGAGTCTGACTCTGCGGTGGAAGATGAGCTGGAACAAGAACTGACAGCGAGTGAGAGGGAGCTCCATTGGCCTTGGAGGAAACTGGGGAAGGGCAGAGTCAGTCCAGGCCAGGCTGTTCGGAATTAGCGAGGCCTGCAGGAAGGCAGGAACAGAGCTCAACCGAGGAGCATGAACCACCCCCTTCTGATGCAAGAGCTTGGAGAGTGCAGAGGAGGCGGGATCAGCTCAGACGGAGGAGGCCACTCACAAGGAGAGTGCCCCGCCCAGCTTGACCAGGCACATCTGGGGAATGAGACTTAAGGAGATGCTGTGGGGAGGGGCATTTGTTGGGAACAAACGCTGAGTTCCTGGAGTGTTGTGTACTGACTTTGAACTTGCCAAGAATCCTTGCATTCCTGTGTGGCGTTCTGGACTGATTATCTGTATCTTTTGTCCCCTGAACTTCTTGCTTTGTTCTTGTTTTGCTAGATAAATTTGGGATTTACTGCCTTGCAGCCTTGGGCTGGACTAATTGCGACCAGAGGCTTTTTGAGGTTTGTTTGGGGGAAATTTAATAGTGATGTGAAGTAGTGAAGTGTTTTAACTACTTTACAATGCCTTGGTAAGACCATATTTGGAATGTTGCATCCAGTTTGAGTCGCCACAATATAAAAAAGATGTTGGGACTCTGGAAAGAGTGCAGAGAAGAGCAACAAAGATGACTAGGGAACTGGAGAAGAAGAAAACATATGAAGAACGGTTGCAGGAATTGGGCATGTCTAGCTTAATGATAAGAAGGACTAGGAGTGGCATGATAGCAAACTTCCATTATCTCAGGGGTTGCCACAAAGAAGAGGGGACCAACTTATTCTCCAAACCTGAAGGCAGGACAAGAAGCAAACGATGGAAACTAATCAAAGAGAGAACCAACCAAGAATTAAAGAGAAGTTTCCTGGCAATTAGAACAATTAATCAGTGGAATGGCTTGCCTCCAGAAGTTGTGAATGCTCCAACACTGTAGGTTTTTAAGAAGAGATTGGACAACCATTTGTCTGAAATGGTATAGGGGGGTCTCCTGTTTGAGAGGGGGGTTGGACTAGAAGACCTCCAAGGTCCGTTCCAACTCTGTTATTCTGTTATCATAGACATGTTCTTCAAGGACCTTGATGGTAACACCAGACCACCACCGGAGGGTGCAAGCCAACTTTACTTTTTTCTTACTTCCAAGCAGGGTGGATAAAAATCGATGATATTTTTTTGATTTAAATCGGATTTTTTAAATTTTTTATCAAATTTATTTTAATAAAATGCTTTTGGAGTAAAAAATCTATCTAAAGATAGTTTTCTATTTGAGATACATTAATAATTTAGTTTATTCAGCATGAAATGGAGCTGAGTTATGTAGCATGAGGTTGCATATTCTGCAATATTGGGACTGTCAGTGAGTCAACAGCAGGTCAGAGGAGGAGCCGCTGCGGGACAGAGATGACAGTTGCTCTTTAAAAATTATGATTTCAATCGAGGTGATTTAAATCAAGCCTTTTTACTAGTGATTTAAATCGTGACTTAAATCGACTTGATTTAAATCAAATCCACCCTGCTTCCAAGGATCTCCCCAGTCATTAACCTCTTAGAGAACTCCATACTTCTGCAGAAACTTGATCCTCAGGTTTAATTTCAAGTGAACAGAGACCTTGCATGGAGTTATCATAAAGCATTTATTTAATCCACTTTTCTTAGAGCAGGAAACTTTAAGGCAGGAGTGAAATGCTCTTGGTTCGGGCGGGCCAGTCGGTTGTCGTAGAGCCGATAGCGATCGCAGCACGAGGCTTCCCACATCCGCCTGGACGCCGCCATTTGGGTTCTTTTACCCTCTGCGCATGCACAAAGTGTTCATTTCACCCCTGCTTTAAGGCTCCCTTAGCCCTCTTATTTAAATTGGGAGCCCAACTCATTTTATTTTTGGCAAGGAAATCACAGGCAAGCGTGTTTCAGAGAAATCCCCCTGCAATAGCACTTAGCAATAGCACTTTTCTTATATACCGCTTCATAGTGCTTTACAGCACTCTCTAAGCGGTTTACAGAGTTCAGCATATTGCCCCCAACAATCTGGGTCCTCATTTTACCGACCTCGGAAGGATGGAAGGCTGAGTCAACCTTGAGCTTAGTGAGATTTGAACAGCTGAACTGTTGAACTAGCAGTCAGCCTGCAATGGCTGCATTTAACCACTGCACCACTTCAGCTCATGCAGTGGCTCTCAATTAGTATTTCAGGAAGCAGAAAGAAGCCACCTTTAAAGGTTTTTCTCTTTGGGTACAGGCAGTCCTCGACTTACAACCATTCCTTTAGTGACAGTTCAGTTACAACGGCACTGAAAAAAAGTGACTTACGACCGTTGTTCGCACTTACGACCATTGCAGCATCCCCACGTGATCAAAATTTGGAGGCTTGGCAATTGCTTCACATTTATGACGGTTGCAGTCATGTCATCCACTTTTGCGACCTTCTGACAAGCAAGGTCAATGGGGAAGGCAGATTCACTTAACAGCCGTGTGACTAACTTAACAAGTGCAACGATTCACTTAACAACTGTGGCCAACAAGGTCGTAAAAATGACTGCAAAAGTCACCTGACAACTGTCTCGCTTAACAAGAGCAATTCGGAGCTCACTTGTGGTCATAAGTCAAGGATTACCTCTACTTCTTTTTACTCTATTCATTCCACTTAAACTGCAGCACAGAAGCCACAAGTTTTTTTAAAAAAACTTTAGCAGATAACATTTAAGCAAAAAGGCCTATTTGCTGCATGGATAATAGGTAAGCAAAACTTCTGCTTTAGTGCTTATTTTAGTGTTTATTTTCTGGTCCCAACTGTGGTCATAAGTCAAGGACCACCTGTATATTTATGTCATGCCTATCATCTACTCCTATATCACATACCTTATAGATAGGTATAGGTACCCCTATATCATATGCTTTATAAATAGTCCAAGATAGTCCTTGATTTACGACCGTAATCCAATCTGCCCATTATAGTTATGTCATGACGGTCATAAAGCAGATCGCCATGTGACTGGACCCATTCTTACAACCTTTTTTATGGTGGTCATTAAGAGAAAGCCATGGTCGTAAAACAAGCATTGTGGTTCTAAAGAGAGTGCTACAGTCAAAACCGAGCAGGCTCCGTAACACTGCAGGATAAACCCACATGGCGGTCTTTAGGGTTTCCTGTCTGAGCCGGGGGTTGGACTAGAAGACCTTCAAGATCCCTTCCAACTCTGTCATTATGTGATGGAGAATATAAAAACTTAAAAGAAACTTACTTGTTGCCGGCTGGAGAGAAATTACTGGCAGAATCCTTTATCCTTTTCTGCATTATTCTCTTCTTTGCACTTTCTTTAAGCACCCTGGAGCCTCTGGGGAAAATCCCCTCCATGAGATCCATTGTGGTCTTCATCTTCGAATCGGGATCCAGGATGCCAGAAAGCGACTTGTCCTTGTGCACAATTTCCTTAGCCAAGGACTCTTCCTTCAGATCCTCCCGCGTTTTCTCTTTCCTTTTACTCTTCTTGAGACGGAGCTCCTTCTTTTCGGATTCCTCGTTTGCCGTTGCGGCTTCTTGAGAAGGCTCCTTCTCCACCGTTCCTTGAATGGCGGCATGGCGCTCTTGGGCTTCCGGAGAAGGGGGCACTCCGTTTGCTTTGGGTTCTGAAGATCCAACGGATGGAGAAATGTTGGTCCTGAGGAAGTCTGGTCCAGGTTTCTCTCTCACGGTGAAGTCCCTGGAGAAAGCTTTGAGGTTCCTGTTCATATGGGGCAGGAAAAACAACACAATTTTACACAACCTAACGACCACAGTACTGTCTTATGTCTAAGGATATTTACCCATGTGGTATGGCTGTATTAGGATAAAACATAACTTTTATTGTTATTTTTGTGTGTGAGCACACTGGCCCGCGTTAAAAATGAAGTTCTGTTGCCGGCTCTTAAGAGAAGGTATCTATCTACCCAATATTATTATTATCCTCCTCATCTTTTCTACTATCTTCTTCTATTGGTATCATATGGTTGTATTACCTTCTTCTTTGTATGTATATGTTGTTTGTGTATGTACACTGATTATATTACTTTGTTGTTTGTAGGTATACTGAGAGGTTATGTAACAGAGACAAATTCCTTGTGTGTCCAATCACACTTGGCCAATAAAGTATTATTCTATTCTAATCTGTTCTGTTCCATATTATTCTATTCTATTCTTATTCTATTCTATTCTATTTTCTATTCTATACTATTCTCTATTCTATTCTCTATTCTATTCTCTATTCTATTCTCTATTCTGTATTCTATTCTATTCTATTCTATTCTATTCTATTCTATTCTATTCTATTCTTATTCTATTCTATTTTCTATTCTATACTATTCTCTATTCTATTCTCTATTCTATTCTCTATTCTGTATTCTGTATTCTATTCTATTCTATTTCCTATTTTATTCTATTCTATTCTATTCCCTATTATTTTCTATTCTATTTCCTATTATTTTCTATTCTGTTATTTTCTATTCTATTCTATTCTGTTCTATTCTATTCCCTATTATTTTCTATTCTATTTCCTATTATTTTCTATTCTGTTATTTTCTATTCTATTCTATTCTATTCTATTCTATTCTATTCTATTCTATTCCATATTTTCTATTCTATTCTATTCTATTCTATTCTATTCTATTCTATTCTCTATTCTATTCTATTCTATTCCCTATTATTTTCTATTCTATTTCCTATTATTTTCTATTCTGTTATTTTCTATTCTATTCTATTCTATTCTATTCTATTCTATTCTATTCTATTCTATTCTATTCTATTCTATTCTATTCTACTCTACTCTATTCCCTATTATTTTCTATTCTATTTCCTATTATTTTCTATTCTGTTATTTTCTATTCTGTTATTTTCTATTCTATTCTATTCTATTCTATTCTATTCTATTCTATTCTATTCTATTCTATTCTATTCTATTCTATTCTATTCTATTCTATTCTTCTATTCTATTTCCTATTTTATTCTATTCTATTTTCTATTCTATTCTACTCCCTATTATTTTCTATTCAGTTTCCTATTATTTCCTATTCTGTTATTTTCTGTTCTGTTCTGTTCTACTCCACTCTACTCTATCCTACACCTGAATGCCGGACAAATAACTAAGAATTTAGAGAATAGTTGTCCTCAAAGAGTTCATAGGGTCATTCTGAGGACCAAGCTTATTTTAGTTCAGAGCCAGTAGATCAAAGTCAAAAATTAAGTTAAATGCAGTAGTTTGAAATTCTTGCTGATGAACACATTTTATGCAAGAGAATATTTGTAACTCAGAGTTGAATTGTGGGATCCTTATTGCTGCCTGAGCTTGGCTGTTTTCTTGGTTGCTTTGAATGTCATGATAACACAAGCCAACAATAAAGAACAGCCCAATCAAGGAACCACCAAGAATGGTCCCACCAACATTGACAGGATTAGCCACTAATATATACGAGGGTGAGTCATAAAGTAATGCCATTTTCTTTAGGACAGGTACAATTACCAACACAGGAACATGTAGCATACATCAAAATGAAGCTGGTCCTCTGTGGATCCCATCCTTACTTCTCAGCATAGTCACCGTTTCTCTCAATAGCAATGTTCCACCTTCGAATGAGAGCATGTATCCCTGCCTCGTAAAATTTTGTTGACTGTTCTTTGAGCCACTTCTTCACTGCAGTTTTCACTTCCTCGTCACTGGAATAATGTTTGCCTCCCAAACCCTCTTTCATGGGGCCGAAGAGATGATATTTTGAAGGCGCTAAATCTGGTGAGTATGGAGGATTATTATTCCAGTGATGAGGAAGTGAAAACTGCAGTGAAGAAGTGGCTCAAAGAACAGTCAACAAAATTTTACGAGGCAGGGATACATGCTCTCATTCGAAGGTGGAACATTGCTATTGAGAGATACGGTGACTGTGTTGAGAAGTAGGGATGTGATCCACAGAGGACCAGCTTCATTTTGATGTATGCTACATGTTCCTGTGTTGGTAATTATACCTGTCCTAAAGAAAATGGAATTACTTTTTGACTCACCCTAGTAAAAAGAGAACAAAACCTTCTAGCACTGATGATGTTACCTAATTGGGTAATGAAACGTCTGCAACAAAACAATCAAGCTCAGAGAGCACCAAGGACCCCACATTCCACCCAAAGCGTAGAAAGAACTGGGAAAGTCACTGCAATATCCAGTACCTTGTTGTTATCTTCTCATCTGCGAGACTTATAGGGCTGTCTGATGCTGGATTATCCTCTTCAAATGCCACACTTGGGGGCGGCGATGGAAATTCCTCTAGGTTGTCAATGGGACTTTCAGGAGGTGGTGGATATTCTGATAGAGCACCCATAGGATGAGTCTGGGCTTCTTGGATGAAAACGTCATCATCGTCCTCTTCTCGACAGAACGGTGGTGGGGACATCTGGAGGTAGGTTTCTGAGATGCGGAGAGAGAATCTTCCTTGACCGGAGAGAGATTCCGGCTCAGAGAAGGAACTATTCTTAGAGGGGATCCCATGCCATTGTTGGAAAACCTTCTGGCCAGATGTCTGAACAGAAGTGGAGCTCTTTGGATGGTTGTCCTCTCTGGCCCATTTCATTTTAGCTGGGGGTTGTCTTTGAGACAGAGTAGACTTGGACCTCCACGTTGTTTCTTCTGCTGGCTCCTTGCCTGGGTGATTGACACTTTCCGGGACCTGGCTTGCAGTTTTGTTATTGTCTTCCTTGTGAGCTCTGGGCGGCCACCTGACCAGCATGTTGTCTCCGGCAGCGGAAAAGTCTGGAAGAGTCGGGGTGGAGGATGCCGAACTGCGGGAAGAATAGCTGGTTTTGGAAGGAGCGACCCGTCTGAAACCTTGCTTGGCATCAGAATGCTTCTCCTTCATATCCGAGCAAGGGGAGACAAAGGCTGAGGTCCGGCTGTGATGTCGGAGAATATCAGGGACCTTCTGTCTTTCTGCCGGTGGCGCCAAGCTACCCACATTCTCACTGCTGTGATGAGGACGGTATTGCGTGAACGCCGATTTTTCCAGGTGGCCTCGTTTGCTATTGCCGAATGACCTAGGAGAGAGCAAGAAAATAGAGTTTTCTCAAAGTGAAATAAAACAAAAATAAAATAAAAGAGAGGAGAAGGAAAACATTCTGACCTACCCACCCACCCCTTCCCAGTGGTGGGTTTCAAAATTTTCTTTGCTACCGGTTCTGTGGGTGTGGCTTGGTGGGTGCGGTGTGGCGTGGTGGGCGTGGCAGGGGAAGGATACTGCAAAATCCCCATTCCCTCCCCACTCCAGGGGAAGGTTACTGCAAAATCAATTACTGCAGCGGATAGATGCAGTACTGCAGGCCACTTTAGCTGACACTGATCCGCAGTTCAGCGGTTCAAATCTCACCGGCTCAAGGTTGACTCAGCCTTCCATCCTTCCGAGGTGGGTAAAATGAGGACCCAGATTGTTGGGGGCAATATAAATATACATTGCTTACTGGTGTAAACCACTTAGAGAGTGCTTGCACTGTGAGGCAGTATATAAATCTCACTAAATAAATAATAAATAAATAAAATCCACATTTCCTCCCGATCAGCTGGGACTCGGGAGGCAGAGAATAGATGGGGGCGGGGCCAGTCAGAGGCGGTATTTACCGGTTCTACGAACTACTCAAAATTTCCGCTACCGGTTCTCCGGAACTGGTCAGAACCTGCTGAAACCCACTTCTGCCCCTTCCTCAATTCAAGCAGGAATAATTTGTACAAATAACCACGGAGGTTTATTCAGGCAAGTCGACTTTCTTGGTTTTTTTTGAAGACGTTTCGCTTCTCCTCCAAGAAGTTTCTTCAGCTCTGACTGGATTGGTGGGGAATGGAAGGATTTATATTCCTTGCAGACAGCTGGTCATTTGCATCCTTTTAGCGAGTAGTTAAGGTCACCTGGAGGTTTATCTGTGTCATCAGGGTCAACTGAATGGTGCAAATGGGTGTGGGGCTTTTTTGGAACTGTTGAAAGGACTATGTTGTTCATAAACTGCATGGCACAACGTAGGAGAACAAACCCATCAGGACAAGGTTCAGCAGTCCATCTGCATTTAGAAGGCAAAGGCCACTCTTTTGAAGACAGCGAAGTCCACATTTTGGACAGAGAGGCCCGCTGGTTTGAAAAAGGGGTCAAAGAGGCCATCTACGTCAAAATTGAACAGCCCTCTCTCAACAGAGGGGGAAGGATATGACATCATCTACCCCCAGTCTACAACACAGTCCTTTCAGCAGTTCCAAGAAGGCTCCACACCCATTTGCACCACTCAGGTGACCCTGATGACACAGATAAACCTCCAGAACTGAAGAAGCTTCTTGGATGAGAAGCGAAACGTCTTCAAAGAAAAACCAGAAAGTCCAGTTGCCTCTTGAAAAAAGCACCTTTGGGACAACATCTCCCAACATGACAACTTGCGTGGAAATGTTCTCTGTGCATCAACAGAGCCTTCCTGCCACTTGCCCAAGCTGAAGCAACCCCCCCAAAATAGGCAAATGATGAATAATTACATTTAAGGTTCAGTAATGTGGTTCATTGTCATGACCTAACTAGGTAACATCATCAGTGCTAGAAGGGAATGGGGTTTGCTTTCATTTTATATACTAGTGCAGTGATGGCGAACCTTTTTTTCCTCGGGTGCCGAAAGTGCGCGCATGCGCACTATCATGCATGCGCGAGTGCCCACACCCATAATTCAATCCTTGGGGAGGGCAAAAATGGCCTCCCCCGCCCCCCGGAGGCCCTCTGGAGGCCAGAAACGGCCCGTTTCCCAACTTCTGGTGGGCCTAGTAGGCCCATTTTTCGCCCTCCGCAGGCTCCAGAGGCTTCCCTGGAGCTTGGGGAGGGTGAAAACGCCCTCTCCCGCCCCCTGGAGGCCATCCGGAAGCCGAAAACGCCCTCCCAGAGCCTCTGTGCAAGCTGAAAATCAGATGGTCGGAGTGCACATGCACGCTGGAGTTGAGCTAGGGCAACAGCTCGTGTGCCGGCAGATATGGCTCCGCGTGCCGCCTGTGGCACGCATGCCATAGGTTCGCCATCACTGTACTAGTGGCTTGCCTTGTCAGCGTTGGTAGGAGTGTTCTTGGTGGTTCGTTGTTTCATAGATTGAGAAGGGAGCGCAATGGCTCAGCGGTTAAAGATGCTGAGCTTGTCAGCTGGGAAACTGACAGGCTGGGTTCAAGACCCGAGCGCCCATGACAGGGGTGAGTTCCCGTGGCTTGCCTCAGCTCCTGCCCACGGAGCAGTTCGAAAGCAGGCAATGCAAGTAGATAAATAGGTACCACTTTGGTGGGAAGGTAATAGCGTTCCATGCACATTGGAGTATAGTCATGCTGCTCACATGTCTGAAGCATTTTCGGACAATGCTGGCTTCATCGGCTAAGAAACAGAGATGAGCACCCCCCCTAGAGTCCGACACGACTGCCATCTACTGGCTAAAGTTGGAACATACAAGAAGGAATACTTTGAACTTTGTTTTGAGAACTGCTACATCTGGTGCTAGGGAACAAATTAAAAACTGTGCCTTGTTTTGGAAACTATATTAAACAATAAGCAAGATCTCAATAGGGTGGTTTTACAAATAGGGACTGGACAGACACATAAAACTTTCAACACGATCAAAGGTCCCGGTCATACCCTGATTCCATGTTAGGGAGCATGACACAAATATGTTAGGTTCATACATGACATTCTGAAATAGTTCCGACATGATTTTCTCCCATGCCATCTGGAGCAGTGATTATGTGGGATATGCAAAGCATCTGAAGGGAGTCCTCTCCCAAACCTGCCCCCCCTCTGAATGTTGAAGCAGCTGTGAAGTCTACAAGGCTTAGCACAGGTTAAGTTTGGGGGTGGCTGGAAGTCGCTGCGAGTCTCACAGTGGGGCTGCGGAGGAAGTAAAGCATTTGAGGGTGTTTGTGGCAGTGGAGAGGACTGGGAAGTTTTGGGAAGAAATCCTAACAACCCTTCTGGCCCAACTAGCATTTCACTCAAGCTAATGTAATTTGAGAAGCATCTCTTTCAGGGGTCCCCAAACTTGACAACTTTAAGACTTGTGGACTTCAACTCCCAGAATTCTCCAGCCAGCTATGCTGGGAGTTGAAGTCCACAAGTCCTAAAGTTGCCAAGTTTGGGGACCCCTGATCTCTTTGAATGCTCTTTTAGTCCTAATTATCCTTCCTTCCTTCCTCTCTCCTTTCTTTCTTTCTTTCTTTCTTTCTTTCTTTCTTTCTTTCTTTCTTTCTTTCTTTCTTTCTTTCTTTCTTTCTCTCTCTCTCTCTCTCTCTCTCTCTCTCTCTCTCTCTCTCTCTCTCTCTCTCTCTCTCTCTCTCTCTCTCTCTCTCCTTCCTCCTAACTCACTCACTCCTTTCCTTTCCTCCCTTCCTTCCTTTCTGCATTGTTAGGCTGTAGTTTCTAGCTTCACTCCTCTCTTGCTCTGACGCAAAGCCCACCGTGTTTTTTGGGAAGCAAAATATGAGACATGAAAACTAGCCCAATTTGGTTGATGAGTCTTTGGAATTGCATGGAGCATTTTGGCTGAAGAAAAGGGCGCCCTACAGAGCAAGCTTAATGATTTTTAGAGCTGTGGATTTGGGAAATAACATTTCTAGGCATTTAACATGCCTGCAAACACACACAGACACACACACACAAACACACACACAAACACACACACACACGCACGCACACACCTCCATACAAACACTCTTACCTGCTTGTAGCACCAAGTACGTAGAAAGGATCTTTCATAAAATGAGAGATTTGATTACTGTCTTCCACCTGGAACTCCTTAAGGAGAAGAGAGGGGGAAGTTAAAAGCAAATTAAAAAGCCACATTATTTTGTAAAAGAGAACTTCAGCAAATAGTGCCTGGGTGCCCACGCTAATACAGTTAGTCCTCAACTTACAACAGTTTGTTTAGTGACCATTCAAAGTTACAACGGCACTGGAAAAAGTTTTTTTATGACCGTTTTTCACACTTACGACCGTTGCAGCATCGCCACGGTCACGTGATTTATATTCGGATGCTTTGACAACTGTTTCATATTTATGACGGTTGCAGTGTCCCGGGGGTCACGTGATCCCCTTCTGTGACCTTCTGGCAATCAAAGACAACAGGGAAACCAGATTCACTTAACAACCATGTTACTAATTTAACAACTTCAGTGATTCACTTAATAAATGTGGCAAGAGAAGTCGTAAAATGGGGCAAAACCCATTTAAACACATTTCTCAACTTAACAACACAAATTTTGGGCTCAATTGCGGTCGTAAGCTGAGGACTACCTGTACACCGACTGCTTTACGGATAGTCCTCGACTTACAACCGTTCCTTTAGCAACCATTCGAAGTTACAACAGAACCGAAATAAGTGACTTACAACCAAGTCTTGCGCTTATTGCAGCATTGCAGCAACCCCAAAGTCACGCGATCAATATTTGGGCATTTTGACAACTGGCATGTTTAACAATGGTTCTAAAGCCCCCGGGAGTCATGTGCTTGTCATTTGCAATCTTCCCAAGTCAGTTGCCGAGGGCCTGAATTTTGAACATGTGACATGGAAATTTTGGGCTCAATGGTGGCTGTTAAGTCGACGGCTACTTGCACTTGAGTGGACAGAAGTGAGAGGAAGAAAAACCATTTGGAAGGGACAGATTAACTCAGTAGTCCTCAAACTTGGCAACTTTAAGACTTGTGGATGTCAACTCCCAGAATTCTCCAGCCAGCTATGTTCCTCCGAACTCTGAGGAACCCACCCCTGTCTTCTTGTTCCTGCACCAGCTAAAGTATCCCTTGTATGGAAGATGCAGTTGGTTATTTCTTATAGGGTCGACTGTTTTAAGGGTTTCATGTAAAGATTTTATTTATTTATTTATTTATTATATTTATATGCTGCCCAACTCCCAAAGGACTCTGGGCGGCTTAACAACAACAAATAAACATTAAAAACATCTTAGAGAAAACATTATAAAATCTTAAACATTATAGCCATCAAAACATTAAGCATTAAAACAATTTAAAACCCCTACATATAATTTCATGGCCGGATCTCGCCGATTACAACCGCGAGATCAACGGCCCCAAGCCTGCCGGAAAAGCCAGGTCTTTACTGCTTTTCGGAAGGCTAATAGGGTGGGGGCAGTCTGGATCTCCGGAGGTAGCTGGTTCCAGAGAGCCGGGGCAGCCACAGAGAAGGCCTTCCCCCGTGGGCCCGCCAGCCGGCACTGTTTAGCTGACGGGACCCGGAGGAGACCAACTCTGTGGAATCTCACCGGTCGCTGGGAGCTGTGTGGCAGAAGGCGGTCTCGAAGATAACCTGGCCCTGAGCCATGTAGGGCTTTAAAGGTAATAACCAACACCTTGAATTGTGCCCGGAGACCAATAGGGAGCCAGTGCAGCTCGCGGAGGATTGGTGTAATGTGAGTGTACCTAGGTGCACCCACGACAGCTCGCTCAGCTGCGTTCTGGACCAGTTGATTTTGGTCTATTAGAGGCAGTCCTTGACATACGACCACAATTGAGCCCATGATCTCTGTTTCTAAGCGAGACATTTCTTAAGTGAGTTTTGCCCCATTTTAAGACCTTTCCTGCCACCGTTGTTAAGTGAATCACTTCCGTCGTTAAGTTAGTAACCCGCTTGTTTAGTGAATCTGGCTTCCCTGTTGACTTCGCTTGTCAGGAGGTCGCAAAAGGGGATCACGTGACACTGCAACCGTCGTAAACGCGAACCAGTTTCTAACTGTCTGAATTTTGATCACGTGATCATGGGGAACGGCCGTAAGTGTGAAAAACGGTCATACGTCGCTTTTTTCAGCACCATTGTAACTTTGAACAGTCACTAAATGAACTGTTATAAGTCGAGGACTACGTGTATTCCAAAACAGCATGGGGATGTATTTTCCAATGCCTATTTATTTATTTATTTATTTATTTATTTATTTATTTATTTATTTATTTATTTATTTATTTATTTATTTATTTATTTATTTATATATATATATATATACCGCCTCATAGTGCAAGCACTCTCTAAGCGGTTTACACCAGTAAGCAATGTATATATTTTACATTGCCCACAACAATCTGGGTCCTCATTTTACCTACCTCGGAAGGATGGAAGGCTGAGTCAACCTTGAGCCGGTGAGATTTGAACCGCTGACCTGCGGATCACAGTCAGCTAAAGTGGCCTGCAGTACTGCCTCTAACCGCTGCGCCACCTTGGCTCATTATAATTATAATCTTAAGAGACTCTTCAATATCATCTCCTTTTAATGACCCCATAATCCCTTGCGAGGTGGAGTCTGGGCAACTGAATGGAGCTAGCAGAGTGTTTACTGGCCGGATGCCCTTCCTTTCGCCAATGCGGAGTTTTATTCAGCAGATAAATTCTCATTGTGCCCAGAGAGAAATATCTGCCTCTACCTAGGATCGAACTCACAGCCTCCTGATTGTGAGGCAAGAGCTCCATCTCTAGGCCACCACACCATTCTGAAGAGACTCTTCAATATGTTGCTAATAAAACTGCATTGTATACCCAGAAGAAAAACAGGAGCTTTAGCTGATAAATCTGTATTTTTATCCCATATATGCATATTTTTGGTGCCGCTTGGTTGAATGCAGATAAAAACTATGAAGAGCTGCCAAAAAACAGGCATGCATTAGAAGGGATTCAACCAAACGATTACTTAGAAAGCCGCCTTACGAGAAGCAAGGTAATTTTCTTAATCTATTTCAATCTTGTTTGAATACTCCAGCTTGCTATCTGATCTTCAGAATAAATGGTGATGTGGGTTAGATCTGGATTTTTCCAGCCAGGGTAACAGTTGATCCCTAATAATTTTTTAAAAATCTGGTATTCTCCTTCTTTTCTCTCTCTCTCTGCTATGAAAAACAAAGCATTCCAATTAATGGTACAAAATGGGTGGATAATACTTGAATTACAACAGTTTCATTTAGTGACAATTCGAAGTTACAACAGTAGCGGAAAGATGACTTACTTACGACCGGTGTAGCGCCTCCACGTTCACGCGCTCAAAATTCAGACGCGTGGCACTATCTTTATTATTAAAAGTAGTCCTTACTACCGTTCGTTTAGTGACCGTTGGAAGTTACAACGGCGCTGGAAAAAAAGCGACGTACGACTGTTTTTCACCTTTAAGACCATCGCAAACATTTCCATGGTCACGTGATCAAAATTCAGACGCTTGGCCACTGGCATGTATTTATGACGGCTGCAGTGTCCCGGGGGAGGTCACGTGATCCCCTTTTGCGACCTTCTGACACGCAAAGTCAATGGGAGAACCCGACTCATTTAACAACCGTGTGGCTAACTTAAACAACGGCACTGATTCACTGAACAGCCATGGCAAGGGAGGTCGTAAAAATGGAGCCAAGTTCACTTGACAATTTAGCAGCAGAAATCTGGGGCTCCATTGCGGTCGTAAGTCAAGGACTACCTGCACTTGTCCTATCCCTCGGTTTATTTTAATCACGGTTGGTTGAATAATTCATTGGGACAGATCTCATGCAAAGCCATAACCTATGGTTCACAAGACACAATAATCGGGGTCACGCTGCATTAATCCAAAATCTAATACAATGGGTGCTCCCAGTCAATGGGACATCATGGTATGATCTTTCTGTGCATTTAAATGATCACTCTGGCTAGAGTGTGGGGTTTCCAATAGTGGTGAGTTGCTACCGGTTCACACCGGTTCGGGCAAACTGGTAGCGGCGGTGGCAGGAGGCTCCACCCACCTGCCCGGACGTCATCACGGACAATCTGCACGCACATCTCTGAACCGCAGGGGTGGGTTCCTACCGGTGCGGTCCAGTGCGGAGCTCCGGTAGGGACCCGCCGATACCCCAATATGCGCGCGACTGCTCTGGTACCGTCTCCACCGGGCAGTAGCGCGCGTCGCCATCTCTTTTTCGTGAATTTTTGGGCGATTTTGCTTCTGCGCGGAAGCAAAATCGCGCCGAAATCTCGCAAGGGGACGCGCGCACGTGTGAGATTTCAGTGAGATTTTGCTTCTGCGCATGCGCGGAAGTAAAATCACGCCAAAATCTCTCGCGCGCGCACGTCCCCTCGTGAGATTTTGGGGCGATTTTGCTTCCGCACATGCGCAAAAGCAAAATCTTGCGAGGGGGCGCGCGCGCAATAATAGCACTATAGCAATAGCACTTTTCTTATATACCGCTTCATAGTGCTTTACAGCCCTCTCTAAGCGGTTTCAGCATATTGCCCCCAACAATCTGGGTCCTCATTTTACCCACCTCGGAAGTTGTTACCCGCCTCGAGGGGGGCGCGCGCGCGAGGGGGCGCGCGAGCGTAGCGTGCGCGCACAAAGCATGAAGGACCGCGGAGCAGTGCACCGGTCTGGGTAAGTGAGCATCTCACCCCTGCCGAACCGGTAGCAAATCTCCGAACTGGTAGCAACGGTAAGCGAAACCCATTACTGGTTTCCAAGAATGAAAAATTCAGAGACCCAAAGGAAGAAAAAAAAAAGAGCTTGGGAAAACACACACACACACACACACACACACACACACACACACACACACACACACACACAGACGTACTGGCTTTTCTCCAGATGCTAAAGAGCACATATTTTGAAGAGACAGGGATCCCAGCCGGTCATAATTTACTGGGTCCAAAGATTACTTCAGCTATAATAGACTGCCTTCCTCCGTTGTCCGTGGGGAAGGCAGCAGCTGGTGAGGGAGGGGCCCTTTCAACGCTCCCCCCCCATTTATACGCGGGAGACCCATAAGGCATGCAGGCTGAGACAGGCTAAAAGAGAAGCTGCAGAAGAAGAGAAGGAATGCTGAGGCTGAAGACAGATCGGCTGGCGAGATTGCACAGCTATCAATTTCCTCTCTTCTTTAAACAAAATTCCTTGGGTGACACAGCTGTATAATTTATAGCCAGGCTGCACGGAACACTATATTCCCTAAGGAGAGCCTGCAATATATACCGGTATATATTGGACTGCCTATATATATAGGCAGTCCAATATATATCGGTATATATTGCAGGCTCTCCTTAGGGAATACACACACACACACACACACACACACATAAAGGCAGTCCAAGCTAGGCCAGTGGGAAATAAACTGCAACTCAAATAAAGTCTTCCAGAAATTATCAAAATTGAGATAAGCTTTGCTTTTATCCCTATTTGTGCTTGGTTTTCTCTTCTTTTTACTCTTTTAAAAAAACGAAATAAGGCTGGATTCCAGGGGGAAAAAAGGGGACCATTAGGAAACCCAAGGAAGCATTGCTATTGTTTTTAACTATTTAGTTGTGTCCGACTTTTGGTGGCTGTATAGGTAGTCCTCGACTTATGACCACAATTGAGCCCAAAATTTCTGTTGCTAAGCGAGACAGTTGTTAAGTGAGTTTTGCCCCGTTTTACAGCCTTTCTTGCCACAGTTGTTAAGTGAATCACCGCAGTTGTTAAGTTAGTATCGTGATTATTAAGTGAACCTTGATTCCCCATTGAGTTTGTTTGTCGGAAGGTCGCAAAAGGGGATCACGTGACCCCGGGACACTGCAACCGTCATAAATATAATCAGTTGCCAAGTGTCTGGATTTTGATCACGTGACCATGGGGATGCTGCAATGGTCATAAGAGTGAAAAAATGGTCATAAGTCAATATTTCAGTGCCGTTGTAACTTTGAACGGTCACTAAATGAACTGTTGTAAGTCAAGGACTACCCGACTGAACTCTTTTTAAAATTCCTATTTGCATATCTATATTTGCCCGTTCCTCTTTGCTGAATGCCTGACCATTTTATCAACACCATGCTTTTGTGCCATTAACACACACTCACTTAATGACTGCCTCGCTTAGCAACGGAAATTCAGGCTCGATTATGGTTGTTAAGTCTATCTTTATAGATATACCCACGATCAAACTTCTGGGGCCCCAAAATACCTTGCCACCCACATTTACGGAAATGTGGCTGCAGAAAATTGGGTGCCAATGAGTTGACAGAACGAAAAATGTTCTTAAATTGTCTCAAGATTTAGTGGAGCTTCAGAAAACACCCCTCTGTGCGCCTTTGCAAATAAGAAGACGCAAGGATTAACAAACAATGAGCAACTTGTGAAATCTCTTCTGTACGTACCTGGCACATTTTATCTGCCGAGGGAGATGACCTGGATCGGACGTGCATGGTCATAGGCTGGTTTTCTGTCCGGTCCAGCAGGTCTTCTGCGGAAGCCGATTTCCCAGGTTTCTTGGTGAACCGCGTCTTTTTCTCCAGGATCTGGTTGACGGGGTGTGGCGGGGTGCAAATGTCAAGATCGGTCTGAGTGCTTTTCGTAAGCTCTGGATTAACTCTATGATCTGGGCGGCCATCTGCTTTCAGCCAATTAGGCGTGGAGCTTTTGCTGCTACCGTGATTTGGGTGGGCCGCCATCTTGCTCTCGAATTCAATGGGATTAAAGCAGCCATGGAGCCCAGGCAGAGGAGAATAAACGTGGCCCATTCTAGAGGCCCATTCTAGAGACTCCCTAGTATGAAAGAGGTTCTGGTCTTGGAGAGAATTCATGCTGGAAGCCGGGGACAAAGACTGACTCTCTTGGCCGTTGGTTTGCCGGCATGGGGTCTGCGATCCTTCCCTTTCTTGGGAAGCCGAAGAGGGGCGCTTCCCAATTTTGCGTTTAATGTAATCTGCCAGGGCGTTTTGCTGCAGCTGCTTCAGCTCCGGCCTGGAAAGATTGATGGTGGAACAAGCTTTGTTCTCCTTCTCGAAGATCTTGCGTCGGTCAGCCACGGTGCTCTCTTGGAAGACAAACTGGAGCATCTTCTGCTGAAGTGAGGACGGCGAGAGGTCATTATCCGACACGCCGATTTCATTCATTTTCTCCGGTTCAGAGTAAGACCTCTTTTTCTGCTCAGAAGTCAGCCGTTTCCTTCCCCTGATACGGTGCATGTGCAGAGGTCCTGGGAGACCATCTTTATTGATAGGATCCACCTTTATCTCCGTCGGTGTGATGCTATGCCTTTCTTTTGGGGTATGTGGAGATGCTGTTGTGCTCCGCATCCCGGTGTGGGCTGAAGCGGGTCTTGGCGTACTTCTCTGAACCTCCTTCCCAAAGGCAGGACTAATGTTGAGGTCCTTGCGCCTGAACGAGGTGGCCCTCAGAACTTTCGACTGGGCATCCTTAATGCTGTTCCTGTAAGTCCTGTTAACGGGGGCATCTCGCTGCGAGCCGTGCGGTTCCTTGGCACCGACTTTCTGTAAGACTTCTCTCTCGGGTTCATCCAACAATTGGAACGTACTTCGGCTCCGTTGTAGCTGCCCAGACTTTTTGTGCGACTCCTTGCCGGAGCACCCGTGGCGGTAGGTGCTCTGCTGATCTGGCGGCGCTACCAAAGCTGCCGCGATTGCCCTCTGCTGCTCTGCAGAATACCGGCTGGGCTTTTCTGGTTTGCCAGTACTTCTTTCGTTTAGGTAGAGCACATTTGGGTACAGATCTGAGTTATTTGTGCTGGCCGGCCTGCCGTGTTCATCCAGCAATTGACCATATTCTTGAGAGTTATGTCTACGTCGGCTATCTTCAGCGCCGGACTTCTTTGAATTTTGGCTCAAGCTATTTGCGCTCTGTGGACGCTGATGGCCTTGTTCCCGTCGCTCTATCTTGCTGACCTTCTCCAGCACAGAACATCGGGTCTTCCTAGACTCCTTTTTCCCGGACCAGGGGGGCTGAAAGCTGTTGTTGCTGCAAGATCGGAACTGGTCAGCTCTAAAATCGGGGGTCTTTGGGGGCAACGGAGAGGAAGGCTCCTCATAATTTGGTTCCACGCCGTGGCTATAATCAGCGCTAGTAGCGGCATCTCGGTGATCTTCTGTGGCACGCCATTCTCTGTCTTGCCAATATTCTGGGGCCTGCTCTTTAAAATCCTTCTCTTCCTGGTTGGCATAGTTAACAAAATGCCACTTGGCACCCGTACAATTCCTACCTGATTGCGCCTCCTTCAAATCCATGAGGTTTTGAAGCTGAGCACTCTCTGGGATATTTTGCAAGGAAGAGAACAGGTACTGCTTCGCCTTGTTGGGATTCCACTGGTTTTGTGCGGTAGGATCGCACTCATTTACCGGCAGGTTGGCATTCCGGTCCTCTTGATGTTCTTCTGAACTGTACGCCTTTGACGGGCAGCAGGCTTTGCTCTCAGCCATGGCATCTCGTAGGTGAAACGACCAAGGCTGAAAAGCATGGTTCAAGAATTGGGCATCGTTCGCGCTTTCTTGGATGTTGGTTTGTGCTGTATAAGTGGGCTCTGCTTCCTCCTCCTGTCTTGGAGAGGTTGGGTAGACTTGAGGATGGGTCCTGTATAAGACGACTTTCGAAGTCTCGTTGTCCATCTTTTTCCCCCCTGCTCCAGAGGGTCCACATTCAGGATGGTAGAAGACAGTTGCCTTGCCCGGGATGCTCTGGTTTCCGTTCTCATCCACGATAGGAAGTGGCTTGCAGGAAACTGCCTTTTCGTAGGAAGCGGGAAAAGAAGCCGGAGCAGGAATGTGGCCACTCTCTTTGGCAAGTGCCGGGTACACCAGCCCACTGTTGTTCGCAGAAGGGTGAGGAACCTGAGCAAAATGTGGTTCGGGAGAAGGAACGGGGTAAACCCCGGTAGGTAGCAGTGGCTGTCCTGGTTGAGTAGCTTGGGGGTAACCCTGTTTGGGCTTCATGGTGGGGCTGCCCTCTGGACTCCTCTCCATCACGGTGTGGAGCTGTCCTTCTAGGAATGCCGGTTTCGAGAGCTGTCCCGGAGGAGGCGTGCCCTGGCCTAGGAGGAGCCAAGCATTTTTGGAATGGGTCCTCAAGGCCTTTCTTTGTTCGTGACTAGACCAAGAGCTGGGCCTGTCGTGGTGCCTGGTTGCTGCGTAGCTATCACTTCGGGTGGGCGGCATGGGAGGCCCCTTCGTGTACTGGCTCTCGTTATCCAATGAATTCCGTGCCTGTGGGCCTTTGTGATGGCCATGTGGCCTGCTGGCGCTGTAACCTTTAGGGTGGGCCTCACCGCTGGGTACGAGAGCAGAAGACTTCACTTCATATTCCTCTGAAACTCCCCTCTGGGCATTGTAGACCGTCTTAATGTACCGGATATCTGCCTGCCGCATGCCGCCTTCTTGCGGTCTGGCCCGGGAATGCACATTCTCCATGGAATAGGATCTCTCCTTACAGAAGGGAGGCAGCTGATATTCGGGGGTGCTGGAGCTGGTGGAGAAAGAGCTGTAAGCGGAATCCCTCTTGCTGTGAAGGTGAGCGAGTTGGTCGATGCTACTGGTGGACTTGGCCGGCGAAAGATGGCAGGAAGGATGGGCGTATCCCGCCGGCAGGTGATCTAGACTCTCCATGCTTCCTCTGGAGCTGTACTGGTCGGGACTTCTTCTTAAGAAGCCATGGTCGAAGTTGGAGAGGTCGTTGGTGGAGGAACTGAAGACAGGAGCGAGCGAGAAAGAGAGAGACACAAACACAGAAAGGAACACTTTGTTAGCGTGAATATGCAAGAGAGAGAGAGAGAGAGGAATGGTTTTATAAAGGGACGGAGGGATATGTTTAGTTTATAGAGGATGGACGAAAAGCCATATTTGGGCCTCGTGCTGTTCTTAGTACACAGTCATCCTGGTTTCCTAGAAAAAACGATTTTGACATTGCAACACATGTCTCTTATTTATCACTGTAAAGGGAGGGGGAAAAATAGATGATGGAGGAGGAGGAGGCTTTGCAGGGAAATGCGTGTGAGTCAACTCCACCCATGAAATTCATCACAGGCATCCTAAACATCACCGAAATATTCAGACATCATTAGAGGAAGGAAGATCAGGAAAAGTTGGGGGCGGAGAGGGAGAAATCTATCCTTTTCTAAGTCTTCCCTCCTTCTTCTTTTTTTTTCCCTTTTTAAGGTGCTGAGGGCCATGGCCTTTGGGGAAACTCCAACGAGACTGGAGAAATTTTCTTTGTGTAATTAAGCAGGCAGGATGGGAAAGAAGGCAAGGAGGAATGATTGCGAGTAAATAAGCAGAAAAGTGGTAGACGTCAATAATTTCAGGACATCGTGAACTAAGGTTGCCTCAGAGGGGACAACCCCGGTGAAAAAGTTAGGGAACAGAATGACAACATCCCTTCTCAAGAAGGATGGAACACACACACACACACACACACACACACACACACACACACACACACACACACACACACAAAACCCACAGACAAATAATTGTCATTGCTACTATGAAGAGCAATCCAGCCACCCACAAACACCTGTCCTTCAAATGTGTTGCGACTTCAATTCCAGGGCATGCTGGTTGGGAATTCTTGGCCCTGAAGTCCAAGATGAGGGCTTTAAGTTAAAGAAGACTGCTGTACAGGTAGTCCTCAACTTATGACAATTCATTTAGTGACCGTTCGAAGGCACAGGAAAAAAGTGACTTACGATTGTTTTTCACACTTAACAGCGGTCGCAGCTTCTCCACAGTCAAAATTCAGAGTTTTGGCAACTGACCCACATTTATGACGGTGGCAGTGCCTTCAGGGTCACGGGATCCCCTTTTGCGACCTTCTGAGAAGCAAAGTCAATGGGGAAGCCAGATTCACTTAACCATCGTGTTGCTAATTTAACAACTGCAGTGATTCCCTTAACAATTGTGGCAAGAAAGGTCGTAAAATGGGGTAAAACTGACTTGACAACTGTCTTGGTTAGCAACAGAAATTTGGAGCTCAGTTGTGTTCGTAAGTCAAGGACTACCTGTATCAGCATCCTGTGACACACTACTTAAAAAGCACTGGAGTTTTTAAAGAAGAGATTGGACAACCATTTGTCTGAAATGGCATGGGGTTTCCTGCCTGAGCAGGGGGTTGGACTAGAAGACCTCCGAGGTCCCTTCCAACTCTGTTATCCAGTTACTAATAGGATAAATCATTACTGGAAACATCAGGACACAGAAGTATGTAATGAGGACTTTTTCTGTCCAAATTTCAAGAAATTCTGCATTACTTCCTTCCTTCCCCTTCCTTCCTTCCTTCCCTTTTCCTTCCTTTTCCTTCCTTCCTTCCTTCCTCTCCTTTCTTCCCTCCTTTCTCCCTTCCTTCCCTCCTTTCTCCTTCCTTCCTTCGCTCCTCTTTCTCCTTCCTTCCTTTCTTCCTCCTTCCCTTCCCTCCTTCCTCCTTTTCTTCCTTTCTTCCCTTTCTCCTTCCTTCCTCCCCTCCTTTCTCCTTCTTTCCTTCCCTTTCTCCTTCCTTCCTTCCTCTTTTTCCTTCCTTCCTTCCTCCTCTTTCTCCTTCCTTCCTCCCCTCCTCTTTCTCCTTCCTTCCTTCCTTCCTTCCCTTTCTCCTTCCTTCCTCCCCTCCTCTTTCTCCCTCCTTCCTCCCCTCCTCTTTCTCCTTCCTTCCTTCCCTTTCTCCTTCCTTCCTTCCCTCTTTCTCCTTCCTTCCTTCCTCCTTCCCTCCCCCCCTCCCTCCCATCCGTACATCTTGACATACACCACACCCCACTTCTCAAGGGCCGATCTGTGGTCAAGACATCGCAAGAGTTACCTTGGATGGTAGGCTTGGTGCCAAGGGCTGCTTATCGTCCCCTGAGATACTTGCATCATACTGAGATCGGCTGGGGTCTCTGGGAACTTGGCTGGCTGCCAGGAGTGTGATCTGTTGCCCACCGGATCACTTTGCCTGCAAAGAGACAGAACGGCTAACATTGTTAGAGTTGCCTATTTGCTCAGGTACCTTGGTATGTATAGCACAATCGCAAGTGTTATTCAGCATTTACCTTGTGCCAAAAATGTGACACATTTAAACATGCCACAATCTCTGCTCTCTGATTTTTTATTACATTCTACCAGCGGTGAAATCTACTTACCTTCCCTACCGGTTCAGAAGCAAGCAAGCGCGCCACCGTCGCATGCGCTTTTTCACCCTCTGCGCATGCGCAGAAGGCTTTGCGCATGCGCAGAGGGTTAAAAAAAAGAAAATGGCAACGTCCGGGCAGGTGGGCGGAGCCTCGCGCTGCCGCCACCGGTTCTCCGAACCACGGGCGGCCGCCGCTACCTTTACACCTGTACCGGGCCGAACCGGTAGCATTTCACCCCTGCGATTCTACTCTTCTACATATCAGGCATGAAAACATCACCCGGCTGGAAAAACAATTATTTATTTTGCTGGGGCTGGACGTTCTAATTGTGAAGCTCTGAATACTAAGCAAACAAAATACTGTATGCTGTTCATTTCGGCTGCAATTTATCAGTGTTAAGAGCAGTGAGACCTTTTCCAATTCAAAAGTAAGTCTGGCTGTTCCCTGTGATTGATTTGGACTGCTATAAATTTAATACTTCATAGGAGACCCAGAATACAGACCAACAGGGACGTGGCAGTGAACCTTATGTAAACTAATTTCTGTCTCCATATCAAGAAAATTAAATCATTTCAATCAGAAGCAAATCCATGAAAAATGTAGCAGATGATTTCTGTAGAACTTATGTAATTCATGGATAGGCCCATGTCTTGCTGGGGCTACCAACAATAGACTAACACAATAACAGAGTTGGAAGGGACCTTGGAGGTCTTCTAGTCCAACCCACTGCTCAAGCAGGAGACTCTATACCATTTCACATAAATGGTTCTCCAATCTCTTCTTAAAAACCTCCAGTGATGGCGCACCCACAATTTCTGGAGGCAAGCCGTTCCACTGATTAATTGTTCTAAAAGTCTAAATGGAAACATAGTGATATACCAAATGATGAGGAAATTATAAGAAATTTTTTTTTACTGCGCCGAGATGGATAAGACGACGAAAGAATTACAAGATAAGGAGGAATCAGAATATTATTTAACATGGAATAGATTTTATGAATGGTTAAAGAATAGGGGTAATAGAGTATAGAATGTGTAAATGCCAAGTATTAAATTTATATAGATGTAAATAATTAAGCAAAATAGAACAGAAAACAAATGTGTATACACAGAAGAGCATATAGTAACTATGGATATAGAAAAGAAGATAAATATTTATAGTATACGTGTATGAAATTTGATGAACTGATCTTCAACTGTATTTAAGAGAGGAACCAAGATTCCTAATATTATGTGTTTGTATCTTATGTTTCTGTGTATAATTAAAAAAAAGTCAGGAAATTTCTTCCTAATTCTAGGTTGGTTCTCTCCTTGATCAGTTTCCCTCCATTAGCATCAATAGCAGCTTAAAACATAGAACTGTAGAGCTGAAATGGATCCCAAGGACAATCTATCTACTCCAACCTTCTGCAATGTTCAATTAAACCATCTATATGAGAAATGGCTGTCCAACCTCTTCTTAAAAATTTCCAGATACCCCACAACCTTGATAGTCTGTTCTGCTTAGGTAGAAATCTTATCAGAAAGTTTTTTTCCTTTTATTTCAATGAAATCTAGGTAGCTGCATCTCATATAGCAGGGGTCTCCAACCTTGGCGACTTTAAGACTTGTGGACTTCAACTCCCAGAATTCCCCAGTCAGCTGGGTAAGGAAGTTTGCTGGCTGAGGAACTCTGGGAGTTGAAGTCCACAAGTCTTAAAGTCGCCAAGGTTGGAGACCCCTGTCATATAGGTAGTTCTCGACTTACAACCATTCATTTAGTGACCGTTTGAAGTTATAACGGCCCTGAAAAAGTGACTGACAACCGTTTTTTTCACACTGATGACTGCTGCAGCATCCCCATGGTCATGTGATCGAAATTCGGATGCTTGGCAATTGGTTGCGAGATTTTGCAACCTTCGGACCAACAAACTTCAATGGGGAAGCCAGATTCGCTTAACAACCGTGTTACTAACTTAACAACCGCAGTGGTTCACTTAACAACTGCGACAAGAAAGGTTGTTAAAATGGAGCAAAATTCACTTAACTGTCTTGGAAATTTTATGGCTCAACTGCGGTTTTCACGTTTAAGGACTACCCGTACTCATGATTTCTGATTTGCATATTACGAGATGCCAAAGAAACCAGCGGATTTCCTAGAGTGATGGGATCAGCCAAATCTACTGTGAGGCAGCTGGGTGAATAATTCAAGAATTCCGCAAGCGTCTGTCTAAAAATATATCCCAGCATCGGAAATAGATACGCTGCATTTGGAGAAGCTGAATAAGTGCAACAGAAATGTGGAAAATTGCAGGGAGTCATGGCTATATTCAAGAAAGATGCATGCAAAAATGACTAGTGGAGAAAAGTTATTTATAACCCCTGCGACATTGCTTATGTATATTTTTGGGGGTAGGGGACAGAGGGGGGAACTTGACAGAATAGATTAATAATTGATTGCATACCCTCCTGACCCCAGATCGGATTTAAATTGAGCTGCCCATCCTTGCTACGATACACGCGAGAAAATGATGAACCGATAAGTAAAGCTTCATAATCTCGGTGCTGGTAGTTGTACCTTCTGTCATGGTGGCAAAACAAATTGTAGCTATCCATATTCTCTCATCGTTACATGGATTAAAGACACAAGAACTCTAGTTTGGCTCTGCGTCTGATCATGCTTGCCAGGGGAGAGAAAAAAATGAACATACGGGGTTACAGAAATAGGAATGGCTCTGAGTTTTAGAAGAGGATTTTCTCCACGTTCGATTAGTAGAAAGGACATTAGAATAGAATAGAATAGAATAGAATAGAATAGAATAGAATAGAACAGGACATGAATAGAAATAGGAATAGGAATAGGAATAGGAATGAATAGAAAATAGAAATAGAAATGAGTAGAATAGAATAGAAATAGAATAGAAATAGAAATGAATAAAATAGAATAGAATTAGAAAGAATAGAATAGAAAAGAAATAGAATAGAAATAGAAATGAGTAGAATAGCAATAGAATAGCAATAGAATAGCAATAGAAATGAATAAAATAGAATAGAATTAGAAAGAATAGAATAGAAAAGAAAAGAAAAATGAATAGAAATGAATAGAATAGGACATGAATAGAAATAGAAATAGAAATAGGAATGAATAGAATAGAAAATGGAAATAGAAATGAGTAGAATAGAAATGAATAGAATAGAAATAGAATAGAAATAGAAATGAATAAAATAGAATAGAATTAGAAAGAATAGAATAGAAAAGAAATAGAATAGAAATAGAAATGAATAAAATAGAATAGAATTAGAAAGAATAGAATAGAAAAGAAATAGAATAGAAATAGAAATGAGTAGAATAGAAATAGAATAGCAATAGAATAGAATAGAAATAGAATAGAAATAGAAATGAATAAAATAGAATAGAATTAGAAAGAATAGAATAGAAAAGAAAGGAAATAGAAATGAATAGAATAGAATAGAATAGAAATAGAAATGAGTAGAACAGAACAGAACAGAACAGAATAACAGAGTTGGAAGGGACCTTGGAGATCTTCTAGTCCAGTGATGGCGAACCTTTTGGCTTGGGTGCCAAAGGATGCGCGCGTGATAGCGCATGCATGTGCCCACACCCATAATGCAATGCCTTCCCCCCACGCATGGACACAACCCCCCCATGCTGCCCCCCCTGCGCACGTGCACAGGCCTCACTGAAGCCTCTAGACTTCCGGTTGGCCCATTGGGCCGTTTTTCGCCGTCCCCAGGGTTCAGGAAAGCCTCCTGAACCCTGGGGATGACGAAAAACGGCCCAACGGCCCAACGGGAAGTTCGTTTCTGAACTTCCCATTGGGCCATTTTTTGCTGTCCCCAGGGTTCAGGAGGCTTTCCTGAAGCCCGGGGAGAGCAAAAACAGCCAAAAAGAAGGTCGAAAATCAGCTGGCCAATGCACACATGCGCACTGGAGCTGACATAGGGCAACACCTTGTGTGCCCTCAGATATGGCTCCATATGCCACCTGTGGCACGCGTGCCATAGGTTCGCCATCACTGTTCTAGTTCAACCCCCAGCTTAGGCAGGAGACCCTATGCCATTTCAGACAAATGGCTGTCCAGTCTCTTCTTAAAAGCCTCCAGTGATGGAGCACCCACACCTTCTGGAGGCAAGCTGTTCCACTGGTTAATTGTCCTCACTGTGAGGAAATTCCTCCTTAGTTCTAGGTTGCTTCTCTCCTTGATTAATTTCCATCCGTTGCTTCTTGTCCTGCCATCTGGTGCTTTGGAGAATAGCTTGACTCCCTCTTCTTTGTGGCGGCCCCTCAGATATCTACAACCGTTCATTTAGTGACTGTTCAAGGTTACAGAGGCACTGAATAAAGTGACTTATGATTCTTTTTTGCCCACTAAAACCCATTACTGCATCCCCTTGGTTGCGTGGTCAAAATTCAGATGCTTGGGTTGGCAACTGACTCATATTTATGATGGTTGCAGTGTCACGTGATCCCCTTTTGCGGCCTTCTGTCAAGCAAAGTCAATGGGGAAGACCGATCCGCTTAACCACTGGGTTATTAGCTTAACAACTGCAGTGATTCACTTAACAACTGTGGAAAGAAAGATTGTAAAATGGAACTTAACAACTGTCTCGCTTAACAACAGAAATTTTGGGCTCCATTGTAGTCGTAAGTCGAGGACTACCTGTATTTTCATTTATTCTTTTTAAAATTCTCTAGATTTTTCCTGCATAGCTGGAAAAAAATGACAGTCTACTCCCTGGATTTATTACTATAATAATTCCTAATCTTGGGCTGGTTTGAGGGAAATCCAGCCACTGGGACATTATGACGGTTAAAAAGGGTACTCGTCTACATTTTTTTTAATTTGTCAAATTTAGATACCATTCATCTCACTCACAAAAGGATTCTGGGTGGTGTACAATTAAAAAACCTAAAAACCATGTAAAAATACAACACCTCAAAAAAAAAGCAGATTAAAAACTGGAATAAAATAGTTTCAAATATAAAGGTAGCAAGGAAGGCTGTCAAGGTGCCAACAATACTAAGGTTTGTTTGTTTATTTGTATCCCATTTTTATTATTTTTACTTTATTTATTTTATTTTATTTTTTTATTTTTTATTTTTTATTTTATTTTTATTATTTATTTATTTATTTATGAGGCTTATATACCGCCTCATAGTGAAAGCACTCTCTAAGCGGTTTACACCAGTAAGCAATGTATATTTATACTGCCCCCAACAATCTGGGTCCTCATTTTACCCACCTCGGAAGGATGGAAGGCTGAGTCAACCCTGAGCCGGTGAGATTGGAACAGCTGAACTGTTGATCACAGTCAGCTAAAGTAGCCTGCAGTACTGCACTCTAACTGTTACTCTATTACATTATTATCCCTCCTCTTTTCCTCACAGCAACCCTGTGAGCTGGGGAATTCTGGGAGTTTAAGTCCACAAGTCTTAAAGTTGCCAAGGTTGGGCATATGTGCCGTGGCTGGCTGGGGAATTCTGGGAGTTGAAGTCCACAGGAGTTAAAATTGTGAGGCAAAAAAGAAGCAAGTTCCCAGATGTACATCTACCTAAACATCCAGCTTTCTTCAGGGCCAAAAGAATTTGATTCTTCTCTTATACCGGGCAATATTTTCCCATTTGGCATTTCATCATTTTTACAGGTAGTCCTCGACTTACAACAGTTTGTTTAGTGACCGTTTGAAGTTACGACGTCACTGAGAAAAGTGACTTATAACCATTTTTGACACTTACAACCATTGCAGCATCCCCATAGCCATGAGATCAAAATTCGGATGCTTGGCAACTGGTTCATACTTACGACGGTTACAGTATCTGGGGACACGTGATCACCTTTTCTAACCTTCTGACAAGCAAAGTCAACGGGAAAATCAGATTCACTTAACAATGACATTAAGTGAATCAGTAAAGTTAATGTTACTAACTTAATAACTGTGGTAAGAAAGGTCGTAAAATGGGGCAAAATTCACTTCAGAAAGGTCTCGCTTAGCGACAGAAATGTTGGGCCGAATTGTGGTCGTAAGCTGAGGACTACCTGTACTGCATTTTTACATGTTATAAATTACATGAGGCCAACACCTTTATTTGGTCAGCTCAGGACCGTAAAAGATACTGGAAACAGAGTTTGGAGAAGTGGAAAGGCTGGGTGGCATTTTATGATCTTGAGCTGCGGTCATAAAAACATTTTTCCCTTCTGTGGAGCTCGGCTTTCTTTTATATGGGGAATAGTTTCACATTGGGACATACAGCCTTTTCCCTCTTTTTGCAGAAGCTGCTGGGGCAAAAGATAATATTTCCCGGTTCGGACCGGTTCTATAGAACCGGTAGTAACATGGCGGCCTGGGTTGCTGGAACCGGCAGCGACCCAGGCCTGCCACGCCCCCGAGCCAGTTCCAGCCTACGGCGCCGCCATCTTATTTTTTGCTTCTGCGCATGCGCAGAAACTTTTTTTTATAGTACTGAGAATACGCAGAGGGTCATTTCCGGGAAGTGACGGGCACATACAAAATGTGCATTTCCGTCACGATGCAAATCGGTGGGGAAGGTAAGTAGAACCCACCCCTGTTCAGTACCACAATGTTGAAGGACCTCTCAGTCAAAACATCTCTGGGTAGAAATTTCATGACTTCTGCTCCATGGGCCAAAGGGGGTAAGTTGAATAGTAAGAGAGAATTTGATGTTGCGATTAAGATGCTGGCCTAGAAACCAGGAGACAGTAAGTTCTAGTTCCGCCTTAGGCATGAAAGATAGCTGGGTGACTTTGGGCCAATCACCAGGAGACAGTGAGTTCTAATCCTGCCTTAGTCATGAAAACCAGCTCGGTGACTTTAAGCCAATCACCAGGAGACTCTGAGTTCTGGTTCTACCTTAGGCATGAGAACTGGCTGGGTGACTTTGGGCCAGTCACTCACTCTTAGTCCAACCCACCTTATAGGGTTGTTATTGTGAGGAAAATAGGAAGAAGTAGCAGGATTAGATATGTTCACCACCTCGAGTTACTTATAAAGTAATATAGGTGGGATTAAAAAAAAATCTAATAACTAAAATAAAATAGGTTTGCCAGCTTGGGAATCCTTTAACTTGTTTGTCCTCAAAAATAAAATAATAATAATAAAATAAAAAAATAAAAAAATAAAAAAAATAAAAAAAAATAAAAAAATAAAAAATAAAATAAATAAAAATAAAAAAATAAAAAATAAAAAAATAAATAAAATAAAATAAAATAAAATAAAATAGTAAAATAAAATAAAATGGTAGGAGCTTGGGTCCTAATACAGGAAGAACTGTGGTCTCTTTTCATTTTTATTATATGTGGCTGGTTTGGCATTATGGGGTGTGCTATGAAGGTAGCAGGCAAATTGGGAATACAGTTTGGCCTTGAAATAGTAACTGCCAGGAGAGATTTGTCAGAAACCTGCAACGTGACTGACTGTTGTGGGGAAAGGAGGATATGTTGAGGCTGGACTTCCATTTTTTCCCCAGCTTTGTAATTGAAGCAAAGCAGAAAAGGCAGGAGACTCTCCAATGTGGACTCTCTCCAGCTTTTTTTTTAATGACAGGTCAGTTCTGGCAGGATTTAATTGTGGCTTAACGCCCTGGCCTGACAGACCTTATGGATTGTTAAATTTGATTCTGAATTTAATTGCATTCCTTCTGTTTGGTTGCATACTTTGCATTTTTAATGTTCCAACTTGCTTGAGATTCGGAATAAGCAAAAAATATGGGTTATGAACCCCACGATAAAGAAGCAAACAAGCTTTTCCTTGGAAGAGAAGTCTTATGATTTCCCCCTGGTATTAAAAAGATGTGTCTGAAGGCAGAGGTTCTATCTAGGATAAGATGATCAGACGTCCCGCTTTTGGCGGGACAGTCCCGCTTTTTAATAGTTTGTCCCGCGTCCCGCGGCGTTTCAAAAAAATCCTGCTTTTTAAATTTGAATTTGCCCTGCACACCCCTCTGCCTCCTGCCTCGCCTGCCTCCTGCCAGGCAGGGAGGGAGGGCAGTGAGAGGGGCAGCGGCGGTCTTGCCTGTTCGTCGCCGCAGAGCCGAAGAAGCTGGTGGCGTTCGCGGCGCGGGGCTTCCCCCGCCCGCTTTCCCTGGCCGCCGGGACGCCGCCATTTGCGTTCTTTTGCCCTCTGTGCAAGCAGAATGCTTTGCGCATGCGCAGAGGGCAAAAGAACGCAAATGGCGGCGTCCCGGCGGCCGGGGAAAGTGGGCGGGGGAAGCCCCGTGCCGCGAACGCCACCAGCTTCTTCGGCTCTGCGGCGACGAACAGGTAAGCCTGCGCCGGTAGGAACCCACCCCTGGCTGCGATGAAGGGGGGGGGTGTTTGGGTGTGTGTGCACAAAGCTGCAGGATAAGAGAGATGGACCCCTCCTGTCTTGCTCCCCTAGAAACCCCACCCGTCAATGGTGTCCCGCTTTACAAATATTAAAATCTGGTCACCTTAATCTAGGGCAGGGGTGTCAAACTGGATTTCTTGGAGGGCTGGATCAGCATTGTAGTTGTCCTCTGCGGGCCGGGCCAGTGGGGGGGGGGGGAACGGGACAGATGGCCTCCTGCAGCACCCTGCCGGCCAAAATGGGGTGCGGGGGGGCCTGCTGAAGGAGGCCATCCAGGCCAAAAATGGGGTGCATGGGGGCCGCGGCCTGTGCCTCGTTTTCGCTACCAGAGGCACTGCAGGCCAGTCTTTTGCTATTTCCAGGCCGGCCCCGCGGACCGGATCTAAGCATCCTGTGGGCCAGATCCGGCCCGAGGGCCTTGAGTTTGACATCCCTGGTCTAAGGCGACAGAATTGGTAATTGCAAAAAATCCCAGCAACCAACAGACGGCAACATAGAGAATTTGCTCTAATGTTCTGCTGTTATATTTTTTGCAATTCAGATCTAGTAGCCCTATTTTTTTCACCTGCTTCCATGTCCCAGAGCCAGTTAATACAGATAGCCCTCGACTTACAGTCATTTGTTTAGTGACCGTTCGAAGTTACAGTGGCACTGAAAAAAGTGACTTAGGATCAGTTTTTACACTTACGACGGTTGTAGCATCCCCACAGTCATGTGATCAAAATTCGGCATGTTTTTATGACGATTGCTCTGTCCCAAGGTCATGTGATCACCGTGGTGGCGCAGTGGTTAGAGTGCAGTACTGCAGGCTACTTCTGCTGACTGCCAGCTGCCTGCAATTTGGCAGTTCGAATCTCACCAGGCTCAACATTGACTCAGCCTTCCATCCTTCCGAAGTCGGTCAAATGAAGACTCTAATTGTTGGAGGCAACAGGCTGACTCTGTAAACCGCTAAAAGAGGGCTGTAAAGCACTGGGAAGCGGTATATAAGTCTAAGTGCTATTGCTATTTATAACCGTCCCAGCTGGCTTCCGACAACCAAAGACAAATGGGGACCCAGATTTGCTTAACGACTGTATGATTCACTTAACAACTGCAGTAATTTGCTTAACAACTACGGCAAAAAGGTCGTAAAATGGGGCAAAACTCAGAAATATTGTGGCTCAATTGTAGTCATAAGTCGAGGACTACCTGTATACTACTATGAATTCTGTAGCAAGATCACTTAAATCAGGGGTGAAATCCAGCAGGTTCTGACAGGTTCTGGAGAACCAGTAGCGGAAATTTTGAGTAGTTCGGAGAACCGGCAAATACCACCTCTGGCTGGCCCCAGAGTGGGGTGGGAATGGAGATTTTGCATTATCCTTCCCCCAGGAGTGGGGAGGGAATGGGGATTTTGCAGTATCCTTCCCCTGGAGTGAAGAGGGAATGGGGATTTTGCAGTATCCTTCCCCCAGGAGTGGAGAGGGAATGGGGATTTTGCAGTATCCTTCCCCCAGGAGTGGGGAGGGAATGGGGATTTTGCAGTATCCTTCCCCCAGGAGTGGGGAGGGAATGGGGATTTTGCAGTATCCTTCCCCTGGAGTGGAGAGGGAATGGGGATTTTGCAGTATCTTTCCCCTGGAGTGGGGTGGGAATGGAGAGATTGCAGTATCCTTTCCCTGCCACGCCCAACAAGCCACACCATGCCCAACAAGCCACGCCCACAGAACCGGTAGTAAAAAAATTTGGATTTCACCACTGACTTAAATCATCATTTTCCTTCTGGGTTTGAGGATAATTTCTGACTCACCACCCAAGAAGTCTATCTTGTGTTATCTAATATGTTCACAATGAATGCTACTCTCCCAAAGCAAAACGTAGAAATATTTTCAATTTCTTTATATTGCTTCTTCTTTTTCTACCTAATGTTTCACTAGTTGTTTGGAAATTTAATCAAAGGCATCAGATTTTGGAAGAGTTTTCCACTGGATTCTAAGGTACAGTTGTTGGACATCAGCTGAAAATGTGACACTTTCAGTGCTGGCCATGTGTTTAATTGTCTTATGACCTTCCATCACAACTGAAACAAAAAAAAAATCCACAAATACTTCTAATTCCTACCTTTCCTTTATTGCATTCTTTTCAGAATTGTCTTTTGGATAATGATAGTTAAAACATCAAAGGAATTTAAAAGTGTTATAAATACAGGAATGTGTGCAAATGAGATAGAGAGAGGAAGAGGGACAGAGAGAGAGGAGAGAGGAGGGAGAGTGAAGGAGAGAGACAGAGGGAGAGAGAGGAGAGGGAGAGAGAGAGGGAGAGAGAGAAAGAAGGGGAGAGAGAAGACAGAGAGGGAGAGAGAGGAAGAGGGAGAGAGAGAGAGAGAGAGAGAGAGAGAGAGAGAGAGAGAGAGAGAGAGAGAGAGGAGGGACAGAGAGGAAGAGGGACAGAGAGAGAGGAGGGAGAGTAAAGGAGAGAGATAGGGAGAGAGAGGAGAGGGAGAGAGGGAGAGAGAGGAAGAGGGAGAGAGAGAGAGGAGAGGGGAGGGGGAGAGAGGAAGAGGGACAGAGAGAGAGGAGGGAGAGTGAAGGAGAGAGATAGGGAGAGAGAGGAGAGGGAGAGAGAGAAAGAAAGGGAGAGAGAAGACAGAGAGGGAGAGAGAGAGGAAGAGGGAGAGAGAGAGAGGAGAGAGAGGAAGAGGGACAGAGAGAGAGGAGAGAGGAGGGAGAGTGAAGGAGAGAGATAGAGGGAGAGAGAGGAGAGGGAGAGAGGGAGGGAGAGAGAGAAAGAAATGGGGAGAGAGAAGACAGAGAGGGAGAGAGAGAGGAAGAGGGAGAGAGAGAGAAAGGAAGCATATTATTTCTAAGGAAAAACAGAACCAAAAGGAAGTTTATTTCAATCGTTATTAAAATGAAACTCTATCCCTCAGGCTACATGTACACAAAAGGGAGCAAATTTCTCTTTGACAGAAAACGTATAAAGTAATATAGACTATCGCTATATTAGATATTTGTTCTGCCTGAATATTCTAAAACGCCTATTGCCCTGTGTGAACCTGAAGTAAAATAATCAAGAAATGGCCGCAAGTAAAACTCAAACTCTTACTTCTGTAGTAATTTTTGTCTTTTCTAACCTCAACGTATAATTGCAAATTACCCGGCACCTGCAAAAACAACAACAACAACAATATCTGATAGGTTACCTATGACAGACTTAAATGCACTCAAGGCGAGCACAGAAAAAGAAAGGTTACAAAAACTCACTTAACCACTGTCTTGCTTAGCGACAGAAATTTGGGGCTGAATTGTGATCGAGGACTACCCCTATTTCCTTTCCTGCTTCAGGGATCTGTTTTGATATGGGTGTTTGAAAAACCTGCTTTTGAGCTCTTCTAGTGCTCGTGTAGTAAAAGCAAGGGAAGAGGAAAGATAAATATAATTTTGTGAACACCTCGTGACAGAAAAGAACTCTAATCACAGAGACTGGTTGTACTGGTCGCACCTGCCAACAGGTTAAGACACGGGAAAGAAAAATGCAGGAGAATCAGAGAAAGAAAACAGTAGCCAAACCAGGATATCCTGCACGGGATAGGGAGGTCAGGAAACCAGAAATGCCGTTTAAAACTCTCCCTTAGCAAAAAAAAAAAAAAAAAAAAAGGCGCAGCAACAATGTAAAATTCCTAAAGATATCTGCCTGATGCACCAAAAGTAACTCCAGGTAAGGTCTTTTTGTCACTGAGGTGCTTTTGAAGTTTTCTTTCCATTTCACACCATCAAAGGCGCTAACCTACAAAGCAGTTTGAAAAGCGCAGGCCTCTTTAGGAACTACGGCCATCTTCGGAAGCAAGTTCGGCCCCCTTTCAAATAATGTACGTCTTTGAATTAAGGCATCGGAACTGGGTTATTTTATAGCTCCCAGATTAAAGTCAGCCTTTGTTTCTTTGCAAGGGTGAGGGGGAAAGGAAAGGGAAGGGGGGGAGGGAAAAAGGGGAAGGGAAAGGAAGGCAGTGAAAAACAGAAAGAAGAAATAAGGGAAGGGAATGCAAGAAAAGGGAAAAAGGAGGAAAGGAAAGGAAAGGAAAAAGGAAAGGAAAGGAAGAAGGGAAGGGGAGAGAAGGGAAGAAAAAAGGAAAAGGAAGGGAAGGAAGGGAAAGGGAAAAAAGGAAAGGAAAGGGAAAAAGGAAGAAAGGAAAAAGAGGACAGAAAGGAAAGGCAAGGGAGAAAGAAGAAAGGAGAGGAAAGGAGAGGAAGAAGAAAGAAGGAAAGGAAAAAGGAAAAAGAAGAGAAGGGAGGAAAAGGGAAAAAAGGAAAGGGAAAAAGGAAGAAAGGAAAAAGAGGACAGAAAGGAAAGGAAAGGGAGAAAGAAGAAAGGAGAGGAAAGGAGAGGAAGAAGAAGGGAAGGAAAAAGGAAAAAGAAGAGAAGGAAGGAAAATGGAAAAAAGGAAAAAGAAAAAAGAAAAAAGGAAGAAAGGAAAAAGAGAAGGAAAGAAAGGAAAGGCAAGGGAGAAAGGAGAAGAAAGGAGAGGAAAGGAAAAGAAAACATAGGGAAAAAAGAACTGGGCTGAACCTGGTTCTCCTTTATAGGATTCAATCTTTTGTTAGGAACATAAGTGGCTTCAGCTCACTTTAGTCTCCTTCTACCTCTCCTTTCACCAAGACTACTCCAAGGAAGCACCATCCATGACCAGAAAGTTCTCTGGTTCCGAGTTTGCTCCTTCTCCTCTCTCCAGGACTCCACTGGGGAAGCATAGCGGAGAAAGATCTTACAGGAGTTGCCAGGGCAAGACCAGCATTTTGCTGATCACATTCCCCTCCTTCTGAGAAGACAGATCTTGATAGCACGGTGTCGTTTGAGGTCAGCAGGACAGGAAAGATTAATATAATCTCCTTCCTAATCAGATTGAGCTAGTCCACAGGTCCAATAGTACAGATCAGGGATTGGCTCCCTTTCCAGGAGGGCTAGAGTCTGGAAATATTTCATTAATTTCTGGTTTAAAGTAATTTCTTTTCCCCCTATGGGACTGGCTCTCCTGGTTTTTAGAAACCATTTTCATTAACTTTTCATTCAGTTTAATGAAAAGAAGGACTAGGGGTGACATGATAGCAGTTCCAATAACTCAGGGGTTGCCACAAAGAGGGAGTCAAACTATTCTCCAAAGCACCTGAAGGCAGGACAAGAAGCAATGGGTGGAAACTAAACAAGGAGAGAAGTAACTTAGAACTAAGGAGAAATTTCCTGACAGAACAATTAATCAGTGGAACAACTTGCCTCCAGAAGTTGTGAATGCTCCAACACTGGAAGTTTTTAAGATGTTGGATAACCATTTGTCTGAAGTAGTGTAGGGTTTCCTGCCTAAGCAGGGGGTTAGACTAGAAGACCTCCAAGGTCCCTTCCAACTCTGTTATTATTCTATTATTCTAAACCTAGCTAACAAGAGTTGACAGCACATTCTAGACTTCAGGTCTCTCTTTGATCCAAAGCCAGGAGTCATCTTGAGCAGAGTATCTGGGTTATTGATTTCCAGTCACAATCTATCCTCCAAATCCATGTATTTTTTATTTTAAAAATAGGCAGGTGTCTCCTTCCTCTCGTTAGGCCTTCACTTTAGCCAGGTTGGATACACAATCAGGGGTGGGATTCTACCGGTTCGGGCGAACCGGATGCTCCGACGATCAGCTGAGAGAGAACTGGTTCACTCCGACGATCAGCTGGGCCCCTGCGCTTTACTGACCAGCTGATTCGCGCGGCAGAGTGGATTGCCGCGCCTCAGCTATGTTTCTCCCCAGCAGTAACGCGGAAGTTAAATTTTCATAAAACTGCGCACGTGCACGCAGCGAAGCGCGCAATCACCGAACCGGTTGTTAAACCGTCAGGATCCCACCGCTGGATACACTACTCTCTTCAGCCTCTGGGGCCTTATAGAAATGTCCTTCTTGGCATAGATGATGCCCATGTGGAGGTGGTTCTGTGGCGTCCCTCAGCTCCTTTGTGGCTCTCTTTGCAAGGAATCTTCTATTCATCTGACCTATGATTTGAAGATTAGTACTAATTTATTTGATTTTTTTATCCTGCTTTTTTAAAATTATTTTTTTAAATAGTTCAAGGCAGCAAACAAACATAATGCTCCTTCCTCCTGCTCCTCCTCCTGTTTTCCCCACAGCAACAACCCTGTGAGGTGGGTTGAGCTGAGAGAGAGTGACTGGACTGTCACCCGGGCAGCTTTCATGCCTAAGGCAGGATTAGAACTCCCAGTCTCCTGGTGATTGGCTCAAAGTAATCCAACTGTTTTTTATGCCTAAACTGGGATTAGAACTCACGGTCTCCTGGTGGTTGGCTCGAAGTAATCCAACAATTTTTTATGCCTAAAGTGGGACTAAAACTCATAGTCTCCTGGTGGCTGGCCCAAAGTCATCCTGCCAGTTTTCATGCCTAAGGCAGGACTCGAATTCGCTGTCTCCTGGTGAATGGCCCAAAACCACCCAGCGTGTTTGTATGCTTAAGGCAGGGCTAGGACTCACCACCTCTTGGTGATTGGCTCAAAGTCATCCAGCCGTTTTTCATGCCTAAGGCGGAACTAGAACTCACAATCTCCTGGTGGCTGGCCCAAAGTTATCCCGTCAGTTTTCTCGCCTAAGGTGAGACTAGAACGCATAGCCTTCTCGTTTCTAGATGAAAATCTTTACCACTAGACCCCCCCAAAAAAACACCTCCTCACTTTACAACTCCCTTGCTTAGCAACAGAAATTTTGGGCTCAATTGTGGCTAAGTCAAGGAGTATCTGTGTAAACAAACATCATATAAAACTATACACCGCCCCGTCACTTTGAGTCAGATGAATTTGACAAATAAATAAATCTGTTCTGTTAATTGGAGGCTTTCTAATCTGAATCTTTCTTCCTTTTAGAATTATGCTTCCCAAATTGTGTGAAAACAGACAAACGCGCGGAAAGGAAACGAGAGATCCCCTTTTGTCTTCTGGCTTAACAGAGATCTTTATTCCAGCAGAATTAACCCTGCGCTCACCTGTTCTTCAGTCGCAGCTTCACTTCATTCAACCACGATGTTTTGCCAGATTGTGAGTCGGACCTCAGACCCTCCGAATTGGGAGACTGGGTGGCGTTGGTCGCGGAATATCCCTCTGCTGCTGCCAAGGTATCTCTGTAGGCCCAAAAGCAAAGGGAAGGTTTGAGACCTCTGCTCATACATCGATCAAGATAAAACATCCCTTTTGAATCGAATACGTTCGCGTAGTTCAAGTACTTTGCTATTAAAGCATTTCCGTTCCATGTTTCAGTCTGAAGGTCTCTGAAACGGTTTTCCAGGTATCCACCAAGGGTATTGAGACTGCAGGCCATCACAACAGAATTATAAGTAATGTGTATTTCAAAATATCACTTTATGTAAGAATATGGATGCTCTCTCTCTCTCTCTCTCTCACACACACACACACACACACACACACACAGAGAGAGAGAGAGAGAGAGAGAGAGAGAGAGAGAGAGAGAGAGAGAGAGAGAGAGAGAGAGAGAGAGATTTATCACATATAATAAAAATTCAAGTTTTTATTCTCAAGAAAATGTACTTTAAAGCAGAGGAAATTGAGCTGTGCCCTTTCTTTCTTTCTTTCTTTCTTTCTTTCTTTCTTTCTTTCTTTCTTTCTTTCTCTTTCTTTTCTTCCTTCCTTCTTTTCTTCTTTTAATTCTTTTTTCCCTTCCTTCCTCTCTCTCTCTCTCTCCCTCCACGTAGTCCATTACTGTCTGCTATACCGGTAACAAATAGTTTTCAAACAGAAATTGCAAACTAACTCAATAGTTATATATTATTACAAAAATAACACATGTTTTTACCTGCCTCTTGCCTGTGTTACACCGAAAACTGCAAATTAAATTCCACATAAGTATTACATATCACAACTATTGTAGCTGTTGAGAGATGGTGGGATGTTTCTCTAATGCACTTCATATAAAAGTAAAATAAAATTCCCTCTTGTTTGCATGATTTGCTCACTTAATAGTTTCTCCATCATACCCCCCCCCCCTGCATTTTGGGCACAATTAAATCTCCATTAAATATGCTTTGAGAAAGGAAACAATCTGAAATGCATTATTAGAGGATTTTATTTTATTTTATTGCTACTGTTTTCAGCATGAAAGATCAATCAATCAATCAATATCAGAGAAGCACTAGAAATTTGCTCAGTTTATGGGGAGCCAGAAAGCCACAGATATGCATACAACCAAAACAAGATTGCAAGAGATTTTTTTTAAATGATCCATTGAATAATCAAATCAAGAAAGTCAATATTATTAAAGCTGAAGCTAAGCCTAGCTATTATTCATCACTTATATTTTGCTTCAAAACAACTACATTTTCCTTGTTGTTATCCACAGGAATAAATGGATCATAATAAGCACCTTGAAATGTGCTCTTATCTGGTGGAGTCCTGAAAAATTAATAGATGGGAAAGGTAATTACTTTTATAAATGTATAGTGGTTTGCTCATAACTAGGTGTAACTGATTTAAGTGTGACATTGTGGAAAGATTTAGTGCCATGTGAGAGGCCTGATTTCAACCACTTTTAATTGGAGATTCCTGCATCCAAGCTATGGAACTTCCTTCTGTACAAATAATTGCTGAAATGATGAACACAACTGGCCCAATTTTTGCTTGTGCACTAGTGAGGCCACACTTGGACTATTGTGTACAGTTGTGGTCACTACGATACAAAAAAGTTGCTGAAAGTGTGCAGAGAAGAAGCAACGAAGATGATTAAGGGACTGGAGGCTAAAATATATAAAGAATTGTTTCAGGAATCAGGTATGTCTACTTTAATGAAAAGAAGGCCTGGGGCTGATATGATAGCAATGTTCCAATATCTAAGGGGCTGCCATAAAGAAGAGGCGGTCAATCTATTCTCCATAGTGGGTGGAGCTAGCCGCCAAGAGTGGGTATTGGCACAGCCTTCTAGCCAATGATGACTGAGTCTGGAAAAGTATAAAAGGTGGCTCTAGGCCTAGATTCCCCCTCTTTTGACTCAGTCAAGCCAAAGACTAGTGCCTTTTCGATCCAACTTCAAAAGAGAATTGTTTAGAAAATATTTTCTACTAACATCTGGATTCCAAAAATTGTAAGTCTTCCCTGAACGAGCCCCCCCAGTGTTCGTCCTTCGCACTGGGGAGAAGGCAGCCTGGCCCTAGGCCGGCTGCTGCTCGCCCCTCCAGCCGAAGGCACTACGATACAAAAAAGTTGCTGAAAGTGTGCAGAGAAGAAGCAACGAAGATGATTAAGGGACTGGAGGCTAAAATATATAAAGAATTGTTTCAGGAATCAGGTATGTCTACTTTAATGAAAAGAAGGCCTGGGGCTGATATGATAGCAATGTTCCAATATCTAAGGGGCTGCCATAAAGAAGAGGCGGTCAATCTATTCTCCAAAGCACCTGAGGGCAGAACAAGAAGCAATGGATGGAAACTAATCAAGGAGAGAAACAACCTAGAAATAAGGAGAAATTTCTTGACAATGAGAACAATCAACCAGTGGAATGAAGTTGTGGATGGTCCATCACTGGAGGTTTTCAAGGAGAAACTGGACGACCTGGATAGCTGAATTGGACATCCAGTTATGAGACCACTGCCATTCCCCCGTAGATGTTTTGTATATAATTATGTGGATTGCATGTACATGTTTACTTCTCTTCTGTCATGTTCTCATCATAGGCCAGTGATGGCGAGGTGGCACACGGAGCCTTATCTGCCGGCACGCGAGCCGTTGCCCTAGCTCAACTCCAGCATGCATGTGCGTGCCGGCCAGCTGATTTTTGGCTTGTGTGGAGGCTCTGTGAGGGCATTTTAGGTTTCCAGAGGGCCTCCAGGGGGGTGTTTTCGCCCTCCCCAGGCTCCAGGGAAGCCTCTGGAGCCTGGGGAGGGCGAAAAAACGGGCCTACCAGGCCCACCGGAAGTCGGGAAATGGGCCATTTCCAGCCTCCAGAGGGCCTCTGCGGGGGCGGGAAAGGCCATTTTTGCCCTCCCCAGGCATTGAATTATAGGTGTGGGCACTCACACGTGCGTGACAGCGCGCATGCGCGCATTTTCGGCACCCGAGGGAAAAAAGGTTCGCCATCACTGTCATAGGCTAAATAAATAATAAGGGCCCTTCCCAGACCCAGTCTGAACTTCCTTCATTCCATATTAGTGTAACACTTAATTCTTTGCCCACAGATATATCAACTAACAGGGGAACTCTTAAGAATCCAACTTTCTGATCTTGGAGAAAGAAGAAAACGAATTCGGTGAGAAAGGAAAATGTTCTAAACTTCTCCTGCTGTCAGGTCTGGATGGGGGTGGTGGGGAGAGTATGTTGTATATTTGGTGGGTTGAGAGCTTAAGATAGTTTGGATGGCTGAGATTCCATTACCATGAAGGACACCTCTACTCTGGGTACTCACCACCCCCTTTGTCCTCCCCCTTGTTGCAAGAATGTTAAGCCCCTGCATTGCTTACCCCCGAAGCTTGACTGGGAAGGTACAAGAATACTTTCACCTTCAATTTCAACATCTGAACAATATTCTTGCACTCCAGATCTTCTGTCACCTGCTTAGCCCGTCCTCGAAATCCCACCCCACTTGGTTTTTCGCCCCATACTCGGCCAGACTCTACCATCTGTTCTTGGATCACGCATGGTGCAAAGGAGGAATGTTTCTCCTCAGCTACCAAGGAGACAATGAACATAAGGGTGAGATCATCCGACGACACGGGGTGAGGTATCAGCAGTATGCTGATGATACCCAGTTGTACATCTCCACCCCGTCTCAATTCAGGGAAGCAGTGGATGTGATGTGCCGATGCCTGGACGATGTTAAGGTCTGGATGGGAATGAACAGGCTCAAGCTCAACCCTGACAAGACCGAGTGGCTATGGATATTGCCTCCTAGGGACTTTGCCGACTGCCCCTCCTTGGTTCTCGGGGGAGAGAAATTAACTCCCTCGGAACAGGTTCGCAATTTGGGTGTTCTTCTAGACCCACAGCTAAAATTGGATCAACATCTATCAGCTGTGGCTAGGAGGACCTTTGCACAGGTTCACCTGGTGCACCAATTGTGACCTTACTTGGAGAGAGAGGCCTTACTCATGGTCACTCATGCCCTCATCACCTCACGTCTGGATTACTGTAATGCGCTCTACATGGGGCTACCCTTGAAGAGTATCCGGAGACTGCAATTGGTGCAAAATGCAGCTGCGCGAGCCGTAGTGGGTGTTCCAAGGTACACCCACGTAACACCTATTCTCTGCCAGCTGCATTGGTTGCCCATTAGTCTCCGGATGCAATTTAAGGTGTTGGTTTTGACCTTTAAAGCCCTACATGGCTCAGGACCTGCGGGACCGCATCCTACCGCATATCTCCCTACGACCAGTTAGGTCCCACAGAGTTGGTCTCCTCCGGGTCCCTTCAGCCAAGCAATGTCGGCTGGCGGGCCCACGGGGGAGAGCCTTCTCTGTGGGAGCTCCGGCTCTCTGGAGCCAACTCCCCCCGGAGATCCGGACTATTCCCACCCTGCTGGCCTTCCGTAAAGCCATTAAAACATGGCTCTTCCGGCAGGCGGGGTGATATTGAGATCCATCCCCCATGTATGAATGTTGATGTGTTTTTAATTTGTTGTAACTTTTTAATCATTTTATGTTTTATATTGTTCTTATATTATGCTGTACGCCGCCCTGAGTCCCATGGGAGTTGGGCGGCCTATAAGAACCATTAATAAAATAAATAAATAAATGAGAAAAGTTAAAATGCATTTTCCTCAAGAAGAAAATATTCGTAGCTCGGGGTTGAACTGTGGGGTCCTTGGTGTTCTCTGAGCTTGGAGGTTTCCTCGCAGACATTTCATTACCAAACTAGGTAACATCAACAGTGCTGGAAGCCACCTAACACTGATGATGTTACCTAATCTGGTAATAAAATGTCTGCGAGAAAATTCACCAAGCTTGGAGACCACCAAAGACCCGACAGATTTCCTCAGCCTGGCACCTCCAAGTGTGTTAAATACCATGGCTCAGTATTTAAGTCTAGGCCAGTGCATTTAGGGACTTGGAGAAGCCAAGGTGAGGTCAAAGAGTTGGCTATGACCTGGGAATCTCCAATATTATCTCCATCATGAAATCATGAGAACTTAGCTTGGACCACAAGAGACCGGCATTCCATTTTCTGCTCAGCTTTAAAATGAAAATGAACACCTTTCAGCAAGTATAAGCCTAATCTATTTCACAAGGCATTGAGAGGATAGAAAGGGATAATCTCCTATAACCCATGGAGAAAGGCCGAGATGTCCACATATGAACGCACATCAGTATTTCCCAGCTCCATGCAGGAGTTTTGCATGGATTTAGTGTGATGTAATATTAATGTGAGGCAAGGATCTCTATCCCAGAGACTAATGCTGTGCTAGTCCTTCCAATGAGGTGCTTTATGACAGAGTTCTCCAACCTTGGCAACTTTAAGACTTCTGGACTTCAACTCCCAGAATTCCTCAGCCAAACATGCTGGAACCTTGACAGTTTTAAGACTTCTGGACTTCAACTCCCAGAATTCCTCAGCCAAACATGCTGGAACCTTGACAGTTTTAAGACTTCTGGACTTCAACTCCCAGAATTCCTCAGCCAGACATGAGGAATTCTGGGAGTTGAAGTCCAGAAGTCTTAAAAATGACCAAGGTTGGCTTTATGATACGTAACAGAGAAGCCAAGTATCTCTTCTTGAAGCATTTCAGCAGGTGTCTACAGAGATTCTCAATCATCCAAGTCAGGGGTCCCCAAACGTGGCAACTTTAAGACTTGTGGACTTCAACTCCCAGAATTCTCCAGCCAGCTATGCCAAGTTAAAGTTAAAGTCTTAAAGTTGCCAAGTTTGAAGACCTCTGATCCAAGTCATGGTTGTCCCAAAGATGTTTTCTCCAAAAGGAAAGCAGACCTTTTTTTGCTGTTTTCTTTGAAAACGTTTCGCTTCTCGTTCAAGATGCTCCTTCTCTTCAGAACTCAAGCTATCTGAACTGAAGAAGCTTCTTGGATGAGAAATGAAATGTTTTCAAAGAACAGTCCAGTTGCCTTGTGAAAACAAAAAATATTTGGGATATGTCTACGGAGATTCTCAGTCATCCAGATCATGGTTGTCCCAAAGGTGCTTTCTCAAGAGGCAACTGGACTTTCTGTTGTTGTTGTTGTTGTTGTTGTTGTTGTTTTCTTTAAAGACATTTTGCTTCTCATCCAAGATACTTCTTCAGAGCTGAAGAAGCTTCTTGGATGAGAAGCGAAACATCTTCAAAGAAAAACCAAAAAGTCCAGTTGCCTCTTGAGAAAGCACCTTTGGGAGGAATATCTAGATTGGATATCCAAGAAATAGATGTAGACCAGCGGTTCTCAACCTGTGGGTCGCGACCCCTTTGGGGGTCGAACGACCCTTTCACAGGGGTCGCCCAAGACCATCGGCAAACACATATTTCCGATGGTCTTAGGAACCGAGACACCGCTCCTCTATCCGTCTCCAGGCGGGTCCACCCACATGCAAATAGAGTACTGCAAAAAAAAAAAAATCTGTACCATGGGAACTTCTGAGCATGCACAGAAGCCAAATTTCCGGCATTGCACATGCGTCACCATCTTGTTTTTGGCTTTTTTTTTTGCAATTTAAAAAAAAATTGGCACTGAGCATGCGTAAAGTGCATGCGCGCCCATGAGGCACGGCCACCCAGGGCAGGAGGAAGCGAACCGGCAGCGAGGTAAGTTAGAACCCACCCCTGAGTTTCCTAATAATTTTATTATTTTATGGTTGGGGGTCACCACAACATGAGGAACTGTATTAAAGGGTCGCAGCATTAGGAAGGTTGAGAACCACTGATGTAGACTGAGACTTAAGAGAGGAATGTGGGAGGCAAGTAAAAAAAAAAAGCATAGCAATTAAAGTGTTGAAGCGGACAAGAGACGATGGGTAGATGATCTTTATCTTTATTGTTGCTCTGATTCGCCTTTCCGTTTTCCTCCTCTTTATTTTAAAGCATAGCAATCAAAGTACGAAGCGGACAAGAGATGATGGATGGAGGATTCCTCTTTTTTTGTTGCTGTTCTGAGTTGCTTTCCCCCTTTCTCTCCCTCTCTGTTCTTTTTTTTCCTTCTTCTTTTCTGTTTCTAGGCAGGTGACATGGTTAGAATTTAGACAAGAAAGAAAAAGTTTCTTAATAAAGGGTGACATGATTAAAAGCTAGAATAAGTGATTGAAATAAAGGGAATATTAATGTATACATTTTTATTTGATAAAATGAAAGTAATAATGAGAAATAGGTGGAATCATGGAATAATGATAGATTGTAATCTAATATAGATGTGTATTGTTATTAGAAATACATAAGTTGATTGAATGTAATAATGATGTTTAATCTGATCAGTTTCATATGTATTGGAATGTATGGCGCCCAGGTGCCACACTGTTCACACATTGATTTGTCATTTTTATTTAAAAAAAAACCTTGAAAAAAAAAAGAAAAAAAGAAAAACCACCTTTGGGACATCTTTGGGAAATTTCAGCAGGTGCAATTTTTCCAGGCTCAAGGGCCTGCTTTGGCAGCCGGCATGTAGAAGAACCCAAGATCAATCACTTCCAGAAGCTTGGAAAATTGGTGGCTGGTTTACAAATTTGGAAAGTGCTGGGATGGTGTTTCCCCAGGATATCCCCAAGGAAATATTTTCTGAAGGATTTGCACTTTGTAATGGAGACCCTGCCTTCATCGTCAGCTCTTGTTTTAGCAACATTTTAGCGTTCCATTCTTCTGCTATCTTTTAAGAAAATTTCTAGTAATTCTTGTCTGTCAACAAGGCAATATTATGTGCTAGCTCCAGAGGCGAACGAGAGCGCAGTGTTGGGTAAAGTACTGAATTATACAATTTTATTGATGCTTTTGGAGTCAGCAGAATCTGAATAAGCCATGATGAAATAACATGACGTGTGAAACATGATAACTTTGCACAAAGCATGCACGTCAGAACTTGCTATCGTGACAGTGAATGTAGGCATGTAAGTCACATCGTTTGCATCACAAATTCATTCGGGTTTTCCCGAAGACCCTGTGCGTATACAGGTAATCCTCGACTTACAATCGCAATTGAGCCCAACATTTCTGTTGTTAAGTGAGTTTTGCCCTGTTTTATGACCTTTCTTTCCACATTCGTTAAGTGAATCACTGCAGTGGTTAAGCTAGTAACATGGTTGTTAAATGAGTCTGGCTTCCCCATTGACTTTGCTTGTTGGAAGGTCGCAAAAGGGGATCACATGATCCTGGGACACTGCAACCGTCATAAATATGAGTCAGTTGCCAAGCATCTGAATTTTGAGCAAGTGACCATGGGGTCGTAAGTACTGTTCCCTCTAAGGTGCGCGGCCGCGCACATAATGAGAGAACACCGCGCGGAAGTTTCTAATTTCCGCACGGCATTTTCTAATGGCAGAGACTGCACGCCTGCGCGGCCGCACACATGAAAAGAAAACACCGCGCGGCACTTTTTAACTGCCGTGCGCCGTTTTCTAATTTTACAGGGAACATTGGTCGTAATCTGCAACGGTCGTAAACAGAGGTGGTATTCTGCCGGTTTGAACTGGTTCGGGCGAACTGGTAGCGGCAACTGGACGTAATGCCGTCCTATTTAGCCATGTTTTCGAGCCTAGGCACATGCGAGCGCTCACATTTGCGAACTGATAGGGAAGGTAAGTGAATACCACCCCGGTCGTAAGTGTGAAAAACAGTCATAAGTCACTTTTTTCAGTGCCTTTGTAACTTCGAACGGTCACTAAATGAACTGTTGTAAGTAAAGGACTATCTGCAACACAGAGAAATTTCCATGGACTGGACGTTGTTTTCTAGAAGTCTATTTCTGCTTAAAATTAACTTAGCCTAACTTAGAATAGTGAAGTAGCAACTCAAAATTACTGGAAGGGGAATTTTTACTCTATTCATACAGAAAATTATTCTGTTTACTTAAAAGACCTGAGGGATCCTGATTTAGTTCTTGAGAAAGTCCTGCCGAAGTTCCTGGTGAGCAAGAAGGGAAAAGAGGCCTGTTTTTAATTGTTAAATGCCATTTACCGGTATTTAAATGCTGTTCTTGTTCTTTCTCTGACTTAGAAATTGGCTGGAATGTTGAACAATAGATACTCTTCAAGCCAGGGCTACAAGCAATTAGAACAATGCAAGGAGTAATTAGAAGGTGGATAATTAAAACTTGCCTGCTTAGCAGAAATTCGCTAAAAGACGCGGAAAGAATGCTTTCAAGCAAAAACATCAAGAGAACTTCTGGTATCTACCATCTACGCGGCGTTGAAAAAAGTAAACGTGAAAATCTTAGGAATGTAGGACTCAATTTATTGGGCCAAATGGCCCAGTTTTGCAAAAATCTTACCAAAAACTCTAGAGTGACAAAACAGGCCAACTACGTTTCTGCAGTCGAGTGTCTTTCTGTAAGATTTGAAGTATATTACAGTATAAAATATTTTTTTTAAATGCTTGTTTCGTTAAAAAAAGAAAGAAAGAAACATTCCCATTCCTAAGAGGTCTGTAAGGGGCGTGCATAAGCGCACCATCGTGCCTACCGTGTCTAATTTTTACCTATACATACTTTGCTTTTGTTTATGTTTATATCATACCTGTTATCTTGTACACGTGTTGACAAAATAAATGAATGAATGAATGAATGAATGAATGAATGAATAATAACTTTAAGATGCCCTGAGCATTGAGCCCTGTCCTTCTGTCCTATTGTCTAATTTTTATCTATACATACTTTGCTTTTGTTTATGTTTATATCATACCTGTTATCTTGTACACGTGTTGACAAAATAAATGAATGAATGAATGAATGAATGAATGAATGAATAATAACTTTAAGATGCCCTGAGCATTGAGCCCTGTCCTTCTGTCCTATTGTCTAATTTTTATCTATACATACTTTGCTTTTGTTTATGTTTATATCATACCTGTTATCTTGTACACGTGTTGACAAAATAAATAAATAAATGAATGAATGAATGAATAATAACTTTAAGATGCCCTGAGCATTGAGCCATGTCCTTCTGTCCTATTGTCTAATTTTTATCTATACATACTTTGCTTTTGTTTATGTTTATATCATACCTGTTATCTTATACACGTGTTGACAAAATAAATAAATAAAAAATAAATAAATAATAACTTTAAGATGCCCTGAGCATTGAGCCTGAACATTATTTTGATATGTTTTCCAGACAAAACTCTTAAGAGGTCTTTGGTTCTAAAAACAGTTGTTAGTTCTCCTTCACTGAGCCGAGGTGGCGCAGTGGTTAGAGTGCAGCACTGCAAGCTACTTCAGCTGACTGCTAGCTGCAGTTCGGCGGTTCAAATCTCACCGGCTCAAGGTTGACTCAGCCTTCCATCCTTCCGAGGTGGGTAAAATGAGCACCCAGATGGTTGGAGGCAATATGCTGACTCTGTAAACCTCTTAGAAAGAGGGCTGTAAAGCACTGTAAAGGGGTATATAAGTCTAAGTGCTATTGCTATTGCTCTAGTGCAGAGGTCTTCAAACTTGGCAACTTTAAGACTTGTGGACTTCAACTCCCAGAATTCTCCAGTCAGCTGGGAGTTGAAGTCCACAAGTCTTAAAGTTGCCAAGTTTGAAGACCTCTGCTTTGGTGGGGAAAAAATGTTTTTTTTTAAAACGGAGGAGTGATTGAATGACTGATGCCAATATTAGTTCGAATTTTCCTTGCAATTTTATTACTAATGTAAATTTGAACTATTCATAATAATTATTTATAAGCAGCTAAAGTTTGTTATGAACCAAAGCAAGAATAAATTCCATCAACAACCATTTTGGAATCCAGAATTGTTATTTTTTTTCCTTAACCGGTATTTAATATTTGCAAGAGAGGTTAAGAGTTAAAGGAAATTGTCATCTCTGCCTTTTCAAAGAAAATGTAGGGTCTGAAGAATCTAAATCCAATCTCCAAAGTGGTACTTGAGTTCCATTTTCATTAACTTAAGTTCTATATTGATTTTCTTCCCCCCCCCCCCAATGGTCGATACTCACGACTCATATTCCATTCAACAATTCATCATTTGAAATTTTATTTTGTAGATTTATTGCAATTGTGTCTTTTAATGGTTGAGTTGAGATGGAGAGAACCAGGGGTTCTGACTTACCTCGCTGCCAGTTCACTTCCTCACGCGCCGCGTGGGCAAGCGCACACATGCACAGCAGGGGTGGGTTCCTGCCGGTACGCTCTTACCTGTTTTTCGCCGCAGAACCGAAGAAGGCGGTGGCGTTTGCGGCGCGGGGCTTCCCTCGCCCGCTTTCCCCCACCCGCCTAGATGCCGCCATTTGCGTTCTTTTGCCCTCTGCGCATGCGCAAAGCATTCTGCTTGCGCAGAGGGCAAAAGAACACAAATGCCAGCATCCAGGCCGGCAGGGGAAAGCCCCGCGCTGCGAACGCCATCGCCTTCTTCGGTTCTGCAGCGAAAAACAGGTAAGAGCATACCGGCAGGAACCCACCCCTGATGCACAGTGCTAAAAACAAGATGGCGCAGCCTACGGCACCACCGCGAGAGCAGGTTTGGAGGCATGTCCAGCCGGCCATCGCTGCCGGTTTGGCGAGTGGGGTAAAATGAGGACCCAGATTGTTGGGGGCAATATAAATATGCATTGCTTACTGGTGTAAACCGCTTAGAGAGTGCTTGCACTGTGAGGCGGTATATAAATCTCACTAAATAAATAAATAAATAAATAAAATTCCCACTACCGGTTCTAAAGAACCGGTCCAAACCGGCAGGAACCCACCTCTGAAGGGAACCCATTAGTTTCTAATGGACCTGAAAATATAGGAGAGGGGGAACAAGCCGCTGTGCATTTTGGAAAAAAGATCTGACTTGTTCTCAAAGTGAACATGTAGTCCTCGACTTACAACAGTTCGTTTAGTGACTGTTCAAAGTTACAACGGCACTGGAAAATGTGACTTATGACTGTTTTTCATAATTACAACCTTTGCAGCATCCCCATGATCGTGTGATCAAAATTCAGACGCTTGGCAACTGACTCCTATTTATGACGGTTGCCATGTCCCGGGGTCATGTGATTCCTTTTTGCGACCTTCTGACAAGCAAAGTCAAAGGGGAAACCAGATTCACTTAACAACCAGGTTACTAACTTATCAACTGCATCGATTCGCTTAACAGCAATAGCAAAAGTCATAAAACTTCACAAATGTGCCACTTAGCAACCGAAATTTTGGGCTCAATTGGTGTCCGAAGTCAAGGACTAGCTGCAGTATATTATCCTATCTCAGGGGTCCCCAAACTTGGCAACTTTAAGACCTGTGGACTTCAACTCCCAGAATTCTCCAGCCAGCATAGCTGGCTGGAGAATTCTGGGAGTTGAAGTCCACAGGTCTTAAAGTTGCCAAGTTTGAAGACCTCTGTCCTATCTCTTCTCAATGGCTTCCCCACAGTTGCTATCTCCCATAGTTTATTTGCATGCTACCATACTGATTTATTTTATAAATCACTTGTAAGGATTATGGAGGTATGTGCAGCATTTGAAATATTCGAAAACATTGCAAAATGTCTAAATTTGTTTAATAACAATTGTCAGAAGGGTAGACAAAACAGTGCGGAAAGTGGACAAGGTAGCGCCTGGAAAGAAGCGGAAGAGAGGAGAAAGAACTGGAGAAAAATCATAAAATACAGAGATCTGTAAACAGAAATACAACCACTGTCACAAAAGAAAGTAAAAATAACACCAATAGTAACTGGAGAACCATTTGAACTCTATCAGCATTGAAAAAAATCACCATCTGTCAATTGCAAAAGGCAGCTTTACTTGGAACAGCTTACATCCTGTGACAAGACTCTTAGTATTATTATTAAATAACAGTTCCTTATCCCAGGTCTTTGGGAAGGACGCCACAGGTGGACAAAAATGCCAAATTCAGCCTAAACACCTGGCTATGCAATAAAAGCATAATAATGAATTACATATTTTCCAATAAAACACTTGTCTAGCATCTGCCTGAATAGTAGTGCTATTTTGATCTGCAATGCCAAATGCTCCATTTTGTAAAAAGATAAAATGAAGGTTTCCCCTGTCCAGTTGTGTCCGACTCTAGGACTCGGTGCTCACCTGTTTCTTAGCCAGCATTGTCCAAAGACAATGGGGTCATGTGGCCAGCATGACTATACACCAAAGGCACAGGGAACGCTGTTACTTTCTCACCAAAGTGGTATCTATTTATCTACTCGCATCTACATGCTTTCGAACTGCTAGGTGGGCAGAGCTGAGGCAGGAACAGGAGCTCACCCATTGCGCGGCACTCGTTTTTCAAATCTGGACTGTCAGCTTTTCAGCTGACAAGCTCAGCATTTTAACCGCTGCGCCATTGCATCCCCTATTTTGTAAAACCCATCTCTTCTGACCTGGCTCCCAAACACGACAAGCACACTGTTTGTAACTAAACATTCCCTTTATTAGGAGCATCAGCAGCCCTGGCCCAGAGTCTCTCTCTCTCTCTCTCTCTCTCTCTCTCTCTCTCTCTCTCTCTCTCTCTCTCTCTCTCTCTCTCTCTCATAGCAGGCTAATGAAGACACTAAGTGCCTGTGGGAAGTGACGCTCGCTCCCTTTCCCCCTGAAATGGTCCCAACACTCTCTCTCCCCACACTCGTAAAGGAAGTCCTGGAAGGAAGTGCTCGCTCATTTCCAGCATCACACACACACACACACATGCACACACACGCTCAGAAGGTGCGCCGACTCTCAGTGCCGCAGATTCCACGAAAGAATTCTGACAGGATTCACATGTTCGGACTATGAGTGGCTAACCGACAGGGAGACGAATAATTGTCTGCCACACCTATTTGTCCCCGCCCCCTGCCTTTTATCCCCAGAGTTAAGGTGGGGCTTAACTAGCAGCAGTGGCTCGTCCGTCCCGATGACCGGCCCATAGCATCCCGCTGCTCTCCTCTCCTTTGCCTTCTGCACATCAGGCACGGGACCCAGCTGTTCCCCCTCTTCCTCATCAGCCACCTCCAGACCTGGGGGCTGTTGCCTCTCCATCTGAGGGCTGATGGATGGCCCAGGCTCCACCTCTGTCTCTATCTCTGACAGCTCCATTCCCCTTTTCCCCTCAGAGCTCTCCAATTGCCTTGATGCTGGCCCTGACTCCCACTCCACCTTCTCCACTGATTCGGCTGCCGGCAGGCCACACCACCATCAGAAAATAGGTAACTTCTAGTTGTCTGGAATATTAGATATTTACCACAACTAATATTTCCGGATGTACTACCGTACATAGAGGTAAATTGATGGCACCAGCCTTGGGAAGTCAAGTATTCATGTCGGGGGACTGAGAAAATTCTGTGTCGCTTCCTGTTTTCTCAAGGACAATCTCCTCATGAAGATTAAAATGAATAAATCAAGAGCCTTGGTCACTTTGATGGAGTGTCTGCTTTAGCTTGGAGCTTTTAGACTTCTGCTCCTTTGGGCAGTTATCTGTCTTGGTCAAATCACATTGGGATAGGGTCTCCTGCTTGAGCAGGGGGTTGGGCTAGAAGTTCTTAAAAACCTCCAGTGTTGGAGCACCCACAACTTCTGGAGGCAAGTCGTTCCCTTGGTTTATTGTTCCCACTGTCAGGAAATTTCTCCTTAGTTCTAGGTTGGTTCTCACCTTGATAAATTTCCATCCATAACAACCCCTTGATCCTGCAAGCCACTTTTGCATTATGGGGTGCTGTCTAAGCTTGGTGGTTTTCTTTCAAGTGCTGATGTCACCTACTTTTGGTAGTGAAACATCTGCCAGAAAACCTCCAAGCTTTGAGAGAACCAAGAACCCAACCGTTCAACCCTGAGCTACAAATAACGGCTGCTGGAATTGGGTATGTCTAGTTTGATGAAAAGGACTAGGGGGGACATGATAGCAGTGTTCTGATATCTGAAAGGCTGCCACAAAGAAGAGGGAGTCAACCTATTCTCTAAAGCACCTGAAGGCAGGACAAGAAGCAATGGATGGAAACTAATCAAGGAGAGAAGCAACTTTGAACTAAGGAGGAATTTCCTGACAGTTAGAACAATTAACAACAGTGGAACAACTTGCATCCAGAAGTTGTGAATGCTCCAACACTGGAAGAAGACATTGGACAACCATTTGTCTGAAATGGTATAGGGCTTCCTGCCTGAGAAGGGGGTTGGACTAGAAGACCTCCAAGGTCCCTTCCAACTCAAGTTATTCTATATTCTTTTCCATCGGTAACTTTTGCATTTTTACACACTGCATTCCGCTCTATTTATGAAAACTCCGCTTAACCAAAACCTAGTTATCCTTTCCTGCTCAGGCATATACGTGCCTTGAACTCCAGCCAGGAGGTCCCGTGATCTGTGGCAATTGAGAACTCGCACCTGCTCTTCATCCCACCCTCTCCGCAGCTGAAAGTCATGGAAAACTCTAGAAGGCTGCAAAGGGGCCATATGGACACCTGGTCTCTGCGTTGAAGAAGAGACGTCTGTTGTAAAGAGAGAGAAACAATGCACCACAAGAGGAAGGGTGGGAATAAAAAAGCCCCAGTTTGCAGTCTTTCATTCTGCGTTATGACTGAATTGGAGGTGAGACAAAGGATAACCAGACAAATAAATAGTATGTATTCAGGTGTGGTTTTTTAAAAAAGATTACCTCAGGATAATATACAAGAGGAAAAAGAGCCGAGAGGTGCTCCATAAATCCCAGTTTCCTCCAATTTAAAAAACTGCCATAAGGTTCTGGGCAGAGGAGACCACGGAGAAAATTAACGGCCAAGGTTACCGCAGATGCAATAAGTCTAGGGATCAATAATGCTTAGATACTTGCAGCTGTGTTTTTTTAGTGCTACCTCTGATAATGATCAGACTAAATTCTCCTGTCACATTTCCGAACAGAGAAACAAGTTCAGAAATGAATCCATGCAATCCAAATCAGTTCAAACAGATTTATTTATTTATTTTTTGTGTGCTACTCTTGGCCGAGTGATCTCTCGAGCCATTAATCTGTTCATTCGGAGCTTCGCTGAGTTCATAATTTTTATTCTTGATGCAAATCAGTGGTGGGATTCAATTTTTTTTACTACCGGTTCTGTGGGCATGGCTTGGTGGACGTGGCAGGGGAAGGATACTGTAAAATCCCCATTCCCACCCCACTCCAGGGGAAGGATATTGTAAAATCTCCATTCCCTCCCGATCAGCTGGGACTCGGGTGGCAGAGAATAGATGAGGGCAGGGCCAGTCAGAGGTGGTATTTTACTGGTTCTCCGAACTACTCAAAATTTCCGCTACCGCTTCTCCAGAACTGGTCAGAACCTGCTGAAACTCACCTCTGATGCAAATAGGCATCCAGGAAGATTCGGGCGGGATATCTACATAGGTAGTCCTCAATTTATGACCCCAATTGAGCCCAACGTTCCTGTTGCTAAGTGAAGCTTTGGTCACCCTGATGGATGATCTCTGGCGAGCCCGGGATGGAGGTCACTCCTCCATCCTGGTGCTACTTGATCTCTCAGCGGCTTTCGATACCATTGACCATGGTATCCTTCTGCGCCGACTCGGCGAGATGGGAGTAGGAGGCACTGTTTTACGGTGGTTCTCCTCCTACCTCTCCGATAGGATGCAGTCGGTGTTGACAGGGGGTCAGAGGTCAGCTCCTAGGCCCCTGACTTGTGGGGTGCCTCAGGGCTCGGTCCTCTTGCCTATCCTGCTTAACATCTACATGAAACCGCTGGGTGAGATCATCCGACGACACGGGGTGAGGTACCAGCAATATGCTGACGATACCCAGTTGTACATCTCCACCCCGTGTCAGTTCAGGGAAGCAGTGGATGTAATGTGCCGTTGCCTGGACGATGTTAGGGTCTGGATGGGAATTTATTTATTTTATTTATTTTATTTTATTTAGGATTCTTATATGCCGCCCTACAGAATGAATAGGCTCAAGCTCAATCCTGATAAGACTGAATGGCTGTGGATATTGCCCCCTAGGGATTATGTCGACTGCCCCTCCTTGGTTCTTGGGGGAGAGAAATTAGCTCCCTCGGAACAGGTTCGCAATTTGGGTGTTCTCCTAGATCCACAGCTAAAATTGGAGCAACATCTGTCAGCTGTGGCTAGGGGGACCTTTGCACAGGTTCGCCTGGTGCACCAATTGCGACCCTACTTGGAGAGGGAGGCCTTACTCACAGTCACTCATGCCCTCATCACCTCACGGCTGGATTACTGTAATGCGCTCTACATGGGGCTACCCTCAAAGAGTATCCGGAGACTGCAATTGGTGCAAAATGCAGCTGCGCGAGCTGTGGTGGGTGTTCCCAGATACACCCACGTAACACCCATTCTCCGCCAGCTGCATTGGCTGCCCATTAGTCTCCGGACACAATTTAAGGTGTTGGTTTTGACCTTTAAAGCCCTACATGGCTCAGGGCCAGGTTACCTCCGGGACTGTATCCTACAACATACCTCCCTACGACTGGTTAGGTCCCAGAGAGTTGGCCTCCTCCAGGTCCCATCAACCAAGCAATGCCGGTTGGTGGGACCATGGGGGAGAGCCTTCTCTGTGGGAGCTCCGGCTCTCTGGAACCAACTCCCCCCAGAGATCCGGATTACCCCCACCCTACTGGCCTTCCGTTAAGCCATGAAGACATGGTTCTTCCTGCAGGCGGGGTGAAATAGATCTGAACTCCCCCATGGATGATAGTTTTTAATTTTTGTAATTTTTGTAATTGTTTTTATTGTATTTATGTTTGTTCTTTTTGTTGTACGCCGCCCTGAGTCCTACAGGATTGGGCGGCCTATAAGAACAATAAATTAAATTAAATTAAATTAAACATTTGTTAAGTGAATTTTGCCCCATTTTACGGCCTTTCTGGCCACAGTTGTTAAGTTGAATCCCTGCAGTGGTTATGTTAGTAACATGGTTGTTAAGTGAATCTGGCTTCCTCATCGACGTTGCTTGTCAGATGGTCACAAAAGAGGATCACATAACCCTGTGACAGTGCAAGTCAGTCAGTTGCCAAGAATCTGAATTTTGATCATGTGACCATGGGGCTATTGCAATGGTCATAAATGTGAAAAACGGTCATAAGTGCCTTTTCTCAGTGCCGTTGTAACTTTGAACTGTCACTAAATGAACTGTTGTAAGTCAAGGACTACATATATACATATATACATATACATACATATACATACATACATACATATGAAAGATAAAGGTTTCCCTGTCTAGTTGTGTGTGATTCTAGGGCAGGCGTGTCAAACTCTATTTCTTTGAGGGCCGGATCAGCATTGTACGTCTCCTCCGCAAGCCGGCAGGGGGGTGGGGGAGACTGGACAGATGCCTCCTGCAGCACCCTGCTAGCCAAAACAGGGCACGGGGGGGGCATGTGCAGCCCCCCCATGCCTCATTTTTGCCCTGGACGGCCTCCTGCAGCACTTTGCTGCCCAAAACGGGGCACTGGGGTTTTGGCTGGCAGAGTGCTGCAGGAGGCCGTCCAGCCCAAAAACGGAGTGCCGCCCCCCCCCCGAGTGTGGCCTCTCTGCACCCCGTTTTGGCTGCCAGAGGCCCCACGGCCTGGTCCTTTGCTATTTCCAGGCCGGCCTCGTGAGCCAGATTTAAGCACCACGCAGGCCAGATGCGGCCCACCACCCTTGAATTTGACACCCCCCATGTTCTAAGGGCATAACACTCATTTCAATTTTTTGCCTGAGGAAGCCAGCGTTGTCCAAAGCCAATTTCCATGGTCAAGTGGCCAGTACGGTTACACGCCAAAGGGTGCATGGAATGCTGTTACCTTCCCACCAAAGTGGTACCTATTAATCTACTCGCATTCAAATGCTTTTGAATTGCTAACTGGGCAGGACCTGGAGCAAGGAAGGAGAGCTCACCCCATCACGCTAGGCGCTCGGGTCTCGAACCCCTGCCATCAGCCCTCCAGCTGACAAGCTCAGCATCTTTTAACTGCTGAGCCATCGCGCCCCGTCTACATACAGTACATACGAACAATCTAATCTTAAGCAGAAGGATTGACTTCCCCAGGAATAATGGCCTAATATATAGGCATTGAATTTGCACATTTTTAAATACATCTTTAATTGAGATGTATTTTGTTCGATAGATTATTATGCCCAGCTACATCTGTATGCTGGGAATACTTATATGTATAAACTATCTACCTACCTCTCTATATAAGGCTGCGGTCATACTGGAAGAGAACGGCTAAAGATGAAAAATGATTATAATAAGGCACCCTGAGAAAATTCCTAGGGGCATCCAGATGTAATCTCACTATCCGATTTCTCACAGCCCTCACCAGGGCTTCTCTTTCTGCATCAATGGCTTGAAATAATTTATATTTGGGCTCTAATGCAGAGAAAGATAGGAGGGAAGACAAGGAAGAGCCGAAAGAGGAATGGACTCAGCTACAGCGATGATGAATGTATAGTTGGAAGAATGGCAAGACCAGTGACAGAACCAACGTGGAGAAGATCTGTCTGTGTGGTCGCTGAATCAACAATACCTTGAGGGCACATAATCAATCGAACCTTCTTTACTATGGGTTACTTCAACTCTTCATCAGAATGAATATAATAGTGCAGATAGTCCTTGACCTACGACCACAATTGAGCCCAAAATTTCCGTTGCTAAGTGAAACTGTTAAGTGAATTTTGCTCCACTTTTACCTGTCTCGGCATAGATGTTAAGGGAACCATTCCAGTGGTCAAGTTAGTAACACAGTTGTTAAGTGAATCTGGATTTCCATTGGTTTTGCTTCAGAGGTGGGATTCAAATTTTTTTGCTACAGGTTCTGTGGGCGTGGCTTGGTGGGCGTGGCAGGGGAAGGATACTGTAAAATCTCCATTCCCTCCCCACTCCAGGGGAAGGTTACTGCAAAATCCCCATCTCCTCCCGATCAGCTGGGACTGAGAATAGATGGGGCAGAGAATAGATGGGGGCAGGGCCAGTCAGAGGTGGCATTTACCGGTTCTCCAAACTACTCAAAATTTCCACTATCGGTTCTCCAGAACTGGTCAGAACCTGCTGAAACCCACCTCTGCTTTGCTTGTCAGAAGATCGCAAAAGGGGATCACGTGACCCTGGGACACTGCAGCCGTCATAAATACGAGCCCATTGCCAAGCATCTGAATTTAGATCATGTGACCGTAGGGATGCTGCAATGGTCTTAAGTGTGAAAAACGGTCATATGTCATTTGTTTCAGTGCCGCTGTAACTTCGAACGGTCACTAAATGAACTGTTGTAAAGACTACTTTTAATAATAAAGATAGTACCAGTAGTAATGGGTGCCTCAGGGGCAATCCCAAAACATCTGGAGCTTGAACACCATCGACACTCATCTCCAACAGTCAATTACAAAAGGCAGCTTTGTTTAGAACAGCTTACATCTTGAGGTGGTACCTTTAACACCATCAAACATCAGATGAGCCCTGGTGGCGCAGTAGTTAGATCAAGTATTGCAGGCTAACTCTGCCAACTGCCAGACTGGCTTCCGAGATCGGTAAAATGAAGATGTCAACTTGCAAAGCATCCCTGGCCTGCTTTCGAGTTGCCATAGGCAAGGGGGATGGGAAAACGAACTTGCAGCTACGGCGAAGCAGCACGGCAGCCAAAAACAAAAGCACATTCCAGACATATCTCTGTCAAGGCTGTCTCCCGGGGTTACCCACAGTGGCCGGAGGGGAGTGATCTCTACAACCCGCGAAATTGCTTCGTTGGTGAATGTGGCTGATGACACATCCTGGGGGGGAGGGGGGAAACAGGGTGAAGCCTGGGCCGTAAATTAAGTGGGGTCAGAGTTGGCTTCACTTGGAACGTGCAGACATGAAGCTCCTAATAAATAACTGGATTTCTTTTGAAGCTTGGCTTGAGGCTCATTATTTAATTAGGGCATCGGTCAGAACTCTGAAAGCGGACCCAGATTGTTGGGGGCAATATGCTGACTCTGTAAGCCGCTTAGAGGAGGCTGTAAAGCACTATGACGCGGTACATACGTCTAACTGCTATTGCTATTGCTATCAACATCTGCCTATGTTCAGTCCTTGGGAAGATGGATGGATAAAAATGCCAAATCCAGTCTAAACATCAACTAACCATAATAATAATTTCTTTAATCTACACTGCCCAACTTCCAGCAAATCTGGGTGGTGAAATATAAAGGTAAAGGATTCCCTGTTAATCGTGTCTGACCCTAGGGCACGGTACTCATCTCCATTTTTTGGCTGAGGGAGCCAGCATTGTCCAAAGACAATTTCCATGGTCATGTAGCCAGCATGGATATACGCCAAAGGCGCACAGAACGCTATTACTTTCCCACCGAAGTGGTACCTATTTATCTACTTGCATTTGCATGCGAGCGGGCAGGAGCTGGAGCAAGGAATGGGAACTCACGCTGTCGCGTTGTGTCTCAGGTCTCAAACACGGGCTGTCAGCCTTCCAGTTGGCAATCTCAGTGTCTTTAACCGCTGAGCCATCGTGCCTCGTTTTATCTAGGAACAACTCATTCCTATCTCACCGTTCATTTGAACTATTTGGTCTTTTTTTCTTTCAGCACTTCTAACTTTTTGTAATTTACAATTTATGCATCCCAATCACTACCGGTACGTTCCAGCACATGCCGTTCCTCGCATCCCATGCCACCCCGATATAGTGGCTGATTGTTCCCAAGGAAAATACCAAAAACCCAAAAGGCAGAAACTGTATGATCCAAAAGACCTCAGTCCTTGTGCACACTCTTAACTTGACAGCCAAGTCTACTTTTAAAAGTTCAAATCTTAACATAAATAAATGCATAATGTTTCAACTGGAACTCCGCTACTAGCAATATTGAGGTGATCGTTTAAGGACTTTTCAACTTATGATGGACTTAAAAATCTACTTATGGCCTGTCCTCAAATTACAACTTCTGCCCCCGCCCCCGACTCGCATTTACAACCACTTGTAGCATCCTGTGATCCAGGGGTGGGTTCTACTTACCTTCCCCACCGGTTCGCATTGCAACGGAAGTGCACATTTTGTGCGCGTCCCATCATGCAAATTAGCTTCAGCGCATGCTCAGTAGTTAAAAACAAGCCCGAAAAACAGCTGAGGAGCTGATCAGCTGGGCTTCGGAATAAGCAATAAAGGTCCGTATAAACCCGGGGGCGGGAGGGCCCACTTCCAAGCACACAGAGAACAGGTTCTGCATGCGCAGAAGAAAAAAACCCAGAAAAAACCCCGGGGAAAAAAATTTCAAAAAAATTGAAAAAAATTCTTAATTTTTTTTTAAAAGATGGCGGCTCCCACAGACCGGCACCGACCGGTCCAGTTCCGTGATGTCACCAGCAGATTGCTACCGGTTCGGGCAAACCGGTCTGAACTGGGAGGAACCCACCTCTGCTGCTGTCAATTTGTGACATTTTTCATTTATATTTTATTTATTTACTTATTCATTCATCAAATTTATTTACAGCCCATCTTGTGGTTCAGAGCACCAGTTTCTAACCCCTCCCCCCAAAAAAGCCCATTTGGAAGAATGGATTCCTTTAACAATCGTATGGTTTGCTTAATGATCAGGGGATCTACTTCACAATCGTGGTGACTCGCTTTTATGATAATCGTAAAAATTGTCGTAAAATTGAATCCATCATGCGGTGCCTTGACTTCTAACTGCAATAACCAAAGTTCTGGGCTCCATTATGATGGTAAGTCGAAGACTACCTATAAACTATTATACCCAAATCTTGAAGATTCTTTACTCATATACTGAAAGAGTGTGAGAACTGGACTTCGATCTACAAAAATACACATTCTTACTTTTTCTAAAAGAGCTCTAATACTGTAGAGGTGACTGAATCCCATGCATGAATAAACACGAAAATGACATCTGTAGAGGGAAAAACCAACTCATTTTTCCAGCCAATCCTATAATTATAAAAATCTGGAGCAGAAACAATCGTTAGCTCACCATGTTTCTGCTGAGACCACATTCTGTAAGGAGGCAGGGATCAAGAAAGATATGCTCATAAGCAATACAGGTGTAGGTCTCAATTTGCGTGGTCAATGGAGCCCATAAAGCGTTATTTAAATTCACATTTTTTGAAATGATATTTTTATGGAAAATGTGGGAATTGGTTGCCGTTCGACAGAAATTAGCCATAATGTGAAACGTAAGTTTTTATATGAATATTACCGTATTTTTCGGAGTATAAGACGCACCCTTTTCCTCCCTAAAAGTGGCTTAAAATTGGGGTGCGTCTTATACTTCGAATGTAGCTTTTTTTCCAGCCCTAACTAGGTGCTAACAGATCTTCCCAGCTCTTACCTTGCAGGCTTTTTCATTGTTACTCTCTCCAAAGAATGTTTTTCCAGCCCGAAGTCTTTGCAGGTTTTTTTTTCATTGCTCTACTTGCTCCAAAGAAGTTGTTTTCTAGCCCTAACCAGGTGCTAACGATCTTCCCAGCTCTTACTGGCTTGCATGCTTTTTCATTGTTACTCTCTCAGAAGAAGGTTTTTTTAAGTCCTAACCAGGGGATAAAATAATGTGCTGAAGCTGACCAGACTAAGGATGCTAGCCAGATGAATACCTGGTAGGCAGATTGTTTTCCCCTATTTTCCTCCCCCAAAACTAAGGTGCGTCTTATACTCTGGTGCGTCTTATACTCCGAAAAATACGGTATTTAAGTATTTATAGTAAAGGATAAAAAAATAATATACTTATTATTCAATTATAGTGAACAAAGGCACAGCATCAATGGGTCCTTCGTACTCTCTGAGCTTCCTTGCTTTCTTGCAGACATTTCATTACCCAACTAGGTAACATCATCAGAGCTAGTTAGGGTAATGAAACATCTGCAAGAAAACAAGCAAGCTCAGAGAGCACCAAGGACCCCTCATTTCAATCCTGAGCTACAAATATTTTCCCTTTATTGGTAACACAGCATTAAGCTTGTATTGGTTTTTTTCTGATGGAATCTTCCTTTTCTCTATTTATTTATTTGATATTTTATCCTGCCTTTATTATTTTTATAAAGAACTCAAAGTGGCAAATATATTTAATATTCCTTCCTTTTTCCGACAACAGCAACCCTGGAAAGTGAGCTGAACTGTCACCCAGCTGACTTTCACGCATAAGGTGGGACTAGAACTCACCGTCTCCTGGTGATTGGTCCAAAGTCGCCCAGCCTGCTTTCACGCATAAGGCGGGACTAGAACTCACCATCTCCTGGTGATTGGCCCAAAGTCGCCCAGCCTGCTTTCATGTCTAAGGCGGGACTAGAACTCACCGTCTCCTAGTGATTGGCCCAAACTCACCCAGCCATCTTTCCTGCCTAAAGCAGGACTAGAACTCAGTCTCCTGGTTTCTAGCCTGTAGATTTAACTATTATACTAAACTGGCCCTATGTTGCATGCATAAATATTAGCAGCATCTAAAACTCTAATTGCAGCTGTGCATGCGCTAGCCCCAATTGTACTCCCATTTGCAAAGTGTTAAGTGAATTATGGGTTGCATTAAGTGCGACCTAGTATCAATTTACAATTTGCACTCAGTTTGACTATGGCAGTATTTGAACTCACACTAATCACGACCTTGCTGTACATTGAGTGAGCTCAGATAATGCCTTCAATATAATTTGGGAGATAAAAGGTTCTGAAAAACACACGCTCCCTGGATTTGAATCCACTTTAAAATTACGACCGGAGGAATACTAATTGGATTGGGTGGAAAGGGCAAAGGCAAATTAACATGATGAAATTCAGAAAGGAAAGGGTTCTTCTCCATAAATAATAATTTTAAGAATTCCCCATAATCAGTCTTATTAGGACGGCTTTGAATTCAGCCTACAGAAAGCCGAGATGCTCTCGGAGCTGGACAAAAGAGCTATAAAAGAGTGGATGAACTCAATAACGCAACTCTGGAATAATGCCAATTTCTTGGGGTTGCACAACACACTGAACTGGAAATAGAGCAGACTGGTTGGGTGACAACCTGTTAAAATGTAGTTTACTTCTTCATCTCGGCAGAAGGAAACTTTTTGTCTGGCTTCTGGAGCTAAATTGGATAAGGGCAGAATAGTGTTTGGATGGAACACCGCTAGACCAGGGGTGTCAAACCTAAGGCCTGCGTGCCGGATTCGGCCCGTGGGGTGCTTAGACCTGGCCCATGAGGCTGCCCTGGAAACAACCAAGGACAGGAATGTGGGACTTCTGTAAGTGAAAATGGAGCTCGGGAGGGCCGAGTGCGGCACTTCCAAGCTCCATTTTTGCTGGCAGAGGGTTGCAGGAGGCTGTCACAGCCAAAAACGGAACTTGGGAACCCATTTTCGCTGGCAGAGCACTCGGGCCACCACCGGCGCCCCTAACACAAGTGACGTCAATCTGGCCACGCCCACAGATCCCCCTGAGGTCAAACCAGCGGTGAAATCTACTTACCTTTCCTACCGATTCGGAAGTGCACGCTTCACACGTGCTTTTTCACCCTCTGCGCATGCACAGGACGCTTTGCACATGCGCAGAGGGTTAAAAAAAGAAAATGGCGGCATCCTGGCGGGTGGGCGGAGCCTCGCACTGCTGCCGCTACCGGTTCTCCGAACAACCGGCGGCTGCCACTACCAGTACGCCCGAACCAGGCCGAACCGGTAGCATTTCACCCCTGGGTCAAACACAACCCTGATGCAGAGCTCAAAGAAATCGAGTTTAACACCCCTGTGCTAGACTATACTAAGAATTTAGAAAAAGCATCCTGCAAGAACCCACAACCAACCCACATCCATCCCATTCTTTAAAAAACAGAGTGGATGATCAGCAAGAAACTAGGAACTAATCTCAGCTTAAAGGAAATTACTCTTGATAGCAGTATGGCAGGACACAGAAAGAAAATCAACTGATTTGAGCTGTTGAAAGCCCCTGCTGCGTATTCCGTGGACAGCAAAGGTGACTAACAAGGACGTACTGGAGCGCATAACACCAGACATGTCACTAGAAGGCCAAATCATGAAACTGTGTGTCACTTACTTTGGTCATGTCATGTGGGACAATTCACTGGAGACAACAATTATGCTGGGAAGAACTAGCGGTAAAAGGAAACCAGGCCACCAAAGAACATGGTGGCTGGACACCATCAGAGCTGACACCAGCCACAGCACAGAACAACTTTAAAAAAGTCACGAAAGATCAGAAGATGCGGAGACCTGGCCCACAGAATTGTCAAGAGTCAGGCACAAGTGAATGGATAACTACCTCCTCCTCCTAACTCCATTATTTACTTCTAAATTTGTACTGGGCTGACAGCTCCAAATCCTCATTTTTGTCCATAGTTGGTGACAATTAATAGAGTAGAGTAGAGTAAAGTAGAGTAGATCAGAACAGAACAGAATATAGAAGAGAATAGAACAGAACAGAACATAATAGAATAGAATTAGAATAGAATAGAATAGAATAGAAAATAGAATAGAATAGAAAATAGAACAGAACAGAACAGAAAATATGGAATGGAATCAAATGGAATAGAATAGAAAATATGGAATGGAATCGAATGGAATAGAATAGAAAATATGGAATGGAATCGAATAGAATAGAAAAAATGGAATGGAATGGAATGGAATAGAATAGAAAATATGGAATGGAATGGAATGGAATAGAATAGAATAGAAAAAATGGAATGGAATAGAAAATATGGAATGGAATGGAATAGAAAATATGGAATGGAATGGAATAGAAAATATGGAATGGAATGGAATAGAAAATATGGAATGGAATGGAATAGAAGGTAATCCCTAGTGTTTAAGAACAAGTCCTGAAACTACGAATCTTGCAGCACCACGGCAGTTGTTCGCCCTTACGAACAACCGCAGAGGCTCTGCAACATTCGTTCTGCACTTTGCAGGCCAAAATGGAGGTTTGGAGGAGCGCCCCTCCGCCGCTCCGTCTAGGCCTGTGCACTTAGAAAAAGTGTGCCACTTCGGTAGAATGGCTAAGGCACCAGCCAGAAACTGGGAGACCATGAGTTCTAGTCTTGCCTTACGTACCAAGCCAGCTGGGTGACCGTGGGCCAGTCACTCTCTCCCAGCCCTAGAAACGAGGCAATGGCAAACCCCCTTCCAAACCCTTGCCAAGAAAACTACAGGGACTTGTCCAGGCATGCTGACATGCACACAAAGTCACAAAAACAAACTGAAAACAAGGAAACATCAAAACATGTATTTACATTATCTACAGAGAAGATAATTTGGCCCAATTTTTAAAGACTTCATTAAATGTTGACTTCCACAAAGTGGTATTGATCAGCTCCCCTGTTACATCAATAGATAGTTCATAACTAGAAAGGAAACACACACCAACTGTGTGCTCGTGTCTTTAGTGCATTGAAAAATAATCTACGTTGCTGTGTGCCCAGTGCTCAATAAATAATTCTCTATATACTGATAAAATCTGAATTCTTCATATGGTAATTCAAAGCAGGCTCACATCTTCACACCATATTAAAAAATGTACTACTATTATACCTCAAATGGGACAAGAAAGAGACAATCCCACATGATCAAAGTGTCTAATTGTATGCCCCGTATTACAATTGGGGTGCACAATCACCCACAAGTATCTAGTTGTATACCAGAGGTGGGTTACTGCCAGTTTGGACCGGTTCTATAGAACCGGTAGCAGGAATTTCCCACCGCTCGCCGAACCGGCAGCGATGGCCGGCTGGCCACGCTCCCGAACTGGCTCTCAACGGTGCCATCTTGTGTTTCGGTTCTGCGCATGCGCAGAAGCTGGTTTTTTTGCTTCCGCGCATGCGCAGAAGCTGAGTTTCCAGCACTGCGCATGCGCATGCGTGAGGAAGCAAAACGGCAGCGAGGTCAGTCAGAACCCACCCCTGTTGTATACCCCATATTACAATTCTAGTCTGACAAGCCACCCTTTTAAAACTTTCTCTGGGGAAGTTTCTCAAAGTGGAAATTTGAAGATGGTGGACTTCAGCTCCCAGAATTCCCCAACTATTCTGAGAGTTGAAATCTATCCATCTGTCAAGGTTGAGAAACACTGCTGCATGGTGTCTAACATACATAAAAATAATATTGTGTTGATTTAGTTTCATTGGTTTCATTTAGTTTGTCTCTGGCACTATCTAACCATTATACATTGAAAATAATAAATATAATATTCGGTAAGGCACTTGACCAAGAATTAGTTAATATGGGTTATTCCAACTCTTTATTACAAAGTAATACAAGACTACAGGTAGTCTTCAATTTATAACTACAAGTTGAGCCCAACATTTCTGTCGCTATGTGAGACATTCGATAAGTGAATTATGCCCCATTTTCCAACCTTTCTTGTCACAGTTGTTAAGTGAATCACTGCCGTTGTCAAATTAGTAACACGGTTGCTAAGTGAATCTGGCTTCCCCATTGACTTTGCTTGTCAGAAGGTCGCAAAAGGGGATCACGTGACCCCGGGACACTGCAGCCGTCATAAATGTGAGTCAGTTGCCAAGGGTCTGAATTATGATCATGTGACCACAGGGATGCTGCAACGGTCGTTAAGTGTAAAAAATGGTCATAAGTCACTTTTTTCAGTGCTGTTGTAACTTCGGACAGTCACTAAATGAAGTCGAGAACTACCTGTAACTTATCTTAGTGATACACCTTTATCACTAAGGGTCATCCAAACCACATTTCAATATGATAGTAATTCTGGGGTTTAGATGCATCTTGCTCCCACAATGTGAAATGAAGAAATTTTTTAACTGAGCCACAAATTTCACAGCTTCAGAATCAGAGTTGAGCTGGAAGGGACCTTGGAGGTCTTCTAGTCCAGCCCCCTGCTTAAGCAGGAGACCCTATACCATTTCAGACAAGTGACTGTCCAGTCTCTTCTTAAAAACCTCCAGTGATGGTGCAATTTAAATTCGAGCAATTTAAATTCCTCTGGCATAAACCCAAATGGTTTAAAACCGTGATTGGCAATCAGCCGATTTATGGTATGGTATGAATATTCCTACTTGCTCGTGGCTTCCCCTACAAAAAAAATGTACATTTTGAAAATAGGATTGTCTCCTAAGTATAAATTTGTCTTGGGAAGGAGCAGCAAAATGATACCCCTGCCCCAACATGTTCCAAACATGTTCCTTGAAACCTTTAATGCAAGAAATATAACTAGAGCTGTTGCTTAAAACAGCCGAGTTCCTGCACCATCACAAGGTCACATCGTATTTATTACTAATATTACGGCACTTGATTCAAACTTTGTTGTGCGGGCAGCTCTAATTGCGCAAACGTGCATGCGTGTGCGTGCCGGCCTGCCGCTTTCGCAAGTGGAGCTGTGTGCGCCAGCCCACCGCTAAAGCAGCCCAGTTCCAAAGAGGCCATAGCCCAGTAGTGGGCTGCTGCCCAGAGGTTGTGGACCCCTGGAATAGTCATTCCAAGATATTTAAATATAGCCATAGCCTTTCTACCCCAAGCTTTTAACCCTTTGGGTCAAACCCTGACATTAGCAGAAATTGATCCCAGAAATCAGGGATCAATTACCATATTGATGGGCAAGCACACACAGGGAGAGAGAGAGAGAGAGAGAGAGAGAGAGAGAGAGAGAGAGAGAGAGAGAGAGAGAGAGAGAGAGAGAGAGAGAGAGAGAGAGAGAGAGAGAGAGAGAGAGAGAGAGAGAGAGAGAGGTGGGGGAGAGAATGACACAGAGAGAGAGACAGACAGACAGACAGAGGGAGACACAGAGAGAGGGAGGGAGGGGGGAGACAGACAGACAGAGAGGGGGGAGAGGGAGAGAGACAGACAGAGAGAGGGAGAGAGGGGGGAGAGAAAGAGACAGAGAGGGGGAGAGAGAAGGAGAGAGACAGAGACAGAGACAGAGAGAGGGGAGGGGAGAGAGACAGACAGAGAGAGGGAGGGAGACAGAGAGAGGGGAGAGAAGAGAGACAGAGAGAGGAGGGAGACAGAGAGACGGGAAGGGAGAGATGGAGAGAGAGAGACAGAGAGGGAGGGAGACAGAGAGGGGAGAGGAGAGAAGGAGAGAGACAGACAGAGAGAGACAGACAGAGAGAGAGGGAGGGAGAGAGACAGAGAGAGAGGGAGGGAGACAGAGAGAGACAGAGAGAGAGTGTGGGGGAGGGGGAGAGAGAGAGAGGGAGAGAGAGAGACAGAGAGAGAGGGAGAGAGAGAAAGAGAGGGACTATTATAGGGTATATACAAATGATATAATTTATATTTAAATATAAAAAACTAAATCTATATAAATATAATATATTAAAGATTTCGATAAAGGAGAATGTTTGTAGGTCAAGGTTGACATGAGGGGTCCTTGGTGCTCTCTGAGCTTGGTTGTTTTCTTGCAGTCATTTCATTACCCAACTAGGTAAACATCCTCAGTGCCTATTAAAGATATTAATTATAATATGTCATAATTACATAGACATAGAAATATCAAGACTCCTAGAGTTGCCTCCGGGCGAAATGGGCAGCACGTAAATAGAATAAATAAATAAATAAACACACACACACACACACACACACACACACACACACACACACACACACACACACATAAACACCGTATATCAGTATATCAAACATAGAACATAAACTTACAAAACATATATATGAGATGTTGGGTGTTTCACTTGCAAAGGTGGTAGGCTTTTTACAACATGCTTCTGTTTTTTTTCTTCTGCCACTTTTCTCAGGTATGCACAATCTGGAACTGCAGTCGAACTGGGAGGTGATGATAGTTTTATTGACAGGGGAGTGTTAAGTGGGAGGAAAGGAAGTGGGTTTATCAGCAGGCTGATGTGTAATGGCCTCACCCTTCTCCTAGCTAGCTTGGGAGTTGACCTCCAGCCCTGCTAATTTTAATCCCATCCTTTGGAGCCAAATCCTTAAATTCTCAACTCTACAAGAAGGCTGCCTTTTGTCCTTTTTAGATTTAAAACAGGGCTGTCCGACCATGGAAAAAGACTTTTCAGATTTGTGGACTTCAACTTCCAGAATTCTATCCCAGTCATTCTATCCCCCATATCTCCCCAATTTCCAGATTCATAAAATTCAAAAATTGGAACCTCAAAAGAAGTTTTAATACGGTAGAGCAGTGTTTCCCAACCTTGGCAACTTGAAGATGTCTGGACTTCAACTCCCAGAATTCCCCAGCCAGCATTCGCTGGCTGGGGAATTCTGGGAGTTGAAGTCCAGACATCTTCAAGTTGCCAAGGTTGGGAAACACTGCGGTAGAGGGATAGAATCAAGATCATGTGAAGTACTAATACCGCTTTATAAAGACTTAGTAAGACCCCACTTGGAATACTGCATCCAGTTCTGGTCACTACAATACCAAAATAAAAATAAAAATTGAGACTCTGGAAAGAGTGCAACAAGAACGATGAAGGGGTTGGAGGCTAAAACATACGAAGAACGGTTGCAGGAATTGAATACGTCTAGTCTAGTGAAAAGAAGGAGTGGGGGGGACATGATAGCATTGTTCCAATATTTGAGGGGCTCCTACAAAAACGAGGGGGTCAAACTATTTTCCAAAGCACCAAAAGGCAAGACAAGAAACAATGGTTAGAAACTAACCAAGGAAAGAAGTAATCTAGAACCAAGGAGAAATTTCCTAATGGTGAGAGCAATTAACCAATGGAATAGCTTGCCTTCAGAGGTTGTGGGTGCTCCATCACTGGAGGTAATAACAACAACAGAGTTGGAAGGGACCTTGGAGGTCTTCTAATCCAACCTCCTGCTTAGGCAGGAAACCCTACACCACTTCAGACAAATGGTTATCCAACATCTTCTTAAAAACGTCCAGTGTTGGAGCATTCACAACTTCTGGAGGCAAGCTGTTCCACGGATGAATTGTTCTAACTGTCAGGAAATTTCTCCTTAGTTCTAAGTTGCTTCTCTCCTTGTTTAGTTTCCACCCATTGCTTCTTGTTCTACCCTACAGTAGGTTATCAAAAAGAGACTAGACAGCCATTTGTCTGAAATTATTTAGGGTCTCAGGGGGTTAGACCAGAAGACCTCCAAGGTCCCTTCCAACTCTTATTATTCTACGTTTTATGTTCTTAGAATGAAGAAGTGGAATTCCATTTCCCAAGCTGATCAGCCATAGTTTTTTAAGTTCATTCCCATTTGTACACGGTCACTTCTCCAATTTCACGATTTACTAAAGGCTGCAGATATTTTATGCATGTTTTGCTCCCACTTATGAGGCATCAGCACTTCTTCCTCCAGAGCTCAGAGCAAAGAGAATAAATCTGTGTTAACTCTTTTTGTATAAAGGGATCTCTAGAATTGCAAGTTGGTTGTATCTGAACGTTAAAACACTCTTAAGAAGAGTAAAAACGTAAGAGAGCACTCTGACAACAGAACTCTTCAGCAAACTCAGCACAAAACACGGTGGGTTTTAAACACATCAGCCATTATTTTGGGAGGGAATTACATTTAATTCACTCCTGTCCTCAGTTTTCAACCTTGTCAAGACTTCAGCCCAGCGGTGAAATCTTCCCTACTGGTTCGGAAGCGCGTGCGCATCGCACACGCCACCGTCATGCTTTTTCACCCTCTGTGCATGCGCAGAAGGATTTGCACATGCACAGGATTTGCGCATGCGCAGAAGGATTTGCGCATGCGCAGGATTTACACATGCGCAGAAGGATTTATGCATGCGCAGGATTTGCGCATGTGCAGAAGGATGTGCCCATGTGCAGAAGGATTTGCGCATGCGCAGAAGGATTTACACATGCGCAGAAGGATTTATGCATGCGCAGAAGGATTTGCGCATGTGCAGAAGGATGTGCACATGCGCAGAAGGATTTGCGCATGCACAGGATTTGCGCATGCGCAGAAGGCTTTACACATGCGCAGAAGGATTTGCGCATGCACAGAGGGTTTAAAAAAAGAAAATTGTGACGTCTGGACAGGTGGGCGGAGCCGCACACTGCCGTCGCTACCGGTTCTCCAAACGAACACTGGAACCGGGCCGAAACGGTAGCATTTCACCCCTACTTCAGTCCCTTCTGAATAAACACTGCTGTTAAAATAAACTTTGCTGTTCATTCTAGGTTAGCTGTCTATATGGAGATTCTCAGTCATCCAGGTCATGGTTGTCCCAAAGGTGCTTTTTTTTCAAGAGGCAACTGGGCTTTCTGGTTTTTTCTTTGAAGACGTTTCGCTTCTCATCCCAGAAGCTTCTTCAGCTCTGACTGGATGGTGGGGAATGGATTTATACAAATGACCAGCTGTCTGCAAGGAGTATAAATCCTTCCATTTTATTTATTTATTTATTTAGTGCTCTTATATGCCGCCCTACTCCCTGGGGACTCAGGGCGGCGTACAACATTTGAAGAACAACTAAACAATATAATTTAATAACAATCTAAAATACATTTAAAAAGAAACATACTAGATCAAACATACGTGGGGGAGACCAAGATGTCAAATTGTCTCAAAACCCCGCCTGCAGGAAGAGCCATGTCTTAATGGCTTTTCGGAAGGCCAGAAAGGTGGGGATGATTCGGATCTCTGGGGGGAGTTGGTTCCAGAGAACAGGGGCCCCTACAGAGAAGGCCCTCCCCCTAGGCCCCACCAGCCGACATTGTTTGGTTGACGGGACCTGGAGGAGACCCACTCTGTGGGACCTAACCGGTTGAAGGGAAATATGAGGTAGGATGCGGTCCCGGAGGTAACCTGGTTCTAAGCCATGTAGGGCTTTAAAGATGATGATCAACACCTTGAATTGCATCCGGAGACCAATGGACAGCCAATGCAGCTGGCGGAGTATGGGTGTTATGTGGGTGTATCTTGAGACACCCAACACAGGACGCGCAGCCGCATTTTGCACCAGTTGAAGTCTCCGGATACTCTTCAAGGGCAGCCCCATTCCCCACCATCCAGTCAGAGCTGAAGAAGCTTCTGGGATGAGAAGTGAAACGTCTTCAAAGAAAAACCAGAAAGTCCAGTTGCCTCTTGTGGGAGAAAAAAAAAGCACCTTTGGGACATTCAAGGTTAGAGTTGGGCAATTAATTTATTTTTAAATAAATAAAAAATTAACTTAATTTTTTTAAGGGGCCACGTGTTGTTGGCCGAACTTAATTCTGCTCAATAGTAATTTTATTGCTTTACAAAAAGAAGTAAAATACATTATTTTGATTAGCTACTACTTTTAAGAATACATATTGCATCTTATTTATATTCGATTTCTAATTTCTGCTTGACTTCACGTGAGCCTAACAGGGACAGCCAAAGGGGCCGGATGTGGACAAGGGGACTAAAATTCCCAGATCTGTTCTAGATGTTATGATAGCACAGTAATATGCCCACTTCTCTGAGTTTTTTAACTTGTATTTTCTCCTTACTATCATTAATGTTTCCATACCGATTCATAGATCTAAAAATCTGTTTTGTTACTTGTTTCCCCAAACTGTATTTCTCTAGTCCAGTTCCTGGTTTTAGCTTGTTTCTCCATTTCTGAGACAAATACATATGTATGAAACAGTTTATTCCAACATCATTCACTCTTATAAGCAGTCCTCGACTTACAACAGTATAGTTAGTGACTGTTCAAAGTTAAAACTGCACTGAAAAAAGGGACTTATGACCATTTTTTCATACTTACGACTGTTGCAGCATTCCCATGGTCACGTGATTTACATTCAGATGCTTGACAACTGCTTCATATTTATGACGGTTGCAGGTTCCCAAGGTCATATGATCTTCTTTTGCGACTGTCTGAAAAGCGATGTCAATGGGGAAGCCAGATTCACTTAACAACCGTGCTACTAATTTAACAACTGCAGTGATTCACTTAACAACTGGGGAAAGAAAGGTCGTAAAATGGGAGCAAAACTCACTTAACAATGGTCTCACTTAGCAATATAAATTCTGGGCTCAGTTGTGGTCGTAAGTTGAGGACTACCTGTACAGAGATTCCGATCCATTCTAACCTAGCTTTTAGCAGTTGCTCATTCCAGTTTTCCAATCAAAAGCATAAAAACATCTCCAAATAAAACAAGAACAGATTAAGAAAAATGATCAACCGGAGAAGAGAAATTGCTCTGGATTTCCTCCATATTGTGAGGATCCTTGGGTTCTATATATATCTGGGCATCAGCATAAAGGAATTAATTATCTACCTCATTCTGCTATTTTAGAAAGAAATGGGAAAATTACGCCATTCTCTTCAAAAAGAATTGACTTAAGAATTTAACGCTCTGGTGCAATTCTACCAAGAGGTGAATGGTTTGCTCAGATATAATTTTGGGTAGGGAACATGAACTTTTCCCACCATTGTTTTATTTATTTTTATTTATTTATTTATCAAGCATGTATAAGATAACAGATATAAGTATAAACATGATGATGAATACAGGAAATAGATACGAATAAATGGGGACAGTAGGACAGGGACGGTAGGCACGCTGGTGCGCTTATGCACGGCCCTTTACAGACCTCATAGGAATGGGGTGAGGTCAACAGTAGACATAATACAGGTAATCCTCGATCTATGACCGTAATGGACCCTGCCCATCACAATACACATGGTCGTAAAATGTGTCACAAAACATGACTGATCCAATTTTTTGCAGAAGTCATAAAGCAGTCACCACGGTTTTAAAGCAAACTAATGGTCATGTGACCTTATAGGGGAATGGGCAAATCTACAGAACCAGGTCGTATGTAACCCCCGGAGGATGTCCACTGTAACTTTGAACAGTCACTAAGCGACCGGTTGTAAGTCGAGGACGACAACTCCTGTAACAGTTGTGACACTCCCAAAGAAAGAAGCGAATTTAGAAAAAAAGAAGGAACAAGAATGACGCATGGGCGAAGGTGGTTGCTCTCCTGCAGTGTTTTTCAAACCTGGCTACCTTATGATGCGTGGACTTCAACTCCCAGAATTCATGGCTAGCTGAGTAATTCTGGGAATTGAAGTCCAAACTTCTAAAAGTTGCCAAGTGTGAAAAACACTGTAAAGATAGTCCTCAACTTATTGACAACAGTTGAGCCCAAGATGTCTGTTGCTAAGCGAGACAGTTGTTAAGTGAACTTTGCCCTGTTTTACGACCTTTCTGGCCACAGTTGTTAAGTGAATCACTGCCGTTGTTAAGTTAGTAACACGGTCATTAAGTGAATCTGGCTTCCCCATGGACTTTGCTAGTCAGAAGGTGATCACAAAAGGGGATCACGTGACCCCGGGAAACAGCAACTGTCATAAACATGAGTCAGTTGCCAAGCATTTGAATTTTGATCACGTGACCGTGCGGATGCTGCAGCCGTCATTAAGTGAGAAAAGTGGGGATAAGTCTTTTTTTTTCAGTGTAATTTCAAATGGTCACTAAATAGCAATAGTACTTAGACATATATTCCGCTTCACAGTTCTTTACAGCCCTCTCTAAGCGGTTTACAGAGTCAGCCTATTGCCACCAACAATCTGGGTCCTCATTTTACCGACCTCGGAAGGATGGAAGGCTGAGTCAACCTTGAGCCTAGTGAGATTCGAACTGCCAAATTGCAGGCAGCCGGCAGTCAGCAGAAATTAAAAGAGCCGAGGTGGCGCAGCAGTTAGAGTGCAGTACTGCAGGCCACTTTAGCTGACTGTGATCAGCAGTTCAGCTGTTCAAATCTCACCGGCTCAGGGTTGACTCAGCCTTCCATCCTTCTGAGGTAGGTAAAATGAGGACCCAGATTGTTGGGGGCAATATAAATATACATTGCTTACTGGTGTAAACCGCTTAGAGAGTGCTTGCACTGTGAGGCGGTATATAAGTCTCACAAATAAATAAATAAATAAAATAAATAACCTGCAAAACTGCATTCTAACCACGAGTACCTGTAACTACTTTATATTGGGTCTAGGAAGGAAAAATATTCACACTACTGAAAGTTGGAACACAAGCACCCAGCTGGTAAAAAAAAGACCAAACTCGTCACAGCGACCATACAAGTCATTCAAAGAGACTCGTCCGCATTCTGATGAACCACACACATATGTAAGTTCAGCAGATCTTCCGCCTTGCGCCATTCATCCTGCTCGTCTTTCCCTTTCCCATGTCTCCTGCTGGCTGCAAAACCCGGTTAAGCTATCCCCGACACAAATCCAGATCTCACACCGCCCGATAACAGCGGTATCACCGTCACTGGGATTGAATAACGGGGAAGCGGATATGCAAGAAACGGGAATTCCTCCGCTTTGAAGACACAACCGGTCAAGATGGAACCATTAATCTCATCAGCCGGGCCAGATAGCCTTTGCAAAGCCCACCCCTCTTCCCTCCCCCTCCCCTGCCTGCTGGCAGGGATTTTCATGACAAATAGCCTAAAATTTGGATCCCTGCAAATGTCACCATCCCTTCCAACGGAATCTCGCTTTATAGCTGAGAGGACGCCTGCAATATAAATTAGCTTCCCTGGTTTCAGGGGAGACTGGTAAAAATGAAATATCTTCTCGCTGGATGGGCTAAATTCCAAAACTTTCTTCTCCAAAGCCCTACCCTCTCCTGGCTTTGCAACCTGCCAGCCAAATCCTATTAAGCATCCATCATTGTCAATGTCTATTTCTAGCGAATGAGCCAAGCAGAAGCGCCAACGGAGGCAGAAGGCTTGCAAAAAAGAAAAAAAGAAAAAAGGGGCCAGAGAGATCCTTCGTTAGCATCCAGCCTGTAAAAACGGTGACAAATGCAATGGTTACCTTCTCATTTCCTGTTCACATCTGGCTGCCCGGGGTTAAGCAGTGGGTTCACTGATCCTGCAAGCTCAGCAAGAAGACATAAATCTGCACTGGATCCAGAGCAATCGGGTGATTTCAAAGCAGATCATATCCAAATAATCACAACCGTTCCGAAATGCCGAAGGATTGCACAAGCCAGCAAAACAGATATAAGTCCAAAGCCAGGTAAACTCTGCAGCGTTTCTCCACCTCGGCCCCTTGAAGATGCGTGGACTTCAACTCCCAGAATTCCTCAGCCAGCCATGCTGGCTGAGGAATTCTGGGAGTTGAAGTCCACACATCTTGAGGTGACCAAGTTTTGAGAAACACTGCTTCAGATTGAGGAAGAAAAGTGGGAAGACATCAATAAATTGCTGAAAAGCTTGCTGTTGTGTCTCCTAATTTCCTGCCTGTACGTGTGCTGAAACACACAAACCGTTGTAAAAGAGAGACAATCTCCTTGCACAGAAGTCAAAAGAACAAAGGTTGGAGACAAAACATAAAAACAGCCTTCCCTCTTAAACATTGTTTATCACTACTAGTTAATTAAATGGCTAATTATCTCCTGGTTTCTTCCAATCTCTCTTCTGATATATCTAGCTTTTGACAATACACAACTAATACACAATTTCATCCAATAGTTAACTGATCATCTTCAGCAAAAAATTATTTTAAGTTAACCATGAATTTTTTTAAAAAAAAATCCATTGCTTTGGTTTTATTGGCTATTGTTTCGTTAGATGGTTTCACATCTATTTCTCTCTTCCCCCCATCATCCATCCATCTATCTATCTGACTGTCTATCTATCTATCTATCTCTACCTATCATCCATCCATCTATCCCTACCTGTCATCTATCTATCTATCTATCTATCTATCTATCTATCTATCTATCTATCTATCTATCTATCTATCTATCTATCTATCTATCTATCTATCTATCTATCCTCTATCTATATATATACTTATCTCTACCTACTTATCATCCATCTCTCTCTCTCTCTCTCTCTCTCTCTCTCTCTCTCTCTCTCTCTCTCTCTCTCTCTCTCTCTCTCTCTCTATCTGACTGTATTGCATTTTTCCAGCTTTATCTATATTGCAGGTGGCTGAGAGTTGATACAATTTGGCAACCGACAAATATAATAAATAAATAAGACACATGTGTTTTGGGTGTGCTGGCATTTTTCTTGGGGTTTTAATTTAAAAGTAAACTGACCTTCAAAAATGCAGTACCCTCCCTCCAATGCGCTGCAGACAAATCTTTTCATCTGCAGGCAGCGCAAAGGAAGATGGGAATTGTAGTTTACACAGTTGATGGGACTGCAGAAAGCAATCTGGCAGGTTTTTGAGACATCAATTAAAATTGCTTTGGGCGCTTTCAAAGGAAAAGCTGTCACTGAATAAAATAAAAATAAGAACATCTTGGATTTACTCCCCCGGATAAAATGCAGAAAAGTAACGAGAGAGATAATGTGATCTTTTACTTGTGTAAGACTATGGGGAACAAATAAACGAATTATCCTTAAAATGTAAATTAATTTTATTTCCATGGGAATATCCCAAGGGGATTATTGTAGGGTTAAGGAGCTTCACATAACATTTGTCGATTTTACAATGATAACAGAGGCTTGATTTAAACTGACTGGTCCTTTAACATGAATCACAAGCAGCGACTTCATACAGATTAATAAAGAATGTGCATGCCATTGTAGATATGTACAGTACACTTACTGTACAGATAGTCCTTGACTTACGACCGTAATTGAGCATGCAGTTAGAGAAGTAAATCACAAGTCGTTAAGTGGGTGATCACATGACCGTGGCCAATTTTACCACCTTTTTTGCGGCAGTTGTTAAGTGAATCCATTGTTGGCTATGAGGTGGTTTGGCTGGAAACTGTAACTCAATGCCAGGTTTCATTTAAAAAATGTTGTAAATCATGGTCACATGACCACAGGACACAGCAAAGGATAATAAAGATGGGCCAGTTGCCAAGCACCCAAAATGTGGTCATGTGACTACCGTGTGTGTGTGTGTGTGTGTGTGTGTATGTGTGTGTCCATGAGAACTGTCACGATGTGAATATTGTCAGTTGTGAGTCTATGCAGGGTGATGCACCCCTATCCTAAATGTTATGGTACTTCCCAATATAAGCAGAACATGTGATATGATGTTCTGCGCATGTCTACATTCCTATCCACCATTAATCACTTCTTCTGATGTGCCTTCCGACCTGGAAGGTCGTGTTAATTAGCAAAGATGTAGTTTATTAAGGATTTATTGTTTTTATATTGTTTTGTACTCAAATAAATATTTTCTATTAGACATTTAATCTCGGTTTTATTTCTAAGTATTTGAATTCCAAGTAAAAGATCCAAATATCGCCTCTACGGGGATATTCTTCCCTTAACAAGAACTTTGAATAACTATCTTTTTTGGAGAGACTGTTTCTTTGGTGCTCTCTGAGTTTGGTGCTTTTCTTGCAGAGGTTTCATTACCAAATTATCGTGTTTCCTGGAAAATAAGACCCTGACTTATGTTTTTTTGGACCCTGAAATATGCACTTGGCCTTCTTGCCATGCATTCAAAAGCCCGAATTGGCTTATTATCATGGGATGTCTTATTTGGGGGGGGGGGGGGGCAGGGTAGGTAACATCAGAGCACTGATGGTGTTCCCTAGTTTGGTAACGAAATGTCTGCCAGAAAACCACCACGCTCAAAGAGCACCAAGGACTCTACAATTCAACTCTGAGCTACAAATATTCTCTTTTATTGAGATTGTTTCTTCTTCAGTTTCTACCTCAGGGATGCCCAGCTCCTTGGTAACTTTAAGACCCGTGGACTTCAATTCCCAGAATTCCTCAGCCAGCATGGATTTCCCCCAGTTTCCAGGCTCATAAAATTCAAAAATTAGAATCTCAAAAGAAGCATTAATAGAGGGATAGAATCAAGATCGTGGCTGGCTGAGAAATTTGAAGTCCACAGGTCTTAAAAGTTGCCAGGATTGGACACCTGTGTTCTACCTGTTTCAGAAGCCAGACTAACTTCACCCTCCTACAGTTTTCTATTCGCTTCTTGTCTTGATCTTGTCAACACACACACACACATAAACACAAGTTCATATTACGGATCCAGAACTTCCATTCTTTGATGAAAACCAGGCCCCATTTTCACCATCTCTTCCACTCTTTTGGAGGGGTCTTTCTTTTTCCAAACAGCCACAACTTGGCATTTTTGCAAGAGGAGGCCATGGGCCAAGTCTTCATCCAACCAACAGGCCAAGTCCTTTCCATCCTGGCTCTTTTAAGACTCGGGAGCCAAGTGAAACATCACAACCGGCACGGATGGATCATGACAACTCTCGCTGTTCTGGCGAGGCTGTTGTGTACAGCACGCCAAAGCCTCCAAAGAGCGAAGTGTCAGAAAAAACAAAAGGCAAGGTATTCAATCACATTTGAGGGTGGGACAGGGGGGGCGAAAACTGTATCTCATTAGCTGCCCCTTTTAGATGCAAATCCGCTAGAAAGATTTTAATTAAAAGCTTAATCTTGACAGTGTTTTCCCCCTGCACAGCGCTTGTTAAACAATCGCGCGGGCAGTTTGGTCTCCAGCATTGTCATGCGCCCTGGTTGCGCCTGCCAGGAAAAATCATTATCTAGGTTTACACGGATTCAAATTAAACTAATTTGTCGTTCATTTCTGCTGGGAGCCAGATTTGGAATTTTTGGGGAGGAAACAAATAAATAAATCCAGAATTTCCAAAAGGGTTTTCCCCCGTGAGGGTCGAAACACGCCCTTTATGTGCGAGGAAAGATTTAGCCGAGATCTCTCATCATCGCTCCTTCAATTTCAACTCTCCTTGAGGTCATGAAGAGATTACCGCTAATCAGAATAATCCATTCAGACTGTAAAGAAACCTCATAAATGGAGATGTATCAAACCGGAGACAGCAAAAATAGATATCCACAGGCCGGGCAATTAACGGAGGCTGCTCCATCCTTTTCTTCTGGCAAGGAATGCATAAGCGCACCATCCCTGTCCTAATGTTCCCATGTATTCAAAACCGTCTCATGTATACATGTTTATATTTTTACTGTAATCTTATATATGTTCGACAAAATAATAAATAATAATAAATAAAGGTTAGCTTGAGAGGTTCCACTTTTCTTTCTTTGCATTTTACAGCCGTTCCTTTCTCCATCTCAATGAATTTGTATTAAGGTAGAGAAGATCCGTGGAGTCTCATGCGTGACTCTTGGTGATTTGGCGTCATCGTCTATTAAAGGGCCAGGTGCCCAAAGAGCAACTGAGAACAGATCAGCAAGAACAGCTGTTTTGCTGGGCAAGTGAGAACATCCCTAATAGTCGTAATACCCCGACTCAGATGAGGAGTGGGCAGGGTGGATCTGATTTAAATTCAAGTCGATTTAAATCACGACTTAAATCATGATTTCAATCACTAGTAAAAAGGCTTGATTTAAATCGACTTGATTTAAATCAGGGGTCCCCAAACTTGGCAACTTTAAGACTTGTGGACTTCAACTCCCAGAATTCTCCAGCCGGCTGGAGAATTCTGGGAGTTGAAGTCCACAAGTCTTAAAGTTGCCAAGTTTGAAAACCTCTGATTTAAATCATAATTTTTAAAGAGCAACTGTCATCTCTGTCCCGCAGCGGCTCCTCCTCTGACCTGCTGTTGACTCACCGACAGTCCCAATATTGCAGAATATACAGCTTCATGCTACATAACTCAGCTCCATTTCATGCTGAATAAACTACATTATTAATGTATCTTAAATAGAAAACTATCTTTAGATAGATTTTTACTCCAAAAGCATTTTATAAAAATAAAAAAAAATCCGATTTAAATTTTAAAAAATCCGATTTAAATTTTAAAAAACTGATTTTTTAATATATTTTTTTAAATCATCAATTTTTATCCACCCTGGGAGTGGGGTTCCCCAAAATGTCTTTATTGCATGAGAACCATCCCCGAAGCAGCAATTATTTTGGATAGTATTTCTCAACCTTGACAATTTTAAGATGCTGGCTGGGGAAGTCTAGGAGTTGAAGTCCGCTCATCTTAAAATTGCCAAGGTTGAGAAGCACCGGTTTGGAAGAACTTCAGTAATAAAGAAAATGGATAGATAGATGGATGTATATATGGGTGGCTCATTATATGAGACTGATCCCAAGAATAGTTAGCCCCATATATACAGGTAGTCCTTAACTTACGACTGCAACTGGAACCAAAATTTCCATTGCTAAGCAAGGCGGTTGTTAAGTCAGTCACATCCAATTTCATGACCTTTTTTCTTTAACCACGGTTAAGAGAATCACTGCAGTTGTTAAATGAAGCAGGCGGTCATTAAAAAAATACAGCTTCGCGCATTGACTTTGCTTGTAGGAATCTGGGTAGGAAGGTCATTAAAAGCCGAATACAAATATTATTATCATTATGTGATTATCATTAATGCTATGAATATTAGTGTTATTATTACTACTATTATTTTTCAAAATTAATTGTACCCAGACAACACACTGCTCATGTAGATATTGAGTTTATATGCATTTTAAAGAAAAATGTATTATGTGTGTGTGTGTGTGTGTGTGTGTGTGTGTGTGTGTGTGTTTCCCCGAAAATAAGACCCTGTCTTATATTTTTTTGAACCCTGAAATAAGCGCTTGGCCTTATTGCCATGCACTCAAAAGCCCGATTGGGCTTATTATCCGGGGATGTCTTATTTTGGGGAAAACAGGCTATATACCATATATAAAAAGCCAAATCCATGACCCCGGGATACTATAACCATTGTAAATGCATGTCCGTTGCCAAGCACCTGGATTTTGATCATGTGACCGTGTGGATGATGCGAATGGTCATAAGTGTGAGGACTAAGTCGTAAGTTGCTTTTTTCAGGGCCGTTTTTACTTTGGTCACTATACGAATGCTTGTAAGTCAAGGTGGCCTGCATATTTACGTACAGGGCTATACATAAAAGAACCAATGCGTTGTAGAAGTAAAAAAATAAAGCGATAAAGAATTGCCTTGTATGGGAGACAGGCGGCATTAAAATTTAATAAATAAATAATACATACATACAAACCGCCCTTGATTTACAAGCATTCTCTTAGTGACCATTTGAAGTTACAAGGGCCCTGAAAATAGTGACTTACGACTGTTTTTCATACTTACGACCATTGCATTTTCATACTTACGACCATTGTGGACCACCTGGTCACGTGATCAAAATTCAGAAGCAACTAGCATGTATTTATGATGGTCGCAGTATCCCGGGGTCACGTGATTCCCCTTTTGCGACCTTCGGCCAAGCAACGTCAATGGGGAAGCCAGATTCACTTAACGGCCGTGTTACTAACTTAACCGCTGCAGTGATCCCCTTAACAAAAGTGGCAAGTGCCCTGCTTAGCGACAGACATTTTTGGGCTCAATTGTGGCCGTACGTCAAGGACGACCTGTGAAGGGGTTTTGATTAGTATTGAGGTCATCTTAAGCCAGGGGTCTCCAACCTTGGCAACTTTAAGCCTGGAGGACTTCAACTCCCACAATTCCCCAGCCAGCAAAGCTGGCTGGGGAATTCTGGGAGTTGAAGTCCTCCAGGCTTAAAGTTGCCAAGGTTGGAGACCCCTGGTAAACCATCTTCAGCCATGGATGTTCCTTGAGATACTTTGGGACAGTCCCTTCCTTCTCTGCCCATCAGCCTACAAGGAATAGTGGAGAAGATACTACATAAGGATCAGTTCTAGTCCTCCCTTTCTCATAGAAGTTCCCTGGGTGACTCTGGACCAGGGTCCCCAAACTTGGCAACTTTAAGACTTGTGGACTTCAACTCCCAGAATTCTCCAGCCAGCTGGCTGGAGAATTCTGGGAGTTGAAGTCCACAAGTCTTAAAGTTGCTAAGTTTGAAGACCTCTGCGTCTGGACCAATCTCTTGAAAATCTCTGGAAAATAATCAAGGTGAGAAGCAACCTAGAGAAACTTTCTCACTGTGAGAACAATTAACCAGTGGGACAGCTTCCCTCCAGAAGTTGTGGGTGCTCCAACACTGGAGGTTTTTAAGAAGAGACTGGATAACTCTTTGCCTGAAATGGTATAGGGTGCTTGAACAAGGGCTGGACTAGAATACCTCCAATGTCCCTTCTAGCTCTATTCTGGTTATAAATGTTTTTGCCAGCCCAACCAAGCTCCCCGGGAAAAAACATTAGGAAGGCATGTTACCTTCAGCTCCTGAAACAAAGCTGGAAAAGCAATCAAACAATTAAACAAAAAACGGGAAAACAACGCCTAAATCTTTTTCCCCCCCTCCGTCACCACCCATCTCACAAAATGGTCATTCCTCGGAAAGTAGCATTTGTCCAGAGCCACTTTTAAAGCTTTATTGCCGGTCAGAGATGGCGCGTGCCCGAATAGCCCATCTCCAAGCCCAATAGACTAGGCAATAAACATCCGTGTCATATATCACCGGCAGAGAATGGCAGCCATGGCTGGGTTGGGCTGCTGTTCACGCCACAATAGCCAACGCCCGCACACTGAAGTCGCATCCGCGTGGCGGGGAAGATCTTGAGGAAGGCTGAAGGGAGATGCCCGCACCTGAACACGCTTCCATTGTGCTAAAGTCCATATCTGCAATCTCTAATCCGGTTCTGGCACCTGCAGTAGGCGTGTAGCATGACATGCCATCTGCAGCCTGGATGCATGCTACATACACGTACATACACCCATGCACATGCATTTAATAGCTAGCTAACCTCTAAGAATTATTGAAGCCTTAGAATCAGAGGCTATGGTAGAATCAGAGGCTATGGTATAAAGATTAGGGGAATTTGGAGGTTCAAGGGGCTGAACCTCTTTGTCTGGCGAACATGACCATTCATAAAACTCTCACTGTAGCCCTTTCCATACAGGGTTTTTTCCCCCCCAATTCTGCCATCTTTGTTAGTACATTGGGCTGCGATTTTCAAGTCACGCAAAAGAATGAATGAATGAATGGACCTAATTTTTTTTATTATGGCCGGTGTCCATCATTGCAAACAAAAACTGCATTAAAAATGAAGTTTAAAAACAACAAGAGAAGATAAAATATATTACAATTGGTGAGGCCTTCGTCAGCGGGTAATAAAAGTCTTCCTAATTTATAGGCAGTGTTAAGAACATTTAGCTACGCTCACCGAGAGACTGAATCATGCCGGATCTGATAACTGTACATTATATATATATATATATATATATATATATATATATATATATATATATATATATATATATATATATATATATATATATATATATATATATATATATATATATATATATATATATATATATATATATATATATATATATATATATATATATATATATATATATATATATATATATATATATTTCAGAGATGCATTTGGCAATGCCTATCACCTATTCTCACTTTAAAAAAAGAGAGACTTTTTTCCTTAACTATATATACATATTTAATACATTAAAATAAATAATAGTCACATTTGGACTGGCCAGCCATGCATGGGGAATATACTGAATTCTGCCCTCCTCTCGGTGAAACAGACCCAGTTTTAAAAGCTAAAACAAGGCAGCAAGCAAAATAAAAGACAGCTGGTCAACATTTTTAGGGTGGGTGACAGTTTGCTTGTCTCTCCCCCCCCCTCCTCTCTTTAACAAAGATCCCTGATGGATCGAAAAGAAATATTGCAGGAACCAAAAGGCTCGACTTTTTACGGGCTCCTTTTTAATGGCAGGATTTGAGTGTACACGGAAACAGAAGGGGAAAAAAGTGCCCTCCAGACGGTAAGATTTGATCGGATTTTTTCTTTACTCGAAGTAAGGAGAGAGAGAGAGAGAGAGAGAGAGAGAGAGAGAGAGAGAGAGAGAGAGAGAGAGAGAGAGAGAGAGAGAGACCCGAAAAAAATATCAAAAGGGGTTTGATGGCACCTTTTCCAACTAACGAAAATGCTTTTTAATAAGATCTACCGGTATTAAGGGGCAGCCTTCTGGTCTTTTCCCCCGCCGCTCTCCTACTTCAGAGTCCGAGCCAGTCCTGCTGCAACCGAGCCAACGATCTGGGGGGCACCGCCGCAGAGACCCCAGACCCAGGGCTGAAAGGGCAACCTTAGACCCAGGGAGGGGAGAGAGAGAGAGAGAGAGAGAGTCCCGCGGAGAAGCCCGCCCGCCTCCTTTTTTCCCGGCACCCGCTGCCGTTGGGGGGCTCCGGGTTGGAGGGCTGGACAAGGTCGGGCTGAGCAGAGGGAAAAGGCTGCAGGAGGAAGGGAGGAAGAAGGAACGAGAAAGGAAAGGAAGGGAAGGAGGGAGGAAGGAGAAAGGGAAGGGGAAGAAGGAAAAAAGAAGGAAGGAAGGAGAAAAGGGACGGGAGGAAGGAAGAAGGAAGGAGAAAGGGAAGGAATGGAGGGAGGGAGAGAGGAAGGAGGGTGAGAGGGAAGGGAGGGAGAGAGGGAGGAAGGAGAAAGGGAAGGGGAAGAAGGAAAAAAAGAAGGAAGGAGGGAGAAAAGGGACGGGAGGAAGGAAGAAGGAAGGAGAAAGGGAAGGAATGGAGGGAGGGAGAGAGGAAGGAGGGGGAGAGGGAAGGGAAGGAGGGAGGGAGGAAGGAGAAAGGGAAGGGGAAGAAGGAAAAAAGAAGGAGGGAAGGAGAAAAGGGACAGGAGGAAGGAAGAAGGAAGGAGAAAGGGAAGGAATGGAGGGAGGGGGAGAGGAAGGAGGGGGAGAGGGAAGGGAAGGGAAGGAGGGAGGGAGGAAGGAAGGAGAAAGGGAAGGGGAAGAAGGAAAAAAAGAAGGAAGGAAGGAGAAAAGGGACGGGAGGAAGGAAGAAGGAAGGAGAAAGGGAAGGAATGGAGGGAGGGAGAGAGGAAGGAGGGTGAGAGGAAAGGGAGGGGAGGAATTAAGGAAAGAAGGAGAAAGGGAAGGGAAGGAGGAGGGTGAGAGGGAAGGAAAAAGGAAGGAAATAGGAGGGAGGGAGGAGGGTAAGAGGGAAGGAAGGAAGGAAGGAAGGAAGGAAGGAAGGAAGGAAGGAGAGGAGGAGGAGGAGAGGAAGAAGAAGAAGAGGCCGCAAAGTTGAAGCCGGGAGTGCAGCGCAGAGGAGGCGGAGGCGGAGGCGGAGGGAAGCCAAGCCGGGCGCGCTGCTTTCCCGTCCTCCGCTCCGTCCCCGGCAAAGGCAGAGCCGGTGCAACCGGGGCGACGCCACTCACCCGTCCCTCCGGCCGTCCGGGGCGCGCGGACTGCCCTCTCTCTCCGCAGCAGCCCAAGTTCAACACTTTCCCCGCATCCCGCCAGGCGCCAGGCCGGCGGCTGGGCTGCCCCCGCGATGCTCCTCGGGCTCCAGGGGAAGCCGCCTCGCCCCGCTTCGCAGCCGGCGCGGAGAGCTGGCGCGGCCGGGCGGGAGCCGGGAGGAAGAGGGGGGGCCCGGGCTTGCCGGCGGGGAGCCGAGCGGGACGGCGGCAGCGCCGGGGAAGCGGGCGGGCCTCCCTCCGTCCAGGTAATCCCGCCTCGGGCGGCCGGACGGCGGATTGGCTCCAGCCGGCGGGATTTGCATCTCAATGGCCAGCGCGCCAGCCAACTTTGCAGCGCCGGGCAGCGGGAGGAGGAGGAGGAGGAGGAGGCGCGCCTTCTGCGTTGGGTTGTGGTTGCGCAGGCTTGTGGAAGCCGCCGGAGGTGGGGGGGAGGTAGGGGGAATGGTGGGGGTGGGAGGGTTGTAGCGGCACATCTGCTGACTGTGTGTGTGTGTGTGTGTGTGTGTGTGTGTGTTGGGGGGGCGCAGTGCATCCTTGAACCGTTGGGAAGCCCTTGAGAAAAGCCGCATGCTGCTAGCCGGTGTGTGGTGTGCCTGCCGGGGCCGCGAGCGGTTGCCGGCATCCCTAACACAAGCATTTGTAGGTGGTTGTGTGCATCCCTGGCACAGGCATTTTCTGGGTGGTTGTGAGCATCCCTGGCACAAGCATTTGTGGCGGTAGGTGGTTGTGTGCATCCCTTGCACAAGCGGTTTCTGGACAGTTGCCAGCATCCTTTGCACAAGCATGTGTAGGTGGTTGTGTGCATCCCTGGCACAGGCAATTTCTGGGTGGTTGTGTGCATCCCTTGCACAAGCAGTTTCTGGACAGTTGCCAGCATCCTTTGCACAAGCATGTGTAAGTGGTTGTGTGCATCCCTGGCACAGGCAATTTCTGGGTGGTTGTGTGCATCCCTTGCACAAGCGGTTTCTGGACAGTTGCCAGCATCCTTTGCACAAGCGTGTGTAGGTGGTTGTGTGCATCCCTGGCACAGGCAGTTTCTGGGTGGTTGTGTGCATCCCTTGCACAAGCAGTTTCTGGACAGTTACCATCATCCCTTGCACAAGCAAGGGTTGTAGCGCCATATCTATTGACTGTGTGTGTGTGTGTGTGTGTGTGTGTGTGTGTGTGTGTGTGTGTGTTGGGGGAGGCGCAGTGCATCCTTGAACCCTTGGGAAGCCCTTGAGAAAATTTGTAGGTGGTTGTGTGCATCCCTTGAACAAATGGTTTCTGGGTGGTTGTGTGCATCCCTGGCACAAGCATTTGTAGGTGGTTATGTGTATCCCTTACACAAATAGTTTCTGGACAGTTATGGGCATCCCTTGCACAAACTACGGCAACCCAGGATAACCTGGTGACTGCCTGGTGGGGTGGGGCACTTGTGTTCCACCTCTGGAGCTGATTCACGCAGCTCACCTTGGGTCTGTACGCCTCTTGGAGGCTTAAAGGGACGGTGTGAACCCACTCCCCTGCACTGCAACCCAGGAAGGGCAGATTCACTTAGCAAAAGAGAGGAACCCCCACCGCTTGGAACTGGGCCAGAATGTGGGACACATAGTTGGGACCAACCGGTGGCCTACTTGGACCCTGAGAAAGTATTATGTGCAATTTATTTATAAGTAACCCTTATAACTTAACTGCAGTGATTCATTTAATAATTGTGGGAAGAAAAGTCACCAAGGGGGATCACATGATCCCGGGACACTGCAACCGTCATAGGTACGATGAGTCAATTGCCAAACATCTAAATTTTGATCACGTGACCTTGGGGATACTGCAATGGGCGTAAGTGTTGAAAGCAGTTATAAATCACTTTTTCTAGTGCCGCTGTAACATTGAACGGTCACTAAATGAATTGCTGTAAATTGAAGATTATCCATACTGAAGATGTATTGGAAGGGGCTAATACACTGAACTACTTTTAGCCACTGAAGTATTTACTTCTGCATCTTTTAATCACTAAATTGCACTAAAATACTGTGGTAAGGCACGCCCCACTCCCAAATACCTGCAAAATTTCTTGTACAGTACATTATTACAGTACTTAACTACAACAGCACAACGGCTGTAACAAACCTAACTCTGTAAGAAAAATAATATTTATAATGTCCCGGATTATTTTGCTTCCTTGCAAACGAGCAAGCATTTTCTCCTGATGGACCACGGTGGTCCAAATTTTGCAAGAGGAAAAATTCACCGGTTCTTTCCGAGCAAGGAGAAAAACTAGATTTATTGTGTGACGTGTGAAATGTGAGATTTGAAACGAATGAATTTACTTCCCAGGATGGAAAACGGAGAATGGAGATCTTTATGCCTCCTTTTCATTCCAGCCGTCGCGGAATGAAACACAGCAGGTCAAATACAACATTGATGATTGGAAATAAAAAGCTAACGTTGCTCATAAAAGGTTATGTTGCACTAAAAAGGAAAACGACTCTCTTTCCAGTTCTCTTATGCTCCCGAATTCCATTAATAACAAGAGAATTGCAAAAACCAGATCTTTTATACCCTCCGATCGTTTTTCTTGTGATAACAAGCAGTAGACTGGGATCACTTTTTCTCCGAGTATTCAAGAAAAGTAGGAGAAAGGGGTCACACTTAGGCTCAGGCGCGGGTTCCTAATTTTTTTACTACCACTCTGTGGGCGTGGCTTATTTTGTGGGTGTGGCTTGCCAGCCATATGACCAGGTGGGCGTGGGCCTCGGGAGCTTGGCAGCGGCCGGAGAAGGGGGGGGGCATTGCCCACCTGCAACGCAGCCCCCCGCAGCAGGAGCAGCAAGACCGCGGCAGCGGTTCTTCTAGGAGGCTCCGTCCGGCCTGAATGCTTCTCCCCATTCGATGATCCTAGGCTCCTGCCGCCCGTTCCCCCTCCCCTCAGCAGCTTGAGGACCCTCGAACATGTGAAAATGCCTGGGATCATCACCGCGCGTTCGTGGCTTCTCGGACTGCTGAAGGGAGGGGAATGGAGATAGCTCCTGCTGCCCGTTCTTTCAACATCTCATGCGCTCCCTCAGCCATCCTCCCCTGCTTGGACTCACTGTGGGGTAGGAAGGCAGTGCATGCGCAGTGCCGGAAGCTCGGCTTCTGGGCATGCACAGAAGAAATTTAAAAAAAATTTTTTTTTAATTTTTTTAAAATGGCGGCGCCAAGGCACCAGCAACCGACCGCACCAGTACTGTGATGTCACCAGCGGGCCACTACCGGTGCTATAGAGTGGACCGCACCAGTAGGAACCCACCACTGCTTAGGCTTCTGGATAACCCATCAGAACATTAAACCCACCCACCCCGGTTAAACAAGATCCATTCAACATTACACTTAATCCTTGACCTACGACCACAATCGAGCCCAAAATGTCCATTGTGAAGCAAGAGATTTGCTAAGCGAGTTTTGGCCCATTTTACGACCTTTTTTTAAATGCAGTTATTAAGTGAATCACTGCCATTGTTAAGGTAGTGACGTCATTGTTAAGTGAACCCGGCTTCCCCGTTGACTTCGCTTGTCAGAAGGTCGCAAAAGGGGATCAGGTGGCCTCAGGACACTGCAACCGTCATAAATATGAGACAGTTGCCAAGCGCCTGAATTTTGATCGCTTGATCATGGGGCTGTTGCAACGGTCATAAGTGTGAAAAATGGTCCTAAGTCGCTTTTTTCAGTGCTGTTGTAACCTTGGAACAGTCACTAAACAAATGGTTGTAAGTTGAAGACTACCTGTAACCCTTGCCTATTAAGCAAGAGAGACAGTCTAGTAGTGGTTAAAGGCGCCAAGCTAGAAAATAGGAGACCGTGAGTTCTAGTTCTGCTTTAGCCTTGAAAGTTAGCTGGGTGACCTTGGGCCAGTCACTCTCTCTCAGCCCACCCCACCCCATAAGGTTCTTGTGGAGAAAATAGGAGTAAGACCAGGGGTGGGTTCCTCTTACCTGCCTACGGTGCGCTGCGCGCGCATCATATTTCATGTGTGTGCAAGCTCACTAAGCGTGCACATCCCCTCACGCGATTTTGCTTCCACGCATGCGCAGGAAGCAAAAAATCACCAAAATCTTGCGAGGGGGCGAGTGTGTGCATGTGATCTTGGTGATTTTTTGCTTCCGCGCATACGCGGAAGCAAAAAAATCACCAAAATTGCGCACGCACGCGCGTCCCCTCACAAGATTTTGCTTCCACGCATGCTCAAATTCATCATTTTGCTTTTTGCAAATCATCAGTGGAACAACTTGCCTCCAGAAGTTGTGGAGGTTTTAAAGAAGAGATTGGACAACCATTTGTCTGAAATGGTAGAAGGTTTCCTCCTTGAGGAGGGGGCTGGACTACAAGACCTCCAAGGTCCCTTCCAACTCTGTACATTCTGTTTAAAGCAGCTGTTTGGAAGAACGGAGAAAAGAGAAGTGCAGGTCTAGGCAAAAGGCTGGCTTCTACGCTGGTGGAGACAACTGGTGTGTATCCCGATAGGTCAAGCCAGATGCTGAGTAAGGACATGAGTAAATGCAGCGAGGAGGTGAGCCCTCCTGACCACTCCGAACTCAATTTACAGGGTTTTCCTTTGTGTTGACTAATGGGGGGTACAAGTACGTTTTGTGGCACGGTCCTTGGTGTTTAATCATGGGGTCCTGATCAGGCACAAAGCTAGTACAGCCCCCGAGGTCACAAAGTTCACCCTCCATTTGAATGCTTCAAACGGCTGATTCCATTTGCCGTGACAGGGTTTAATTTATGGCGGTGGCCATGGCTGATATTTTTTTTTCTCAATCAATAGATCAGCTTCAATTATCACAGAATACCCTCTGTGGCCTAGAGGTAGAGCTCTTGCCTCATAATCAGGAGGTTGTGAGTTTGATCCTAGGTAGAGGCGGATGTAGGGTCGCCTGCTTGGGCAGGGGGTTGGACTAGATGACCTGCAAGGTCCCTTCCAACTCTGTTAATCTGTTAAATCTGTTAAATCTAAATTTCCCTGCAAGAGTCTGGCTCCCAAAGTACCAGACACGGGGCTAGTATCTTAGTTCTCCTTCTTCTCGAGATCTTTCTGGAAAGAAAAGCCTCCTAACAGTATGATGAAATAATTTATTATAATTTCAAGATCCTGAGGTTTTTCTTTTTAATAAGAGGAGGGTGGGGGGAATAAAATTGCCCCTTTAATCAGGAGAGGTGAGACCGGGTTTGGGATCAGGCTCAAATGCAGGAATACACACACACACACACACACACACACACACCATGTTTTCCCGAAAATAAGACCCTGTCTTATATTTTTTTGAACCCTGAAATAAGCGCTTGGCCTTATTGCCATGCACTCAAAAGCCCGATTGGGCTTATTATCAGGGGATGTCTTACTTTGGGGGAAACAGGGTGTGTGTGCAGTGGCTCAGTGGCTAAGACGCTGAGCTTGTCAATCAGCAAGGTCGGCAGTTCAGCGGTTCGAATCCCTAGCACTACGTAACAGAGTGAGCTCCCGTTACTTGTCCCAGCTTCTGCCAACCTAGCAGTTCGAAAGCACGTAAAAAATGCAAGTAGAAAAATAGGGACCACCTTTGGTGGGAAGGTAACAGCGTTCCGTGCGCTTTCGGCGTTTAGTCATGCTGGCCACATGACCACGGAGACGTCTTCGGACAGCGCTGGCTCTTCAGCTTAGAAACGGAGATGAGCACCGCCCCCTAGAGTCGGGAATGACTAGCACATATGTGCGAGGGGAACCTTTACCTATATGTGTGTGTGTGTGTGTGCGCGCATGCATGTGTGTGCGTGTATGTGTGTGTGTGTATATATATGTGTGTATGTATATGTGTGTGTATGTATACACACACACACACACACACACATATATAAATTTGCAATTTAAATGCAAGCAGACAAGAGGCTCAGAAGCAGAACGCACGCTATTTGCAGGCCTTGCTTTAGTATGCCTGTCAGTTTCTAAACCTTAGCAAAAGGTCGCAAAAGGGGATCACGTGACCCCAGGACACCGCAACCGTCATAAATATGAATCAGTTGCCAAGCATCTGAATTTTGATCACGTGACCACGGGGATGCTGCAACGGTCGTAAGTGTGAAAAAACGGTCATAAGTCACATTTTTCACTGCCGTTGTAGCTTTGAAACGGTCACTAAACGAACGGTTGGAAGTCAAGGACTACCTGTAATTAAAATCAATTCAGCATCTTAAGTAGAATATCTTATCAGAAAAACCGTACAACCGTTTCTCGCCCATTTTCAGTTTGAACACTGTTCCCCATGGGGTGCCCTCCAGAGATGCGGGACTGAAACAATTCCAACAATTTTACATTAGGGAGTTAAGATCCTACCTAATCTGGTTGGGAAAGGTATAGCGATGGAAATGGCTGTGGGGATTTCTGCAGGCCTAGCATGCGGTTTGGCCAGGAACGCAACATTTTGGAAATTTCTGGCCTTGAGCTCTGCAGAATGTTGAGAAACTGAGGAATGTGGAGAAAATCTCAGAAGCCGAGTGGTTGGAGAAAGAGGTGAGCTGATCTTGAACAGAAAAGAAAAGAACAGAACAGAATAACAGAGTTTGAAGGGACCTTGGAGGTCATCTAGTCCAACCCACCGCCCAAGTACCATTTCTGACAGATGGCAGTCAAGTCTCCTCTTGAAAGCTTCCAGTGATGAAGCTCCCACAACTTCTGAAGGCAACTTCTGTTCCACTGGTTGATTGCTCTCCCTGTCAGAAAATTTCTCCTTATTTCCAGGTTGAATCTCTCCATGATCAGTTTCCATCCATTATTCCTTGTCTGGCCTTCAGGTGCCTTGGAAAATAGCTTGACCCCCTCCTCTCCTCCCTTTTGCCACGAAAGCCATCACTCTGCTAAACAAATAATTCCCTCAACACTGTCATACTATTCAATAAGTCTGCATTATGTCACGTAGTGAATATTGTCAGTTGTATGTCTATGCAGGATGATGCACCCCTATCCTAATATTATGGTACATTCCATTACAAGCAGGACACGTTATTCTTCTTGTGGTTTGACTCTGACCGGGAGCGGTCGCATTTAATTAGCAAGAATGTAATTATTCAGAATTTATTGTTTTTGTACCGAAATAAATATTTTATTAGAACTTTAACTTCGGTTTTATTTCTAAATGTCTGCGCTCCGAGAGAAAGATCAAACATCGCCTCTGTGAGATTTATTCTCCCTCTAACACATTACTATTACTATTAATCTTCTCATCGTTCCTATCACCCATCTCCTCCCACTTATGACTGTAACTTGTTGCTTGGATCCTTACAATTTATATTGTTTCCTAGTATGATTTGATTGCTTATTTGTACCCTATGTCTATCGTTAAGTGTTGTACCTTATGATTCTTGACAAATGTATCTTGTCTTTTTATGTACACTGAGAGCATATGCACCAAAGACAAATGCCTTGTGTGTCCAATCACACTTGGCCAATAAAGAATTCTAATCTAATCCAGTGGTGGGTTCATACCAGTTCGGACCGGTTCTATAGAACTGTTAGTAACTTGGCGGCCTGGGTCGTTGGAACCGGCAGTGACCCAGGCCTGCTACGCCCCCAACCTGGTTCTTTCGGCGGCGCCATAGGTGGCACCATTTTGTTTTTTGCTTCTGCGCATGCACATCTTTTTTTTTAGTACTGCGCATGCACGTGTGGTGCGTTCCTGAGCAAACCGGCAGTAGCAGAATCCGGAACCCGTTGTTAGCCGCCCAGAGTCCTCCGGGAGTTGGGCGGCATATAAATATGAACAAACAAACAAACAAATAAATAAATAATAAACCCACCCCTAATCTAATCTAATATAATATAATCTTCTAATCTCTCTGTGGCAGCCCCTCAAGTATTGGAGCTGGGTCCTGGGGACCCAGGTTAAAATTCTCAGATTAATTTCCCAATACGGAGAAGCGCCTCCATAGCTCTTTTAAAACTGGGGCTCTTTGTAGCGTATTTTGTACAGATAGTCCTTGACTTAATGACCACAATTTATGTAGCGAAGTGAGGCATTTGTGAAGTGTGCTTTGCCTCGTTTTACAACCTTCCTTGCCACAGTCAGTAAGTGAATCATTGCAGTTGTTAATTTAGTATGACGGTTGTGAAGTGAATCTGGCTTCCCCATGGACTTTGCTCATCGGAAGGTTGCAAAAGGCAATCCCATGATGGCGGGACACTGCAACTGTCATAAGTATGAGTCAGTTGCCAAACGTCTTAATTTTGATGGAGATGCTGCAAGGGACGTAAGCATGAAAAACGGTCGTAAGTCCCTTTTTTTCAGTGCCGTTGTAACTTTGAACGGTCACTAAGCAAACTGTTTAGGACTACCTGTATTGCAGGGACCAAAATTGGATGCAGTATTCCAAATGTTTAACAGATTAACAGAGTTGGAAGGGATCTTGCAGGTCATCTAGTCCAACCCCCTGCCCAAGCAGGAGACCCTACATCTGCCTCTACCTAGGATTGAACTCACAACCTTCTGATTGTGACACAAGAGCTCCACCTCTAGGCCACAGCAGCTGGGTATTTTTTGGGTATTTTGGGTATTTTTTGGGTATTGTGTTTTTTTGTGTATTTTTTGTGTATTTTTTGGAACAAAACAAAATGTGTTTTGTTCCCCACTGTTTAGTACACAAAGTGTCTTTCCGCTTTGGTGTGTGTGAACGTACCTGGAGCCTGAATGAAAATGTCGCTCAGACACGAGGAAAGGGAACCTGGGCATTTTAAAAGGAGCTGCCCAGTTGAGCCAAGTAGGTTACACAGTGGAATTACTAATAGTGGCACTGTGAAATTGGCTGATTGCCCTTGCTGGCAGGCCTCAGAAATCGGTCTCTTCCCAGCTCTGAAATTAGCCTCAACAATGTGCCAAAACCAGATATTTTTCTACCTCTCCTTGGCAATTTAGGAGAGTTTGTCTCCATTTCGGGTGCGAGATGCTGACTCGCTAAACCAGGGGTCACCAACCTTGCGGACCTCAGGGACCACTAAATTCATAATTTTAAATTCCGCGGACCACTAATATGATCTGCCTAATGACCAGCTGGGTGGGCGTGGCTAGGTGGTCATGTGACTGGGTGGGTGTGGCCAACTCAATGTCACTCACATCAAGAGGCACATCGCCAGCTTCTACTCGCCCCTCCCACCCACTCCTCGCCTGCCCGCCCGGGCTCCTTAGGGCCCCAACAGGAAGCAGTTGTTGGAGCTAAGCAGCCACCACGAGAAAGAGTTGGCAAAACAGCTGGCTCAGTTCAAATTGGATCTGACCGAGAAGGAGGCTCAGCAGAAGCACCTCGCTGAGGACTACGAGCATAGGCTTTCCAAGCAGAGGGAAGACCTGCGGGAGTGCAAGGCCAGGTACCGGCGCCTGGAGGCTCAGTGGGCTAAGATGGCCAGCCAGTTCCAGGACGTGATGCAGTCCCACTGGAACAAGGCCCTCTGGCTCTTCGCACCAGTGGCGCTTCCCTCCAGCCTTCGCCGAAAGCCCCACACCAAGAGGCTGAAGCAAACCCCAAGTCAGAATTTCTGCCCCCCTCCGACCCGCAGAAAAAGACCCCAAAGGGGGAGATTCTCTGCAGCAACACAAATGTTCATTGTTTGTATCCGGTCCAGGGGCCGTAGTTTGAGGACCCCTGATTTAGTGCAATATAAAAAATCCAAATAATTTTTCTGCGGACCACCAAAATTTTCTCGTGGACCACCAGTTAGTGACTGCTGCTCTAAACTGCTTAGAGAGGGCTGTAAAACACTGGGAAGCATTATATAAGTCTAAGTGCTATTGCTGTTATCTGTAGTTACTTAGGAACTGTGGTGGCGCAGTGGTTAGAATGCAGTATTGCAGACTAATTCTGCCCATTGCCAGCAGTTTGATCCTTGACCAGCTCAAGGTTGACTTAGCCTTCCATCCTTCTGAGGTGGGTAAAATGAGGACCCAGATTGTTGGGGGCAATGTGCTGACTCTGTAAACCGCTTAGAGAGGGCTGTAAAGCACTATGAAGCGGTATATAAGTCTAAGTGCTATTGCTATCTGGACAGTTGTGATGAGGTTCCAAATGGAAATAGCTCTATCAAATCTTTGCAGCTTAAGTCCAGGTAGTCCTCGTCTTACAACAGTTTGTTTAGTGACCGTACAAAGTTATAACGGCAGTGCAAAAAAGTGACTTACGGTCGTTTTTCACACTTACGATGGTTGCAGCATCCCCATGGTCACGTGATCAAAATTCAGATGCTTGGCAACTGACTCATATTTATGACAGTTGCACTGTCCTGGAATCATGCGATAGTTCAGATTCCATGTTTCATGAGCAGATTTTTGTGGATTCGTGGATGTTTGGCGGTGAAACTTGGCAAAAGCTTCTCAATCAATCAATTGCTCTATTTCCAGGCATATCTAAGCATACCAAGCTGTTGCCTGTGATACAATCTGTTGTTTTATTCTTAGCTCTGTAGCTCGCCAAATATTCTCCATAACTGAGCTGGGATTTGGATTTTGCCCGCAGGGGTAAAATGCTCCCGGTTTGGGCGTGCCTGCCGGTCGTCGGAGAGCCGGTAGCGATCGCAGCGCGAGGCTTCGCCCACCCGCCCAGACACCGCCATTTGGGTTCTTTTACCCTCTGCGCATGCGCAAAGCGTTTTGTGCATGCGCAGAGGGTAAAGGAACCCAAATGGCGGCATCTGGGGGGGTTGGTGAAGCCTCGCGCTGCGATCGCTACCGGCTCTCCGATGACCGGCAGGCACACTCGAACCGGGAGCATTTCACCCCTGGATTTTGGTCTCCCAATGTATGTCTGGTTCTCAGTCCTCCCCAAACTGAGATCTATTGGATGGTAATATCACTGCACGTAGTCCTCAATTTACGACCAATCATTTAACAACACTTCAGAGTTATGACAGACCTCCATGAGGGTACTTCGACCTGGATTTCAAGTTATGACACCTGGGAGCCGTGATCTCCGTTCCGGTGGACAGGAACTAGGCTGCATCTATGGTGGTTTGTGTCAGGCGCAAGTAACTAGGAACAGGAGTTGAGTTAAAGGTTTATTACATGCTACCTATAGACGAGAATATATCTATCAAGCCAAATTGGTGCTAGGTAAGGATCAATGGAATTCACGGGGGGCTGGACTTAAGTCTCTTGTGGCTGCGTAAGGATGCCACACCGATGATGCATTTGACCCCACCTTCTGTCTCGGCCTGCTTATCTCTTACAGTTTGCAGCATCCTGTGGTTTCATGACTGCATTTCACAACAATTTTGCTGAATGCAGAATAATACAGAATAATAGAATGACAGCGTAGGAAGGGACATTGGAGGTCTTCTAGTCCAACTCTCTGTTCAGGCAGGAGACTCTATACCATTTCAGTCAAATGGCTGTCCAATCTCTTCTTAAAAACTTCCAGTGTTGGAGCATTTACAACTTCCGGAGGCAAGCTGTTCCATGGATTAATTGTTCTCACTGTTAGGAAGTTTCTCCTTAGTTCTAAGTTGCTTCTCTCCTTGATTAGTTTCCATCCATTGCTTCTTGTCCTGCCTTCTGGTGCTTTGGAGAATAGCTTGACTCCCTCTTTGTGGCAGGCCCTGAGATATTGGAAGATTGCTATCATGTCACCCCTAATCCTTCTTTTCATCAGACTAGACCAGTGATGGCGAACCTATGGCACGGGTGCCACAGGTGGCACGCGGAGCCATATCTGCCGGCATGCGAGCCGTTGCCCTAGCTCAGCTCCAGTGCGCATGTGCGTGCCCGCCAGTTGATTTTTGGCTCGCGTGGAGGCTCTGGGAGGGCAATTTCGGCCTCCAGAGGGCCTCCAGGGTGGCAGGGGGGAGCGTTTTTGCCCTCCCCAAGCTCCAAGAAAGCCTCTGGAGCCTGGGGAGGGTGAAAAATGGGCCCACCGGGCCCACTGGAAGTCGGGAAATAGGGGAGTGGGGGGGTCGCGCACGCATGTGCAGGACCGTGGAGCAAGTGAGGGGCTTTGAATTATGGGTGTGGGCACGCACGCGCGTGCAATAGCGCGCACACGCCCTATTTCGGCACCCGAGGAAAAAAAGGTTCGCCATCACTGGACTAGACATACCCAATTCCAGCAATCTCTTCTTAAAAACGTCCAGAGATGGAGCACCCACAACTTCTGGAGACAAGTCGTTCCACTGATTCTCACTGTCAGGAAATTTCTCCTTACTTCTAGGTTGCTTCTGTCCTTGATTAATTTCCATTTACCACCTTGTGGTGAGATGGGAGGCGAATAAATTTAATAAACAAACAAGCAAACAAACAAGTATATATACGTTTTGGGTTTAGATTAAAGTTATAGTTCACCACATTTAGAGGTGTTTTTTGCTACATCAAAATCTTAGTTTTAAATTTAATAGGGGTTTCTCTCTCTCTCTCTCTCTCTCTCTCTCTCTCTCTCTCTCTCTCTCTCTCTCTCTCTCTCTCTCTCTCTCTCTCTCTGTCTCTGTCTCTGTCTCTGTCTCTGTCTCTGTCTTTTTTTGGTAGCAATATAACCAGCTACTTTGACTTACAGTTTTAAAGCATGATGCCTTTTTAGCCAGATCAGGGGGAAAAACCCAAATCACCTAATATTTGCGGTAATTAGTACCTTGGCCTATAATTTCCTCCTTTGAAAAATACGTTGAAAAAATATGCCTTGATAGAATCTCCGAAGAGTTTTGACAATGAAGAAACTCCAGCTTTCTTTGCCCTTATGGCTCTTCGGTATGTTTGCTTGAAGTCAACTTACAAGCCGAGTGACTTACGGTGCAGAAGTACTTATCTACGCCCTTGAAGCTAGATAATACAAAAATAATTCGCCAGAGGTGCTTTGCATAGCTGACTCATAACCTACATTTCGACTTGTTGGAAACCACTATTGCACCCCAACACAAGACCGACAATTCATTTCTGGCCAGGCTTGCTATACTGTTAACTCAGCCTTGAGACTCTGATGATGAATCTGGGTTCCGTGTGAAAAGAATGTGTGCGACGGGTGCAAAAGGTTAGCATGTCTGGTAAGGAAGGTTGAGATTCAAAACTCCAGGGAGTTGGTTCCCTTCGCTTGTACGGCTTTGGATCGACAAACAACTTCCTTTTTTCCCTGCTCCTTGTTTCTGGGAAATTATTTCTTTATTTATATAAAATTTATTGGCCACTCATCTTGACCACAGGGTAACTGTTTATCTTCATTTTGCATTTATACCGGTAGAATCCGACTTGCAACAGTTCATTTAGTGACCGTTCAAAGTTACCACGGCACCGAAAAATGTTGACTTACGACGTTGTTCACACTTACAACCCGTTGCAGCATCCTCAAGGTCACGTGGACAAAGTTCAGATGTTTGGCAAACGACTCATACTTATGACGGTTGCAGGGCCCTGGGCTCATGTGATCCCCCTTTTGCAAACTTCTGACAAGCAATGACAACGGGGTTGCTAACTTAACAGCTGCAGTGATTCACTTAACAACAGTGGCAAGAAAGGTCGTAAAAAGGGGCAAAATTGACTTAAGAAATGTCTCGCCTAGCAACAGAAATGTTGGACTCAGTTGTGGTCGTAAATCGACGGCTACCTGTATTGCATTTTTGCAAAAATCTGCAAAATGCATTTAGTGTTTTGTTAGTTGACTTGGGTGTGAAAGAGAAAAGTGCATGTTCTAATGCAGTATTACTCAATCTTGGGCAATGTTAGGATGCTTGAACTTCAACTCCCCTGGGTTGGCTGGGGAATTCTGGGAGTTGAAGTCCAAGCATCCTAACATTGCCAAGATTGAGAAACATTGTTCTAGAGGTAATTCTTGACTTATGACCAGGCATCTAACAACTGCTTGTAGCCACAATGGCCTCGGAATGGGTGCCTTATGGCTTGTAAAGCACCTCTGGCCATCGTAAAATGTTGCACCACCCCCAAATCACATGATCGCATTTCAGGAGGTTGATAACCTATTTAACATTTTTAACTGGTTGCCAGTGCTCTATGATCATGCGTCTTCTCTGCTGGCTTGTCCAGAAAGTCAGTGGGGAAGCCAGCAGGAAAGGTTGCAAGTGGAGGGGACTTGGATTTCCTTCCTTCCTTCCTTCCTTCCTTCCTTCCTTCCTTCCTTCCTTCCTTCCTTCCTTCCTTCCTTCCTTCCTTCCTTCCTTCCTTTCCTTCCTTCCTTCCTTCCTTCCTACCTTCCTTCCCTTCTTCCCTCCCTCCTTCCTTTCTCTTTCTTCCCCCTCCCATCCACACATCTTCCTTCCTTCCTTCCTTCCTTCCTTCCTTCCTTCCTTCCTTCCTTCCTTCCTTCCTTTCCTTCCTTCCTTTCTTCCTTCCTTCCTTCCTTCCTACCTTCTTCCTCCCTCCCTCCCTCCCTCCCTCCCTCTTTCTTCTCTGTTTATCTGTGCACACACCACTCTGGAAGGCACATACAATGCGGAGTCAACAAACTCATGACTCATGCAAAAAGTTTATCAGTGTAAACCGCCCAATCCCAACGAATTGCCCACAGAAAGGAAGGCAGAGGCGGGAGGGGCTACGTATGGGCCAGCTAGCGACTGTGGCAAGCGCCGTCCAGCCAGAATGCCAGGCCACCACGGTGGCCAAAAGGGACGAGGAAATGCCTGAAATCCAGCAAAGGCCTTTCTTAATCTGCCTTTTTCAACCAGTTTCCCCGGGGGGGGGGGTCGAGCCGCTTAAAGCCGCAGTGTAAAAGAGCCCTTAGGAATAAACTAGGTGTTTTGCAATTAGCAATGGTGGGAATTCAAGAAAAGTAAACAGCAATAAACAGCCATCTGAAAAAGATCCACTCCAGATTGTGAGGCCAACAGATGATAAGGAGGCCTTACCCTTTGCCTCCTACCTGGCCCTAAACATACAAGGGGATTTCCTAAACTGAAAATCAGAGTGTTGCTAATTGTGTAAATGTTATATTTACTTTGGTTTGTCTTCAGACTTACCAATTTTCTTTATTTATTTCTTCAAAGTCTGGGGTGCATGATCCGTTACAAAATGATGGCATAAGGACAGAATCAGTTACAGTCGGGTAGTCCTCGACTTACAACCATTCATTTAGTGACCTAAGTTACAACAGCACTGAAAAAGGTGACCTATGACCATTCTTCACACTTATGCAGCAATCCCCATGGTTATATGATCTTTGCAGCAATCCCCATGGTTATATGATCAAAATTCGGACGCTTGACAACTGACTCATATTTATGACGGATGCAGTGTCCCGGGGTCATGGGAACTCCTTTGGCGGCCTTCTGACAAACAAAGTCAATGGGGAAGCCAGATTCACTGAACAACCGTGTTACTAACTTAACAACTGCAGTGATTCACTTAACAACGGTGGCAAGAAAGGTCGTAAAACGGGACAAAACTCATTAACAACTGTCTTGCTTAGCATGGAAATTTGGGGCTCAATTGTGATCCTAAGTCAAGGACTACCTGCATATTCTATACAGGGGTGGGTTCTGCTTTTCTTTGCCACTGGTTTGCTCCTTGACACGCCGCGCGTGCATGCGCAGTGCTAAACAACCAGTTTCTGCGCATGTGCAGAAGCAAAAAACAAGATGCCGGTACCTACGGCGCTGCCGAGAGAACCAGTTCGGGGGCATGGCAGGCCTGGGTCGCTGCCGGTTCTAGCGACCCAGGCCGCCAAGTTACTACCGGTTCTATAGAACCGGTCCAAACCAGGAGGAACCACCTCTGATTCTATATCTCATCAACTAAATCTTTCTCTTGATCAATTAATTGATTGTAACTATACTTATAAATCTACATCTAAATTTGTCTGAACAACTGCAATTCAAATACTCCCAACACAAAATCGTAGCCCCGGCTGGGAGGTCCACAAAGGCTTTTCAAAGTCAACCCAGGTTATCCTACTTTAGAGAGAAGAAAATGAGGTTCGAGAGAGACAAAGCACAGAATATATTCATTTCGACTTGCAACCTTATTCGCGCTTGTTAAAAATCAATGTTTTTCAACTGTAACAAACTCGAAGATGTGTGGATTTTAACTCCCAGAATTCATGCTGGCTGGGGAATTCTGGGACCTGAAGTCCACATATCTTAAAGTTGCCAAGTTTGAAAAATATTGTGTTAAACTAAGGTGACCAGATTTTAACATTGGTAAAGAGGGACACCATTGACCGGGGTGGGTGGGTTCCTGATTAAAAATTATTTATTTATTTATTTTGGTCGTTTTTGTATGCCGCCCCACTCCCGTAGGACTCAGGGCGGCCATACAACTTTCTTTCTTTCTTTCTTTCTTTCTTTCTTTCTTTCTTTCTTTCTTTCTTTCTTTCTTTCTTTCTTTCTTTCTTTCTTCCTTCCTTCCTTCCTTCCTTCCTTCCTTCCTAACTTTTCTTTCTTTCTTTCTTTCTTTCTTTCTTTCTTTCTTTCTTTCTTTCTTTCTTTCTTTCTTTCTTCTTTCTTCTTTCCTAACATCTTTCTCTCTCTCTCTCTCTCTTTCTTTCTTTCTGTCTGTCTTCTTTCTTCCTTCTTCCTTCCTTCCTTCTTTCTGTCTTCCTTCCTTCCTTCCTTCCTAACTTCTTTCTTTCTTTCTTTCTTTCTTTCTTTCTTTCTTTCTTTCTTTCTTTCTTTCTTTCTTTCTTTCTTTCTTTCTTTCTTTTTTTCTTTTTTATGCAGCTATTAGTTCTTGGAGGGATTTGGCTGGGTAAACTTGGCCAATCTGACTAATCCATTCCTTTGGCATCTTCCTTTTCTCCACTTTTCTCTTTCTTTCTAAGTTTGAAAAACATTGTGTTAAACCTGGAATAGCAGTCCCCAGAATTCATACTGCCTGGGGAATTCTGGGAGTTGAAGTCCACACATCTTGACAGATTTGAAAAAATATTGTGTCAAACGAAAAGCAACCCACTGCAAATGTTCAAGAACCGCTTGTGTTATTTGTCTTCTAGCCACCTCATCCTCAAATTATGGAATTTGGGGATGGGCCTTGGTGGAAAACCAGACTCCCTCCCTCCCCAGTTCTGCAGTCTTCTGCTAAACTCACTGAGAAAGCCTTATAGCCCAAGTTAATTAGATGAATAAGTGGTGATTATTACGCTGACATCATTTTTTTTTATTAGCTGACTATCTTTCAACAGTAACAAACAAGGCCTCTCCCACTGTACCTCTTCTGGATGTGAATGAACTAAGCTGTTGGATATCAGCCTATCCTATATCTCTTAAATTTGGCCAAGATAAAAGAGCCATGGTTGGAAGGAGAAACATTCCCACACCGGCTACACCTTGCAAGCAGAAATGTTGTGCATCTGAATAACAATAAATCTGAATCATTATCTGAATAAACAAAGGCAGGTTTTATTCAGCCTTACACCCCAATCATGGGGGAAATGCTTTTATATTACATAATTCTATACGTTCAAGGCCAACCTTGTATCCCTACTTAGGCCTGTTTAGAAATGGTACTATCTATACACTACTAAAATTCTCATTGTGTTTATATGTCTGTTTAGCTCAGGTCAGGGGTGGGCTTCCAAAATTTTAGCAAGGGGTTCTCTACCTGTATATACCACAGCAATTTTTTGAATCAAAGTAAGATGCGGGTGAAGAAGGAGAGTGCAAAAGTTGAAACTCAACATTAAGAAAACTAAGATCATGGCATCCGGCCCTCTCAATTCCTAGCAAATAGATGGGGAAGAAATGGAGGTAGTGACAGATTTTATTTTCCTGGGCTCCAAGATCACCGCAGATGGGGACTACAGCCAAGAAATTAAAAGACGCTCCTGGGGAGGAAAGCCATGGCAAATCTAAACAGCATACTAAAAACCAGAGACATCACCCTGCCAACAAAAGTGCGTATAGTCAAGGCTACCGTTTTCCCAGTTGCAATGTATGGCTGTGAAAGTTGGACCATAAGGAAGGCTGAGCGCCAAAGTATTGGGGCCTTTGAACTATGGTGCTGGAGAAGACTCCTGCGAGTCCCTTGGACTGCAAGGTGATCAACCGGTCAGTCCTAGAGGAGATCAACCCTGACTGCTCTTTAGAAGGCCAGATCCTGAAGATGAAACTCAAGTACTTTGGCCACCTAATGAGAAGGAAGGACTCACTGGAGAAGAGCTAATGCTGGGAAAGATTGAGGGCAAAAGAAGAAGGGGACGACAGAGAATGAGGTGGCTGGATGGAGTCACTGAAGCAGTTGGCGTGAGCTTAAATGGACTCCGGGGGATGGTAGAGGACAGGGAGGCCTGGAGGAACGTTGTCCATGGGGTCGTGATGGGTCGGACACGACTTCGCAACTAACAACAACAACAACAAAGGTAGTCCTTGACTAATAATGGGCTGCTTAACAACTGTTTGAAGTCACAACAGACTCAAAGAAAAGTTACTTACTTACTTACTTACGACCCATCCTCAAGTTATGACTGCCGCATCGCTCCTATTGTCACATGTTTCCATTTCAGTGCATATTCAGACATATTCAGTTTTATTTACAAAGCTATGGCCATTGCATTATCCCCACAGGAACTAACTCTTAATGAGTTTAAATCTCTAAATCCAGATGTATTGCATCTAAGACAGTAGTGGGTTCTAAAACCCTTTACTAGCGGTTTGTGCGCTCACGTGCGCGCACGCCTCTTCTGCGCATGCCACCGGCGCTACCGGTTCTTAGAACTGGGTCAAACTGGGAGCAACCCACTGCTGATCTAAGGGCACTAAAGGGATTGGCTGGTGGCCTATATGGATTTTCAGGTAGTCCTCGAGATACAACCATTCATTTAATGGACGTTGGAAGTTACAGCAACACTGAAAAAAGCACCTTATGACCGTTTTTCACACTTGACCACCGCTGCATCCCCGTGGTCACATGATCAAAATTTGGACACTTTGCAACTGGTTCATATTTATGACGGTTGCAGTGTCCTGCAGTCATGTGATCCCCTTTTGCGTCCTTCTGACAAGCAAAGCCAATGGGAAAACTAGATTCACATAACAACCGTGTTACTAACTGCAGTGATTCACTCAACAACGGTGGCAAGGTAGGTTGTAAAATGGGAAGAAAAAAAAATCACGCTTCGCTCAGCAACATAAATTTTGGGCTCAATTGTGGTCGTAACTCAAGGATTACCTGTACAATCTTTTGAGAAATCTTGGGAAATTAGCAAGGTGCCAGATGACAAGAACTTATCTTATCCCAATTTTCTTGAAAGATGGAAGGAAAGATCTTGTTAACTCTGGCAAGATTCAAAAACAGATCATAAAAGAGACTGATTTGTAAGTGTCTTGACAACAAGGGCATAATTAACAAAGATTTTCATGTGTAGAACGAGCCTTACCCAATCCAGCTTTATCTCATCTTTAAATTGGTTAATTTCCTAAATGGATCGTGGAAATGCTGTAAGCATAATGTATCTTGAATTCTGCAAGGCACTCTGAAATATTCTGATTAGCAAGCGAGTTAGGTGTGGGTGGCAGCATGACACGATAATTAGCGCATAGCTACTTCAAAAACTAGTCTCAGAGAACATTCGACCACAATTCCTGCCTTATAGAAGACGGAAATCACATTGCGAACGAAAGCAATGCTTAGAAATCAGAAATTAAATGCACATGCAGAGAGGATGGGAAACATTTGGCTTGTAAACAGATCTTGGAATAATAAACGAATTATGAACGGAATATGAGTTGGCTGGATGATGGGACCGAAAAAAATTAATTGCAGTTGTAGACTGCATTAAGTGTTTAACTATCATTAAGTTTTGTACCTTATGATTCTTGACGAACGTATCTTTTGTTTTATGTACACTGAGAGCATATACACCAAGACAAATTCCTTGTGTGTCCAATCACACTTGGCCAATAAAGAATTCTATTCTATTCTATTCTATTCTTGACTGCATTAAGGGAAGGGCAGCTTCTAATCTAAAGCACAAGAAATGATTGTTCTATTTTGCATTGGTCAGACCCCACCTTAAGTATTGTATCCAATTCTGGGGACCGCGCTTTGAGAAGTACAGATAGTCCTCGACTTACAACAATTCATTTAGTGACCGTTCGAAGTTACAACAGCACTGAAAAAAGTGACTTATGACCGTTTTTCAGACTTACGACCATTGCAGCATCCCCATGGTCACGTGATCAAAATTCAGACACTTGACCACTGACTCATATTTATGATGGTTGCAGCATCCTGGCCAGGGGTGGGTTCCTCCCGGTTCAGACCGGTAGCGGCCCGCTGATGACGTCACGATGACGTCACGGACCCGGTTTGGTCGGTGCCGGTCCGTGGGCGCCACCATCTCTTTTTTTGAATTTTTTTTTGAATTTTTTGAATTTATTTTTTTCTTCTGAGCATGCACAGAAGCCGAGTTTCTGGCACTGTGCATGCAGTCGCGGAAATTTTGAGTAGTTTGGAGAACCGGTAAATACCACCTCTGACTGGCCCTGCCCCCATCTATTCTCTGCCTCCCGAGTCCCAGCTGATCGGGAGGAAATGGGGATTTTGCAGTAACCTTCCCCTGCCATGCCCACCAAACCACGCCCACAGAACAGGTAGTAAAAAATTTGAATCCCACCATTGGTCGAGGTCTATCTGTATTAGAAGCGACCCACCGTTCAGGATAGGATCCATCTTAAAGCAGCATCGAGCTTAGCTCCAAACTAAATCTGTCTTTCGTTTCCTTGGCCATCGTTGCCGGGAACTCTGCCAAAGCCATGCATTTCACATTCCCTGCCAAGAGCTACTGCACAACTTCAGATTTACGGCGGCTGGGCAACTTCACCAGCCTGGAAGCCCAGAGAAATATAAATAAAAGTCCATAAGGCAGTTTTCCTTTCAGAGGGACCTGAAAGTATCCTTTGTAAGAGAGATCAAATCTTTTCCCCCGCTTTCCCTTGTAGTTCTGATGGGTGCTCCATCCCTGTGAACTGAGAATAGCCCCCCCCTCTCTCTCTCTCTCTCTCTCTCCGCCCCCCCCCCCTCTCTCCCTCTCTCCTCTCTTTTTGCCAAGGCAAAAAATAAATAAAATAAAAATAATAAAATAAAATCCGGTCTCTAGGTCTCCTTTTCTCCTTGCCAGCTCACTTCATTTGCAGACGGTGATTTGCACACCTTTGACTGCAGCTCACCAAGCCCAGCCGCCTTCGCCAGGGCTTCCTGATTTATTTCCATGTGGTTTGTGTGGGGAGTGGAGATTTGCACGTCCTTCTGCGCATTTCAGATTTATGTCGGGGAATTTATATCTTCTGCCAGGGAGGGGCCGTAGCTCAAGGCAGGAGGACCCACGCTTTGCATGCTAAACATCTCCCCTTCTCAATCAGAGGCAGGTCGAGAGAAAAGGATTCCAGGCAGCCTGGGGTGAGAAAAATCAGTGGTGGGATTCAAATAATTTAACAAGCGGTTCTCTGCCCTAATGACTGGCTGGGTGGGCGTGGCCATGGTGGGTGTGGCCAGGGGGTGTGACAGGCAGCACTCGGCCTCCTGTATCCCCCTGTGAGCAAAAATGGGCCACAGGGGGGAGGTGTAGTGCACCGCACCCCCTGTGCCCCGTTTTGGGCCTAGTAGGCCTCCCTGCACCACCCTGCCTGGGAGCAAAAATGGGCCACCGGTGGGGGGGTAGCGCACCGCACCCCCGCATCCCATTTTGGGCCTAGTAGGCTCCCTGCACCCCCCTAGGAGCAAAAATAGGCCACGGAAGGGGGGGTAGTGCACCGCACCCGCTGCGCCTTTTTTGGGGCCTAGTAGGCCTCCCTGCACTTACCTAGGAGCCAAAACGGGGCGCATGGGGACTCCTGGGCGGGGAGGGGAGGGGCGGGGCTAGCCAGCAATTTAACAACCAGTTCAGCCGAACTGGTGCGAACCGGTTGAATGCCACCACTGGGTGAGATCCTCCTCCCCACCCACCCACCCACCCAAAAATCAGATTAGGAATACCTGTAGTCTTACACAACATGCTACCAATCCTAAGAAAAAGGGATTGTTTTGTTTGGTTTTACCCCCGTTGTGGGGATCCGGCTAGTCTTTTACTTTGTTGTACAGGTAGTCCTTGACTTACAACAGTTGGCTTAGTGACGGTCATTCAAAGTTACAGCGGCACTGAAAAAAGTGACTTATGATAGTTTTTCAGACTTATGACCGTTAACAAATGTGGCAAGAAAAGTCGTAAAATATGGGCAAAACTCAGTTAACAAATGTCTCACTTAGCAACCTAAATTTTGGGTTCAATTGTGGTCGTAAGTTGAGGACTGCCTGTATTGTTATTCTTTAGCATAGGATGAAAAAATGACAGAAGACTAATAAACATATGAAGACAATCCATGTAATTATACACAGGTAGCCCTCGACGTACGACCACAATTGAACCCAGAATTTGATTGGGATGACATAAGGTCTTCTACCTTGAGTGTGTGTGTGTGTGTGTGTTGGACTAGAAGACCTCTGATCTCCCTTCCAGCCCTATGATTTTGTTTGGAAGAGTCAGCGGTAAAAGGAAACCAGGCTGCCAAAGAATAGGGTGGCTGGACACTATCAAAGCCGACACTAGCCAGAACATAGAACAACTCAAAGAAGTAGCGCAAGATCAGACGATGTGGAGAGATCTGGCCCACAGAATCATCAAGGCTCGGACTCGACTGAATGGATATCATCATCATCATCATCATCATCATCATCATCATCATGAACATCATCTTCCTCTGTCTGAACTCCCTAAATCACATGTCCCTTCAGCTGTTACGAAGGACCTTCAACTGTTACGAAGGACCTAATTCATCACCAGTAAAGTGCAGTGTAGCTCCTGATTAGTGCTCAGCTGAGAGACTCTCAGAGAAGTTCAGAACTCAAGCTTGGCCTAGGCCCTAGGAGTTGAAAACACATCCTGGAAGAAAGCAATGGGGGGAGGAGGAGGAGGAGGAGGAAGAAGAAGAAGAAAATGGAAGGAAGGACAGAAGGACGGAAGGAAGGAGAAGGAGAAGAAGAAGAGGAGGAGGAGGAGGAAGAGGAAGAAAAGAAGAAGAGGAGGAGGAGAGGAAGGAAGAGGAGAGGAGGAGTAGGGGGAGGAGAAGAGGAGGAGGAGGAGAGGAGGAGGAGGAGGAGGAAGAGAATGAGAGGAAGAGGAAGAAGGAGAATAGGAGGAGGAGCAGGAAGAGGAAGAAGAGAATGAGGAAGAGAAAGAAGAAGAGGAGGAAGAGAATGAGAGGAAGAGGAAGGAGAAGAAGAGGAGGAGGAGGAGAAGAAGAAGTAGAAGTAGTAGAAGAATTGTTACTTAGGATCAAACTCAACTAGAGGGAGACTTTATCTTTTATTTATTTATTTATTAGTGAGATTTATATACCGCCTCATAGTGCAAGCACTCTCTAAGCGGTGTATTAAGCAATGAATATATTTACATTGCCCCCAACAATCTGGGTCCTCATTTTACCTCCCTTGGAAGGATGGAAGGCTGAGTCAACCTTGAGCCGGTGAGATTTGAACAGCTGAACTCAAATGATCACAATTAGTTAAAGTAGCCTGCAGTACTGCTCTCTAACCGCTGCGCCACCTCGGCTCATTACTTTTGATATGTTGGTATCAATAGATGGATTGGGAGGGAAATCAACAACACCTTTTGTCTGTCCACACGAAGCAAAAAAGAGTGTTGGAATGTTAATGCTCACACTTTTAAAAGAATGCATGCACTATTGAATAATTAATTTTATTTATTTATTTATTTATTTATTTATTTATTTATTTATTTATTTATTTATTTATTTATTTATTTATTTATTTATTTATTTATTTATTATTTGTTCTTCTATGCCGCCCTACTCCCAAGGGACTCAGGGCGGGTCTGAGGGGCCTGGCTATGCCTATTAGATCAGCATTATTTATTAATGATTATTCACTTATGAGAAAATTACAGGGGGTGCAATAGACTGAACAATAAAAAAGAATCAACTATGTCACAGACAGAATCTGGTCGTATTCTTTTAAGCAAAAAAGTATACATTTTTCCCCACTTGGGATTATATACACAGATTGGTGTCTCTTTGGAACATTACTAAACTGAACAAAACACGTCTCTTCAATAATGGCAGCTTTCTTCAGTTCCCATCCCGCCTTTTAAAAAATCCTGGTTTCTGGATTTTTTTAAATAAATGGGATAGTATTTTCCAAAGGGGTGGGATTTCTCTTTCTTTTTTTTTTAATAAGTGACATGAACAAACAAAAATTAAATGCAACACAATAGTGATGATATCATCAGTACAAGAGAAGGAAAACACACACGGCAAGATGATGTAATTGCAATACAAATAAACAAAAATTTAAAAAGGAAAAAGAGATCCATATGCTATTAATATATGAACGATCTAAGTCCCCCAACATACACGGAGGGTGGGTTTTGTACTCAGATGTAAGGGAGTGCCAAAGTAATAATGCTAATTAGATTTTAATGCATCTAGATCAGCGGTGCTTAACTCTGGTCTGCGGGACCGCCCTGGAAATAGGAAAGGACCGGCCCGCGGTGCCTCTGCCAGCAAAAACGGAGCTTGGGAGGGCCCATTTTAGGCCGTGACAGCCTCCTGCATCCTTCTGCCTCCCAGGCTCCGTTTTTGCTGGCAGAAGAGCCGAGGTGGCACAGCGGTTAGAGAGCAGTACTGCAGGCTACTTTAGCTGACTGTGATCCGCAGGTCAGCGGTTCAAATCTCACCGGCTCAAGGTTGACTCAGCCTTCCATCCTTCCGAGGTAGGTAAAATGAGGACCCAGATTGTTGGGGGCAATATAAATATATACATTGCTTACTGGTGTAAACCGCTTAGAGAGTGCTTGCACTATGAGGCGGTATATAAATATCACCAATAAATAAATAAATGAATGAATAAATAAATAAATAAATAAATAAATAAATAAATAAATAAATAAATAAATAAATAAATAAATAAATAAATAAATAAATAAATAAATAAATAAATAAATAAACTCAAAACAAAACAAAACGAGAAATGATTCCCCTTTTGCATTTGAGCATCCAAGAAGGGACAGGAAAGGAGAAGGGGAAAGAGGAAGGACAAAGAAAAAGAAAGAAAGATGGGAAGAGAGCAAGAAAGGAAAAAGAAGGAAAGAGGGGAAAGAAAAAGGAAGGAGAAGGAAGAAGGAAGGAAAAAGAAGGAAAGGAAGGAAGGGAAGGAAGGAAGGAAGGAAGGAGATTATAATGAGAGGGAGGGAGAGTTTGAGGGAAGTCCTGCCTTAGCACTTGGCTACCACAGGTGCCCCCTGGCCATGCCCGCTGCCCCCCCTGAGGTGAAACACAATCCTGATGCGGCTCTCAATGAAATCGAGTTTGACACCCCTGATCTAGATTCAGTCACATTGTTCCACATAGCATCAATCTTGTGAACACTCAAGTTTCCTTTTTCCACTACGTATTCAAAATGGACAGTGATTGATATCTACATGTATATATGTATGGTGCAGGTATATATTTACAGTATGTATGTATATAGCATGTGTATATGTGTGTTATGTAGGTGTTTGGGTAAATAAACACTTTCTCCTGAAGAGCGGGCAACAAAATTTCATTTTTAATGTGTGTTTGTTAATGTTTGTTTAGTGTGCTCACAGTAAACAAATGACAATAAAATTTGTCTTGTCTTGCACCTTCTGTAATCTCACCCTCTTGCTTTAGTTTCTGGAAGAAGCAACTTCCAGAACCAAAAGACTAATTTTTATTTGGAAAGCAGTTCTGGTTTCCCTCCCTCCCCACCATAGATCAACACCCCAGTTTATTTAGGGATCCCTTTCCCATCTGCCTGCACAAGGCCTTTTGGCACTGGTCGTTTTTGAGAGAACTGAGTTGAATAAGGAAGCAAAACAGCCTTGGCTTGGCAATATATCAGTCTGGACCTAATGACACAAGGACAAGCTTTCAAATGATCTAAGTGAGGCACTTATACTGCTGTTTGGCTGCAACATATGGCATCTATCTCATTTGCATTAGTGTATCTCTGAAGACTTTGTCCATCTATGCATCTAAGATATTTCTCAAGGATGATCCGCAATTTAGTTTTCATGTTTTCATGTTTATAGTTCCTGTTCCTGGAAAAAAAATTTAACCAGCTATAGAAAGTGTTAGGACTCTGTCCAAATGGTTGGGTTTGCTAATATATAAACAAGCCACAAATCAATGTTTATGTGAATATAGGTAATATTGCTTTAAATGCATTGTAAGCTTTCTGATTACTATAAAAGGGAGCTAGAGAACAGGCTCATTCTCCCTGCTGACTCTCTCTGCTGATTGTCTCTGCTGATTTATTGAATAATTGACTTCGTGTCTGTGAAAGTACTGTGAAGAGCTGCTGTGTATATCGTAACTATCTGTGATAGTATAGATTTGTTTGTTAGCTGTAATCTTTGTTTGCTAATTAAGACAAAGACAGGCTGGTAAGAAGATTCTTCGTATTGACTGACTTAACATGTATGACTTGGACCTCTTATTTGGACTTTGCTAATTCTTTGAGTAAACTATTTGTATATACTTTAAACATATCTATTTATTGACTGAATCATATCAACTCATATCAACTGCAACATCACGTTTCGCTGTTCACTTGCTTAAGAGCACAAATTCCTTAACAGAAAGTTAGCACCCACCCCTCTCCTAGAAGAATGAAATATGTTGAGAAATGTTAAAAAGGCAGAATATTATATTTCCCTAAATAAGAAATAGAGAAACATGCTCTTAAAAAGACAGAAAGCAGACTCAGTCTCCCTGCCCTCAGCAGATATTTTGTGCCCATTAAGAAAGACTGGACCAGCCTATCTATAAAATAGAAGACCTTCAGCTCCAGGGTGATGGGTTTAAGAAAAACAGGACAAGACCCTTCAGGACATAATAGGATTAACCCAGGGGTGAAATGCTCCCGGTTCGCTCGTGCCTGTCGGTCGTCGGAGAGCCGATCGCGAAGGCAGTGCGAGGCTCCGGCTACCCGCCTGGATGCCGCCATTTGGGTTCTTTTACCCCCTGCGCATGCACAGAACACTTTTCGCATGCGCAGAGGGTAAAAGAACCCAAATGGCGGCGTCCGGGTGGGTAGGTGGAGCCTCGCACTGCCTTCGCGATTGGCTCTCCAACGACTGACAGGCACGAGCGAACCGGGAGCATTTCACCCCTGGATTAACCCACTACCATTTAGCAGAAGACACAGAGCTCACTACATTGCACACTCTCCTAAGGGTATTTCAGTCATTGCATCACCCTCAGTCATTGCATCACCCTCTGCTACAACATCCTACCAGTCAATGACTACTTCAGCTTCAACCGCAATAACACAAGAGCACACAATAGATACAAACTTAAGGTAAACCGCTCCAAACTCGATTGCAGAAAATACGACTTCAGCAACAGAGTGGTCAATTCCTGGAATGCACTACCTGACTCTGTAGTTACTTCCCCAAACCCCCATAACTTTAACCCTAGACTGTCTACTGTGGACCTCACCACATTCCTAAGAGGTCTGTAAGGGGCCTTGCATAAGCACACCAACATGCCTACAGTCCCTGTCCTCCTGTCCCCATTTATTCGTGTCCTTATCCTGTATTCATAATCATGTTTACTCCTATATCTGTTATCTTATACGTGTTTGACAAATAAATAAATAAATACATACATACATAAAATAAATAAATAAATAAATAAATAAATAAAAATAAACTTCAAACAAACTGACTCAGACACACCTAGGATTTGTACTTTGCCTATAGAGCCAGCTATGACCCCTACATGACCCCATGGAAGTCTGACAACAGCCAATAGAACACATGTTCTTGCACAGGAACAGGAAGCTCAAATGCAAAGGCCAAGAGAAGGTATTAAAAAAACCCACTCTCGACTCCATGTGGTCAGCTGCTCAGAATCACACGTGCTTGTTGGTTCTGCTTCATCAATAGATGGACCCTCATTCCAATCAGCCTCCAGCCTCCATTTTGTCCCCAGTGCCTTTCTCCCAGCCTGGAACTGAACCAGATGGATATTTCTTCCCACACGGCTGAGGCGTCACTTGTTCCTGCACCAAGCAAGGGTGTGGACACGATAGCGAAACCTTCCTCTTGCAGCTGTAAGATTTTATGATCCCTACATCTTTCCTTATTTTTATGACTCAGCCTGTTTTTTTATGATAGGAGAAGCCGTTATTTTTATTGTACAGCTTTTTCACACAAAGAGCTGCAGAATGTAATGTTTATATCGGGGATCCCCAACCCCCGATCCGTGGACCGGCACTGATCCACGGCATGGAAGAAACCGGGCCATGCAAACAAGAGAAGCCTCATTCGCGGGATGCAGGCAGCACACAAAACCACATCCCCTCCGGTCCATGGAAAACCCACTCTCCACGGAACCGGTCCCTGGTGCCCAAAAGATTGGGGGCTGGTTTATATGATTAGTACAGGTATTTGTCTACTTACAACATTCATTAAGTGACCATTTGAAGTTCCAACAGTACTGAAAAAAGTGACTTAGGACTGGTTGTCCTGCTTAGGACCATTGCAGCATCCCGGTGGTCATGTGATCAAAATTCGGGCACCTGGCAACTGGCAGGGACTTAGGACAGTTGTAATGTTCTAGAGCAGAAGTGTCAAACTCAAGGCCTGGGGGCTGGATACGGCCTGCGGGGTGTTTAGATCTGGCCCATGGGGCCACCCTGGAAACAGCGAAGGTTCAGCTCACGGTGCCTTTACCAGCAAAAACGGAGCTCGGGAGGGATGCAAGCTTCGTTTTCGCTGACAGACTGTTACGGGAGGCCATCGCAGCCGAAAACAGAGCCTGTGACAGCTGCGTGCGGCCCTCCTGAGCTCAATTTTCACTGGCAGGGGGCTCGGGCCATCACAGGCACCCCTAACAGGAGTGACGTTGAGCAGGCCACACCCACCCTGGCCACGCCCACTCCATCCCCCCCCCAAGATCAAACATATCTTAAACTGTCTACCGTGGACCTTACACATTTCTTAAGAGGTCCCTAAGGGGGTGTGCATAAGCGCACCAACGTGCCTACCGTCCCTGTCCCTGTTTCATTGCACTTGTAACAAACAAACAAACAAACAAACAAACAAACAAACAAACAAACAAACAAACAAATATTCCTGCTCCGGCCTTCGATGAAATTGAGTTTGACACCCCTGTTCTAGATTTCACATAACTGCCATTTGTATTCTTCTCAGCCGGCTTCCAACAATCAAAGTCAATGGAAGCCAGATTCGCTTAATGGCAGCATGATTCATTTAACAGCTGAAACAATTCGCTTAACAACTGTGGCACAAAAGATCTAAAACAGGGCAAAACTCACTTAACAACTGCCCTGCTTAGCAATTTGAAATTTTGGGCTCAGTTATGGTCGTACGTTGAGGGATATCTATATCTTGTTGGAGTCTTAGGACGGAAAGCAAAGGCACTCCACATAGAAAAACTGTTTTCCTCGATGAATATTTGATGTGCCAAGCAGGAAGTGGGAGAACCAGTTCCAAGAGGGGTAATTTCTCCAAACTGATCCATCCACTCGTAATGGTTCATTACTTAAAACAAAGCAAACACATTAAATCCACTGACCTGAAGCTGGGGAAAGACATACCTGTGGAGAAATCATAAAACCCCGAGGCCCATAGCTATTACCACGCCTCACAAGATGGAACTCTATCTTTCCCACCGAGACATCCAAAGTTGAATGAAAACTCAAAGTTTGCAGTGAGTTAACCAACATCTGGAATATCCCAAGTGCCCACTGCAAATATATGAATCTGGCTCCTTGAGGTGTTAACAGAATGAGAGATTGGAAGAGACCTTGGAGGTCTTCTAGTCCAACCCCCTGCTCAAGCAGGAGATCCTACACAATTTCAGACCAATGGTTGTCCAATCGCTTCTTAAAAACCTCCAGTGATGCAGCACTCACAATTTCTGGAGGCAAATTGTTCCACTGATTAATTGTTTTTGTTGCCAGGAAATTTCTCCTGGATCTCTCTTTAATGATCTTCCACCCATTACTCCTTGCCCTTCCCTCTGCTGCTTTAGAAAATAAGTTGACCCCCTCTTCTTTGTGACAGCCCCCTCCAAAATCAGGAGATGTCTAGTTTAATGAAAAGAAGGTAGAATTTGGAAAAAAGTTTGGAGAAAAGTGAAGCGGAGTGGAAAAATGGCTACCGCTTCACACAAATAACAGCGGCAGACAATTAGAGACCAGAAAATTAAAAACCTGAAAAGACTTTTGAATGATGATTTAGAAAAAAATCTGGAAAGCAAGATTGGGATTTTTTGATTTTTATATTTATATGTTTTCCTTTTCAAATTGGTTATTGAAAGTTAAAACTGAAAGTAAATGTACTGAGTTTTGGAGTACAGTACTGCCATCTAATGGACAAAGGAGGAGAACAACATGACCTTGGACAGGTTTTGTTTTTGTTAGGAATAATAGTGAAGAGACTTTAAAATAGAAATTTGAGAGACTTAGTTCTCATATCATTGGCGGCTTTTTTTTTGGATACTTCTCTTTTTATTTTTGAAGAGAAAAGAGTGGTGAAGTTTGGTTGAATACAACGATCTCAGGGAAAAATCATGAGAGGGCAATCATAACAATGGAGATGGATCGTGCTGACTATTATCTACGCTTCCAAAATATTGAAGAAGAAAAAGGAGAAAATTTACCAAAAAGGAGAAAATTTACCAAAATAGCGGAGATGTTGGCCGAACCAATGATGGAAAGTAAAGAGAAGATTTTGAATGAGGTTGATGAAATATTCAGAGTGCATACAAGATATGCTATGAGACATAAATTACCAAGAGAAATACATTTTAGATTCACAAAAAAAGCAATGAGAAATCAGATCTTACAGATGGCAAGAAATACCACAATAAAACACAAGATGAAAGAAATTGTGATTTTAAACCAAATTCCCAGAAGAGTGAGAGATACTAGAAAAGCGTATCGATTTTTGACTAAATATCTGATTCGAAAAGGAGTGAACTTTAGATGGCTAATACCTGAAGGGTTATTGGTGAATTGGCAAGAACAAAGACATATACTGGATACTTTGGATAAAGTGGAGTCATTTTATTATCAATATATTGAGTTCTTAGAAGATACAAAACCCACTGAAGAAGGAAAGGAGAAGAGTCAAGAGATAAAGGAAAAAGAAAGACAAAGACAAATAATAGAACTACAAGAACGAGAGGAAAGAGCAATAAGAGAAGGAACTCGATCAAAAGAATCCAAGGAACAAAGAATAACTAGAGCAACTAGCCAATTAAATAAATAAAAGAGATGGAAGAAGAGATGAAAATAATTTCATTAAATAAAAATGGATTAAATTTGGTGATAAAAAGAAAAAGGATAGAAAATAAATTAGAAAAAATAAAATTTGAGATTATTTGAAGTACATATTAAAAAACAACATAGAAAATACCCAGAACATGAGAAACTTGGAAAATTATATACATCGTTAGCAGATCAATCCAAAAGAGGAGTGGTTTTATATATTAAACGAGAAATACAATCAGAAATAATATATGAAGACTTAGAAGGAAGAATATTAATGATTGAAATAATAATGACCTTTAAGAAAGTACTGATAGTAGCTATGCTCCAAATGATAATCAAGAAGAATTTTATAGAAAATTACATAGAAAAATAATCAAATGTGAATATGAAGATATATGTATAGTAGGAGATTTTAATGCAATTGTAGATAAAGAACTGGATTATAGATCAACCAAAGTAAATAAGAAACAGAAAAAGACTCTTCCAAAAACATTTTTTACAATGATGGATGAATTAACACTACAAGAAGACGCATGGAGACAGAGGAATATGAAAGAAAGACAATAACGTTCTACTCGAATAGACATTTGTCGTGGTCAAGAATAGATATGATGTGGATGTCATTAGAATTATTGACTAAAATAGAAATGATTGAAATTGAACCAAATATATGGGCAGACCACAATCCAATTATAATGAAATGGAAGGGACAAAGAAAGAGACATTGAACCAGAGTAAATGAAAAAAACTTTCAAATATATATGGAAAAAGAACTGACTTTCTTTTTTAAAGAAAACAAGAAAGAAGATACTTCTTTACAAAATTGGTGGGATACTTGTAAAGCATATACTAGAAGACTAGTAATGACATATATGGGAAAACAGAAGAAACAAACGAGACAAAAACAAAAAGAGATGGAGGAAGAATACAAAAGATTGAAAAAAGATTTGCAAAAATATCCACTAGATAAAACACTTAAAAATAAAATGACCCTACAGAAACATAAAATAAACATATTCGAAAATAAAGAGATTGCCCAGAAAATAAAACAGCCAAAACAAAACTTTTTTGAAAATGCAAATAAGCCAGGACGTTGGTTGGCCTATAAAATTAAGAAAGAGAGAGAAAATAAAGCAATAAACCAATTAATAAATGTGAAAGGAAATTTACACTACCAAAACAATGAAAAAAAAGAAAATAGTAGAAAATTACTATGAACAATTATACAAACAAGAAAACATAAAGGAAGAAGAAATAAGATATTATTTGGAGAACACAAATATACCAAAAATCCCAGAAAATGCAATGATCAGAGTGTCCCACAGCTGCTCGTGGTAAAGACCGATGAGCATCTTTTAGTGTTGTGTAGCAATGGTCTAAAGTATTCTTGCCTCTAGTGGGACAATTGACATGCTGAAAGTATTTTGGTAGCTCTTTCCTTAAGTTTGCCTTGTTTAAATCTCCCAAAATAATGGCCAGTGAATCGGGTATTTGGCTTCAGCCTCCGTAATCTGATCAGCTAGAATTCGTAAAGACTTATTTACACAGGCTTGTGGCAGGATATACACCGCAATTAGTAGAAATGAAGTAAACTCTCAAGGAGAATAAAAGGGTTTGCAGTTGATAAGTAAGGACTCCAAGTTCTCATCACAGAATTTTTGTATTATAGTTATGTCCTGAGACCAGCTGTTGTTGATATATATACATAAGCCTCCTCCCTCCCCCCCCTGATAATTCTACAATCCTGTCTGCTCTAAGTATCTGAAACCCTGGTATATGCATGCTATTGTCATCAATATCCTCGTTTAGCCAGGATTCAATAAAGCATAGGGCAGATGCGTTGTGAAAATCAGAATTGCATCTGTTTACCCAGTTTACCCCAAAATAAGACATCCCCTGATAATAAGCCCAATCGGGCTTTTGAGTGCATGGCATTAAGGCCAAGCGCTTATTTCAGGGTTCAAAAAAATATAAGACAGGGTCTTATTTTGGGGAAAACACGGTAAAAGGAATATTTCATCCATCTTGTTAGCAAGTGAACGTAAATTGATAAGAAAGATTGAAGGGAGCGGGGTTTTTTTAATTCCCTTATTCCTTAGTCTATTTAAAATTCCCGCCCTTTTACCTCTTTTTTTACCTTTTAAGTGACTCATGCAGTTGCAAAGCGAATCCAGCTTCCCCCGCTGACTCTGCTTGTCGGAAGCCAGCTGGGAAGAACATAAGTGGTGATGCTGCAACCATCATAAATACACCCCAGTTTGCCAACCATTTGAATTTTGATCATGGGTCCATGAGGACGTTGCAAGGGTCGTAAGTGTGAAAAATGGTCATAAGTCACTTTTTTCAGTGCTGTCGTAACTTCGAACTGTCACTAAACAAATGGTAATAAGTCGAGGATTACCTGTAGCGTGTGACCTACCCTTGAAACCCATCTAGCAATGACTGTTTATTAAACTTAGTGGATGCCAACCATGGCTTCGCCGTTGAACCACGGCGGCGCAGTGGTTAGAGTGCAGTACTGCAGGCTACTTCTGCTGCCTGCAATTTGGCAGTTCGAATCTCACCAGGCTCAAGGTTGACTCAGTCTTCCATCGTTCCGAGGTCAGAAAAATGAGGACTTAGATTGTTGGGGGCAAGACTCTGTAAAACTGCTTAGAGAGGGCTGTAAAGCGGTATATAAGTCTAAGTGCTATTGCTATTGCTTAGTGCAGTGATGGCGAACCTTTTCGGCAGTGAGTAGCCAAACCGGAACGCGCATGCATGTGTGTGCATGTGTGCGCCGGGATGCCAGAAACCCAAAGACCAGCTGGCCAGTGCGCGCATGCTTGTTTTTTGGCCGTTTTCAGGCCATTTTTCGGGCAGTTTTCCGTCACGCCGGAAACCAAAAAAACAGCTAGCGATGGCGCATGTGCCCACAGGGAGGGCTCTGCGTGTCTCCTCTGGCACGCGTGCCATAGCTTCGCCATCATGGGCTTAGTGGGTGAAGCCTGTGCTGTATTTTGATTAGCAATGTTATCAAAGCTGACCCAAAGATGCTTTTTCAAGAGGCAACTGGACTTTTTTGGGGACAACTTTGAGACAACCATGACCTGGATGACTGAGAATCTCCATAGACATTTTAACAAACCTAACAGCACTGAAAGTTTGTGTGAACTGATTTAATGGGACAGGATTTATACCAAGGAGGGGGCTGGGCAACCTGCAGATTGGCTGCCACTCAAAAGTCAAGCATTGATTGCCTAAAGAATTCTCGGCAGTTCTGAGTAGTTTAGCTACTCCGGGTGTGTCTACAAATTATTATTATTATCAGAAGAAGCCCCTGAGCTTCTCTTAAGGCAGTCAAACAGGTGCCTAAGATAATTGTTACCGTGTTGGTAGTTTCTATTGAGGAAGCTTTTCTCTTCTTTTTCTTTTTTTTCTTTTATTCATCTGACCTTTTTTCTCTCCTTGCATTTTTGCAGTGAGGAATCCCGGAGATTAAACGGATAGTGTGTGTGTGGGGGTGGGGGTGGGGGAAATCTGTCAAATGTAATTGCCCGGGAAACAATGGAAACCAGAAAGAATTAATCTTTTAAAGAGCTTATAAAATTTCATGTGGGATATTACCAAGTGTCTCTCAATTAGCCAATTAAAACATCACTCGTCTTTTTTTGATATGCCCGCGATGCAGACGGTTTTGCATGACTGTCTTTCTGGAAGAGGAAGCCTTTACAGTTTTAAACGCTTGGAAAGGAATGAGGGGAGACGAGGCTGAGTGAAAATTGACCAGGTCCTACTTCCTGTACTACCTCTGTTTCCCTGAAAATAAGACCGGGTCTTATTTTCTTCTGGGTACCAAAATAAACACTAGGGCTTATTTTCGGGGGGGGGTGTCTTATTTTTTTCCATGTATGAGAGGCCCACTTCTTCTGCTTGCTCGCGGCGGGAAGGGAGGTGATGCAGCATGTCAGCACCACCATCCTGAGGCGGAGGGGATGGAGATGCCCCACACTCCCTGCACCAGGGGTGGGTTCCTCCTGGTTCAGACTGGATCACCTGAACCGGTAGCGACCTGCTGGTGACGTTACTGAAGTGGATTAACCGGTGCCGGTCTGTGGGCGCCGCCATCTTTTTTTGTGATTTTTTAGCGAATTTCTTATTGTGTTGAAGGTTTTTCCTGTTCTGCTGCTTCTAAAAGGGCCCTCCCACCCGCCCCCGGGTTTAAACTCACCTTTATTCCTTCGCCCGAAGCACAGCTGATCAGCTCCTCAGCTGCGTTTCGGGCCGATTCCAGCTACTGAGCATGTGCGGAAGCCAAATTGCACGGGGGAACGCATGAGGCGTGCGTGAAACGTCGCAATGTGAACCGGTGGCGATGGTAAGTGGAATCCACCCCTGCCATGCACCAGCTTACCTCAGGAGCCCTGCAGCCAGGCCATCCATGCCCTGACACCTGCCTAGCCTTGCAGCCACGGCACCAGCACACCGCTCAGCCTCCTGCTCCGTTGCGGCCATGAACAAGCAGAAGTGGGCCGGCAGCCATGTGGGCTCCTGCTACGCATGGGTGTTGGTGCTGCTGCCACGAGGCAGTTGTCAGGGCATGGATGGCCTGGCTGTGGGCGCCCTGAGTTAAGCTGGTGCGGGGCGCGTGGGGCAGCCCCACCACCATCCCACCTTGCCTTGTGGCCGCAGCGCCACGAGCAACCAGATGGAATGGGCAGCCGGATGGCTGTGCAGGCTCTTAAGTAGGTCTTATTTTAGGGGTAGGGCTTATATTAGGCACATGCATAAAACATGATAGGGTTTGTTTTTGGGATAGGTCTTATTTTCAGGGAAACAAGGTAGTTTGTAAAAATATGGGAAATTCCCTCTCTCTGTGTCTGGTCAGCATTCATATCCCATGTCAACATTTGCATGTGTTATTTTACTTTTATTTATTTTAATAAAATTTATATGCCGCCCAACTCCCAAAGGGACTCTGGGCGGCTTACAACTATAAAAAATACAATAACAGAATAAAAAGACAATTAACACAACAATTCAAGCAAACCTTTCAAAAAAAAAGTACATTACAACACATACATACATGGGGTGATCTCATTAACCCCAGACCTGCCGAAAAAGCCAGGTCTTAAGGGCCTTCCGGAAGGCCAGCAAGGTGCGGGTATTACAGATCTCGGTAGGTAGTTCATTCCATAGGGTCGGAGCCGCAACAGAGAAGGACCTCGCCCGCGTACCCGCCAGCCGACATTGTTCAACCAAAGGCCAAGCAGATCTCAAGAACTTAAGTGTTCTGGTAGAAGTAACACTGACATGAATGCAGAATGGAAATCATAATGTTGTGGTCTGCCAGCGGCCTGCGGAGCTGGCAGCAGAGGCGGACAGTGAGGAGGCTGGGGAGGAACATGGCCCAGTCCTGGAGTCTAGGGAAGGCTCATCTCTTTCTTTTGGTTTCTACCAACATGTCTCTCTGTGGCTACTTAGAAGGTCCATTTCTTGAAGCACCTTCCTTTTTGTCACGATGTGAATAATTGCCAGTTGTGCATCTCTACTATTTCTAGGTTTATTGTATTTCCTAATCAAGCAGACATGTGATATGTTCTACTACGCATGCGTGCATTCCAGGAGTTTTGTCTCCTCCTACTTTTTTCTTCTTCTTCGAAGCCTCGCCCGAGGCAGACATGAATACTTAACTGAGAAAAATGTAGCTTATTAAAGGTTTATTCTTTTGTTACTTTTGTACTAAAATAAATATTTTGTTAATTAGAATTGAATCTCGGTTTTATTTTCTAAGTATGAATGACTTCAGAGAAGCAAGATCCTAAATCGCCTCTTGATAGGAAAACTCCTATCTGACACTTTTTATGAATGTTATTCTGGGTTACCGTCAGCCCAAAGGTATCGAAACAGCATGAAGCTGAACTCACGAAGAAACCTCCCAAACAGTCAGGTAAACAATGGGAAAACAGACTGACAAAGCCCAAATGAGATCATTTACAATCATCTGGGCCAGGGGTAGGCAAAGTTGGCTCTTCTATGACTCGTGGACTTCAACTCCCAGAATTCCTGAGCTAGCATGATTGGCTCAGAAAGTCTGGGAGTTGAAGTCCATGAGTCATAGAAGAGCCAACTTTGCCTACCCCTGACCTAGACCAGGGGTAGGCAAAGTTGGCTCTTCTATGACTCGTGGACTTCAACTCCCAGAATTCCTAAGCCAGCATGATTGGCTCAGAAATTCTGGGAGTTGAAGTCCATGAGTCATAGAAGAGCCAACTTTGCCTACCCCTGATCTGGGCAAAAGGGTAAGATGAAGTCACCAAGTTGAACTTGACTCCCGGTGACTTCAAGGACAGGCCTGTGAGGCTTCCTCGGAATCAAGATAGAAGTGATTCTCCACTGTTGTTTGTTGGAACAATAAAAAGTCCTGCTTTTGTGCAAAGGGACAACAGTTTCAAGTCCAACAGTTCGACTGGTCCTGCAGGAAAAACATTTCTGTTCTCCTTCCATCTCCACCTGAGGTCCTAGTCTCTGGCATATGGCACCTAAATTAGTGTGTCCAACCTTGGCAACTTTGTGACCTGTGGACTTCAACTCCCAGAATTCCCCAACCAACATGGCTGACTGGGGAATTCTGGCAATTGAAGTCCACAAGACTTAAAGCCACCAATATGCAGCAGCAGCAGCCAAAAAAGCTAATACAATCCTGGTGTTGTATAAACAGAGGCATAGAATCAAGATCATGTGAAGTATTAGTGCCACTTTAAAAGACCCAAGTAAGACCACACCTGGAATACTGTAACCAATTTTGGTCACCATACTAAAAAAATGATGTTGTGACTTTTGAAAAAAGAGAAGAGCAACTAAGATGATCAAAGGCCTGGAGACTCAACCATATGAAGAACGGCTGCAAGATTTGGGTCTGGCTAGTCTAAAGAAAAGAAGAATTAGGGGTGACATGATAGCAGTATTCCAGGATTTGAGGGGCTACCACAAAGAAGAGGGGGTCAAATTATTCTCCAAAGTACCTGAAGGCAGGATAAGAAACAATGGGTAGAAACTAATCAAGGAGAGAAGCAACCTGGAAATAAGGAGAAACTTCCTAACAGGGAGGACAATTAACCAATGGAACAGCTTGCCACCAGAAATCGTGGGTGCTCCATCACTGGCGGTTTTTAAAAAGAGTCTAGAGACAGTCACTTATCTGAAATAGTATAGGTCCGTGGTGGCAAACCTATGGCACGCGTGCCAGAGGTGGCACGCGGAGCCATAGAAGCCGGCATGCGAGGGTTGCCCACCGGCAAACCGGAAGTGCGAAAAAATGCACTTCCGGTTTGCCGGTGTGCTGTTTTTTGCACTCCGGAGGGTTCAGGGAAGCTCCCTGAAGCTCCGGAATGCAAAAAACTACAAAACGGACAAACCGGAAGTGCACTTTTCCGCACTTCCGGTTTGTCCGTTTTGTAGTTTTTTGCATTCCGGAGCTTCAGGGAGCTTCCCTGAACCCTCCGGAGTGCAAAAAACAGCATACCGGCAAATCGGAAGTGCATTTTTTCGCACTTCCGGTTTGCCGGTTTCGTCGTCCCAGGCTCCGGTAAGCCTTTGCGCGGGGGTGGGGGGTGTGCGCATGCGCAGGGGGCAGCATGGGGGGTGTTGTGCGCATGCGCAGGGGGAGGGAATGGATGTGGGCACGCGAGCGCGTGCGAGCGCCCCCCCCCCTCTTTTTGGCACGCGAGCCTAAAAAGGTTCGCCACCACTGGTATAGGTTCTCCTGCTTGAGCAGGGGGCTGGACTAGAAGAATTCCAAGGTCCCTTCCCGCTCTATTCTTCTCTTCTCTTCTCTTCTCTTCTCTTCTCTTCTCTTCTCTTCTCTTCTCTTCTCTTCTCTTCTCTTCTCTTCTCTTCTCTTCTCTTCTCTTCTCTTCTCTTCTCTTCTCTTCTCTTCTCTTCTCTTCTCTTCTTGCCAAGGTTGGACATCCCTGTTCTAAATGATGGATTAATGAACCTCTTTCACCGTAACCAATGTCGATGCAAAACAATCGCGCTACAGCTTGTAAGGCTGGGTTGATGGACCTACCTCCAGAGCAGAATTCTAAGAATTTACTAGCTGAGTAAGAAGCAGAGAATGGGAATTATTAATAGCTGACATTTTAACAATGTGGGGTCCTGGGTGCTCTCTGAGATTGGTTATTTTCTTACGGACGTTTCATTAACCAACTAGGTAACATCATCAGTGCTGGAAGTGAGTGGGAATTTACTCTCTGTTTGTATCAGGGGTGGGTTCCAGCTATGCCGCCCGGAGTCCTACGGGAGTTGGGCGGCATATAAAAACGACCAAATAAATAATAAATAAATTCCTCCCGGTTTGGACTGGTTCGCCCAAACCGGTAGCGACCCTCTGGTGACATCATGATGACATCATGGACCCAGTTCGGTCGGTGCCGGTCCATGGGCGCTGCCATCTTTTTTGGGAATTTTTTGTAAAAAAAATTTCTTCTGACGCCGAGTTTCCGGCACTGTGCATGCGGTCGCCATCTTGTTTTTTACTTTTCCCCCCTGGATTTTTCGGCACTGCGCGTCCACGCGGCACGGGAGGAAGGAAACCGGTAGCGAGGTAAGTTAGAACCCACCCAGGGTTCGTATACAAGTGGTTTGCCTTGTCAGAGTTGATGGGACCGTTCTTGGTGGTTCCTTGATCAGGCTGTTGTGTACTGTTTGATTGTTTGTCTGATTTGGTAGTTCCTTGATTGGGGTATTGTTTATTGCTTGATTGTTTTTCTAGCATTAATCTTGGTGTTAATCTCGTCTTATCTGAGATTGTTAGATTGTTGCCTGATTGGGTAATGAAACCCCTGCAAATAAACCACCAAACTCAGAGAGCATCCAGGACTCCCCAGTTTAACCCTGAGCTACAAATATTGTCTCCTATCAGTAATCGTTGTTCTGTTTAACCAGCCCGTCTAGATCTAAACCATTTTGGGAAAGAAAGAAAAAACCAGTTCCCTTTCTCGCTGAGAAAACGCCTAAGGTCTCAGCCATTCACTGACTCTCCGTCTTACTAATTTATGTGTCATTTACTACAGGAAGTTTGTTTTCTCCTCCTTGAGTGTTCCACTTTCTTCCTCCACTATTTCTTTTTCTGCTCCACGGATTCATGTTTTGGTAAGCAGCAGAGCAGAAATATTCTCAATTATTTCCTGATTATGCACGGCTTGAGTGAACACAGCAAGCGGGAAAAGGACCACATAAAATGAAGTGACGGAAGACCATAAAGCAGGCTGACTGTGGAATTCTGGGAGATGGAGTTCAGCCCTCTTAAAAGTCGCCACGGTTGAGCAACACCTCCTGCCATCAAGGCTGACGGCTGGGCAGGTCTTCAATCAAAGGCAGCTGTGTCTTTGAAGCCACACGGAGAGTGTCCTCCAATTTCTAAAGGGCAGAGTGGAACTGCTTCTAGAATATGGAATAATAAGGGCTGGAAGGGACCTCGGAGGTCTTCTAGTCCAACCCAGTGGTGAAATCCAAATTTTTTTACTACTGATTCTGTGGGCGTGGCTTGGTGGGCATGGCAGGGGAAGAATACTGCAAAATCCCCATTCCCACCCCACTCTGGGGCCAGCCAGAGGTGGTATTTGCCAGTTCTCCGAATTACTCAAAATTTCCGCTACCGGTTCTCTGAACTACTCAAAATTTCCGCTACCGGTTCTCTGAACTACTCAAAATTTCCGCTACCGGTTCTCTGAACTACTCCAGGTGGAAAGGTGACACATGGTGGTGACATGGCTCTGGCAAAGGGCATCCCATAAATACATGCCAGTGGTCAAGTGTCCGAATTTTGATCATGTGACCATGGGGATGCTGCAGTGGTTGTAAGTATGAAAAATGGCCGTAAGTGTGAAAACCGGTCATAAATCACTTTTTCAGTGCCGTTGTAACTTTGAACGGTCACTAAATGAACAGTTGTAAGTCCAGGATTACCTGTACAAGATATTTTAAGGCAGGGGTGTCAAACCAGGGGTGAAATGCTCCCGGTTCGCTTTTACCTGTCTGTCGTCAGTGAGCTGATCGCACAGGTAGCGCGGCACTCCGCCCACTCACCGGGACACCGCCATTTGAGTTCTTTTACCCTCTGTGCATACACAGAACGCTTTGTGCATGCGCAGAGGGTAAAAGAACTCAAATGGCGGTGTCCCGGCGGGTGGGCGGAGCGCCGCGCTACCTGCGCGATCGGCTCACCGATGACAGACAGGTAAAAGTGAACCGGGAGCATTTCACTCCTGTGTCAAACCCAAAGCCCGCGAGCCGGATCCGGCCCGTAGAGTGCTTAGATCTGGCCTGTAAGCAGTAAAGGACTGGCCCGCGGTGCTTCTGCCAGCGAAAACTGAGGTCTAGCAAAAGAAACTCAAAACAAAACAACAGGAGAAATGTTTCCCCTTTTGCCATTTGAGCACCCAAGAAGGGACAGGAAAGGAGAAAGGGAAAGAGGAAAGACAAAGAAAAAGAAGGGAAGATGGGAAGAGAGCAAGGAAGGAAGGAAGGAAGGAAGGAAGGAAGGAAGGAAGGAAGGAAGGAAGGAAGGAAGGAAGGAAGCAAGGAAGGAGATTATAATGAGAGTGAGGGAGGGTCTGAGGGAAGTCCTGCCTTAGCACTTGGCCACCACAGGTGCCCCCAACACGAGTCCCATGTCATGCCCACCATGACCACACCCACCATGGCCCGGCCCCATTTATTTATTATTATTTATTATCTATTTATTAGTGACATTTATATACCGCCTCACAGTGCAAGCACTCTAAGCAGTTTACACCAGTAAGCAATGTATATTTATATTGCCCCCAACAATCTGGGTCCTCATTTTACCTACCTCGGAAGGATGGAAGGCTGAGTCAACCTTGAGCCGGTGAGATTTGAACTGCTGACCTGCGGATCACAGTCAGCTAAAGTGGCTTGCAGTACCCCACTCTAACCGCTGCACCACCTCGGCCCCTTAGCCTCACCCGTGCTCCCCTCAGCTCTCCAAGATCAAACACAACCCTGATGCGGCCCTCAATGAAATCGAGTTTGACAGCCCTGTTTTAAGGGCAGCGGATGGTGGATTCAGCTGGTTTCCTTCCTCCATCGAGCATCACCTGCAGGCAGGAAAAGCTTACTCTTCTCCTTAATAAAAGCAGGTTGGATAATTGTACATGGCTGCCTGGAACTGGCACTGGAACTGGGGGGGATGGGTGTTAACCACCTGTCAGAATCCCTGATTGCAGTGACCTATTTTAGCACACAAGTCTAGAACCCTGACACCTGTCCTGTATCCCAAAATATCCCAGTGGACAGGTGGTAGGAACGAAAGAAGCCTGAGAAGTTGAAGAGAGCCTGCTAGACTATAAGGAACACTCCTACCCAGGGCTTGGTTCCATTTACCTTCCCTACCGGTTCGCATCGTGACGGAAGTGCGTGTTTTGTGTGCGCCCCCATCACATCACGCAAAACATCCGGAAAAGACCCTCTGCGAATGCGCAGAAACCTTTGCGCTTGTACAGAGGGTTTTTTTTTTTTTTTTGCAAGCCGCAGCGACAAAAGGACCAGTTCGGTAGTGTGGACCGCCAGTCATCACTGCCAGTTCGGTGAGTGGCGGTAAATTTCTGCTACCGGTTCTAAAGAACCGGCAACCCACCACTGCTCCTACCCCATTCATTCATTCAGCCCACCTCTAAGATTACTTCTATGTATCTGTCAGCCAGGCTATTTCTGAACGTGGGTCTAGCGTTCTCTTCATGTAGGCTGTCCTCGGCTTACGACCACAAATGAGCCCAAAATATTTGTTGCTAAGCGAGATATTGGTTAAGTGAGTTTTGCCCCACCTTTCTTTCCACAGTTGTTAAGCGAATCACTGCAGTTGTTAAGTGAATAACAGGATCGTTAAGTGAATCTGGCTTCCCCGTTTGACGTTGCTTGTCAGAAGGTCGCAAAAGGGGAATCACGTGATCCCGGGACATTAACCGTCGTAAATATGAGTCAGTTTCCGAGAGTCCAAATTCTGATCACAAGACTGTGGTATACTGCAAGGGTAATAAGTGTGGAAAAAACCGATCGTAAGTCATTAAATGGATGGTGTACCTCATTTTTTTCCTGCTCTTGGCTGGCAATGAATGACCAAGGAATTCAGACCTGACCTTGGAAGCATCTAGAACAGTGTTTCCCAACCTTGGCAACTTGAAGATGTCTGGACTTCAACTCCCAGAATTCCCCAGCCAGCATTCACTTCAAGTTGCCAAGGTTGGGAAACACTGATCTAGAAACACCCATGATACATGGGTGGAGAGCCAGTTTGGTCTAGTGGTTAAGGTACCAACCTAGAAACTGGGAGACATGAGTTCAAGTCCCGCCTTAAGGCCCGAAAGCCAGATGGGTGACTTTTGGCCAGTCACTCACACACACACTCTCTCTCTCAGCCCAATCCACCTCACAAGATTGGTGTTGCTGGGAAAAGAAGAGGAAAGTATTTTAGATATGTTCGCTGCCTTGAGTTATTTATAAGAATAAATGGATGCCAACACAAACATAAAAGAGATTCCATTTCATTCCTCATTGTCTGCACAAGGTGAAGATATATGATGTCATCTGGAAAAGGAACTATTTATGTGGGAAATTAAAAATTAAACATTTATGTGGAAAGTTCAAAATTGTCCTAAGGGATGATGACCTCTTAGCCCAACCCAGTGACAGAGTGGTGAACGGTAAACGACTTTTTCCAAGGTTTTTATTACAGCATAATTTGTCACTGGCAGTGAATGACAATAGTAGTTCATTGACAGACAAAAAGATGCCTCATTCATTATTTGGACGTATTTCTTGGTTTGAGGTTGGGGGAAGGCTGCTGTGATAACAATATTAACACTACTTCATCCCAGTTATTACCGTATTTTTTGGAGTATAAGACGCACCTTTTTCCTTGCTAAAAGTGGCTGAAAATTTGGGTGCGTCTTATACTCCGAATGTCGCTTTTTCGGAGCTTTTTTCCCAGCCCTAACTAGGTGCTAACGATCTTCCCAGCTCTTACCAGCTTGCAGGCTCTTTCATTGTTACTCTCTCCGAAGAATGTTTTTCCAGCCCTAAGTCTTTGCAGGGTTTTTTTCATTGCTCTACTTGCTCCGAATAAGTTTTTTTTTCTAGCCCTAACCAGGTGCTAACTATCTTCCCAGCTCTTACTGGCTTGCAGGCTCTTTCATTGTTACTCTCTCCGAAGAAAGTTTTTTTAAGTCCTAACCAGGGGATAAAACAATGTGCTGAAGCTGACCAGACTAAGGACGCTAGCCAGATGAATACCTGGTAGGCAGATTCCCCCCCCCTATTTTCCTCCCCAGAAACTAAGGTGCGTCTTATACTCCGGTGCGTCTTATACTCCGAAAAATACGGTAAGATGTTGTTCAGGGGAGGGCTATGAGTGTCTGCAGGCACTGTAGCACTGTAACACAAAAATATGAAAAAAATTTGTGTTACCTCACCACAATGCCAGTTTCGCCATTCTGTCCCCCACTCCTTTTTAAAAAAAATTATTATTTTTATTCATAAACATTTTGAATAAAGTGTATTGTCAGGGTACATCAGTTACAAAAGAAGAGCAAGGAAAAGACAGTAAAAATATCAACACATATACTGGTAACAATAGTAATAATATAACGGAATAGTTTTAGCTAAATTTCTTTTTATATTAGCTTATTTATAATTCTGTTAAATATATTGGCATATTTATAAACCCTCTTTATATTTAATTCATACATAATCTTTCTTCATCTAATTTCTACCTCTTATAAAATCTACCACTCATAAAATCTATTCCATATCAAGTAATATTCTGTGTCTCCTTTGTCTTTTATTTTTAAAGTCAGTCTGTCCATCTCAGCACAATCTAAGATTTTCCGAATTACATCCTCATCTGGTGGAGTATTCTCATTTTTTCCAGTATTTTGCAAATACAATCCTTGCTGCTGTCAGCATATGCAAAACTAAATATGTGGTCCCTTTATCATAACTGTCCGGCATTATGCCCAACAAAAATACTTCTGGTTTCAGGTCTATACGTTGCTTAATCATCTTTTCCAACCAGGTATGTATTTTCTTCCAATATTTTCTTGCTTTCATACAAGTCCACCACATATGATAGTAAGTACCTGGGGTCTGACTGCATTTCCAGTATTTGGATGCCCCCACCCCTCCTGTCGATGTCATTAGTTGAAACTCTCCTTTCAGACAGGGATCTCCAAATTTGGCAGCTCTTGTGGACTTCAATTCCCAGAACTTCTCAGGGAATTCTGGGAATTGTAGCCCATAAGTTTTAAAGTTGCCAAGTTTGGCGACCCTTGCTTTCAGAGACAGAAAGACAGAATGTGCATTGGGATGGGGACGGGAGGCGAAACAAAGAAAGAAAGAAAGAAAGAAAGAAAGAAAGAAAGAAAGAAAGAAGGAAGGAAGGAAGGAAGGAAGGAAGGAAGGAAGGAAGGAAGAAGGAAGAAAGAAAAACAGAATGTGCATCGGGATGGGGACGGGAGGCGAAACAGAAAGAAAGAAAGAAAGAAAGAAAGAAAGAAAGAAAGAAAGAAAGAAAGAAAGAAAGAAAGAAAGAGGAAGGAAGGAAGGAAGGAAGGAAGGAAGGAAGGAAGGAAGGAAGGAAGGAAGAAGGAAGAAAGAAAGAAAGAAAGAAAAACAGAATATGCATTGGGGTGGGGACGGGAGGCGAAACAGAAAGAAAGAAAGAAAGAAAGAAAGAAAGAAAGAAAGAAAGAAAGAAAGAAAGAAAGAAAGAAAGAAAGAAAGAAAGAGGAAGGAAGGAAGGAAGGAAGGAATGAAGAAGGAAGAAAGAAAGAAAGAAAAACAGAATGTGCATTGGGATGGGGATGGGAGGCGAAACAGAAAGAAAGAAAGAAAGAAAGAAGGAAGGAAGGAAGGAAGGAAGAAAGAAAGAAGGAAGAAAGAAAAAAAACAGAATGTGCATTGGGATGGGGACGGGAGGCGAAACAGAAAGAAAGAAAGAAAGAAAAAGAAAGAAAGAAAGAAAGGAAGGAAGGAAGGAAGGAAGGAAGGAAGGAAGGAAGGAAGGAAGGGAAGGAATGGAAGGAAGGAAGGAAGAAGGAAGAAAGAAAAGAAAGAAAGAAAGAAAGAAAGAAAGAAAGAAAGAAAGAGGAAGGAAGGAAGGAAGGAAGGAAGGAAGGAAGAAGGAAGAAAGAAAGAAAGAAAAACAGAATATGCATTGGGGTGGGGACGGGAGGCGAAACAGAAAGAAAGAAAGAAAGAAAGAAAGAAAGAAAGAAAGAAAGAAAGAAAGAAAGAAAGAAAGAAAGAAAGAAAGAAAGAAAGAAAGAAAAAGAAAGAAAGAAAGAAAGAAAGAGGAAGGAAGGAAGGAAGGAAGGAAGGAAGGAAGGAAGGAAGGAAGGAAGGAAGAAGGAAGAAAGAAAGAAAGAAAAACAGAATGTGCATTGGGATGGGGATGGGAGGCGAAACAGAAAGAAAGAAAGAAAGAAGGAAGGAAGGAAGGAAGGAAGAAAGAAAGAAGGAAGAAAGAAAAAAACAGAATGTGCATTGGGATGGGGACGGGAGGCGAAACAGAAAGAAAGAAAGAAAGAAAAAGAAAGAAAGAAAGGAAGGAAGGAAGGAAGGAAGGGAAGGAACGGAAGGAAGGAAGGAAGGAAGGAAGAAGGAAGAAAGAAAAGAAAAGAAAGAAAGAAAGAAAGAAAGAAAGAAAGAAAGAAAGAAAGAAAGAAAGGGATGAATGAACGAATGAATGAATGAATGAATGAATAAGTTTCTTAATTTTATATACTGCCATATTTCTAGTTCTCATCCTCACACGTTGGCAGCTCTACCAATAAATGCTACTTTAATCGAGTCTGCCATAGGATTACAGGTAGTCCTCGACTTATGACCACAATTCAGCCCAAAATTTCCATTGCTAAGCAAGACAGTTGTTAAGTGGGGTTTGCCCCATTTTTCTTGCCACGGTTGTTAAATGAATTGCTGCAATTTTTAAATTAGCAACATGATTGTTAAATGAATCTGGTTTTACCCAATTGACTTTGCTTGTCCGAAGGTCGCAAAAGGGGATCGTAGGACCCTGGGACACTGCAACCGTCATAAATACATGCCAGTTTCCAAACGTCTGAATTTTGGTCATGTGACCATGAGGATGCTGCAACGGTCACAGCTGTGAGAAACGGTCATAAGTCACTTTTTTCATTGCCATTGTAACTTCAAACGGTCACTAAATGAATGGGTGTAAGTTGAGGACTGCCTGTATCCTATGCAATCAGCATGTGACTATCATTCTAAGACTTCCACCCCAACCCCAGGCATCAGACTGCATCCCCCTCCAAGTTAATTTACAGACCTTGGCTTGGACATCCAGCTGACCAGGAATTTCAGGACGTAATGCAGGTTGGCCGGCATCTTGATTTTCTCCAAAAGCCCCAAATATAAACTTTTGCAATTTTAGCATCAGTGCTGTAGCCTCTTCCAAGTGAATATAAACTGCTTTTAAGAGATTCAATCTAGCACGAGGAGAGGAATAACAGGAACAACAGGATAACACAGTTGGAAGGGACCTTGGAGGTCTTCTAGTCCAGCCCCCTGCACAAGCAGGAAACCCTACACCACTTCAGACAAATGGTTGCCCAATCTCTTCTTCAAAACCTCCAGTGATGGAGCACTCACAACTTCTGGAGGCAAGCCGTTCCACTGGTTAATTGTTCTCACTGTCAGGAAATTCCTCCTTAGGTTGAATCTCTCCTTGGTTAGTTTCCATCCATTGCTCCTTGATCTGTCTTCGGGTGCTTTGGAGAATAGGTTGGTTCTCCAACTTCAAGCTAGAGAAAGAATCCAGCTTGGCTTTTTCCTTCTAAAGCTGCAGCGTACCTTCTAAGGTCAATGCTGTTCTTGCATCTGTGCTAGTCTGCAATCACTGCCACTTGGCTGGAGGCACTCAACAACCAGGAGACTCGGAAGCCACAGGAGGAAAAAAATCCAGTGTGACTAAAAGAGGGGAGGAGAGAAGTTGGCGATGATGATGACTGGGGTTGGCCTTGACCTCGATGGAGCCTCTGGAATAAAATCCCTTTCATAACCTAGGCCTACCCTTTTTTTTAATCATCTGATCTTCATGCTGACTAGAAACGCTCAAATTATGAGTTGTTATTATTGGACGCATCTTCGGTGATGAAGAAACCAAATTTGAATTTATAACGTCGTTTCCATGAGGAGGTATTCCGAAACCCATCTGCAGTTGCCAGAAGTACAGGTAGTCCTCGATTTAGAACCGTTGGTTTCGTGACTGTTCAAAAGTTACCACGGCACTGAAACAAGTGACTTATGACTGTTTCTCACACTTTACGACCGTTGCAGCATCTGCACAGGATCTGAAGCCAGAGGTGTGGCAACGGATGGCTCACCATGAGTTCAAGCCCCCCCCCTTAGCCGTGAAAGCCTGCTGGGTGACTTTGGGACCAGTGCAGGGGTGGGTTCCTACCAGTGCGGTCCAGTGCGCAGCTCTGGTAGGGGCCCACCGATCCATGAGAGGATGCGCACCCGCGATTTCGGCGAAATTTTGCTTCCGTGCATGTGCAGAAGCAAAATCTCGCCGAAATCACGCGCGTCCTCTCATGAGATTTTGGCGAGATTTTGCTTCCGCGCATGCGCAGAAGCAAAATCTCACTGAAATTGCACGAGAGGGCGTGCGCGCATAGTGAGAGCGCACACACGAAACGTGGAGATGCGCACGCAACGCACTGGTATCGGTAAGTAAGCAACCCGCCCCTGGACCAGTCCCCACCTCTCTCTCAGGCCAACCCACCTCACAGGGTTGTTGTTGTGGGAAAACAGGAGGAAGGAAGGTGTGTCGGATATGTTCGCTGCCTTGAGTTACTTGTAAAAACAACAAAGGCGGGATATACATTTCCCCCCCTCCATTTTTCCAACAAATTTGTGAAGAAGTTTGGGCTAAGAGAGGCTGATTGACCCAATTTCCCTTTCTAGCTGACCAATGGCTGAAGAAAATGGATGTGAATTTACGTTTCACTAGTCCTAGTCCACTATTATGCCAGGGGTGGGCAACCATGCTGGCTCAGGAATTCTGGGAGTTGAAGTCCACGGGTCGTAAAGGGCCATAGCTGCCCACCCCTGCTTTATGCACTACATGTTTATAAAGCTATAAACATAGCCTGCAGACCACTAGGGCAGGGGTCGGCAACCTTAAACACTCAGAGAGCCATTTGGACCCGTTTCCCACAGAAAAAAAAAAAAACACTGGGAGCCACAAAACTCTTCCCGTGCCTGACTATTTCCTGAGCGGCCACAAAACTAGCATATATAGTTGAATTAAAAATTCTGTTTTCTTCTGAAACTTTTCTTTTCTTGGATTTATCCATGGTTGGCCTACCGGGGGTGGAAAAGCTTAATAAATTGTGCATTGGTGGGTGTCGGACATTGGCAGTTGTGACGCATATTTTGAACGACAGGGAGCCGCAGCAGAGGGATGAAAGAGCCACATGCGGCTCCAGAGCCGCGGGTTGCTGACCCCTGCACTAGGGAATGAATTTCTAAGCAAGCATATAACAGCTTGTCCTGCCAGTGAAGATGCCCTCTTTACCAACAGGACATCCTTCTAAAATCCAAATAATCTCTCTTCAGTTCTGCAGGGTTTATGGAGGCTACATTACAGATACATTTTTTAATCTCTTCGCTAACCAAACAATTGTCCACCAACATGTTTACCACCTTTTCTTTCTTTTTTGTCGTTGTTGCCAGCGATCAAATGGTGGCACAAACTGGCAAGGCTCTGTTTCCTGTTCAATCAGAGATGCATTCCAAAGATAAAATAATTAGGGCCTCAGAAAAATATCTCACATTTTTGGTTGGCGGAGAAGAATGGAAAGAAGTAATTGCACCAAACGGCTCATGCCACTTTGCCAAACTGGTTCTCCCTAAATTGCTGTTGAAGATACCTGTAAAATCACAACTTTGCCAACATTGCTCTGCCGACGTATCGCTTGCAAAAACAAAACCAGGCCCTGGCGAATGGATGCTTTTCTCTTTTTGACATTGCTTCCCCCAGCAGCGGTTAATCTCAGACCACAATTTCAATTCAGATCAAGTCAGGCTACTATCTTTACACAGTAGATAAAAATAGATGCATAAAAGCTGCAAGCGTCTGTCGTAAAGATGCCACCAAGAAACATTTAAATCTCGCATTTTCCAGTATGAATCAACCTGAATGTGAACAATCGAGTAGATTAGAACTTTGCTCTTCACTGAATCTCTCCCTTCTTGAAATTCTGCAGGATCTGTGTTGGTTATGCCCCTAGCTTCAAGATTTTGATATTTTATTTTTTCCCCTTCAACACCCATCCTTGGAAGCCTATTTTTTCCCAGATCACTTTAGGTGAACTCTTTAGCTCTTAAATTTCTCCCATCCCTCCAAAGTTAACTCTAATGTTACATGTGAACCTTGTTACCTGATCTCTATCCTAAGGTACACTCCCAACTTTACAGATAGTCCTTGAACTTACAATCATTCATTTAGCAGCTCTTCAAACTTACAATGGCACTGAAAAAAATGATTTACGACCAGTCCTTGCACTTAATGACCATTGCAACATCCCCACAGTCACATGATCAAAATTTGGATGTTTGATAACTGGTATGTGTTTGTGATAGTTGTACAGTCCTGGGATCATATCAGCTGTGGTGGCGCAGTGGTTAGAATGCAGTATTGCAGGCTAACTCTGCCGACTGCCAGCAGTTCGATCCTGACTAGATCAAGGTTGATTCAGACTTCCATCCTTCTAAGGTCAGTAAAATGAGGACCCAGATTGTTGGGGGCAAGAGGCTGACTCTGTAAACCACTTAGAGAGGGCTGGAAAGCACCGTGAAACAGTATGTAAGTCTAAGTACTAGTGATATCACCATTTGCAACCTTTCTAGCTGGCTGCCAACAAGGAAAGTCAGTAAGGGAAGCTGAATTCATTTAACCAGCATGCTATTCATTTAACCTGCAATACTGAATACAGAATTAGCCTGCAATACTGCATTCTAACCACAGTGACACCAAGGTTCTTCAGAGTGGGCTACCGATTGTAGATTAATGAAAAAAATATATAATACTTTCAACAAGTGTAGAATAAGGCTGCAGCCAGAGGTGGGTTCCTACCGGTTCTAACCGGTTCTTTAGAACCGTTAGTAATTCGGCGATGATGTCATGGAGACGGTTCTGTCGGTGTCTCTGTGGGCGCCGCCATCTTGGATTTTGCTTCTGCGCATGCGCAGAAGCGAATTTTTCTGATTGCTGCAGGCACGCGCACGGCGCAACCCTGAGCGAACCGGCAACAAAAGGATCCAGAATCCATCCCTGGCTGCAGCATAACAAAGTTGACAAAAGGGAAGGAGGTCTGAATACTTTCTAAATGCACTGTAAATAGCCCAAAGCTTTTCTTTCCTGCCTTTTGATTTTCGATCCTATCTTTAAAAAAAATAAAAAAATATTTTTCATCTCCTCAAACGGTGTGGCCTGACCCAGTATGACATGTCACACAGACAAAGCATTCCAGGAACAAGCCAATTCAATGAAGACGACTTTAGCCGGACAACATCATAAAGCAAACTACGAGCAGAAGCAATTTATGAACCAATGAAATTCTTGGTAAACAAGAATTTTGTGTTGATCAAACACAGTTCTGCAAGCAGAGAAATAAGGAAGTCAATGTTATTCCACACCACAAAATGTTGCTTTTTTTTCTAGTAGCCTCTTTTTTAAGCCTTTTGCTGGCACCGTGTTTCTCAATACACCTGTCTGGACCATTTACGTTGACATAACAACAACAGTTCAGTCAGAGGTCGTCTAGTCCAGGGGTAGGCAAAGTTGGCTCTTCTATGACTCATGGACTTCAACTCCCAGACTTTCTGAGCCAATCATGCTAGCTCAGGAATTCTGGGAGTTGAAGTCCATGAGTCATAGAAGAGCCAACTTTGCCTACCCCTGGTCTAGTCAAAACAAGTTTATGGTTCAGTTATAGGTCAGTCAGAACACAACAAGTACATTGGATGGAAATTAATCAAGGAGAAATACAACCTAGGAGTAAGAAGAAATTTCCTAACAGTGAGAACAGTTAACCAGTGGAACGGCTTGCCTTCAGAAGTTATGGGAGCTCCATCACTGGAGGCTTTTAAGAAAAGACTGGACAGCCATTTGTCTTAAATGGTAAAGGGCAGGGTTGGCGAACCTTTTCGGCACTGAGTGCCAAAACGTGAGAGCACACGCGTGAGAGCACCGGAAACTGGAAGAGCTGTTACCTGGCGCGCATGAAGTTCCATTGCCAAGAAAGTTATTAAGTGAGCTTGATTTTGTAAGTGTCAGGGTTCCAAATAGCATCCAAAATTAAATCAGAGTCCAAGGCAAAGTCTTCCTCAAAATTCCAATTTATTAATAGAGCCATGTTGGCACATCTGGGTGAAACCTGAATCTGAAGTCCTCTGGGCTACACCACCCAGTTGAAAGTTCAAGTCCTTGCCCCCACACCCACAAATCCATCACATTGTCCAATCTCCAATTGCCATGCTGGCAGAGTCCACCCATCTCCTCCCGTGCAGGTGCAGAGGTGCAGAGACAAAGGATGACCTTGGCTTTCTAGAAGGGAATTTGTTATGGCTACATGCTAACAACCTCATACAATCCCCCTCCCATTTTCCCACAGTAGAAAATGCATAGTGAAATAGTATAAAGTGTGGCAGGCCAAAGATCCCCAATAAAATGGCTTCGGCCCTGATTTAGTGCAATATAAAAAATGCAAATAATTTTTCTGTGGACCACCAAAATTTTCTCACAGACCACCAGTGGTCCATGGACCACCAGTCAGTGACCGCTGGACTAGTAGATCTCCTCGGTCCCTTCCAACTTCATGATTCTATGTTCTAAGTCTAGAGCAGTGTTTCCCAACCTTGGCATTCGCTGGCTGGGGAATTCTGGGAGTTGAAGTCCAGACATCTTCAAGTTGCCAAGGTTGGGAAACACTGCTCTAGAGTTTTAAGCTCTTTTTTTGGCCCCAAATATCAACGTTATGATTTTGACCTTGAAGGCTGATTACAATTTAACAATGTACAAAGACATTTCCCCTGTCTCATACATACTTTAAATTCCGCATTAGCTTTGCTGTGGACACGGTAAGAGATTAGATTTGTATTAAACTCCCAATGCTGAAAGGAATGTGTGGAAGTGATCAAAGGTATCTCCAGTTGTGGAAACACAGGGCATTAATTTTCTAGAAATATCTTGTCAAAGGACTCTTCTTTTTTTTCCATCTCTCCCACCCTCCCCCACTAATTAAATCGATGCTGCTCCTCACCAAATGGCAAAGCATTCTCAAGAGATTAGTGAATGGTTGGATCTCATGTTATCCATTGCCACGGATTCCTCTCATCTGAGAGCTGGCTAATCCATCAGCAATTATTTTCTATCTTTTGTGAAGGGTCACACCTCAAATACCAGCTAGATTCCAAAGGTACAAAGGCAGGCAAAACAAAATGACTTTTTTCCCCCTTAGAAAGTTGAAAGATTTGGGAACATAAGATCATAGAGGCTTCTCCTGGCCTTTCTTGCTAAGGTCATTCAAGAAGCCAAAAAGTTGTAGATTGTAGCGGCCGGTACAGGTATCTAGTACAGTCCCAAAGGCGCTTTTTCAGGACTTCTTTGTTCTTTCTTTGAAGACGTTCACTTCTCATCCCAGAAGCTTCTTCAGCTCTGACTGGATAGTGGGGAATGGAAGGATTTATATTTCTTGCAGACAGCTGGTCATTTGAATCCTTTTGAATCCTGATCATTGAAGCACCTGGAGGTTTATCTGTGTCCTCATGGTCACCTGAGTAGTGCTCCTGGTTCCTGTAGTCCAGGGGTCTGCAACCTGCGGCTCTTGAGCCGCACGTGGCTCTTTCATCCCTCTGCTGCGGCTCTGTTGCTCAAAATATGCATCACAACTGCCAATGTGCGACACCCACCAGCACGCGATTTATTGAGCTTTTCACCCATCTTTTTTTCGGAGTTCAAAATGTTTCTGTTGCATGCAGAAATAAAAATGTGTTTTCTCTGTAGCAGTTCACTGATTTCATAAATGCAACACACTATAGTTTTTTTATACATAGCATAAAGGTAAAAAAAAATAATATATGCAGTATTATCTTCATTTTGTGGCTCCTGGTGTTTTCTTTTCTGTGGGAAATGGGTCCAAATGGCTCTTTGAGTGTTTAAGGTTGCCGACCCCTGCTGTAGTCTGCAATTTTTCTGGAAATCTGTTCATACTCCCACACCATTCGAAGGGTGTTCATCCCAAATTGTATAGCTAAAAGTCTGTAGAGATTCTCAGTCATCCAGGTCATAGTTGTCCCCAAGGCGCTTTTCCAGGAGGCAACAGGACTTTCTGGTTTTTTCTTTGAAGATGTTTCACTTTTCATCCAAGAAGCTTCTTCAGCTCTGACTGGATGGTGGGGAATGGACGGATTTATATTCCTTGCAGACAGCTGGTCATTTGCATTCTTGTAGAGGGTCATTGAAGCACCTGGAGGTTTATCTGTGTCCTCAGGGTCACCTGAGTAGTGCAAATGGTTCCTGTAGTCTGCAATTTTTCTGGAAATCCGTTCAGACTCCCACACCATTCGAAAGGGTGTCCATCCCAAATTGCATAGCTAAAAGTCTGTAGAGATTCTCAGTGTCAGAGCAGAAGAAGCTTCTTGGATGAGAAGCGAAACGTCTTCAAAGAAAAAACCAGAAAGTCCAGTTGCCTCTTGAAAAAAGCACCTTTGGGACAACCAGGACCTGGATGACCAAGAAGCTCCACAGCCGTGATAGCAAACCTATGGCAAGCGTGCCAGAGGTGGCACACAGAGCTCTCTCTGTGGGCACATGCACCACCGCCAGCTACTCTTCTGGGTTCCATTGTGCGCATGCGCGCCGGACAGCTGCTCTCTTCCGGGTTCTTCACTCGAAGGCCAGCTGTCCAGTGTGCATGCATGTGCTAGAACCAGGAAGAGAGCAGCTGGCCGGCACGCATGCGCACGACAGAACCCGGAAGCGCAGCTGGCCGCCGCACACATGCGCACCGGTGAGCTACTCTCTTCCGGGTTCCGGCACGCGCGTGCTCCATTTCGGCACTAGGTGCCGAAAAGGTTAGCCGTCACTGCTCTACAGACTTTTATCTGGTACAGTGTTAGCCACGATGACATCACAGATATGGCACAACTGACAGAAATTAAATACAAGTAGTCATCAAATTATGATTGTAATTGATCCCAGACTTTCATGCTGGATGTTAAGCGAATCATCCCATGACCAACCCGATTTTATGTCATTTTTTGTGGCGAGCAAGATAGGAAGGTAAAGATACTTGTCTAAACTTTGTGATCATGAAAAAGTTATGCGGGGTTGTATATAATTAGCATTATCTGAGGTCCACCAGAAAATCCTAGAACTGGGAGAAGTTTATAAGAGATCAACTTAGCAAGATAGGAAGAAAATTGACTCAGTTGTGCTGGAGAAGTTCCCTACATATTCCTTGGACAGCAAAAGTGACTAATAAGCAAGAACTGGAACGCGTAATGCCAGGCCTGTCACTGGAAGGCCAAATCATGAAACTGTGTGTGTTGCTTACTTTGGCCATGTCGTGCGGGGAATTCACTGGAGGAAACAATTATGTTTGGAAGACTTAGTGGTAAAAGCAAACCAGGCCATCAAAGAACACGGTGGCTGGACACCATCAAAGCTGACCTCAGCAAGAGCATAGAACAGGGGTCTGCAACCCGCGGCTCTGGAGCCGCATGTGGCTCTTTCATTCCTCTGCTGTGGCTCCCTGTCGCTCAAAATATGCGACACAACTGCCAATGTGAGATACCCACCGGCGCGTGATTTATTGAGGTTTTTGACCCATCTTTTTTTTTGGAGTTCAAAATGTTTTTGTTGCATGCAGAAATAAAAATTTGTTTTCTCTGTAGTAGTTCATTGATTTAATAAATGCAACACACTATAGTTTTTTTATACATAGCATAAAGGTTAAAAAAACACAATATATGCAGTGCTATCTTCACTTTAGATGTCAAAAGGGTTTTGTGACTCCCGGTGTTTTCTTTTCTGTGGGAGACATCACCATTATGGTGAGAAGATTGCTGAGGGTTTTGACAAAATGAGGGGTCCTTGGTTTTCTCTGAGCTTGGTTGTCTTGCAGATGTTTCATTACCCAAACTAGGCAACATGAACAGCGTTAATGTCTAGCACTGATGATGTTACCTAGTTTGGGTAATGAAACGTCTGCAAGAAAACAAGCAAGCTCAGAGAGCACCCAGGACCCCTCATGTCAACCCTGAGCTACAAATATTTCTCCTTTATTTCCAAAAAATTTCCAGGAGCTGGGTTCAATTTAAGAGAGAATACAAGTTTTATGGATGTTCCGTTATCAAAGAGAATGACAACTTACTTTCACAATAAATAAAACCGCTTTGAATGTTGGGAAACTGAACCAGTTGCAGAGATGGTACTCAGCCGGTTCTGACCGGTTCGGGCGAACTGGTAGCGGCCACTTTGAGCAGTTCGTGCTCACATTTTTTGGTGCTGCTGTGTGAACCGGTAGGTAAATTATGTGAATCCCACCCGTGACCAGTTGGCTTTTCTGTCATAAGTTTGTTGGTTTGTTGGTTAGATTTATATCTCATCTTTTCTTCAGAGCAGTGAACATGATGTTTCTTCCTCCCATTTTTTTTCCACTTTGGGAGATAGGTTGACTGAGAGGAAAGCAACTGGTTCAAATTCACCCAGAAAGCTTCCATTACTAAGTTTCCTGGCTGAAGAGTCCTTTGGGAGTTGGACGGCATATAAATTTAATAAATTAAATTAAATTAAGGATCCTCAACTTACAACCAAATGTTGAGCCCAACATTTCCATTGCAAAGTGAGAAAGTTAAGTGAGTTTTGCCCCATTTTACGACCATTCTTGCCACAGCTATTAAGCGAATCCCTGCCGTTATTAAGTTAGTAACACAGTTGTTAAGTGAATTTGGCTTTTGCTGGTCAAAAGTTCACAACCTGACCCTGGGACAATGCAACCATCATAAATATAAGCCAGTTGCCAATTTTAATCACGTGACCGTAAGGATGTTGCAATGGTCATAAGTGTGAAAAAGTCATTTTTTTCAGTGCCTTTGTAACTTTGAACGGTCACTAAATGAACAGTTGTAAGTCGAGGACTACCTGTAATTAGAATCTGGGTCTCTGTACCAGTAGCGGATTCCACTTACCTTTGCTACCGGTTCGGGAATGGGAGCAGAGTGTTTTTGATGATGTCCGAGCGGGTGGGCGGGGCCTCCGGTCACCGCCACCGCCGCTACCAGTTCACGGAACCGGTACAAACCAGTAGCAACCCACCACTGCTCTGTACCAATTCAGCACCTTAGCCTCTATATTACGTTGGCTCTTAATAGAAATAACATCTGATTTGGTTGGTTCATGCATGAGGAGCCACTACCATTTAAGGAACTCCGCGAATGCTTGGAGGAGTTATTCTCTATATATGAACATCATTTTGGAAACTTCTTTGAACTATATGGGCTGCCAATTCCTACTTTAATTTTGCTTTTCAGGTATGCTGTTGAGCAGGTAGGCCTTCATCCTAATCATACCTTCTGGAAGGCCATTCCATCCTTCCCTACAGGAGAATGGAGTTGGTTACACCTAATTTTGGGAACGTCTCATCAATGGGGCATCTTTGAAAGCAGACCCTCCCAATGTCTGCCAGGCCTAACCGTTCCCGTTTCCCCACCTCTGTTAAGTGGCAAGAAACTGGCGTATCCTAAAGAAAGTATTCCTCACCACCTCACTGTTTTGCCATCGGCAAAGGAATATTTTACAAAAGTAAAAAGAAAGCTATTTTTAAGAGAGCCCCACAGACATATCAACTATATCTACCAGCAAGTTTTTCTGCATGAGGTGCTTCTAAACTTAAGCAAGGAGGTGAAAAAAAAGGATTTTTTTTAAAAAAATAAAGATTCGGTTTCTATACTGCCTATGGAAGAATGAAACGTTTGAGGTGTATAAGAGTGTGTCATTTGACCACAATACATCAGATTTTGTGGGGGACACCAAAAGAAAAAAGAATCAAGATGACCACACAGAATTAAAACTCAGCCTGTGCAACGCCCATTAAAAAGGAGAGGGTACCCTTGCAGATGGCAGGAGTTACACTCTGTTTAATCTGTCAATATTGGCAAACTTTTGCCTCAAAAGGAGAATGTGTGTGGGCTGCATGAATTATGAAGAAAGATGATGGGTGGGTGGCAGCAGTGGGTTGCTCCTGGTTTGGACCGGTTCTTAGAACCGGTAGCGGCAGCGGCGGAAGGCTCCGCCCACCTGCCCGGGATGCTTCTGTGCATGCGCAGAAGTGTCATGCGTGCGCGCGAGCGAACCGGTGGCAAAATTATTCACAACCCACCACTGGTTGGTTTGTATAGATGATAGACAGACAGACAGACCGATCTATACATAATAAAGAGAAATGGTAGACAGGACTAGAACTCACTGTCTCCTGGTGATTGGCTTAAAGTCTTCCAATTGGTTTTTCATGGCTAAGACAAGATTAGAACTCACCATCTCCCACTTTCTAGCCTGGTGCCTTAACCACTAGCCTAATATTTCCGATGTATAAATAAATATAAAAATGTAGAGAAATATGTCCTGTTTCTAACCTCTACGTGTTGCTTTCTTTTAGCTATTCTGTCACCCAGTTTCAGCTTCCAAACAGTTTTTGGAGTTTGTAACATTGGCACATTATCAGCCTGGGCAGTGGGATTATAATTGCAGAACCAACTGTTCAAATTCTCTTTTATTTTTATACAGTATATAATATGTGTATGTATGTATGTATGTATGTATGTATGTATGTATGTATGTATGTATGTATGTATTAGTGTGTATGTGGATGAATAGCTAGATGATGATGATGAAGATAGATAGATAGATAGATAGATAGATAGATAGATAGATAGATAGATAGATAGATAGATATGGATGGACAGACAGGCGGACAGACAGACAGACAGACAGACGGACGGACGGATAGACAGACAGACAGATGATAGATGATAGATAGATAGATAGATAGATAGATAGATAGATAGATAGATAGATAGATAGATAGATAGATAGATAGATAGATAGATAGATAGATATGGATAGACAGACGGATAGACAGCCAGACAGATGATAGATAGATAGATGATAGATAAGATAGATAGATAGATAAGATAGATAGATAGATAGATAGATAGATAGATAGATAGATAGATAGATAGATAGATGATAGATAGATAGATAGATAGAAGATAGATAGATAGATAGATAGATAGATAGATAGATAGATAGATAGATAGATACTGTAGATAAATAGATAGATAGAGTAAATGGATAGATCTATCTATCTATCTATCTATCTATCTATCTATCTATCTATCTATCTATCTATCTATCTATCTATCTATCTATCTATCTATCTATCTGTTTGAGAGAAAGAGAGCACACACTAGTCCTTGATTTACCACTTCTCGTTCGGAAACTCCAGTTCTGAAGTTCCAGTGGCTGCCCTTCCCCCCCGGTCACATGACCACATTTGGGATACATGGCAATTGACTCACATTTATGGCCATTTGCAATGCTCTGCAGTAACAAGACCAAAATTTATGACATTTTCAATGAAAATCAACATTTCTGTCTGGTTTGGGGCAAATGAACAATGGGTCTGCTTAACGACTAAGGCATTTGGTTAACAACCACAGATTGATTTAACAAATATGGTGATTCACTTAACAACCACTGCAAAAAAAAGGTAGTATAATTGGGTCAGTCATTTGATGAGCTGCTTTACAACCATCATGGCTTAACGATCGTAATGGGTAGGCTCTATTACGGTCGTAAGTTAAGGATTACCTGTGGATAGACAGACAAGCAGACAGACAGACCTGCCCTTGTTTTTGTTTCCCATCATGGAGTTCCTGAACATATTTTTATTTTAATCTAGCTTTCATGTGGGATAGATTTAATCGTAACCCTTGTTCTTATTTGTATTTGGGAGTAAATGGTGGTTAAATTATCAATTCACAGATCGTATCATCTGGAATTATAGTTATGGGGGCATGCAGTGACCACAAATCTAGAAGTTTATTTATTATATTTCATATTTCTTAACTATTCATCTCCCTCAGAGTTGCCAAATTAAAGAAGTCTAATCTAAAGTTTTTATATCTTTACTTATGGTTCTTTTTAAATCCATAAACATCAATGGGTGATGTTAAGGTGGCTTTTGGTTTTATTGTTGGGAAAAATGTGTTGGGTTATTGTTTATCAGTTGCTGAACTGTGAATTGTTTGATACCTTTTTTACTGCTGAAGGCAGCCATTAAAACATCTCACATAAAACATTCGCCTCCATCTCAATAGTCAAGTTTCTACTGTGGGTTTTCTTTCCTGTTTTATTCAGATCCAGATGAATCTTCCCCAGTTTATCCCCTCAGATGTCACTCTTTTCTTTCTACTTGTACAGTCTCAAGCTGTGAATTTGGCAGAGTCGCCTGCCTTTCAAATTTCCCGAGAAAAAAATAAATAAAAATAAAGCCAGGGATGAGATGAAAAGAAAGTGTAAATCATTGGCTCACAATGTAACACAAAACTCAAGAACTTCGGATGAGTCCTGCTGGATTAGACCAACAGGCATCCTGTTTCCCAAAGTGCCTCTCCAGATTGATGCGTCTGGGAGAAGATATCCCAAAACTATATGAAATGCATTGAGAACAAAAACCGGACAGCCAAATCTTCTGATGGTTTATTTATGTATTTTTATTTATTTGTACCCTGCCTTTGTTATTTTAACAAATAATTCAAGGAGGTGAATATATCCAACACATCTTCTTCCTCCGATTTTTTCCCACAACAACAACCCCGTGAGGTGTGTTGGGCTGAGAGAGAAGGACTGGCCCAAAGTTACCCACCTGGCTTTCATGCCTAAGGAGGGACTAGAACTCACCATCTCCTGGTGATCGGCCCAAAATCACCCAGCTGGCTTTCATAGCTAAGATAGAACTAGAACTCACCCTCTCCTGGTGATTGGCCCAAAGTCACCCAGCTGGCTTTCATAGCTAAGATAGAACTAGAACTCACCCTCTCCTGGTGATTGGCCCAAAGTCACCCACCACTTTCATGCCTAAGGAGGGACTAGAACTCACCCTCTCCTGGTGATTGGCCCAAAGTCATTCAGCTGGTTTTCATAGCTAAGATAGGACTAGAACTCACCCTCTCCTGGTGATCGGCCCAAAGTCACCCAACTGGCTTTCATAGCTAAGATAGAACTAGAACTCACCCTCTCCTGGTGATCAGCCCAAAGTCACCCACCACTTTCATGCCTAAGGAGGGATTAGAACTCACACTCTCCTGGTGATTGGCCCAAAGTCATTCAGCTGGTTTTCATAGGACTAGAACTCACCATCTCCCGGTGATTGGCCCAAAGTCACCCACCACTTTCATGCCTAAGGAGGGACTAGAACTCACCCTTTCCTGGTGATTGGCCCAAAGTCACCCAGCTGGCTTTCATAGCTAAGATAGGACTAGAACTCACCATCTCCCGGTGATTGGCCGAAAGTCACCCACCACTTTCATGCCTAAGGAGGGACTAGAACTCACCCTTTCCTGGTGATTGGCCCAAAGTCACCCAGCTGGCTTTCATAGCTAAGATAGGACTAGAACTCACCCTCTCCTGGTGATTGGCCAAAAGTCTTAACTACTAGACGAGAAGAAATACAAATTGTTCTTTGTTAAGGAGTTATTGTGCTGTTAAGCACATACACAGCGGATAGATAGATAACTACATGTCTCATATCACAGTAGTCCTGCTACCTGTTGGCCTTGTTGTTGAATTATATCTCAGGCAGGTGGTGTCAGCCTATCAAACTGCCAATTTGGCACACACACCCCACACACACATCTCAAAATAACACCACATCTGCTGGTGAGATTGTGCCCAGTCCACGAAGCCGAGTGACATAAGAGATGTGTTAGTGATGCTTCTATTCATTCGCCACATTCTTATCTGTGAGTACTCCAGGCTGCTAACAGTGAAAAGCAAAACAATATATAAAACAATTAAAAGCTAATAAAAACCAGGGCTAAAAATCATTATTATTCCAAGTGAAAACGTCGGGCTGAACACAAAGGTCCTGGAAATTACAGCCCACGTTTGGTGAGTGTGTGTGAATACAGTATGTGCATGTGTACTTTGACACAGGTAGTCCTCGATTTAACAACCACAAATGAGTCCAAAATGTCCATTGCTAAAAGAGATGTCTGTTAAGTGAGTTTTGCCCCCTTTTGCCACCTTCCTTGCCTTGTTAAGTGAATCACTGCGGTTGTTAAGTTAGTAACATGGCTGTTAAGTGAATCTGGGTTCACCATGGACTTTGCTCGTCGGGACAGCCGCAAAAGGGGATCACGTGACCCCGGGGACAGTGCAACCGTCATAAATACGAGTCAGTCACCAAGTATCTGAATTGTGGGGATGCTGCAATGGTCATAAGTGTGAAAAACGATCATAAGTCCATTTTTAAAAGTGCTGTTATAACTTCAGATGGTCACTAAATGAACTGCTGTAGTTTGAGGACTACCTGTACTTTGTTAAGTTGTTCAGTCAGTTTTGCAAGAAAGGTCATAAAATGAAAACTCATTTAACAACTGTCTCACTTAGCAATGCAAATTCTGGGCTCAACTGTGGTCCTATGTCGAGGACTACCTGTACTAATGCAGCAAGTTATTCTCTCTCTCTCTCTCTCTCTCTCTCTCTCTCTCTCTCTCTCTCTCTCTCTCTCTCTCTCTCTCTCTCTCTCTCTCTCTCTCTCTCTCTCTCTCTCTCTCTCTCTCTCTCTCTCTCTCCTGTTTCAATTTTTATTATTATTGCTGTTGTTATTGGTGAATGCTTCTAAATATGCGTAATGGGTCCTATCTAAAAGTCTATGGAGATGCTCAGTTATCCAGGTCATGATTGTCCAAAGCTGCTTTTTCAAGAGGCAACTGGACTTCCTTTGTTTTTCCTTGAAGATGCTTCCCTTCTCATCCAAGAAGCTTCTTCGGTTCTGTTGAGGAAGAAGATGTTTCGCTTCTCTCGAGGAAGAAGACGTTTCCCTTCTCATCCAAGAAGCTTCTTCGGTTCTGTCGAGGAAGAAGATGTTTCCCTTCTCTTGAGGAAGAAGACGTTTCCTTTCTCATCCAAGAAGCTTCTTCAGTTCTGTCGAGGAAGAAGATGTTTCCCTTCTCATCCAAGAAGCTTCTTCAGTTCTGTCGAGGAAGAAGATGTTTCCCTTCTCTTGAGGAAGAAGATGTTTCCCTTCTCATCCAAGAAGCTTCTTCAGTTCTGTCGAGGAAGAAGATGTTTCCCTTCTCTTGAGGAAGAAGATGTTTCCCTTCTCATCCAAGAAGCTTCTTCGGTTCTGTTGAGGAAGAAGATGTTTCCCTTCTATTAAGGAAGAAGATGTTTCCCTTCTCATCCAAGAAGCTTCTTCGGTTCTGTTGAGGAAGAAGATGTTTCGCTTCTCTCGAGGAAGAAGACGTTTCCCTTCTCATCCAAGAAGCTTCTTCGGTTCTGTCGAGGAAGAAGATGTTTCCCTTCTCTTGAGGAAGAAGACGTTTCCTTTCTCATCCAAGAAGCTTCTTCAGTTCTGTCGAGGAAGAAGATGTTTCCCTTCTCATCCAAGAAGCTTCTTCAGTTCTGTCGAGGAAGAAGATGTTTCCTTCTCTTGAGGAAGAAGACGTTTCCCTTCTCATCCAAGAAGCTTCTTCAGTTCTGTTGAGGAAGAAGATGTTTCCCTTCTCTTGAGGAAGAAGACGTTTCCCTTCTCATCCAAGAAGCTTCTTCAGTTCTGTTGAGGAAGAAGATGTTTCCCTTCTCTTGAGGAAGAAGACGTTTCCTTTCTCATCCAAGAAGCTTCTTCAGTTCTGTCGAGGAAGAAGATGTTTCCCTTCTCATCCAAGAAGCTTCTTCAGTTCTGTCGAGGAAGAAGATGTTTCCCTTCTCTTGAGGAAGAAGACGTTTCCCTTCTCATCCAAGAAGCTTCTTCAGTTCTGTTGAGGAAGAAGATGTTTCCCTTCTCTTGAGGAAGAAGACGTTTCCTTTCTCATCCAAGAAGCTTCTTCAGTTCTGTCGAGGAAGAAGACGTTTCCCTTCTCATCCAAGAAGCTTCTTCAGTTCTGTCGAGGAAGAAGATGTTTCCCTTCTCTTGAGGAAGAAGACGTTTCCCTTCTCATCCAAGAAGCTTCTTCAGTTCTGTTGAGGAAGAAGATGTTTTGCTTCTCTTGAGGAAGAAGACGTTTCCTTTCTCATCCAAGAAGCTTCTTCAGTTCTGTTGAGGAAGAAGTTTCGCTTCTCTTGAGGAAGAAGACGTTTCCCTTCTCATCCAAGAAGCTTCTTCAGTTCTGACAATTCTGAATTCTTTATCCGCTAGTTCTGACAGAACTGGAAAAGCTTCTTGGATGAGAAGCGAAACGTCTTCGAGGAAAACCAAAGAAACCAAGTCCACTTGCCTTTTGAGAAAAGCACCTTTGGGGCCCTTTCTAACAGAAGTGAAAAAAAATAAGTCACAAATCCGTTACTCGACAGCAATAAACATTGGCAAGCATATATATATAGAAGAAACAGTTGGTTAAACCGGGCAGGTTTAAAATGACGACTCTTTCCATTTAATTTTTTCCGCTGCTAAAATGCCTATGAGAAAATATGGGTCTTGAACCCTTGATGAAAAGGTAACAGAGGCTCCATTGTTTCATCTCCCAAGGGTTCCATTATGGGGGAAGGGTTATCCTTCTTCCTCAGTTTTAACTCTCTGATAATGGTCTTTTGAATATGTTCCTTCTTAGATGTCTTAATTGGGGGTGGTGCAATGGGATTTGATGCGAAAAAAATTAAAACAGGAGCCCCCTCTTAAATAGAAATAGCACTTTACTTATATACCGCTTCATAGTGCTTTACAGCACTCTCTAAGCGGTTTACAGAGTTCAGCATATTGCCCCCAAACAATCTGGGTCCTCATTTTACCCACCTCGGAAGGATGGAAGGCTGAGTCAACCTTGAGCCTAGTGAGATTTGAACAGCTGAACTGCTAAACTAGCAATCAGCTGAAGGTCACAATGCTGCTTTTAACCACTGCGCTATCTCAGCTCAGTGATATGGTATATGTATGGATTTTTGTGTATGTTTGGAGAAAAAATAAAAAAATGGAAAAAAAAGACAAGAAGGTAGCTGAACCACAGGTTCCACGTTACGAGGATTAAAGTGTAGGTAGTCCTCAATTTACGTCCACAATGGAGCCCAAAATTTCTGTCACTACGCGAGACATTTTACGACCTTTCTTGCCACAGCTAAGTGACTCCCTGCAGTTGTTAAGTTAGTAGCAAGGTTGTTAAGTGAATCTGGCTTCCCCATTGACTTTGCTTGTCAGAAGGTCGCAAAGGAGGAAATCACATGAGCCCGGGGAACACGAAACCATCTTAATACATGCCAGTTGTCAAACATCTGAATTTTGATCACGTGACCATGGGGATGCTGCAATGGTCGTAAGTGTGAAAACTGGTCATAAGTCACTTTTTCCAGTGCCAGCCTTTGTAACTTCAAACGGTCACTAAATGAATGTTGAAGTCGAGGGCTACTTGTATCCTATCCCAGAACTGCAAAAAAAAAACCCAATTACTGCCAACCTGCCTTCCATTGAGGACCTATATACTGCACGAGTCAAAAAGAGGGCCGGGAAAATATTTACTGACCCCTCGCATCCTGGACATAAATTGTTTCAACTCCTACCCTCAAAATGACGCTATAGGGCACTGCACACCAGAACAACTCGACACAAGAACAGTTTTTCCCTGAACGCCATCACTCTGCTAAACAAATAATTCCCTCACCACTGTCAAACTATTCACTAAGGCTGCATTACTATTACTATTAGTCTTCTCATCGTTCCTATCACCCATCTCCTCCCACTTATGACTGTATGACTGTAACTTGTTGCTTGTATCCTTACGATTTATATTAATATTGATTGTTTCCCGATTGCTTATTTGTACCCTATGACAATCATTAAGTGTTTTACCTCATGATTCTTGACAAATGTACACTGAGAGCCTTTGCACCAAAGACAAATTCCTTATGTGTCCAATCACACTTGGCCAATAAAGAATTCTATTCTATTCTATTCTATTCTATTCTATTCTATTCTATTCTATTCTATTCTATTCTATTCTATTCTATTCTATTTCAATTTAAAAGGCCTTTATACCTGGATTCTTTATTTGCCAGTTTGGGCGCTAATTGCTACTCTATTAATAGTCAGAACTGCCCTTGTGTGTTGGAGGTGATTTATTGTTAGTTAATTGCTGGGTCAGAAAGTATGAGGACAAAGGTGTGAAATAAGGAAGGGCAGCTCTGTCCTCATTTATTTTATTATTATATTTACCTTCGGCACACAAAATCCAGCTAGACTGAACCGCATTTGTTCAGAAGATTTCCAAATATTATAAAGAACCCCATTGTTACACGGTCATAACGCCAGGTTGTAAAGTCACAATCTTTCTGTTTTTAACTCGTTGAGTGTGTGAATCATACAGCGCCCGTTTGAAAAAAAATTTTTTATTGCTTTATGCCTATCGTCAAAAAAACCGAATGTTGGGCAATGGACATCACACATTTGCTCCCTGGATTTTTTTCCCCCCATTTTCGACGCCAGTTTGCACGAAGTGAAGCCCTGGCAGACAATTCCCCGTTCAGCCCTTGGCAACCTTCATCACAAAAACTGTCCTGAATGGTTTTGAGAAGTTATTCAGGCCAAAAAAATTGTGTTTTATCTCCTGGGAAACTGCAGAAACTTTCCAAGAATGAAGTTAGCAAAGCAAAAGGAAGGAGCAGGGAAAGAGCCGGTAACCTACGGTCTCTCTTCACAGGCAACAAGGCCCCAGTGTCAAATCAACAAGACCAAGGGCACACACACACACACACACACATACACACACCCTGAGCTGAAAAGAACGCTTCTTTAAACACAGTGCGCAAGCAGGTGGCTAAATTCCAAAGAAAAAGGCATTTAGTGGAAAGGTCCAACGAGACACGAGCGGTCTGGAATATCTTCATCCTCCTGCCTGAGGAAATTTAAGGAATTAAAAGCTTACCGTGCAGGCTTACTTACCGGTCAGTTTCAAAGTCTTTATCGCAACATCCAAAAGGAAAATCCCACAAAATGCAGGGTTTCGCTTTCCTTTGCAGGAGTTGCTATAATGGGCTGTGCAAACATGAGGTGTACGTTTGAGAGGTGTGTGTTGAGAGGTGTCCTTGTAACTTTAAGGAGCAGTCAACTGAGACCACCATAATCCCAGGGTGCAGGTCAGAAGAAGACAAGAGGTGGGTTTCAGCAGGTTCTGACCAGTTCTGGAGAACCTGTAGCGGAAGTTTTGAGTAGTTTGGAAAACCGGTAAATACCACCTGTGACTGACCCCGCCCCCATCTATTCTCTGCCTCCCGAGTCCCAGATGATCGGGACGATAAGGGGTTTTTGCAGTATCCTCCTCCTGCCATGCCCACCAAGCCACACCCACCAAGCCACGCCCACAGAACCGGTAGTAAAAAAATCGAATCCCACCACTGGCAAGGACAATCCACCTCTGCACTGGGGAATCCTTGGTGCTCTCTACAAACCCCACGCCCTTCTAGCACTGATGATGTTACCTAGTTGGGTGATGAAACAGCTGCAAGAAAACAACCAAGCTCAGAGAGCACCAAGGACCCCACAGTTCTTCTCCTTCTCCTTCTCCTTCTCCTTCTCCTTCTCCTTCTCCTTCTCCTTCTCCTTCTCCTTCTCCTTCTCCTTCTCCTTCTCCTTCTCCTTCTCCTTCTCCTTCTCCTTCTCCTTCTCCTCTCCACAAACCCCACTCCCTTCTAGCACTGATGATGTTACCTAGTCGGGTAATGAAATGTCTGCAAGAAAACCACCAAGCTCAGAGAGCACCAAGAACCCCACAATTGACCGCCACATTTTTGTTGCTAAGTGAGATAGTTTTAAGCGAGTTTTGCCCCCATTTTATGACCTTCCTTGCCACAGTTGTTAAGCGAATCACTGCAGTTGTTAAGTTAGTAACACGATTGTTAAGTGAATCAGTTTTCCGCATTGATTTTGCTCTTCGGAAGGTCGCAAAAGGGGATCACGTGACTCTGGGACCAATGTTCCCTCTAAGCTGCGCGGCTGCGTGGCCGCGCACGTGATAAGAAAACGCTGCGCAGCAGTTTCCAACTGCCGCGTGGCATTTTCTAATGTCAGAGGGAACATTGCCCGGGACCCTGGAATGGTCATAAACATGAGCCAGTGGCCAAGTACGGAAAACGGTCATAAGTCACATTTTTGCGCACCATTATAACTTTGAACGGTCACTAAATGAATGGTTGTAACTCAAGAATTACCTGTATTCGGGGGTGAAATATAACTTCAATCAAATTTCGCAGAATTTGGCCTGTTTGGAGAATGGCGTGGGTGGAATTCCACTCTTGGAGTTAATCACTCTGAGCAAATACCACAGGAAAAAAAAATATGTTGACTGGCTGCTTGGAAGAAGGTGAAGCCGAATTATTTTCATTAAAAAGATAAAGATCTCCGAGGATATTTGGGAGCCGAGAGCCGGCTAATACCCCTTCGACTCTTCAAACCGTTTATTGTTTTCTTTAATAACCACACAGGCTGCTCTAACCCACACACATACACACCTACACACCCAGGAGGGTCACCCAAGATGGGGACTTACATACTTTCTGGATTCATTACAAGTGGAAAAAAATGTTAATGAGCAGGAGAGGGGAAATGAAAACAGTTGCCTGTCTCTTGAGGAACAAGATGGCCTCTGTGGGTTTCCAGACAGGAAATCTGAAATGCTATCAGCACTTTGAGTGGAGAAAAAAGGTAAAACAGACATTCCGATCCGGCATTGAAATAGCAGCTGGATGCTTCCTGTAGGGGATAGCTTTAAGCGAGCGGATTAAAGACATACGATTCCCAGGGCTGTGCATATTTTCAGCACTCTAATGTGATGAAACTCGGATAATTAAATGTGTTGATTGGGATTGAACAGTAATAGCAATAGCACTTAGACTTATATACTGCTTCACAGTGCTTTACAGCCCTCTCTATGCGGGTTACAGAGTCAGCCTCTCACCCTCAACAATCTGGGTCCTCATTTTACCCACCTTGGAAGGATGGAAGGCCGAGTCAACCATGAGCCGGTGGGGATCGAACTGCTGGCGGTCGGCAGAATTAGCCTGCAATACTGCAATCTAACCACTGCGCCACCATGGCTCCTAAGAAACTCTACAGAAAACAGCAATAGCAATAGCACTTAGACTTATATACCGCTTCATAGTGCTTTACAGCCCTCTCTAAGCGGTTTACAGAGTCAGCCTATTTCCCCCAACAATCTGGGTCCTCATTTTACCGACCTCGGAAGGATGGAAGGCTGAGTCAACCTTCAGCCCATGGGAATTGAACTCCTGACGTGAGGAGTGAGTTAGCCTGAAATACTGCATTCTAACCACTGCGCCACCACGGCCCTTTGATGATAGAGGAGAGGTTGAAGAGAATTATTTTGTGGGAACTAGCCTTTTTTTTTGTTTGTTTGTTTAAGGACCATTTTCTCCACTGGTTTTTTTTTTCATCTGTTGACATTTTAAACAGATGAGGAACCTCAACCCCTGATAATTTGATCCTTAAGAGAAAACCCCATCTACCTACTGCCAAAACACAGCAAGATCCTGAAGGAAGATTAGACATCTACTCGCTAGATGCCACCAGGAGTCTATTAACAGAATAACAAACGTGGGAGGGAACTTGGAGGACTTCTAGTCCAACCCCCTGCTCAAGCAGGAGATCCTATACCTTTATGGACAAATGGCTGCCCAATCTCCTCTTAAAAAACTCCAGTGTTGGAGCACCCACAACTTCTGGAGGCAAGTCGTTCCACTGATTAATTGAGCTGGTGAGGATCAAACTCCTGGCAGTCGGCAGAGTTAGCTTGCAATACAGCATTCTAAGCACTGCGCCATCACGGCTCTTGGCTTGGAGAGCAAAAGATTCAGCCAGAAGAGAGACTGGTTCTGGCAAATCATTTTTTCTCTCCAACCCAACGCTTACAGGTAGTCCTCAGTTTATGACTGGTCACTTAGCGACTGTTTGAAGTTACGTCCTACCTGAAAAAGGAGACTTATGTCCTGGATCCAAAGATCTGATCGTTGCCCCACCCTCTATGGTCAAGTGACTGTAAATCAGCAGTGAAGTCCTCTGAGGTCTGCTACCGGTTCTCTGAGTCTGCTACCTGAGGCGCAAGCACTCTCTAAGCGGTTTACACCAGTAAGCAATGTATATTTATATTGCCCCCAACAATCTGGGTCCTCATTTTACCTACCTCCGAAGGATGGAAGGCTGAGTCAACCTTGAGCCGGTGAGATTTGAACTGCTGACCTGCGGATCAGTGTCAGCTAAAGTGGCCTGCAGTACCTGCCTCTAACCGCTGCGCCACCTCGGCTCATAAGGTTTAACACCCCCTCCCTGGATTGTGGTTACAACAATGGAAAATTCTTGGATGCTACCGATATAAAACTATTTGTCTGCTGCTAATTATTGTGCAAACTCTCTCAGTATAGGAATTTGGGAGGATGCGACCTTGGAAAATTGCCAGAGAGGATGAGTTAATGCAAGGTTAGATCTGTTGTTTCTGATGATGCAGCATTCATCAGAGATATTCTTGATGAGATAATCAGAATAATTGACAAGCAGGAAAAAGGAGTTCTAAAATATGCTTGGGCCTGACCACATTTATCGTTTATAATTCCTTAGGATTAAAGAGGGGGCACCTTTTGTAGCTTGTGCTTGGGTCCGGCACTCGGTCCGGAAAAGGTTAGCCATCACTGCCCTATGCTTTCTCTGTATCCAAATTTGCTTTTAACAATATCCAACATTGCCCAAGAGCTAAGGTTAGCAGAATATTGTACATTTTTGCTTAGTATCAAAATTGATATTGTATAATGTGGTCAGGCCACAAAGGAATACATTAACCCTTGACCACAGCAGTCTGCTGGGTCACACAACATTCTCCGATGCAAAATGTCTTTTAGCTATATCAAGCAATTAATTTAAAGCTTCCAGAAACGGTTTAAGGCCTGGAACAATTTAAATCCATCAGTCAGCTATGTCTCTTAACGGTGAGCAGGAAGAAGATAATAAAAATGAGAGAAAGCAGATCATAAAAAAAAAAGAGAGAGAGAGAGAAAAGTATGTGTATGCTCTTTCTTGACAAACTTTCGGTTGAGTTCTGAGCCAGTGAAAACACTTTTATAATGAACAGCATTAATCTAGGACTGATAAAAGCATATAAAAATAAACTCCGTTTTGCTCTTCTGAAACTGTGCCCGGAAAAATACAGAGACCTCAACAGCAATCCACCTCTAAAATAAACAAGTTTTCTCCCACACACCACCCTGTGGGTTACTTCACAACGGTACACAGTTCGCTCACAAATCCAGACTGGAAAAGGTCCCTGCTCTGACCCAGGAGATTATGAATTATTTGCCATTTCAAACGAGGTTTGTAAATATAACACTGAAAGACCAAAGCACAGAGCTAATTCCTCTAGTGGCGTTATGTTACAACAAACACAGCCAACACAAAACAAGGTTTCGGAATCATAACATCATATTTTCTCACTGGGAGTAGCAACTTTTGGATGTGTTCTACTATCTTTAGTTCAGGGAAGGAATAATGGTTCATTGTCTGCAGCAGGGGTGGGTTCTAACTTACCTCGCTGCCAGTTCGCTTCCTCCCACGCCGTGTGGCTGCACCTCGTGGGCGCGTGCATGCTTTGCGCATGCATGCTTTGCGTGTGCACGCACGCGCAGTGGCAAAAAATCCATTTTTTAAAAAAAAAGCCAAAACCAAAATGGCAATGCATGCGCAGTGCCGGAAACTCAGCTTCGACGCATGTGCAGAAAAAAAAAACCCGGAAAAAAATCCCCCCCCCCAAAAGATGGCAGCCTCCAGGGACCGGCACCGACCAAACCAGTTCTGTGACATCACCATGATGTCACCAGCAGTTTGCAAACTGGTCCGAACCGGGAGGAACCCACCTCTGGCGCATGCGCAGTGCCGCAAATTTTCAAAAATTCTCAAAACAAGATGGTGGTGCATGCGCAGTGACAAAAATTTGGCTTCTGTGCATGCGCAGAAGAAAAAAAATTCAAAAAAATCCCCCCCCCAATTTTTTTAAAAAGGTGGCGGTGTCCACTGACCGGCACCGACAGAACCGGTTCCATGATGTCTCTGTGACATCACCAGCGGTTTGCTACCGGTTCTATAGGACCGGTGCGAACTGGGAGGAACCCACCTCTTGTCTGCAGGATTTGGGTTTGGCTAGTCTAGAGAAAAGAAGGACTAGTGGGAGGACATGATAGCAGTATTCCAATATTTGAGGGGCTGCCACAAAGAAGAGGGGTTCAACTTATTTTCCAAAGCACCAGAAGGCAGGACAAGAAACAATGGATGGAAACCAATCAAGGAGAGAAGCAACCTCTTGCCTGCTGCTGCATTGGAAAATAGGTTCACTCCCTCTTCTTTGTGACAGCCCCTCAAATATTGAAATACTGCTACCATATCATCCCTAGTCCTTCTTTTCTCTAGACCCAATTTATAATAGAATACAATAACAGAGTTGGAAGGGACCTTGGAGGTCTTCTAGTCCAACCCCCTGCTCAGGCAGGAAACCCCATACCATTTCAGACAAATGGTTGTCCAATCTCTTCTTAAAAACTTCCAGTCTTGGAGCTTTCACAACTTCTGCAGGCAGGTTGTTCCACTGATTAATTGTTCTCACTGACAGAAAATTTCTCCTTAGTTCTAAGTTGCTTCTCTCCTTGATTAGTTTCCACCCATTGCTTCTTGTCCTACCCTCAGGGGCTTTGGAGAATAGCTTGACTCCCTCTTCTTTGTGGCAACCCCTGAGATATTGGAACACTGCTATCATGTCACCCCTAAGCCCTTCTTTTCACTAAAGTAAACATATTCAGTTCCTGCAACCATTATTTATATGTTTTTGTCTCTAGGCCTTTAATCATCTGTACAAAGTTAGCACCCACCCCTCTTAGAAGAATGAAATATTTTAGGAAATATTTAAAAAGGCAGAATATTAGATTTCCCCTAAGAAGTAGAAACCTTAAGGGAGACAGAAACTCAGAGCCCTAGCTCCCTGCCCGCAGCAGATATTTGATGCCCATTGAGAAGGACTGGGCCAAGACAAAAGACCTTCAGCTACAGGGTGATGGGATTAAGACGTGACCCTCCCGGACATAATAGGATTATCTAGCAGCAGGGCTCACTGCATTACAAAAATCACCTGGGGACATTGCATCACCCAGCAAGCTTCAACCAAGCTTGACTCAGAAAACCTACAAGGTTAGCTATGACCCCTACAGTAGCCAATAGCTTGCACAGGGACAGGAAGCTCAAGTTCAAATCCCAAGAGAGGGTATAAATAACCCTCTCTCTCAACTCCATGTAGTCAACTGCACTAGGACCATGTGCTTGATGGTTCTGCTCCATTAAACCATCTTTCCAATCAGCCTCCATGTTTCCAGTGTCTTTCTCCCCACTTGGAACTGAACCAGATGGACATTTCTTCCAACACATCTGAGTTGCTCTGAAAAAATATATATCTCTCTCCTTTGCTTTACAGTCCAAAAAATTGAGGGGGGTCCTTTTGAGACCTTTTGCCCATGCCCCCATTCCTTCTACGAGCTCATCTGTCTCTTATCTGACTGCTGACTCATCTATTTCTTATCTGATTGCTGCCTAAGTTGTGGCTCTTCCTCTTGTCTCTCAAAGTCATTCCCACATACCATTACAGGAGGAGAGTTAAGCAGCTCAACATTCAAGAAGATGGGGACCATGGGAAAAGTTGCCTTTTCCTTTCCCCACTCACTCCCCAGGCAGAGGTGGGTTCCTCCCGGTTCAGACCGGTTTGCCTGAACCGGTAGTGACCCGCTGGTGACATCACGATGACATCACGGAACCAGTTCCGTTAGTGCCGGTCTGTGGGTGCCGCCATCTTTTTATTTATTTATTTTTTTTAAAAAAATGTAAATTTTTATTTTTTTTCTTCTGAGCTTCCGGCACTGCGCATGTGTCGCCATCTTGTTTTCGGCTTTTTTTGGATTTATTTTTATTTTTCGGCACTGCGCATGCGTGTGCACGCAAAGCCCGCACACGCCCACGAGGTGCGGCCACGCGGTGCGGGAGGAAGTGAACTGGCAGCGAGGTAAGTTAGAACCCACCCCTGCTCCCCAGGCCAGCTGGACAAGGCCGAGACCACTTTTGACAAAACTCCCTTAACCAACTATATAACTTAGCGGAGAAATTTTGGCCTCAACAGTAGTCGTAAGTCAGTGAGGTTCCTTCTTTGCTTCATTGTGAAGTGGAGGTGAGGACAAAAAGGTTGAAGGATGACTCCGAACAAAAACTAAATGCTAAAACCAAACATGATTTTTGCTCCTGGAAGTATTAACGCTGTTAACTGACCAGCTCTTTCTTCAAAGGCTATTTTCTTTCAATAAAAAAGAAGTGGTTTAATTTTGTGACTCTTGCCTGTTAGGGCTGAGAAGACAGATTCCACATTCGTTTCTCTGCCATGACAGCATTTTTTTCACAGGTTGCCTCAGAGGGGTAAATGATATCTGCCTGTTGAAAACCCCAACCAATTCACTTCACTTTCCCAGCTACCTGCAGGCCAAATTATTCTCAGGAACTTGAGACAGCAGCAGCCATTTGCCTTCAGGAAACCTGAGGGCCCTCAGGTGATAATGATTATCTTTCGATTGGAGAAGATATCTCCCCTATCTTCCTTACAGCAATATCATCTTGCACTAAAATTATCTGCTGTGCTTCCGGATGACCAAAACAGATTTGGTTGGGTATCAGCAATTTCAGATAATCCTTTGATGTCTGAGACTTCTCAAACTTCATACGTGAGAGATCCGTGTGTGAACTGGACAGCCATATAAATTTGTTTAATAAATAAAATTAATACATCTTTCATAAATCAACCAATAAATGGAGAAGAATTTCCAGCATTATTTTAAAATTATGTTCCTTTCCTTTCCTTTCCTTTCCTTTCCTTTCCTTTTTCCTTTCCTTTCCTTTCCTTTCCTTTCCTTTCCTTTCCTTTCCTTTCCTTTCCTTCTTTCCTGTCCTTTCCTTTCAAACGTCGCGATGTGAATCGGTGGCGAAGGTAAGTGGAACCCACCCCTGGTTTAATCATTTTACTATGGTTTTTGTGCTGTTTTAACTTTTGATTGAGAGGCATCCAGAGTTGGTTATAAAATGGATAACTATATAAATGTAAAAAAAAAAAGTAATAGAAAATAATAAATAAAATAAAATAAAATAAAATAAAATAAAATAAAATAAAATAAAATAAAATAAAAAAAAATAAAAAAAAAAATATAATATAAAAAATATAATATAATATAATATTATAATATAATATAATATAATGTAATGTAATGTAATGTAATGTAATGTAATGTAATATAATAATATAATATAATATAATATAATATAATATAATATAATATAATATAATAATATATAATATAATATAATATAATATAATATAATATAATATAATATAATATAATATAATATAATATAATATAATATAATATAATATAATATAATATAATATAATATAATATATAATATTATAATATAATATAATAATAAAATAAAATAAAATAAAATAAAATAAAAAAATAAAATAAAATAAAATAAAATAAAATAAAATAAAATAAAATAAAATAAAATAAAATAAAATAATAAAATAAAATAAAATAAAATAAAATAAAATAAAATAAAATAAAATAAAATAAATAAAATAATAAAATAAAATAAAATAAAATAAAATAAAATAAAATAAAATAAAATAAAATAAAATAAAATAAAATAAAATAAATAAAATAAAATAAAATAAAATAAAATAAAATAATAAAATAAAATAAAATAAAATAAAATAAAATAAAATAAAATAAAATAAAATAAAATATAGAACAGCCACTTCTCTGAAATGGTATAGGGTCTCCTGTTTGAGCAGGAGGTTGGACTAGAAGACCTTCAAGATCCCTTCCAGCTCTATTCTGATTAAAATAAAATAATAAAGTAAAACTCTGAAAAACAGACACCATTTATCCCTTTTCTTAAACAGAAAGAAAAGAACAGCCTCCTTCATTACAAGGGCCAGGTTGAATCTTCTCACACAGACGGCCACATGCATTTCTATTTTTTTAAAAAAAAGGGCTAAAAGGATTCCTCTCCTCCCTCCCCACAGAAACAGAGAAGTGTACACATGTATATACAGACAATTGTGCAGGAAGGACAAAGCAAGTGAATAACCCCATGGAAACTGCCCCCAAATCAGAAAACATTTCACCTATATATATCTCCCTGAGCATGGACTCAGACCTGTAGTCCAGACTGTGTGGGCACAGGATAGCGGAGATGAGAGATTTTAATAATATATATATATATAAAAAGAGGTTTATTGTTGGTCAGCAGGTTGCTATGGAACTCGAGGGAGATGGCATTCATTCCTACTGCCGGACTCTAAAGCTGTCCGTTCAAGCATGCCACTGGCATTCTTCGAATTCCACCAACTTTGGCAAGCAACACCCCCCTAGACAAACCCCAGACAGGACCTATTCCCGGGTCTCCAGACAAGGCAGGGCTCGCTCTATGGGGCTGTGGGCTGGCCTAGGAGCAGAGCCTTTGTCTCTTTTGAATCCCCCACCAGGTGGGAGCGGGGGGGGGGGATAAAGAATTCTTTTTTGGAGGGGGAGGCAGATATTCAGACTCGGAGAAAACCAGGGAAGAGACTCAACTGTTGGAGGACCCAGAAAAGGGGCTGGTTATACGGTAGTCCTCGCGTTACGACCACAAGTGAGCCCCAAATTTATGTTGCTAAGTGAATCATTTGTTAATTGCCCCGTTTTATCACTTTTCTTGCCACAGTGGTTAAGTGAATCATTGCAGTTGCTGAGTTAGCAACACAGTCGTTAAGTGAATCCGCCTTCCCCTTGGACTTTGCTTGTCAGAAGGTCGCAAAAGCGGATCACAGAGTCACTCCGGGACTCCGCAACCGTCATAAATATAAGTCAGTTGCCAAGCGTATGGATTTTGATCATGTAACCCTGAGGCTGCAATGATAGAAAGCGTGACAAACGGTCGTAAGTCACTTTTTTCAGGGCCACTGTAACTTGGAACGGTCATTAAATGAACTGTTGTAAGTTGAAGACCACCTGTGCTAATTAATCTCACCCATCAGCCATTTTACACACATGTATGTACAGTGGAGGAAAGCACAGGGGCTCATCAGTTCAAGGCGCTGGGGTTATTATCAGCTGGAAAACGGACAGCCCGTGTTTGAGACCTGAGCGCCATGCAATGTGGGTGAGCGCCCGTTATTTGCTCCAGCTCCCGCCCACCTAGCAGTTCGAAAGCATGAAAATGCAAGTATATAAATAGGTACCATTGGGATGATAACAGCGTTCTGTGCACCTTTGACATATACCCATGCTGGCCACATAACCGCAGAAAATATCTTCAGACAACGCTGGCTCCTTCAGCCCAGAAACGGAGATGACTACCACACCCCACAGTTCAACACGACTGACAGGAAAACTTTTATCTTTACCTTGTATCTACAGCAGTGGTGCAGACTTCAGCTTGGCTGTGATTTCCCACTAGAGTAGAGAGACCTTGCAAAGGACTCTAATGACCCATAATTGTCATCCCTCGTCAAGTGCGTCCCTCTATAAATATGCTTCTGCCTCAACACGTCACCATATATTCTGAAAGTCCTTCTTTGGAATCACCAATCCGTGGGGCCTCTCTAATTAATCAGTACTAAAGGGAAGACCGGGGACATATTCATAACTTATACCGTGAATCTGAAGTCTAACACATTTGCTTAGGGAATAGTTGTACTTTAGAACACTGAATCAACCGAAGTATGGTGTCAACCAAACTGTTGTGGCCTGTCGGGCGCCAGCCCCTCCAGCAGCTGAATCAGAGGAGGAGGAGGTGTGAAAGTCAGGGTCAGCATCAAGGCAACCTGAGAGCTCCGAGGAGGAAGAGGGAATGGAGCTGGCAGAGAGACAGAGGCAGAGCCTGGGCTGTCTGTCAGCCCTCAGATGGAGAGTCAACAGCCCCCAGGTCTGGAGGTGGCTGATGAAGAAGAGGAGGAACAGCTGGGTCCAGTGCCTGATGCGTAGATGCACAGAAGGCAGAGGAGAGGAGAGCAGTGGAAATCTATGGGCCGGTCCTTGGGACGGAAGAGCCACCGCTGCTAGCGAAGCCCCACCCTAACTCTGGGGATAAAAGGCAGGGGGCGGGGATGAATAGATGTGGCAGACAACTATTCATCTTCCAGCCACATGGACTTATTAGCCAGTGAGAGAAACTTTTTGCCGGGGCTGCTGGAGCTCCTACTAAAAGAATCATTGATTTAACTTCAGAGGGTTTGTCATGTTTGGGGAGCTGGGTCAGAACACAAACACAGAAAACTGTAGCTCTCGAAACTGGGGTACTGCGGCAATTGTGATTCAAAAGGACATAGCATCAATCAACAACTCCTTGAAGCGAACATATTCCCCTTCCCCAGCTGTGTGACCCTGAGAAAAGATGTAGTTGCTTTAATGAGTTGCAAACAGGCGCAATATGTCTGCCCCTGGTTGTCGGGCAGTATGCTGTTTATAAACACAACTTGCGCACCATTTTGAATGTGCACTAGTCATGTATTGTACAAAATGTCAACAAATAAAGACAGAGAGAGACAGTTTCTGCCAGATAAATCCGGCTAATTCTGTCATTATTAGATGCATTGTGGATTCCTGTTTCATCCTAGGTCTCTATTCCGTACCCAGTGGATATCAGCTAGGCCAGGGATGTCCAACCTTGTCAACTTTAAGACTTGCAGACTTCAACTCCCAGAATTCCCTAGCCAGCCATGGAGTTGAAGTCCACAGGTCTTAAAGTTGACACCCCTGAGCTAGGCTATTTCTGAACATGGGTTTATTAATTTCCCAGAAAAGTGTAATAACCTTTCCTGGAAATATCAGCAGGTAGCAGGCACAAAGAAGATATTGTGACTATCATCTGGAGAACTTCCTCCTACTTTGCACCTGCTACATGTTAGTCATGCAACTTGACTATTGGCCAATCCCACCTGTCTAAAAATCTGCTGAAACTCACCCCACTCCATGTCACGAAGAGTCATTGGTGGTTGATCTTCCTGCACGCAGGTGAGATTTGTGGGTTGGAGATCTGGGGGAAACCAGAAATCATCCCTTTCCTTAACTTGACTCACAATAACTAGGAACAATATTAGTTATGCCAGCGTACTTCTCAAGGACTGAGGAATACTTTTTTATTTGACTCCTAGCAAATTAATACTAGGGTTAGGGTTTACTTCACATAACCTAGGAAAACCCTTTCACCAGGGGCGGGTTCCTAATTTTTTTACTACCACTCTGTGGGCGTGGCTTATTTTGTGGGTGTGGCTTGCCAGCCATGTGACCGGGTGGGCGTGGGCCTCCGGAGCTTGGCAGCGGCCAGAGAAGCAGGGGGACACTCCCCGCAGCGGGAGCAGCAAGACCGCGGCAGTGGTTCTTCTAGGAGGCTCCGTCCGGCCTGAATGCTTCTCCCCATTCAATGATCCTAGGCTCCTGCCACCCGTTCCTCCTCCCCTCAGCAGCTCGAGAAGCCTCGAATGTGCGAAAATGCCTGGGATCATCACCGCGCGTTCGTGGCTTCTCGGACTGCTGAAGGGAGGGGAACTGAGATAGGTCCTGCCGCCCATTCCCCCTCCCGTCAGCAGCTTGAGAAGCCTCGAACATGCAAAAATGCCTAGGATCATCACCGCGCATTTGTGGCTTCTCGGACTGCTGAAGGGAGGGGAATGGAGATAGCTCCTGCCGCCCGTTCTTTCAGCGTCTCACGCGCTCCCTCAGCCATCCTCCCCTGCTTGGACTCACTGTGGGGTAGGAAGGCAGCGCATGCGCAGTGCCGGAAACTCGGCTTCTGGGCATGCGCAGAAGAATTTTTTAAAAAAAAATTTTTTTATTTTTTTTTAATGGCGGTGCCCAGGCACCGGCAACTGACCGCACCGGTACTGTGACATCACCAGCGGGCCACCACCGGTGCTATAGAGTGGACCGCACTGGTAGGAACCCACCACTGCCTTTCACTATGGTAAACTGGAAATGAATGAAATTGCAATTCAAAATCCGTAATCACCATTGCTTGATAAACAGTCTGATTTAACCTGTGTGATAGGATATAATCTTCTCCAGTGTTAATCTGGGTGGAGGTGGAACGGTACAGCCGGAGCAGGGCTGAGGAGTTCTCACGCCTACTGGAAAACAAAACATTGGGCTCCAGGAAAGTAGGCAAACGGGTGGAAATGTTCTTCTTTAGACAATTCATTTTCATCCTTGACTTTGAACCTAGAATCATAGGGCTGGAAGGGACTTTGGATAAAGTGACCAGATATTTTTTTTTTAAGCGGGACACAATTTGAGTTTTGCCCTCTACGCATGCGCAGAACGCTGCGCATGCGCAGAGGGCAAAAGACAGCGGCGTCCAGGCGGCCCTGCCCCCCCGTCAATGGTGTCCCCACACACACCCGGCGCCTTTGCAAAGCCCGGTCGACCTCGCAAGGCGGTTGTGCAAACGTTTTGCAGGAGCAGGCATCGCCCCCGAGCCCCGTTTCTGCAAAGAGGGGGGTGGCTGGGAAGCGATGCATGCAAAGCCGCCGGTGCATTTTTTTTTTGCAGCGGCCGGAGAGGGTGGCTAGAAGTCTCCCGGCTGCACCGGTTGGATGCCGGCCTGCCGATTCGCCCATCCTTCCCACCCACCCAGCCAGCCCGACCCCGCCTCCCAGGGCCGTGGAAGCCCTGCCCGCTTTCCCTTCCTCGCCTCCCCGCTTCTCTTTTATTTTCGCTTCGCGCCCAGCCGCTTCCCGGAGTCAGGGTTCGCTCCGCCGCCTTTGCAAGACCGCAAACTCGGGTCAAGCCCGGCGCGGCCGGAAGAAGAATGAGCGAGCGAGGGAAGGAAGGAGGGAATCGTACGGCTCCGCCCCGGATGCACCAGCTGGCCACGCTATCTCTGTCGGGGCTGCAGCAACCCCAGGACCTCTTTCTCCAGGCACGGCTTCCGGATCCGGACTACTCTAAGGTGACCAGATGTCCCGATTTTGAGAGGGCCTGCTGCTGCTGCTGCTGCCCCTGCGGCTGGGCCCAACCTGGCCATCCTCGAGTGCCTGCAGGCCGATTTTTTGAAAGAATGCCCTAGTCGGGCATTGTTTTAAAAAATCGGGACTTTTTAAGAGGGCGGGCGGGACGCGGGACAAATGATTAAAAAGCGGGTCTGTCCCGCCAAAATCGGGACGTCTGGTCACCTTAACTTTGGAGGTCTTCTAGTCCAGCCCCCTGCTCAAAGCAGGAGATCTTACACCATCCCAGATAAATGAATGTCCAGTCTATTCTTGAAAACCTACCGTGATGGAGCACCCACAATCCCAAGGAGTAAATTGTTCTATTGATTATTAATCGTTCTTGCCCTCAGGAAATTTTTCCTTACTTTTAGGTTGGATGGATCTCTCTTTAACAAGTCTCCACCCATTACTTCTCATCCTGCCTTCTGGTGCTTTGGAGAATAATTCAATCTTTATTATAATATTATCATGACTTCTTGTACCTTAGAAGATGAGGCTAACACTCTAATGTTTTTAATCTTATTAAAACCTTAAATGTTTTATTTGAAGGGCCATCTTCTCCCCGTTACATCTATCCAACCTACCAGAGGAAGGAGGCAAGGAATATATAATAAATAAACATTGTAGTATATTTTAATAGCTATAGGTACTTTTGGCTTTTAAAATCTCAACGGGAAAAAAAAGGCTAGTATTGCAATCCTATTGTTTGTACTTATATGTGGGCTTTTTAAGTGAACTTTATTATTGAATTTATGCCGAACTTTGTGCTTATATCAACCCTGAAGGCAGATTGATATAATAAATGTATTTATTTATTAATCGTATTTTATTGCCACCCATTCCATACAAAGGGACTCTGGGTGGTGTACAACAATTGAATAAAACAGGAACTAGATTTAAAAAACAACAACCCATCTCTATCAAAAGATAAAAAAGAGATGATTAAAATAAGAATATTATCAAAAGTTTTAAAATATACAAAGCGCACAGAAAAAGCAAGAACTCAAATCACAAGGGAGTCTTCTTAGAGTGTTTAAAAGACTCCCAGACCTAATGACGTCTTGTGAGACCTCTGAAAGTTCACAAAGTTGAGAAACACTAATGGACTTCAACTCCCAGAGTTCATAGCTGGCTGGGGAATTCCGGGAGTTTATTTATTTATTTGTTTATTTTTATTGAATTTATATTGCCGCCTATTCGCCCATGGCGACTCAAGGCGGCTTACAGAATATAAGACCACATTTAAAACAATAAAAACTAACAAAAAGAAATCAAATAAATTAATATAGTAAAATATAACAAAATCACCCCCCCACACACTTCAGACCTCCCGCCCCGGCGACAGCAGATCACACGAGCCATTTAATGGGCTCCATCCCGCTCTGGGTTCCCCAGGCCCGCTGGCGGAACCAGGTCTTCAGCGCCGTTCCGGAAGAATATTAGAGTGGGGGCTGTTCTAATCTCTGGGGGAATGATGTTCCAGAGAGAGGGAGCCACAATGGAGAAGGCCCTTATTCTGGGTCCCACCAGGTGTATCTCCCTCGGGGATGGGACCCGCAACATTCCTTGCCTCCCCACTCTGGTGGGTCGGGTAGATGTGACCAGCAAGAGACGGTCCCTCAGATAACCTGGTCCCAAGCCATGAAGGGCTTTAAAGATGACAACCAGCACTTTGAATGGCACCCAGAAGCAAATCGGCAACCAATGCAGCTCCCGCAGGAGAGGTGATACACGTGCAACAATGGGGTCTGCACAAAACCATGCGGGCTGCTGCATTTTGCACCAACTGAAGCTTCCGGATGCTCTTCAAGGGCAGCCCCATGTAGAGCATTTTGCAATAGTCAAGATGGGCAGTGACTAGGGCATGAGTGACTGTGAGTACCAGTGGTGGGTTGCTACCGGTTCCACGGTGGGAGGCTCCGCCCACCCACCCGGATGTCATCAAAAACGCTCTGCGCATGCGCAGAAGATTCTGCGCATGTGCAGAAGTGTTGCGCGCAAGCAAAGCGCCCGTGCGCTCTTGTTCCCGAACCGGTAGCAAAGGTAAGTGAAACCCACCACTGGTGAGTAGGGACTGTGAGTTGAAGTACACACGCTTTTAAAGTTCACAAGATGAGAAACACTGTCTTAACAATAGCAGGGAAGGAGTCAGCCTAACTTCGGAGGGAAAATGTTCCACAAGGAGGGTGCTATGCTAGAGAAGGTCCATCTCCTAGGACCGTGATGGCGAACTTATGGCACGCGGAGCCATATCTGCCGGCACGCAAGCCATTGTCCTAGCTCAGCTCCAGCGCGCATGTATGAGCTGGCCAGCTGATTTTTGGCTCACACAGAGGCTCTAGCAGGGCGTTTTCGGCCTCCCCGGGCGCCAAGAAAGCCTCTGGAGCCTGGGGAGGGCGAAAAACAGGCCTACTGGGCCCAACGGAAGTCAGGAAATGGGCCGTTTCTGGCCTTTGGAGGATCTCCGCGGGATGGGGGAGGCAGTTTCACCCTCCAAGAAAGAAAGCCTGTGGAAGTTGGGAAACTGGGCAGCGGGGGAGAGGGGTCATGCATGGGGACTGGGCAGCGCAGGGGGGGGCGTGCATGTGCAGGGGGAAGGGGCACATGGGCATTGAATTATGAGTGTGGGCACGCGCATGTGTGCGATAGCGCGCGCTTGCTTGCTTTCGGTACCCGAGGAAAAAAAGGTTTGCCATCACTGTCCTAGGACCTTCCTACCAAATGCAAGTCCCTGGCTGATGGAACCCCTAACAAAATGAAATTCAATGTAGAGAAAACTAAAGTCTTACACTTAGGCAAGAAAAACCAAAAGTACACATATAGACTGGGTGAAACCAGGCTTAATAGCAGTAACTGTGAGAGGGATCTTGGAGTCTTAGTGGACAACCAGCTAAATATGAGCCAGCAGGGCCGTCTTAACAGCATTATGGGCAAAGCAGTGTACTGGGGCCCCTACAACAACAACTCACAGGAATAAAAATGTAAATGGTTGATAAAATTAAACATATATTTATTTTATTGCCACTTCCAACAAAATCGGTGTTGAAAAACACAATAATACTCAGTAAGCCATAAAGTTGCTGTATTTATATGATACAAGGTGCATTGAAGGGTTAACATACACAGATTAGTATGGGGGCCCTATGCTTGTGGGGCCCATGGGCAAGTGCCCATCAGGCCCATGTGTTAAGACAGTCCTGTGAGCCAGCAGTGTGTGGCGGCGGCCAAAAAAGCCAAGGCAATCCTAAGTTGCATTAACAGAGGGATACAATCAAGATCAAGTGAGATACTAATACCACTCTATAAAGCCTTAGTAAGACCACACCTAGAATACTGCATCCAGTTTTGCTGACCACATTACAAAAAAGATGTTGAGGCTTTGGAAAAAGTGCAGAGAAGAGCAGCTAACAGGATTAAAGGCCTGGAGGCTAAAACATACGATGAACGGTTGCAGGAATTGGGCATGGCTAGTCTAGTGAAGAGAAGGACCAGGGGAGACAGGATAGCATCTTCCAATATTTGAGGGGCTGCCACAGAGAGGAGGGGGTCAAGCTATTTTCCAAAGCACCCGAAGGCCAGACAAGGAATAATGGATAGAAACTGATGAAGGGGAGATTCAACCTGGAAATAAGGAGAAATTTTCTGACAGTGAGAACTATCAACCAATGGAACAGAAGTTGCCTTCAAAAGTTGTGGGAGCTTCATCACTGGAGGCTTTCAAGAAGAGATTGGACTGCCATTTTGTTTTCCTGACGAAACACAGAAGAGTTTTTGTTATGGTTTCCCTCCCCAGATAGTTGTTTGTTTTATTTCCTCAAACTCCCTGAGATTTCCTGATGGTGCCCCATCCAAGTTCTCACTCAGTTCAACCCCGCCTAGCATTTTTGAGACCAGACGTCAAAGAGGTGCTGCCCCCTATGGAAGATAGCTGTAACTACTGTATGGGTTTTAAATCTCTTTAAATGTATACTAATCTGTCCAGACTAACTGCTTCCCTTTTATCACACACAAGCACAAAAAGGTAATTTAATACCATTCTCCAGTTTTAGCAACATTATTAATTTGTGCACTCGGTGCTTTACTTGTAAGACATTTCCAGTCGTAACGTCATTTCTGAATAATGGAACGCAACAAAGGCAAGAGTTCCATCCCACTTCTCGCTGAGTAACTACAGTCAAAACTTAATGCCCTTTGGAGGACAATTTGTACTGCAGCTACAATACATGTTGAACTTCCATGTCCCTTTATAATGAAGCCAAAATAAAAAGAAAACAGAAAGGGGGTACTGGTTGGGAAAGCAAACAAAATAATAATAATAATGAAAGTCTGGCAGCTGACTGTCATGAACTTATTTTGCCTGAGATGATTAAATTCTGTTCAAGGATTTCATGCGACTGTTTGTGTACGTATCGGTTGAATTGAAGAGTGCAGGGGCGGGTTCCTAATTTTTTTACTACCACTCTGTGGGCGTGGCTTATTTTGTGGGTGTGGCTTGCCAGCCATGTGACCGGGTGGGCGTGGCTTCTTGGACAGCTGAAGGGAGGGGAACTGAGATAGGTCCTGCTGCTCGTTCTTTCAGCGTCTCACACGCTCCCTCAGCCATCCTCCCCTGCTTGGACTCATTGTGGGGTAGGAAGGCAGTGCATGAGCAGTGCCGGAAGCTCGGCTTCTGGGCATGCGCAGAAGAAAATTTTTTAAAAAATTATTTTTTAAAAAAAAATGGCAGCACCCAGGCACCTGCAACCGACCGCACCGGTACTGTGACATCACCAGCGGGCCGCTACCGGTGCTATAGAGTGGACCGCACTGGTAGGAACCCACCACTGGAAGAGTGTAAATATTAAAACTGAGAAGCAGCCATAATTAATTTAGTAGCTGTGATTGTATGCAATAGTGGGGAGATAGTAAGGTTCCCCCTTCCCCACACTATATTTCATTCCCATCCAACCAATATTTCCAGGTAAGGAAGAAAAATATTTTAAACAACCGTGGCCAGGCAGAACTCAACCCTTTTAATCTTTTCTTAGATGCCTGCCATAATGTTGTTAAAATCAACAATTGCCTAGATGGGATTAAATCTACTAATTGCTCTCTGCTAACTTGCCTCTATGTTAACTGTATTTAAAAACTAATTAGCATAGGAACAGGTGAAGTTACCCATTGCCACTCTACACATACTGTACACACAAGATTCAAGAAGAAGAAAGAAAACACAGATAATCCTAATTTTGAACTTGCAAATTAGGCACTTCACTGACAGACTCTGAAAACAGCTGATATGCGGCGGTGTGACTCACCAGCTTAATAACCTGCATATTAAAATTAATATCTGCTACCACTCGGCAAACAGTTTTTAATGCTCTAGGCTCTCTTTTTCCACCTTTAAGACATGAAATTCACAAAGTCGGACCAAACTTTCTTCTTTAAGCCAACATTCCAAACAGCTGCGCAAAGTTTGAAAAAGATTTTTTTTCCTCCTGTCTCCATGGGATCAAGGGCTATTGGGAAGTCTAAGATGTTTTCCTATTCTTCCTGTTCAGTTTAAAACAGTAAGCCAAAAGTGTCCGATCTTGGCAACTTCAAGACTTCTGGACTTCAAATCCCAGAGTTCTCTGCTGGCTGGGGAATTCTGGGAGTTGGAAGTCCACAAACCAAGATTGGACATCCCTGCGTTAAGCAATTGAGCTTCTCTTTTCTCATGAAGGCTGATCCATTAATCCAAGATTCCTTACCTTATAAATGCCTTGGCCACATCTTTGCGGGTTTTAGCAGAGTTCCTGAAAGAGGAGAGAGGACTCGGTCGTACTTGTGGTCATTTCAAGCATGTTTATGGCCCAAAGAAGGGAGAAAAACTTAGCTGCCCGGCTGCTGCTTCCTAAACAGCTTGCAGTCCAAAAAGGCAGGTGGATTTCTGCAGACACTCCACGCTTGGAGAGCAGCCAAACTGGAGGCTCAGCGCGTAGCTCAGAGCTCAAATTACTTTTCTTTTACCTGCCAATTACCAGCCAGCCTCGGCTGACCAGGACTGGAGTGGGGGTGATGATGTCAGGGGAGAATCGGAGAGCGGGGAGGAAAAAAAAAGAAATCAGTGTGAATCACTCCCTGCCTGTGTGTGGAGAGAACTGACTTGCATCACCACTGAAAGGAAAGATGGCGGGATTTTCCAACAGCAGCTCAACACCCTTGCCAAGAATATACCTCATGAAAATCACCTTAAAGAAAGGTGATTTGCTGGTCGGTCGGTTGGTTGTCTTGTTTCATTGTAGGACCGCTTTATAAAGCCTTGGTAAGACCACACGTGGAATGCTGCATCCAGTTTTGGTCACCACAAAATAAAAATTAAAAAAAGATGTTGAGACTCTGGAAAGAGTTCGGAGAAGAGCAACAAGAACGATGAAGGGGTTGGAGGCTAAAACGAAGATGAAGAACGGTTGCAGGAATTGAGTAGGTCTAGTCTAGTGAAAAGAAGGACCAGGAGAGACATGATAGCAGTCTTCTAATATTTGAGGGGCTGCCCCAAAGAAGAGGGGGTCAACGTATTCTCCAAAGCACTTAAAGGCAGGACAAGAAACAACAGATGGAAACGAATCAAGGAGAGAAGCAACCTAGAACTAAAGAGAATAAGTTTCATGACAGTGAGAACAAATAATCAGCGGAACAATTTGCCTCCAGAAGTTGTGGATGCTCCAACATTGGAGGTTTACAAGAAGAGATTGGACAATCATTTGTTTGAAATGGTACAGGGTCTCCTGGCTGAGCAGGGAGGTTGGACTAGAAGACCTCCAAGCTCCCTTCCAAAGCTGTTATTCTGTTCTGTTAAACTTCAGCAAAGAAAGGTGATTTACTGAGGTTCTTTCTATGTTTAATTGCATTTTTTGAAGCCATCCCAGGGCTGTTAAGGAAGTGGCCTATTGGTTTCCTAAGCAAATAACAAATAAATCAAGAGAAGTCCTAACCCTATTTTGAGAATGACAGCAGACTTGACCACTCAATACAATAGCGTCAGTATTTTTTTCATGGTTTTTAAAAAATTGTTTTAATGGTATTTATAATTTAAAACTGTAAGACACCCAGGATCACTTGGCTGAGTTGGGCAGTTATGGAAAATGAATGAATGAATGAATGAATGAACGAACAAACATAAATGTTATTTTCCAACGAGTAGATGGTTTGAAAACAGCAATCTAGCCTTTGTCATGATGCCTTTCAAATATCTGGGACTGAAACAGAGGTGGGTTCGGACCGGTTTGGACAGGTTCGCCCGAACCGTTAACAAACCACTGGTGATGTCACGATGATGTCACAGAACCGATTCGGTCGGTGCCGGTCCATGGGCGCCGCCATCTCTCTTTTTTTGAATTATTTTATTTTATTTTGAATTTTTTGGGGGGGATTTCCCCCAGTTTTTTTAAAAAAAATTTCATCACTGTGCATGCACGCGTGCGTGCCCACATGGCGCGGCATGGGAGGAAGCGAACCGGCAGCGAGGTAAGTTAGAACCCCCCCTGGACTGAAACACCCAGATCTGTGATTTATTACGGCTGCAATTATGGGAATTGTAGTCCTGTAGCAATCCCTTGGAAGAAAGGAAAGAAGGAAGACAGTCTCTGGAAGTCTAATAGCAAATAGGTTTTGCATGCATGGAAATTCCCACCTTCAATAGTAAGCAGCTCCATGGATAAATATTTGTATATTTATAAATAGTGTTTCTAAAAAGATGAAGAGCTTACTACTCAAAAGATGACAATTAACTGAATTAAAGTACGTGATGGGTGTGTAGTGTTGATGGCAGAAATATGTCAACCAAATAGTTGGAATTTATGTGATGTTTAATACAATAACACTGTTTGTTTTTCTATGCCACCATGTTTATATACAGTTTGCAGTTTTGCAATTATGATTCAAGTTTCATCTTCCTTCCTTCCTTCTCATACAACTTCCTTCTTTCTTTTTTCCTTCCTTCCTTCCTTCCTTCCTTCCTTCCTTCCCTCCCTCCTTCCTTCTCATACAACACTTTTCTTTCTCTTTTTCCTTCCTCCTTCCTTCCTTCCTTCCTTCCTTCCCTCCTTCCTTCCTTCCTTCCCTCCCTCCTTCCTTCTCATACAACACTTTTCTTTCTCTTTTTTCCTTCCTTCCTTCCTTCCTTCTCATACAACTTCCTTCCTTCTCTTTTTTCTCATCCTTCCTTCCTTCTATTTTCTTTTCCTTTCTTTCTTTTCTTTCTTTAAATGTTTTTCTTTCCCTGTCTTTTTCCAGAAAAAGATTAATAAAGAAAAATTCAATTTCAGGAGTCCTTCTCCCTCCCTCCCTCCCTCCCTCCCTCTCTTTCATCTCAAAAAATCTCTATCAAAGTCATTCTTGCTAAGACGTTTAAGACAACTGCCAAAGAAGCTGACAATTAAATCTACCACAACTTTTCCAAACTGGCTTTTAACAAAGTCTACTTTTGTATTTTGAAAGCTTAAAAGTTTCGATTTAATTTTATTGCATTTCTGAGCTGCTTGATTTTTGTTGTTGTATGCCTTCCAGTTTGCTTTTGGGGTTGGGGGAAGCTGTATTGTTTGGATGGATTGGCCTGGGCTAAAAGCTTTCAGATACAAGCTCTCTTTACATCGATCCATCGAAATCTTCATGGAAGAAAAAGAAAAGAAAAAGAAAAAAAAATGATTCACATCAAACCTGACAAGGTCAGAATCCTATGTCTCAAATGCCTTCAGTCTTGATTTGTTTTGCCTGGAGCCTTATCCAAAGAGAAGAGATGATTAATTATTTCATAAACCAATCTCAAGCAGAACATTAGCAACTGCTGCTTAAGCAAGATGTCCGTGGCAGTGATTTTATTCATAATCACTGGAACCAAATCCATCTGCTAATTGATTTCATTCACAAAAGCGGGATTGACTGGATTTAATTTCTGTATGCTCTGAGCCAAAGCTTGCATGAAATGACATTAATGCAGTAAGAAATGGAGGGGAGGGGAGGGGGGAGGGACAGGGGCAGGGGCAGTTTGGTAATGCAAAGTGGAAACATCGGGCCAGCGTCGCTTTGGCCCGGTCTACTCAGTGCAAAGAGGAAACATGCCAGCAGTTTGGGGAGTGGTGTCAAGCTCACCACGCCCACCCAGTCGTCCACGCCCACACAGTCGGCCACGCCCAGTGAGTGGTGTCAAGTGGGCCATGCCTACCCAGTTGGCCACACCCACCCAGTTGGCCACACCCACCCATCCCCCAGAGGTCATCCACAGCCCTGATGCAGCCCTCAATCAAATTGAGTTTGACACCCCTGGTGTATTGCATTGAATTGTATTGAATCTGTGAGTTCTCCTCCTGGAATCTAAATTGAGAAAGCCCAGCCACACACATCGGGTTAACCAACCATATAACCAGTGGTGGGTTCCTACCAGTGCGGTCCACTCTATAGCACTGGTAGCGGCCCGCTGGTGACGTCACAGTACCGGTGCGGTCGGTTGCCGGTGCCTGGGCGCTGCCATTTTTCAAAAAAAAATTTTTTTTACATTTAAAAAAAATTTCTTCTGTGCATGCTCAGAAGCTGAGCTTCCGGCACTGCGCATGCGCTGCCTTCCTACCCCACAGTGAGTCCAAGCAGGGGAGGATGGCTGAGGGAGCGCATGAGACACTGAAAGAACGGGCGGCAGGAGCTATCTCCATTCCCCTCCCTTCAGCAGTCCGAGAAGCCACGAACGCGCGGTGATGATCCTAGGCATTTTCGCACGTTTGAGGCTTCTCAGGCTGCTGAGGGGAGGGGGAATGGGCGGCAGGACCTATCTCAGTTCCCCTCCCTTCAGCAGTCTGAGAAGCCACGCCCAACCGGTCACATGGCTGGCAAACCACACCCACAAAATAAGCCACGCCCACAGAGTGGTAGTAAAAAAATTAGGAACCTGCCCCTGCATATAACATGCCTACTGTGTTAAGATACAGCAAGAAAACTAGTCTTTCAGCATTCATTCCAGGGGTGGTATTCACTTACTTTTCCTACCGGTTCGCAAATGTGAGCGTGCACGCTCACTTTGTTCATGTGCGCACCTTCCGTGAATGTGCGCGGCCTTCGGTGCATGTGCTTTGCTCTCACGCGCAACTTGCAAACATGTGCACAGCTTCAAAACGTGCCTAAATAGGACACCATAGCGTCGGGGCTGGTGGGCCCGCAGGTTGCTACTACCGGTTCGCCCGAACTGGTACAAACCTGCTGAATACCACCTCTGGTTCATTCGTAGTACACAGAGTTCTTGAACTTTCTGATTTCTTTGGGAGCCCGCAGGTGCTTTAAAAAACTTCCAATTCTTTCTTTGGTTCTTGGCAAGGAGGTCCAAAGGACAACACTGGAAGAAGATGACCATTTGTGAAGGCAGTTTCAGGAAGGGAGAGCTGACTGTACTTCCCTATAACACGTGGGAGAATTAATCAGCGAAGTAACAGCCTTGTTAGTATTTGCTCTTCGGTTTAGAGCCGTGGTGGGGCAGTATTGCAGGCTAACTGTGCCGATTGCCAGCAGTTTGATTCTCAACGGCTCAAGGTTGACTCAGCCTTCCATCCTTCTGAGGTCAGAAAAATGAGGACCCAGATGGTTAAAGACTTGGGGGGTGGGAATTGGAACTTTGATGCTATGCATGTTGAGGGCAGCACGATTACTATGCATGTTGAGGGCAGCCAAGGTGGTGCAGTGGTTAAAGTGCAGCACTGCAGTTCAGCAGTTCAGCTGTTCAAATCTCACCGGCTCAAGGTTGACTCAGCCTTCCATCCTTCTGAGGTCGGTAAAATGAGGACCCAGATTGTTGGGGGCAATATGCTGAACTCTGTAAACTGCTTAGAGAGGGCTGTAAAGCACTATGAAGCGGTATATAAGTCTAAGTGCTATTGCTATTGCTACTTTACATTCAAAAATGGAAGGACCCTTCGATCCTAACAACGGACGAATGGCTGCAAAAGTTGACGGAGTTAGCAGAGACGGCTAAATGGACTGCTTTGATCAAGGGAAAAAAACATCAATACCTTTGTTTCTACCTGGAAACCACTTCTGGACTTTGTGCTTGAGGTAGAAAAAAATGAAACTTTGATTTTGGACTTTACTGATTAGATGTTCCAGAAATGGCTAGTTTAAACTACTATGTAAAACTAAAAAGTTGTGGTTTGATGTTATTAGCCTGTTCTACTCCACCAAAGGGCACCAATGGTTTTCCTTTCCGCCCTTCTTTTCCACACTTTTCCCTTCCCTATATCGCCTCCTTTTCGCTGTTGTTTTTTTTTTGTATGTTATATCATAAATTAATAAAATTGTCATAAACATTAAAAAAAACCAGATTGTTGTGGGCAAAATGCTGACTCTGTAAACAGCTTAGAGAGGCTTGTAAAGCACGATAAAGCGGTATATAAGTCTAAATGCTATTGCTATTTCTTTTTCACTAGATTTTGCTTGCACGATCCTTATTTCTTCCCAGAAAGTACTTGAGTCACATCTGCATTTTTCTCTGTCTATGGAAACATATGGCTCAAGGCTGAAATTGTTTCATCAGCTTTATTCAGGTAGTCCTTGACCTACGACCACAATTGACCCCCAAATTTCCATTGCAAAGCAAGACAGTGAAATTTGCCCCATTTTACGATCTCTCTTACCACAGTTGTTAAGAGAATCACTGCAGTTGTTAAGCTAATAACATGGTTGTTAAGTGAATCTGGCTTCCCCATTAATTTGGCTTGTCAGAAGGTCACAGAAGCTGATCGCGTGACCCCATGGCACTGCCACCGCCCGAAATACATGCCAATTGCTAGACATCTGAATTTTGATCACATGACTATGGAGATGCTGCAATGTAAGTGTGAAATATGGTCCTAAGTCCCATTTTTCAATGCCAATGTAACTTTGAATGGTCACTAAATGAATGATGATAAGTCGAGGACTACCTGTAGCAAAGAAAAAGAAATGTATAAAGAAATGGCTTCCCCCTTGATCAAAAGAATAAAAATGTTAGTAACTTAACCACTTCTCTCTTAAAATATAAGAAATAATCTCTTCTTTCCATATGCAATCTCTTATCTATAAACCTTATCTAGAAATCCCATACATAAAAGCATCATCATTTCAGTCCTGATGTCGGCAAAGGTTACTACAGATAACAAGGTGTCTGTTTTCATCTTGATCAAATAAACCAACTTTTTATTCCTTCTGTTTTACTTCTAACAATCTTGATATTTCCTTGCAAATAATGTCCTAGAACCCGATTGGTTTTTTTTTTCATTTCTTTCTTTTGTTCCTTCTCACAAAATTCTTATACGTGTACATATTTCAATCTTGTATGTTATATTTAAAATTTTATGTCACATAGCATGCCTTATTTTAATCGTGATGCTTCTGAGACGAATCAACAAACAAGCAAATAAAATTCTTCAAAGCTTTAACAAGCCTCTTGTTAAGAGGGATTAAGGCCACATATGGCTATTCATCCCACAGCAGCAACTGTGAGTGACATACAAAGATTAAAGTGTTTAACTGGTTGTGAACATCCACACTATAAATACAAAATAATTGCAGAGGATTGAGATTTTCTTAGAACCCCTGAGATTTTACCTCTTTCTCTTTATGGATTGCTGAAACTATACCAGCCAGGAGTCAACATGAATTTTATAATTCAATGCTTGGTACAGCTGTAGAATTTCTCTGTTTACATTATTATTTACTAATTTTGTGGCTGGATCTCTGGATCCTCCCTACATCCAGAGATTAAATGATTGAGGCAGTTTCCAAAAGCTGTCAATTTCTGCAAATAGATAAAAATAAATAGGTGCCTCGTCTTACTGGATTAACCCATTTTTTGGGTTCACGGAACACAATAAATCATATACTGATTAAATGAACTGGGCTGGCATAACACTATTGGACAATAAGCCAAATAATCATTAAAACTAATGAAGTTTTACCAGGGGGAAGGCAGCTGCTAGATCTTTCAATAGGTTAAATAAATAAGAGATGATTAGGGGGCTGGAGGCTAAAACATACAAAGAACAGTTGCAGGAATTGGGTATGTCTAGTCTAGTGAAAAAAAGGACTAGGGGTGATATCAGTGGTGGGTTCCTACAGGTGCGGTCCACTCTATAGCACCGGTAGCGGCCCGCTGGTGACGTCACAGTACCGGTGTGGTTGGTTGCTGGTGCCTGGGCGCCGCCATTTTTTAAAAAAAATTTTTACATTTTTTTTAAAAAAATCTTCTGCGCATGCCCAGAAGCCGAGCTTCCGGCACTGCGCATGCGCTGCCTTCCTACCCCACAGTGATTCCAAGCAGGGGAGGATGGCTGAGGGAGCATGTGAGACGCTGAAAGAACGGGCGGCAGGAGCTATCTCCATTCCCCTCCCTTCAGCAGTCCGAGAAGCCACGAATGTGCGGTGATGATCCTAGGCATTTTTGCACGTTCGAGGCTTCTCGAGCTGCTGAGGGGAGGGAGAATGGGCGGCAGGACCTATCTCAGTTCCCCTCCCTTCAGCAGTCCGAAAAGCCATGCCGACCCAGTCACATGGCCAGCAAGCCACACCCACAAAATAAGCCACACCCACAGAGTGGTAGTTAAAAAATTAGGAACCCGCCCCTAGGTGATATGATAGCAGTGTTCCAATATTTGAGGGGGCTGCCAGAAAGAAGAGGGAGTCAAGCTATTCTCCAAAGCACCTGAAGGCAGGATAAGAAGCAATGGATGGAAACTAAGCAAGGAGAGAAGCAACCTAGAACTAAGGAGAAACTTCCTGAAAAAACAATTAATCACTGGAACAGATTAGCTCTAGAAGTTGTGGGTGCTCCATCACTGGAGGTTTTCAAAAAGAGATTGGACCACCATTTGTCTGAAATGGTATAGGATCTCTTGCTTGAGCAGGGGGTTAGACTAGAAGACCTCCAAGGTCCCTTCCAACTGTGTTATTCAGATAAATACCTGTAGTTAAACTTGTGATATGAACTGAATCTGTTTGTCACAAAAGACGAGAAATTCTCTATTTGACAATGAAAATTGAAAATGTTATCCTTTATTCTGAGCCGAGGTGGCGCAGTGGTTAAAGTGCAGCACTGCAGTTCAGCAGTTCAGCTGTTCAAATCTCACTGGCTCAAGGTTGACTCAGCCTTCCATCCTTCCGAGGTGGGTAAAATGAGGACCCAGATTGTTGGGGGCAATATGCTGAACTCTGTAAACCGCTTAGAGAGGGCTGTAAAGCACTATGAAGCGGTATATAAGTCTAAGTGCTATTCTATTTGACTCCTAAGGTTTTGGAAATAGCCAAGATACTTCTTAAGCTGATTTCTCACAGTTGTAATAGACATAAACTTGCTTTTTCCAACAAAATTTAATTCGCAGATGTCAGGGAGAGACAAAAATATCGAGGTGGCAGCTATGGGCATGCATTTTAAACCCCCCCAAAAGGAGGCCGGCTTTTTAATTGTACAGTCACAGCCAACTATAATAATGGAATAATGGATGGAAACTGAACAAGGAGAGATTCAACCTGGAAATAAGGAGAAATTTGCTGACGGTGAGGGCAATCAACCAATGGAACAGAAGTTGCCTTCAGAAGTTGTGGGAGCTTCATCACTGGAAGCTTTCAAGAAGAGACTGGACTGCCATCTGTCAGAAATGGTATAGGGCAGTGATGGCGAACCTTTTTTTCCTCGGGTGCCGAAAGCGCGCGCGCCTGCTATCGCATGCACACACATGCCCAAACCCATAATTCAATGCCCTCCATGCGCCCCACCCCCTGCGCATGTGTGCATGACCCCCCCGCATTGCCCCCCCGCGCATGCACGCAAGACCCCCCTGCTCCCATTTCCCGACTCCCGGTGGGCCCGGTAGGCCCATTTTTCGCCCTCCCCAGGATCCAGAGGCTTCCCTGGATCATGGGGAGGGTGAAAATGCCCTCCCAGAGCCTCTGCACAAGCCAAAAATCAGCTGGCCGGCACGCACATGTGCGCTAGAGCTGAGCTAGGGCAAAGGCTCGCGTGCCAGCAGATATGGCTCCGCGTGCCACTTGTGGCACGTGTGTCATAGGTTCACCATCACGGGTATAGGGTCTCCTGCTTGGGCGGTGGGGTTGGACTAGATGACCTACAAGGTCCCTTCCAACTCTGTTAATCTGCTAAACAACTACCTTGGCCTTCTTCATTCTGCAATACACCATCAGCAGCGGCGGGTTCCTAATTTTTTTACTACCACTCTGTGGGCGTGACTTATTTTGTGGGTGTGGCTTGCCAGCCATGTGACCGGGTGGGCGTGGGCCTTGGGAGCTTGGCAGCAGCCGGAGAAGCAGTGGGGGCATTGCCCACCCACAACGCAGCCCCCCGCAGTGGGAGCAGCAAGGTTCTTCTAGGAGGCTCCGTCCGGCTTTAATGCTTCTCCCCATTTGATGATCCTAGGCTCCTGCCACCCATTCCCCCTCCCCTCAGCAGCTCGAGAAGCCTCGAACGTGCGAAAATGCCTAGGATCATCACTGCGCGTTCGTGGCTTCTTGGACTGCTGAAGGGAGGGGAATGGAGATAGCTCCTGCCACCCATTCTTTCAGTGTCTCATGCGCTCCCTCAGCCATCCTCCCCTGCTTGGACTCACTGTGGGGTAGGAAGGCAGCGCATGTGCAGTGCCGGAAGCTCGGCTTCTGGGCATGCGCAGAAGAAAATTTTAAAAAAATGTTTAAAAAAACATTTTTTTTTAATGGCAGTGCCCAGGCACCGGCAACCAACCGCACCGGTACTGTGACATCACCAGCAGGCCGCTACCGGTGCTATAGAGTGGACCGCACCTGTAGGAACCCACCACTGACCATCAGTTAAAACTAAGATTTTGGGGAAAGATACCACACTCTATGGGTCTCCAATGCTTTTACACAGCCAAACAGGACCCCCAAATGACTGTTTGCTTTGAACAAAGGCCACTCATTGTTTTTCATCGAAAAGAGGATTGCAAAACACAAAAAAGGAACGATTCTGGAATGGGTGACATTCCGGGCTGGATGCCGACTGAACACTTTGGATTGCAATGACATGGATCTGACTTTGTATTTTGACCTGATTCTCAAATTCGATAAAGTGTTCAGGAAGCATGGCGCCCCAGAAAAAGCCCACCTCTGTGCGGGGCAGAATTCCAGCTTCGAAATACAAAGGATAGGCAGAAGAGAGATGGCTTTAAAAAAAAACAGACTGCAAACCATTTTTTAAAAGAAAAGAAATGGGGGAAACGAGAGAGAAAAAGCTTACAGTCCGATCCCCTCACTAGGCTGCAGGGATGTAATGTCCAGCGATAAACAGCGTTCGGAATGGTAGAAGTCTCATGCGTGAGCAGGGGTTGGACTAGAAAACTTCCAAGGTCCCATCCAACTCTGTTATTCTATGTTGTACTCTTTAGTCACAAAATATCAAGGCTTCTTAGGCAGGTAAGTCCTTGACGTACAACCGTTTGTTTAGCAAGCATTCATTCAAAGTTACAACAACATTGGAAAAAAGTGACTGTGATGACCCGGGGCGCGGCACAGAGGCAACACAGTCAGCTGATAGTTCAAACTGCCCCTTTATTGCTCCATCTTTCCCCCAAACGTTCCCACATTTCTGGCAAGCCCCAGAGCAAAGTGATCACACACACACACACACACACACACACACACACACACACACACACACACACACACACACACACACACACACACACAGCAGTCTCTGGCTGCAAGTAGTCCAGCACAATGCTGTGAGCACAACGTATCTCATCTTATCTATAAATAAATCATCAAAACCTCATTGTTCAGTCCTAGTCACTAAAAGTTCACTAGCAGTTACCCTAAATAGATAATAACCAGAGATAGCTAACAACATATCTATTTCAACCTTGGTCAAACAAGCCAACTTTACATTCCTTCCCTTTACTTTTAACAATCTTCATTTTCAATCGGTTCAAATAATGTCCTAGAACTTGAGTTCTTCTCATTTTTAATTCAGCCCTTCTCACAACGTTCTTCAAAACAAGCCACTTTTGTAAATCCAACCTAGAAAAATTGCCAGCCTTGCATCTCGATAAGGGACAATACCAGAATCATAATCCTGGGGAAAAACTACTCGTTACACTTCCCACATGGCTTGGTTATACTTACCTGCGGACAACTAGCTTCAGTGTTTTCCAAGATCCTTTGACTAAGGAGATAGCTTTCTGCCTGGAGCTGCTGAGATAGACTTCATTGATGAGGACCACTTCATCTCCGGGTTGCAGCCAGGCGTTCAATAAATCTGCTTTCCCTCCTTTTTCAATCTAGGACAGGACAGGTGGAGAGAAAAGAGACAAATTAGAGAGATGCTTTCAACATGCCTCTTGCTACCTACATCTTCTCACCGTGAAGAAAACAAGGACCTAGGTTACTATCTGCAGATGCATTCACACGTTTCCATCGAAAATCTACAGGTTGCTCTAATACAGGCAGTCCTCAACTTACGACCATAATTTAGCCCAACATTTCTGTTGCTAAGCGAGACACTTGTTAATTTTGCCCCATTTTACAAACTTTCTTGACCTGGTTGTTAAGTGAATCGCTGCAGTTGTTAAGTTAGGGACACGGTTGTTAAGTGAATCTGGCTTCCCCGTTGACTTTGCTCGTCAGAAGGTCATAAAAGGGGATCACCCTGGGACACTGCGACCGTCATAAATATGAACCAGTTTTCAAGTGTTCGAATTTGGATAAGGTGACCATGGGAAATGAAACAAACAAAATGTGAAAAAGTGATGATATTTATGTAGTTAACTTGCCATGCGCATCTAAATTAAATTTAAGCAACCAAAATATCTTTACAATCCCCAAGGTGTGTCACAACATTTGAACACCCCTAATGTTTGGAAATTGAAAGTTGAAAAATTTGACCCACCGTAAGATGCTACAGTGGTCATAAGGGTGAAAAATCATCATAAGCCACTTCTTTCAGTGCTGTTGTAAGTTTAAATGATCACTAAGTGACCGGTTATAAGTTGAGGACTAGCTGTGCTGTTTCTCTCCCCCCCCCCCCAACTGTGGTGAATACTGTGTCTCGCTTATAGGCACCGGAGTTCTTGTAAGTCTCCAGAAAGGCAGTATTACAGCTTCCTTAGGCTAATTCCTTTTTTTAAAAAAATAAATGCCAAATTGTTCTTATTGTAAAGGAGCAATCAACTGAAAATAATTGGAGAAAAATAGTGGAAAATTGTATTGAAGGTGCTCTGGTCTCTCCCCCCCCCCCCCCGTAATGTATGCAGTGATGGGCTGCAATCAGTTCGGGCGAACCGGTAGTTCCGACAATCAGCTGGCCCCGCCCACCCGCCCCTGCCGTATCCTGTCCTATATTCCCTTCTTTCTGGCTCAGCTGATTCATGCGGCACAACTGATTTCCGCACCTCCGCTGTCAGGGGCGGGTTCCTCTTACCTAGCTACCGGTGCGCTGTGCGCACATCCTCACTTATCCTGCGTGCACATGCTCGCTACGCACGTGTGTCCCCTCGCTACGCGCGTGCGTCCCCTAATGCAATTTTGCTTCCGCGCATGTGCAGGAAGCAAAAAGTCACCGAAATCTCACGAGGGGACGCACGTGCATGATTTTGGTGATTTTTTGCTTCCGTGCATGCGCGGAAGCAAAAAATCGCCAAAATCTCACACATGCGAGCGTCCCCTCGCGAGATTTTGCTTCCACGCATGTGCAGGAAGCAAAAAAAAGGCCAAAAATTCAGTAAATTGCGCAATCGGCGGGTTCCTACCGGAACGGCGGAGTGGACCACACCGGTAGGAACCCACCACTGTCCGCTGTTCTGCTCATCGGGGCTGCCTAAGAAGGTAAGCAGCTGAGCTTCAAATTGCTGTATTTTGAACGCTGCGCGCAAGCTGTGCGCTGCGTGCAACCGGTTGTTAAACCGGTTGCAGCCCACTACTGAATGTATGGCTGTGGATGTTCTCTTCTAGTGTTTTGGATGTTAACATGTTCTGGCTACCAAAACTTGCTGTTTAGGTACGATGGAGACCCAATGCTAAAGTAAATTTCAGTTGTCAGATTTTGGCCTTTTCCAACTTACGGTTGGGCCTGAACGGCTTTGCATAATTCTAATTATTTACATATGGTTTTCCCTCCCCCCCATTTAAATGGTTTATTATTCAAATGAAGAAGTTGAAGAAATGAAATTCCTCCGGAATAAAAGAGGAACCGTGAATTCTGAAAAAATCATGTAAATAAAGGAGCATTGAGTATGCATTGTATACTCAATGCATCATATCCCATTGACGTGGATGAATTAGCTATTATTAGCTATTTTTATCTATAAGGAGGGCAGGGAATTAAACTCCCAGCTATTATTTCAAAGAGCTGGGCTCTAAAGAATTTTACAGGGTTAATTAGACCAGCCCATGTTGGTCTATTCATCCAGCATTCTGTTTTTTTTTTTAAATAAAAGCATGTGTTGTTGTAAAGGCACCTGGATGAAATATTTGCATTTCAGGTGTGGTAGGAATCCTGTAAACAAGAACAGAAACTAGAATCCTGTATGAGACGCATTGTCATCGACCAATAAAACGACGGAAAGACAAATATTATACGTGAGTGTCTGTTTCTAAAGATAGGCCAGCGGAGTAGTAAAATCGAGAAATAAGGAGCTTTCATGGCAACCTGAGATGTTGTAAGATACAAGTAGTCCTTGACTTACAACAGTTCACTTAATAACTGTTTGAAGTTACAACGGCACTGGAAAAAAAATGACTCATGGTCGTTTTCCACACTTGTAACCGTTGCAACATCCCCATGGTCGCATGATTTACGTTCGGAAGCTTGGCAACTGATTCACATTTATAACGGTTGCAGTGTCCCAGGGTCATGTGATCCACATTCGGAAGTTGTGGGAGCCTCAACACTGGAGGCTTTCGAGAAGTGACTGGACTGCCATTTGTCAGAAATGGTGTAGGGTCTCCTGCTTGGGCGGGGGGTTGGACTAGATGACCTACAAGGTCCCTTCCAACTCTGCTTAATGTGTTAAATCTGTTAAACCTTCTGCAACATTCTGACAAGCAAAGTCAATGGGGAAACCAGATTCACTTAACAACCGTGTGACTAACTTAACAACTGCAGCGATTCACTTAACAACGGTGGCAAGAAAAGTCGTAAAATGGGGCAAGGCTCACTTGACAAATGTCTCACTTCACAACGTAAATTTTGAGCTCAATTGTGGTCGTAACTTAAGCACTACCTGTAATACTAGGGTAGTGTTTCTCAACTTTGGCCACTTTAAGATGTGTGGACTTCAACTCCCAGAATCCCCCAGCTCACATGACCATGGGGATACTGCCCAGTCCTGTGCAAAATAAGTCATAAGTAACTTTTTCCGTGCCGTTGTAAGTTTAAACAGTCACTAAACAAACGGTTGTAAGTCGAGGACCACCTGTAAAGAGAAGTCTAGTTGTAGGAAATGTCTAATCCTTGGGGCGTTCAAGTTCCTATATTTCATTGGAACAGAACACCGACGCTGACATCCCCTAAACTCCCCTGAAGATGTTACCTAGCCTAGTAACGAAACATTCGGAAACCAACCCACAAGCTCAGAGAACAAACCTTTACTCCAGGGGCAGGTTCCTAATTTTTTATTACCACTCTGTGGGCGTGGCTTATTTTGTGGGTGTGGCTTGCCAGCCATGTGACCGGGTGGACGTGGGCCTCGGGAGCTTGTCAGCGGCCGGAGAAGCGGGGGGGGGGCATTGCCTACTCACAACGCAGCCCCCCGCAGCGGGAGCAGCAAGACCACGGCAGCGGTTCTTCTAGGAGGCTCCGTCCAGCCTGAATGCTTCTCCCCATTCGATGATCCTAGGCTCCTGCCACCCATTCCCCCTCCCCTCAGCAGCTCGAGAAGCCTCAAACGTGCAAAAATGCCTGGGATCATCACCGCGCGTTCGTGGCTTCTCGGACTGCTGAAGGGAGGGGAACGGAGATAGATCCTGCCACCCATTCTTTCAGCATCTCACATGCTCCCTCAGCCATCCTCCCCTGCTTGGACTCACTGTGGAGTAGGAAGGCAGCGCATGCGCAGTGCCGGAAGCTCGGCTTCTGGGCATGCGCAGAAGAAAATTTTTAAACAATTTTAAAAAAAAATTATTAAAAAAATGGCGACGCCCAGGCACCGGCAACTGACCGCAGCGGTACTGTGACATCACCAGCAGGCCGCTACCAGTGCTATAGAGTGGACTGCACTGGTAGGAACCCACCACTGCTTTACTCTCACCCTACACCCGAGCTACAGATATTCACCGTTGTTGCAATTGAGTAGAGTTTTAATTACACGGGCCCATCTGCCACCCTCATGATTTAACCTCCCCAGCCCTCTACCGACACCCCTGTTTTTGGCCCTTGTGAAGTTCTATTTTTCGGTGCCGAGCGCCCTGCCCAGTCCAAGGCATTGAAGTCTGAAAGGATGCCTGATATTTGAGCCCGATTATATTTCTGTTTCCTTGAACCCTTCAACAAAGAAAGCGAAAGATATGGACGTTATTTTCTGCTGTGTTTGAGGAGCAAACACCGAGGCCTGGCCTGGGTTTTCATCGCCTTTACAACGGCCTGTAAGTGACCCAGGAGTTACACTCTGCAAACAACGGAAGGCAGCGTAATCAGATCTTGTACCTGATCCTGGATCTGGCTGTACTTTTGATCGGACTGACTGCCGTTCAAATCACATTCGGCAACGTTTCCATATCTCAAGAAACACATTTGAGTCATAGCAGAGATACAGGTAATCCTTGACTTACAACAGTTCAGTTAGTGACCGTTTGAAGTTCCAACAGCACTGAAAAAAGTGACTTACGACCATTTCTCGCACTTAGGACCGTTGCAGCATCTCCCTGGTCACATGATCAAAAATTCAGAGGCTTGGCAATTGACTCATATCTATGACAGTTGCAGTGCCTTGGGGGTCATGTGATCCGTTTCTGCGACCTTCTGACCATCAAAGACAACGGGGGAATCAGATTCACTTAACAACCGGGTTACTAACTTAACAAAGTTACAATGGCACTGGAACAAGGGACTTACGGACGTTATTCATGCTTACGCCCACTGCTGCATCTCCATGGGCACATGATCAAAATTAAGAGGCTTGGCAACTGATTCGTATTTATGAGGGTTGCAATGTCCCGGGGTCATGTGATCCCCCTTTGCGACCTTCTGACAAGCAAAGTCAGTGGGGGAACCAGATTCACTTAACAACCGTGTTACTAACTTAACAACTGCAGTGATTCACTTAACAACCCGTGGCAAGAAAAGTCGTAAAATCGGGCAAAATTCACTTAACAAACATTTCACTTAGCAGCAGAAATTTTGGCCTCCGCTGTGGTCGTAAGTTGAGGGCTATCTGTATTTTTCATCTCAATGTACCCAATTAGGCAATAACATTACGAAAGTATTGTCGCATATTGAAAATTACCTAGTTAGAACTTGGAATGAAGCCTGTGAGAGAATCCCAGGATTGTAAAATGGACTGGGAAAATCCGAAGAACATCTCAGAAGTTGACAAATAGGAAACAATTTCTGCTTTGTTGCTAGGAAACCAAGATGAAGGCATCCATGAAGTCATCAGGATATTTTTTTCCCCATCCCTTCAACCAAGCAGTGGTGTTGGGCATTGGGCAACAGCGGCAAATGGTTTATTGTCTCATTTATTGTCACGGCATTCTTGCTGCCATGAGGAACGGTTTGCTGTTCTGCCACTCTGTGCCAAATGGCCAACTTCAGTTTTTAATGCACCACCGGGCTGCAAAACCTGATCTGAAAGAATCAGGAGTTCCCCCCCCCTCACCTCTGAGAGGTAAGGTTCACCTGCTTTGTGTGGGAGGCCACTCTGAGGACCATGCCTGGGAAATTCCCAAAGTCCAGAAAGCACAATTGGTCTTTGAGATATCTGTTTAGGTTGTAATGGTTTTCCTTGACTTACGACCACAACGGAGAGAAGAATTTCCGTTGTTAAGTAAGATGCTTGCCAAGGTACAGGTAGTCCCCAACTTATGACCACAATGGAGCCCATAATTTCCTTCCTTCTTCCCTCCCTCCTTCTTTTTTCTCTTCTTTCTTTCTTTCTTTCTTCCTTCCTTTTTTCCTTTCTTTCTTTCTTTCTTTCTTTCTTTCTTTCTTTCCTTCCTTCTTTCTTTCCTTCCTTCCTTCCTTCTTTCTTTCTTTCTTTCTCTTTCTTTCTTTCTTTCTTTCTTTCTTTCTTTCTTTCTTTCTTTCTTTCTTTCTTTCTTTCCTTCCTTCCTTCCTTCCTTCCTTCCTTCCCCCTTTCTTTCTTTCTTTCTTTCTTTTTCTTCCTTCCTTACCTTCCTTTCCTTCCCTCCCCCTCTCTTTCTTTCTTTCTTTCTTTCTTTCTTTCTTTCTTTCTTTCTTTCTTTCTTTCTTTCTTTCTTTCTTTCTTTTTCTTTCTATCTTTCTTTCTCTGTCTCTCCTTCCTTCCTTTCTTCCTTCCTTCCCTTCCTTTCCTTCTCCCCCCCTTTCTTTCTTTCTTTCTTTCTTTCTTTTTTCTTTCTATCTTTCTTTCTGTCTCTCTCCTTCCTTCCTTCCTTCTTCTTTCTTTCTTTCTCTCCCTCCCTCCCTCTTTTCTTTCTTTCTTTTTTCTTTCTTTCTTTCTCTCTCTCTCTCCCTCCTGCCCTCTTTTCTTTCTTTCTTTCTTTCTTTCTTTCTTTCTTTCTTTCTCTTTCTTTCTTTTTCCCTTTATTTAAGTAAATGCATCAGAACAAACAGAAAAAAAACCCCACAAAAGCATAAAACGCATCCAATAAACCCCGGAAAGTGCTGCTGCATAGCATTTTAGCCCAGCAGCCCCAGCCGCCTCAGGAGGCCAAGAGTGCATGGGCCATTCAGTCCAGCTGTCAAACTAGATAGCAGAAAGTTTAGACAAGTTTAGGCAAACACAACAGTGAAACATCTCTGATTGTTCTCTGCTTCATTTACCAAACATCTGAACTTCCAGATGGCGAAGCACAAAACTTCCAACAGCAGAAAGTCTGAAACAAGCAGACCCTAACGGAAGATGTGTCGACCTCCATTTGGTCCTGCAGGATTTGCTTTCATATTAGAGCACGAGAAACTAGTTTTTATTATTGTCACACTATTGTATAGCTGTCCTGGGACTGGCAGCAGCTGTCTGGGGGCAGAGAATGTTCCCATCTAATGGGAAATGCCAAATCCCATCGGCACTCAGAAATGTTTGCATGCAAAGAATAGGCTTTACTCGTTAACCTGTGCTTCTTACTAAATTATAAAAGCAAAATAGAAAAAAAATGAAGAAATTGCGATTATTTAATTATTAGAGTAATTGCTCTAATCACTTTTATGAAACATGTCCAGGAGGTTCCAGCATGTCCATGCAGCATGTCCCAAATCATGTCCCATGATGTCCTAGGAAGCTATGGAATATTTTAAATTTTCAAGGGAAACACAACGGTATTTGATATTTGTCAGATACTGTGTCAACTACTAGCTTGAGGTAGTTCAGTTTTGGTCTAGGGCCGTGATGGCGAACCTATGGCACACGTGCCACAGGTGGCATGCAGAGCCATATCTGAGGGCATGCGAGCTGTTGCCCTAGCTCAGCTTCAACACGTGTGCCCACGCCGGCCAGCTGATTTTTGGCTGGCCCTCCCACGCCTCCCCTCCCCTCCCAGGAGTCTCCACGTGGCCCATTTTGGATGCCAGGTAAGTACAGGGCTTGTGCAGAGGCTCTGGGAGGGTGTTTTCGGCCTCCGGAGGGACTCCGGGGTCGGGGGGGCATTTTCGCCCTCCCAGACTCCAGGAAAGCCTCTGGAGCCTGGGGAGGGCGAAAAATGTTTTTTAAATAATTGTTATTGAATAATTTAAAAACAAAGAAAAAAAACAAATACATACATACATACAAAATATACATATATACAAAATCAAAATACAAAAACATAACATCTACATTACAAGACATAAACTCACATAACATAACCTTACAGAACATATAACAATTTTATCATCTTCCATTTCACAGTTTTGTGTATCGTTTCATCCTCCATCTTTCTATATCATATTATTCCTTGAAGTTATCTATGTTAACATATTACTTAATTCTTACTTTATTATTCTTATTCTCTATCTTTTAACATCGAATCTGACTCAATCCATCTTTCTCCTCATATTCTATACACGTTACTATCTACCTAGTTTTATTTTTGTGTTCTAACCAATTATACCATTTTGTCCATATTTTGTAAAACTCTGTTTCCTCTTTATCTTGGATTTCCAATGTTAATTTATTCATTTCTGCACATTCTAATATTTTTGTTATTATTGTTGGGCTTAAAGGGACAGTTTCCGCTTTCCAGTGTTGGGCATATGTTATCCTGCCTGCAGTTATTATATTTAAAATGAGATATTGATTATTTTTGTTTATATTCTCTTTCATGATTCCTAATAAAAATAATTCCTGTATTAATTGTAGTTTTTGTTGTAAAATTTCATTTATCCATCTCTGGATTCTCTTCAAGGAAGGGGAACTTTTTGGACAGGAAGGGGAACCTTTGGGAAGCGTGGTTTTCAAACCACAGAGGCAGGAGTGTTCAAGGGGTAAGGAAAAAAGGAAAATCTTGCCCACTTTTATGCTTTAGCCCAGCACCAGACATTATTAAGAATCTGTGCTGCAGAACTTGACTGCCCCCATATGCCGAGTTTAAGAACTCTTGTTAGTACTTAATCCAACTAACCACTTGTGTTGCTTTTAGAAGCATTCTGCAATCTATATCACAGCATTCCTGTATAGGTAGTCCTTAACTTACAACCACAACTGAGCCCCAAATTTCTGTTGCTAAGCGAGAGAGTTGTTAAGCGAGTTTTGTCCCATTTTACAACCTTCCTTGCCACTGTTGTTAAGTGAATCACTGCATTTGTTAAGCTAGTAACACGGTTGTGAAGTGAATCTGGCTTCCCCATTGACTTTGCTTGTCAGGAGGTTGCAAATAGTGGTTATGTGATACTGCAGCCGTCATAAATGTGAGACAGCTGCCAAGCGTCTAAATTTTGATCACGTGACAATGGGGGTGCTGCAAGATGCGTAAGTGTGAAAAAAGTCATATGTCGCTTTTTTCAGCGCTGTTGCGACTTTGAACGATCACTTAAGAAATGTTTGAAAGTCAAGGGCTACCTGTCCTATCCCAGGATGGTAATTTAATACTGAAAATGAGCATATAAATGAGACAACATCTCCATTTCTACTGTTTGCATTTATTTATTTATCTATTTATTTAGTCTATTTATTTATCAATTTTAGAGAGCCAACCAACTCCATAAGACTCTGGAGCAAAGGGATAGCCAGATTCACCTAATGACTACATGATTCACTTAACAACTTTAGTGATTCGCTTAAAAACTGTGGCACAAAATGGAGGAAAATTTATTTTAAAATTGCTTTGTTTAACAATATAGCAATAGCACTTTACTTATATACCGCTTCATAGTGCTTTCCAGCCCTCTCTAAGCGGTTTACAGAGTTCAGCATATTGTCCCCAACAATCTGGGTCCTCATTTTACCGACCTCAGAAGGATGGAAGGCTGAGTCAACCTTGAGCCTAGTGAGATTTGAACAGCTGAACTGCTGAACCATCAGTCAGCCTGCAATAGCTGCATTTAACCACTGCACCACTTCAGCTCGTGGTCAATGGAAATTTTGGGCTCAATTGTGGTTGCAAATCAAGGACTACCTTAGGGGTGGGTTCCTCCCGGTTCGGACTGGTTCGCTCGAACTGGTAGCGACCCTCTGGTGACATCACGATGATGTCACGGACCCGGTTCGGTCGGTGCTGGTCTGTGGGCGCCGCCATATTTTTTATTAAAAAAAATTTTTTGAATTTTTTTCTTCTTCTGAGCATGCGCAGAAGCCGAGTTTCCGGCACTGTGCATGTGGTCGCCATCTTGTTTTTGGCTTTTTATTTTTATTTTTTGGCACTACACATGAGGTGTGCCCACGCGGCACAAGAGGAAGCGAACCAGTAGCGAGGTAAGTTAGAACCCACCCCAGGACTACCTGTATTCCATGTAGCATGCGATTACTACATTGCTAAAAGTTAGTCAACTCAGTGTGAAGGATGGCGGTGTTTCCTTCCACCTTTCTTTCAGAAATGCGGTTGAACTACAATTCCCAGCAGAACCCTCTTGGAGAGTTATCAAGGGAGCCGGGAAAACAGCCTTCACTCTTTAGCTAATTACCATGATGCAGATCTTTTATTTTGGTCACTGCAGGATCTCTAATTGAGTCCCTCAGTTGCTAAATAGCTTTATAGGCTCTTTGCCCATTAGAAGAAAGCTATTTTTAGAGCACAGCAGGAATGGCATTCTTGGAATCAAGAAAATGACAGCTGGTTCCCCTGAATGAATTGCTGTCTAGAGACATTCTTTTTCTGCAAATTTAACCCAGAAATGACATTTTCTACAGCGGGGGTGTCCAATCTTGGCAACTTTAAAACCTGTGGACTTCAACTCCCTGAATCCCCCAGCCAGCCATGAAGGCTGAGGGATTCTGGGAGTTGAAGTCCACAAGTCTTAAACTTGTGAAGGGTGGACATTCCTGCTGGAGATCATGGCAATCAAACTGGCTTCATGACCATCCCCTCACGTCCCCTCAACACTCTGTACCCCCAAGCCATGGCATTCTTTAATTCTCAGACGAATAAAGGTGTAGAAATCGTTAAATAACTTGACTGGATATTGATTTACAGAACCCGTGGTGGTGATTTATTATTTCTTAAGGCTGTGCAATGCTTCAGGTTCAAAACAAAAAGAGGCTGCCCCTTAGCACTGCATTTCCTTTAAGCAGTTGCTGAGGTTCATTTCAAAAAGAGCAATCAGCCTTTTGAGGTGTGTTTGCTAAAGTGCAATTAAACCAATAGTGTCCAACCTTGGCAATTTTAAGACTTGTGGACTTCAACACCCAGAATTCCCCAGCCAGTATGGCTAGCTGAGGAATTCTGGGAGATGAAGTCCACAAATCTTAAAATTGCCAAGGTTGGACACCCTTGCATTAAACAAACATTAAACTGATAAACTGATGAAGTGGGATGCCAACAATTCTCTTTGGGCTGAGTGACATGAGTTCTAGTCTTGTTCCTGAGATGCATGATGGCTGGATTCGGGACAATCCATCAGCAGCTCATATGGAGTTCCCATCTGATGAGTGTGTCACCTGGATTCATGCCAAAATCCAAAAATAACACCAAAGAACCAAAGTTCAGAAGTATTTAAGACGGCTAGAGGCACTGCATCTCCAAGAGCAGAATTGAGGAAGACCCTTTAATAGATTCCAGGATATTATTTATTTGTATCCCACCGTTGTTATTTTTACAAATACCCCAAAGCAGTAAACATATCATATTTCTATTTTTCCCCAGAACAACCACCCTATGAGGTTTCATGCCTTAAGCGGGACTAGAACTCACTATCTCCTGGTGATTGGCTTAAAGTCTTCCAATTGGTTTTTCATGGCTAAGACAAGATTAGAACTCACCATCTCCCACTTTCTAGCCTGGTGCCTTAACCACTAGCCTAATATTTCTGATGTATAAATAAATATAAAAATGTAGAGAAATATGTCCCATTTCTAATCTCTACCTGTTGCTTTCTTTTAGCTATTCTGTCACCCAGTTTCAGCTTCCAAACAGTTTTTGGAGTTTGTAACATTGGCACATTATCAGCCTGGACAGTGGGATTATAATTGCAGAACCAACTGTTCAAATTCTCTTTTATTTTTATACAGAATATAATATGTGTATGTATGTATGTATGTATTAGTGTGTATGTGGATGAATAGCTAGATGATGATAGATAGATAGATAGATAGATAGATAGATAGATAGATAGATAGATAGATAGATAGATAGATAGATAGATAGATAGATAGATATGGATGGACGGACGGACGGACAGACAGACAGACAGGCAGATGGATAGACAGACAGACAGATGATAGATAGATAGATAGATAGATGATAGATAGATAGATAGATAGATAGATAGATGATAGATAGAAGATAGATAGATAGATAGATAGATAGATAGATAGATAGATAGATAGATAGATAGATAGATAGATAGATAGATAGATGATTGATAAGATAGATAGATAGATAGATAAATAGATAGATGAGAGATAGATAGAAGATAGATAGATAGAAGATATATATATATATATATATATATATAGAGAGAGAGAGAGAGAGAGAGAGAGAGAGAGAGAGAGAGAGAGACAGAGACAGAGACAGAGACAGAGACAGAGACAGAGACAGAGACAGAGACAGACAGACAGACAGACAGACAGACAATAGACAGACAGTCCTGGAGTCCACTTCTATTACCATATATATTATTGCATGGAGAAACTGCAAACTTTTTTTAAAAAAGTCCATCTATAAAAACATTTTTGGAAAAAGCAATTCATTGAGATCTAAAGCTCAAGGCAGACACCTCTTAATACAGTTGGAAAAATCGTTATGCCTAGTTTGCAAATTGCTTAACTTTATACCGCATTATCTATTTTAAAACACAAAGCCCTATTTTTTTTTTTTTGCTTTTTTTTTTTAAACAAGATGCCAATGTGAAGTTTGTCTTATGGGTGTCTTGGAGGCAGGGTGATATTTCTGCTGGAAACTGCAAGTGGCTTTGGGGCCAACTGATTACCAAGGGATGATCATAAGACTGAAATGACACTACGCTGGATGGACAGTGTAGCCAGTCCGACATTACAAGTTTCCAAGGCGAAGAGCTAAGGAGATGGCAGGAATGTGTATAAATCCTGTGATTTCTTAATAGGATTTTGTAGCAAATCTCCTCGCCAGCCCCTCTGAAATGTACCCCACAGTTTCTTCAGTTATACAGAATATCAATCACGCAGTTATTCTGTCAAGGAATTGGGCAGCAGCTGTCCAAGTGAAGTCGGAGACACTGACACAAACATGTAGTTTTATATAAATAAATATATTTCACATTTGTATTTAAAGCAGTCAAGATAGACAGGAGCACAGGAACCTCATGAGGTAAAAATTCAGACAGCCTACAGAGCACACAGAAGAAAAAGGCGGGAAAAAAGGGAAACTCCCTCTTTACACCCACAGCAACCAATCATAGCGCAGATTGCCTCATCTGCATGAGCCTCTCCAACCAATCAACTACAACTGTGTGTTCTGGCCCATTATAGGCTTTACTGTTCCAGTACTAAATTAAATATTTTAACATGTTCCTCTCTGAAATTCTCACACTCTTCCTATTGCGTAATTTAATATTTCTTGCTGAGGTGTATAATAAACTGAATTTAGAGTTACTTCCCAATGTATTCAATGCAATGAGTCGATCCTTGTAATATAAGGTGACCAGATTTTTTTTTTTAAAGCGGGACACCATTGATGGGGGGTGGGTTTCTAGGGGAGCCGCCATTTGAGTTTTGCCCTCTGCGCATGCGCAGAACGCTGTGCGCATGCACAGAGGGCAAAAGAACGCAAATGTCGGCGTCCAGGTGGGTGGGTGGGAGGCGGGAGGCCTTTCCTCGCCTCCCGCCTCCCCTTCAGGAGCCGGCAGTGGCTTGGGCTGGCTGGCTGGCAAGTGAGTGAGTGAGCGGGGCTGGCTTGGGAAGGGGAGCAGCCCAGAGATGGTGCTCCAACCCAGCATCTCTTGGCTCTCCTGCTCCCCCTCCGCCAGCGCTGGGCTGCTGGAGTGACAGGGGGAGAAAGGAGATCAGGAGGCGGCGGCGGATCACAACAACCCCAGCGGCAGCTCCAGGCAGAGAGAGAGAGAGAGAGAGAGAGAGAGAAGCGAGCGAGCAAGTCACTCCGCCGCGCGCACTCACGAACACACACACACACAAAGCATGCATACAGGGGCAGCTCCCCGGGAGGCCGACACTTCTGCAGCAACGCCAAGCCGCAAACCCCTCCCCTAGCCGCCGCCCCTCCCAGCCCAGGCACTCCGCCTGCTACGCTTACTGTTGCTTTCTGCCCAGGAGTCCGGAGCGGAGCCGAAAGGCGAAAGCCGGGGCGCGCTTCCCTTCCCTTCGTGGAGCCCTTTGGCTAAGGTGACCAGACGTCCCGCTGTTTCTTTTCAAAATGTGTTTGTTGTCGGGCATTCTTTTCAAAAAAGCGTGACTTTTTGGAAACAATGCGGAACGCGGAACACATGCTTGAAAAGCGTGTCTGTCCCGCCAAAAGCGGGACGTCTGGTCACCTTATTGTAATATCCTTTGCCACTAAAATACTGTAGGGTCTAAAAAAGCAACGAATCATTAGCAACACGTGCAATTTAACATTCAAATATCTATAGAAATATAGAGTTACAGACTTGGTTTGATTCAGCAAATTATTTAATGGCAAGGGAAGTGCTCTGGGCCTTAAAAAAGTTTATTGTACCATTATTATGTGAAAATGTAAGAGAGTAAATGTGAAACGTTAAGAGAGCCAGTTTGGTCCGTGTCCCATTTTACAACCTTTTTTGATACAGTTGTTAAGTGAATCACTACAGTTGCTAAGTAATTCAGGTAGTCATTAAGCGAATCTGGCTTCCCCGATTGACTTCGCTTGTCAGAAGGTCGCACAAGGTGATCACATGACCCCGGGACACATCATAAATACATCCCAATTGTCAAGCACCCCAATTTTGATCACATGACTATGGGGCTGTTGCAAAGGTCTTAAATGTGAGAACCTGTCATATGTCATTTTTTTCAGTGCGGTTGCAACTTTGAATGGTCACTAAATGAATGGTTGGAAATCGGGGACTATCTTTATGGATGAACTCAGGCAGTACCCCAGAGCCACAGTTTTGACTCTGTTACCGCACATAGGGTGCGATGTAACATGCAAAACAAACCATGGCTTAGTGTGGCACTGCTCCTGATCCAACGAGGAATAAAGTGTTTCAAAAATAGTGCTTTAAATAGCAGGCATATATTCAATATATATTGAAATACAGAAATGGCTAAAAAAAAAAAAGCCAGAAACTAAACTCATGATGATGATGTAAAACACACTTCAAGCATGTCTGACATTAAGGGAATTGGTTGTTGTAGAAACCAAACCCCCACAGTCCCATTGTTGTTGCTTGAATGAACTGAATTAGCTGTAATCAGCCTTTTATTTTTAAAGGCAGAATGTGGTTTCCTCCCTTGTAAATGTTTTTTAGTCCTTGAAGTTTATTACTGTATGCCGGTAAATGTTCCTCTTCAAAGTCATGGAATATCTTGCTGCGTTTGGCAGTATCCCTGGTATTCATTGCAGCTTGTGTTATGGTTGATTTCCATTATTTATATAGGGAGTTTTTAATGCCATTTTAAAAATCCTGTTGTATCCTGTCCAGGGTCCATTAAGGTGATAAAAACAAACAAACAAATACATTTTGCATTGCTTTATGGAAGAGCAGTCAATATCTCTGGCTTAAGTTCACCAACAGAATCGCCCTCCACTTACGATTGGTCACTTAGCAACTACTCGAAGTTAGGATGGACTTTGCAAAAGATACTTACAACTCAGATTCAAAGTCCCAATGGCCAGGACTACCCCCCCCCCATGGTCACATGATCAAATTTTGGATGCTTGTCAACTGGTCTGTATTTATAGCCATTTGCATCTTCTGAAGGTCATGTGACTGCAATTTACTATGGTTTTTTTTTCCTGGAACCAAAGTTTACTTTCTGGCAAAAACTTCCCATAGCAAACTGCAGTTCAGTTACTCAATTCTGGTTTTTTTTTTCATGTAGCCAGCAATTAAGGCATGAAGAATAAGAGGTGGGTCCATAATCCTCTTGTTTCCTTCTTCTACTCCTTCCTAGGGCAGCTAGAATCTGTAACCTCATACATGTGACAAAATTAGTGGACTCAGTGACAAAATTAGTGGACCAAAGGAATGCTGTCGATGTGGTTTACTTGGACTTCAGTAAGGCATTTGATAAAGTAGACCATAACCTACTACTAGATAAAGTAGAAAAATGTGGGATGGACAACAGCACCACCAGATGGATTCAAAACTGGCTAACCAACCGCACTCAACGTGTAGTGCTCAATGGAACTGCATCTACATGGGGGGAAGTATGCAGTGGAGTATCCCAAGGCTCTGTTTTAGGCCCATTACTCTTCAACATCTTCATCAATGACTTGGACGAGGGGATAGATGGGGAACTCATGAAATTTGCAGATGACACCAAACTGGCAGGAATAGCCAACTCTCCAGAAGATAGGCTCAAGATACAGAAGGATCTTGACAGACTTGAACACGGTAGCACTTATGATGTTACCTAGTTGGGTCATGAAACGTCTACAAGAAATCCACCAAGCTTAGATCACATGACCCTGTGACACTGCAATTGTTATAAATATGAGCCCGTTGCCAAGCATCCGAATTTTGATCACATGACCACAGGGATGCTGCAATGGTTGTAAATGTGAAAAACAGTCATAAGTCATTTTTCTCAGTGCTGCTGTAACTTCAAACAGTCACTAAACAAATGGTTGTCCGTTGAGGGCTACCTGCCTAGCCAAATAGTTTTTAAAAAAACACATCCAGATATTATACACACACTCCTGCAGTTCTATGCTTTGAATACAATTCAGGACAAGTATTTTGGAAAACGTTGGAAGGAAATTCAATGTCTGTTTCTCATTTGCTTAGAAAGAGGTTCTTAGGAACTTGCAGGACTGCAGGAGTAGAACTCATTAAAGCAGCTACAATTCCAAGATACGGTTGCTTTAATGGCTCATAAAAGGTGCTGCAGTGGTATTCCCAACCATTCTGAACTATCTCGTTCCAATAAAATCCAAACATTGCCAAATCTTCTACGTGCCAGTATTGTCCTCAAAATATAGACCAAACTGGCTTAACTTCAAAAGAGAAATATAAACAATTTTACAAAGACGATTCTAATCTTCACATCATAGTTATGTAGGCTGCTTCCAGAAGATGACAGCTCCTTGAACTGTCAATCAAAACACAACAGCAATTATTCCACATGTCCCTCCTTAATTAATTTGGGATTTAAAAAAAAACAAGGCTGAAGAAATAGAAGAAAAACAGGAGATTATATATGATAGAGGACCTTCATATGTCAAGCTATGAGCCACGGTGGCATAGTGGTTAGAGCGCAGTACTGCAGGCTACTTCTGCTGCCTGCAGGCTGCCTACAATTTAGCAGTTCGAATCTCACCAGGCTCAAGGTTGACTCAGCCTTCCATCTTTCCGAGGTCGGTAAAATGAGGACCCAGATTGTTGAGGGCAATAGGCTGACTCTGTAAACCGCTTAGAGAGGGCTGGAAAGCACTGTGAAGCGGTATATAAGTCTAAGGGCTATCGCTATTGTGCCATAATTTGACACCAGCATGGCCTTTTGCTACACTGCATTTTGTCCTCAACTTACAGCCACAACTGAACCTTAAATTTCCAATACTAAGTGAGACAGTTGTTAAGTGAGTTTTATCCCATGTTACGACCTTCCTTGCACAGTTGTTGAGTGAATCACTGCAGTTATTAAGTTAGTAACACAGTTGTTAAGTGAATCTGGCTTCCCCATGGACTTTGCTTGTCAGAAGATCGCAAAAGGTGATCACATGACCCCGGGATACTGCAAGCGTCATAAATATGAGACAGCAGCCAAGCGTCTGAATTTTGATCACATGACCATTGATGCTGCAATGATTGTAAGTGTGAAAAATGGTAAAAAATCACTTTTTTCCAGTGCTGTTATAATTTCAGTCACTAAATGGGCTGTTTTAGTCGAGGATTACCTGCCAAAAGGTTCTACTATTGTTTGAAACGAACTCATTTTAAATGCTTCTCTTTCAGTACTTTTCACTTCCTTAAATGAAGTAAGTGAAATGAAATCCAAGGCTAATATTACAGAGTAAGTATATACCTCATCTTTATTTACTGAGAAATAGCTCAGCAGTTTTAAGGAGCTTCTACAACTGTTGGTCTGGCACCCAATTTCCCAAGTAAGCTAAAAACAACTAAATGTAATTTAAACAAAACCCAAATATTTTCTTTAGGCTTTTCCCTTTACAAAATCCCGAAAGAAAAAGGGAAATTACTAGACTGTTGATCCTGTACATTAAAAATCTTTTGTTAATTCTTTGAATATCTTTACTTCTTTGGTAATTGAAGTAATTTAGAAAAAAAAGTGCATAACTAAAATTTCATGCTATAAAGCTAAGGACCTCAAAGCTTGAGTCTCAAAAGCTACCTAGCTAAAAAAAAATGGAGATAAATTAATACAAACAATAATTTACCACATTCCCACTTGATAATTTTTCCTGTTCAAGAGGCATATCAGAGCACACTCATTTGAAAGGGGATTTTGCTTTTGTTTAGTTTTAAAGAATGCCAAATGGATTCTAAAAATAATTTCACACGCACACAATGTTAAACCATAAAGTGGTATTTAGCTATAGTTTAAGGTGTAAATCGGATAGTGGCTTAGCTAACAAATCATTACGGAAAAATTATGGAGCACATTGTGGAAAGAAAGCTTCTAGTCTGAAATGGAAGGTTCAGAAAGCAACAAATCTCCCCTTTAGCCAACATATTAAGATTAAAAACAAACAAAACTTTGAACGGCGCAAAAATGTAAAAGTTTTTATACTCGGAAAACTCTTTATCCCTTTTGCAAAACGTTCAGTGAAAACTGATGGCTTATATATGCTTGTCAGTTGATCCATACTGATTCAAATAAATTTTTTATGTAGCTACCCCAAGTCTAGCACATTCTTTATTTGCAACTAACATTTAATGCAAATAAAACATTTACATTTTAAAAAACAATGCAGAGCATATTAACTAAAAGGACCAAAATATATAGATGATTGGGTCTTTTTATTTTGCAACCCTTACTGGAGCCTTATGAAACTTTTCAGCTGAAATATGTAATTTTAAGCACCCAATCGATTTAAATAACCTTAGGAGTAAATAACTTTAATCGCCCTGAAACGAATGAGCCTAAATCATGTTAAACCCAAGCATCTTCTGGATTGTTATTGGTTACAAATTAGCTCAGAAGTTACAGGATCCACCTTTGAGTAGAGAAAAATTGTTTAAGTCATTAATGTATGTCTCCATATATTTGAAATTCGCTCTTTCGAAGGATCTATATAAAACAGTACCTGGTGGTCTGTGCCAAATACGTGTTTTTTTTCCCCCCCTTTGGCTTCACAATGGCCTAAAATGTTGAACAACCTACAAATCACAAGACAAAGACTCTTTCCTCATTCTTTCCCGGAATCAATGCTTTGCTTCACCTGTTACTCTTGAGAGGAATTCTAGCTTTTAAATTCGCTTTAAATTCCTATTAAACTCTTATTTAAATCAAATAAACAGGGTTACCTTGGAGATGATCAATGGTTCTTTATGTTCCAGCCCGCCTTTCAGTGTAAATCCCCATGGGGCTCCTCCTTGGAGCAATACTTCCAAGTAAAGGTATCTCCCTTTATGGGTTGAGTTAGCTTCTGAAGAAGAAATGACACTTCTGTTTACACTGTCCAACATCATGAACCTCATAACTTTGTCTTTCCAAGCACCCTTTGAACACACCCTCAGTAACCCGAAGAGTCTGGGAACGGGAGCATTGAAGATGAAAAACCTCCACATTCGTGATGGATTATCTCACCCTCTGCCAGATCGTAGGATCACCAAGAAAGACAAGTCTATTTCCCTGGTGGCTACAAGAAGTCCACGGTGCTAGACAGAGAACTCTTCAGGAAAACATTCGGCCACCTTAGTCGAACCAGCCCAACTTCAGGAGATGTTTTCAACGCGATACATTTCTTCTCCTCCTCCTGCAAAATCTTCCTCTCTGAAAATCTCTTTCCGTGAACATTGCCTGGGCCTTCTTCACAGCGTCAGGACCAGGAAGGACGCAAAAGAAAGAAAGAAAAGGACCAGGAAGATAGAGAGAAAGTAGGACATTTCAATCTGGTGGGGAGCAAACTTTTTAAATGGACTCCTAGGGCTTCGTCTTTGATTGATGATCGGCCCTCTCTCCCAGTCCCTCGGCAATTTACCATTACAATGGCTGTTTTTTCCTCAGTTCATTGCATCTGAAGAATGAAAGCATCTTCTCCAGTTCTTCAACAGGCTTCTCTGCTAACTTCACTGTTTTGTGGCTTGTCAGAAGTAGCAGGGACAGAAAAGGAGGGTGGGAGGGGAGCAAAGCCCAGACTTGCAATTTTATTTTTTTCCTCTTTATTTTTTTTCCTCTTTCTTTCTTTCTTTCTTTCTTTCTTTCTTTCTTTCTTTCTTTCTTTCTTTCTTTCTTTCTTTCTTTCCTTCCTTCCTTCCTTCTTTCTTTCTTTCTTTCTTTCTTTCTTCCTCCCCTCTCCCTCTTTCTTTTCTTTTCTTTTCTTTTCCACTTGCTCTGTAGAGCTTGGATGTCGAATGACTTGCCCAGTTGAATCTATAAAGGGGGAATGAGACCGTGCCAGGAAAACAGGAAAGGCAGGTGAAATTAATCCCTTGCAAAATGTGAAGGAGATAGCTTAGCTCTTTTCAGCTTTTCCCACTCCGCTGCCTCTGTTCTCAAGCCTTCGGTGGTTGAAGGAGAGTGTTCAGCCCAGAGAGGCAGCAACAGCCAAAGAGAGAGAGGCAGTGGAGTGATTTGTTAAAGACTCCAGAAGCTGCTGGCTACAATGGATTAAAAGTGCATGCAATATAAAGTCGATAGTGGTCATTTCCACATAACATCAGTTTAGTTTAGTTTAGTTTAGTTTAGTTTAGTTTAGTTTAGTTTAGTTTAGTTTAGTTTAGTTTAGTTTAGTTTAGTTTAGTTTAGTTTAGAGTTGGAAGGGACCTTGTAGGTCATCTAGTCCAACCCCCCGCTCGAGCAGGAGTCCCTACACCAGTGATGGCGAACCTATGGCACAGGTGCCACAGGTGGCATGTGAAGCCATATCTTCCGGCACGCAAGCCGTTGCCCTAGCTCAGCTCCAGCGTGCATGTGCGTGCCTGCCAGCTGACTTTTGGCTCGCGCAGAGGCTCTGGGAGGGCGATTTCGGCCACCGGAGAGCCTCTGGGGTGCCGGAGGGGAGTGTTTTCGCCCTCCTCAAGCTCCAAGAAAGCCTCTGGAGCCTGGGGAGGGCAAAAAACAGGCCTACTGGGCCCACTGGAAGTCGGGAAACAGGGGAGTGGGGGGGGGGTTGCGCACGCATGCGCAGGGGGGGTGGGGCAAGTGGGGGGCTTTGAATTATGAGTGTGGGCACGCACACACATGCGATAGCACATGCGTGCACTATTTCAGCACCCGAGGAAAAAAAGGTTCGCCATCACTGCCCTGCACCATTTCAGATAAATGGCAGTCCAATCTCCCTTTGAAAGTTTCAAGTGTTGGAGCTCTCACAACCTCCGCAGGCAAGCTGTTCCACTGGTTGATTGCTCTCACTGTCAGAAAGTTCCTCCTCATTTCCAGGTTGAATCTCTCCTTGGTCAGCTTCCATCCTTGTCTGGCCTTCTGGTGCTTTGGAAAACAGCTTGATCCCCTCCTCTCTGTGGCAGCCCCTCAGGTACTGGAACACTGTTATCATGTCACTGTGCTGGAAGTGAAACTGTACAAACTTCAAAACTCTGATGGCATCCAAAATAGTCCACTAGAGATGACACGATAGCAGCGTTCCAATATTTGAGGGGCTGCCACAAAGAAGACGGGGGTCAACCTATTTTCCAAAGCACCAGAAGGCAAGACAAGAAACAATGAATGGGAACTAATCAAGGAGAAAAGTAACCTAGAACTAAGGAGAAATTTCCTGACAGTGAGAACAATTCATCAGGGGAACAACTTGCCTCCAGATGTTGTGGGTGCTCCATCACTGGAGATTTTTAAGAAGGGATTGGACAGCCACTTGTCTGGAATGGTGTAGGATCCCCTGCTTGAGCAGAGGGTTGGACTAGAAGACCTCCAAGGTCCCTTCCAACTCTGTTACTCTATTAAATGTATGAGACTACAGATTCCATTCTTCCCAGCCATTGTGGTTCAGTTAAGAGAACTGTAGGCCAACACATAGAACAGACTTAAAACCTTAATGTTATGTTTGTCTGACTTCATATCACGATAGGTGGATGCCTGCATGGAAAGAAGGCAACCTTATCATTTGTAGAACATTGAGAAAAGATTTGCTTATTGCACCAAATCAAAGACAAACAACCTATCTCTGTTTTTTTTCAACCTTCTTCAGAATCAGCTTTTTCAAAGTGCAAAAGTGAAAACATACCAAGAACTCTCAACTGCATTAGATGTCATACTTACAGATTCCAGGTTCTTATTTTATAATCCAATCCAGCTACCAAATATCCAACATTTTCAAAGAAAAGAGAGATAAACAAACGGGAGATGAAAACAGCACTCGAAATAAGACAAATTCATTCTGATACCAAAATATAGTGTACAATATGACTGCTGATATGTAAGTATTTGTTAGATCTGGTGAGGAAAACTATATTTTAAGTGCAGCCCAGCTTCTAGATGTTTAATGTAATTAAAACCTCTAAGGGTCAACAGAAAACCAGATTCTGTGAAATGTTTTAATCAATAATATCTGTTTGAGAGATCTAGAATGCGCTGGGTCCATTATTCTCTGAACTGATTACCAGTTTGGACTGGACTTCAGTTAACAGAAGTCCATTATGTCAGGATGACTTAAAATTCTTTTCTACAAAGTGATGATTGCTATTAAAAGAAACCATAATCTAAAGGGAAAAGTCAACGAATAAGTCCACCTGTTTCTTACACGTCTTCTTCAGGATCAGTAAATAGTTAAAAGAACAGGAAGAAGATGGCGGGCGTAACAAGAAGTTTCCACAATAATTTCCAGGCCAGGTTTGGGAGTTTTCTTACTCCTGATGACGATAAAAGATGCCATTGAAAAGATGTATGTGATATTTGTGTGTGAGTGTACACACAGCTCTCACGGAAGGAAGGAAGGAAGGAAGGAAGGAAGGAAGGAAGGAAGGAAGGAAGGAAGGAAGGAAGGAAGGAAGGAAGGAAGGAAGGAAGGAAGGAAGGAAAGGAAGGAAGGAAGGAAGGAAGGAAGGAAAGACTTACAAATTTAAATTAAATTCCTTGTAAAATAAGGCATCCCATTAATAAAATGATTCTCATATCTCAATATACTGACTTTTGTCTCAGACTGCTCACACACAGAGATATGTACCTGTACACAATTCTTTCACAAATATTCTGCTTTTTATTTCCATTAGAAGCTGCGCATGCACACACACACATGCACACACACATGCACACGCACACACACACACGCACACACACACACACACACACAGAGTGGATATAGATGGAAATTTTAAATCCTTTTTTATTATGCTCAAGCAGGGCTTTTTCTTACTTTCTGATTTTTTCTGGCTCTGTCACCTTTTCTCTTTGGTTCAACTCAATCCATTTTTTTATTGTTCATTTTCTGAGGATTGATGGATTAACTGTTGTCAGGTTGTTGACATTTCGTGACCTCCTAGACAGCCTTTGTCCAGGATGAATTTTCTGAGGGGAGCATCTTAAAATTTAAAATGGTATTTTATCAGGATATACATAACAATACTCTAAAAGGCAGGAACAAAATTCAACAGTAATCTGATAGCTTGCAGAAAATAACAGAATGAAATTTAATAAAAACAAATTAGGTTTCTCTACCAGCGAAAGAGAGCTCAAACGCACAGTTACAAGATAAATGGAATGAAATTTAATAAAAAATAAGGTTCTTCACAAGCAAGAATGAGATCAAGTGCACAGTTACAGGATAAATGGTGGTTTGGTAATGTTACACTTGTAATGTATCTTGGAATTATAGCTGATAACTACCCAAATATAAGAAATATTGACTCATGGTGGTTGCTAAAAAAGAAATGCAATTTCAGTCTACAACCTATTCCCATATTATGGAAAGTAATAGTTCCATTATATCTTTAACAGATAACAGATTAACAGAGTTGAAAAGGACCTTATAGGTCATCTAGTCCAACCCCCACCCCGGCCAACAGGAGACCCTACACCATTTCTGACAAATGGCAGTCCAGTCTCTTCTTGAAAGCTTCCAGTGTTGAAGCTCCCACAACTTCCGAAGGCACCTTCTGTTCCATGGGCTGATTGTTCTCACTGACAATTTCTCCTTATTTCCAGGTTGAATTTCTCCTTGATCAGTCTCCATTCATTATTCCTTGTCTGACCTTCAGGTGCTTTGAAAAATAGCTTGACCCCCTCCTCTCTGTGGCAGCCCCTCAATATTTGCTGAGGAATTCTGGGAGTTAAGTTCACAGGTCTTAAAGAGCTGGGGAATTCTGGAAGTTAAAGTCCACAGATCTTAAAGAGCTGAGGAATTCTGGGAGTTGAAGTCCACAGGTCTTAAAGAGCGGAGGAATTCTGGGAGTTGAAGTTCACAGGTCTTAAAGAGCTGGGGAATTCTGGAAGTTGAAATCCACAGGTCTTTAAAAGCTAGGGAATTCTGGGAGTTGAAATAGCTGAGGAGTTCTGGGAGTTGAAGTCCACCGGTCTTAAAGAGCTAGGGAATTCTGGGAGTTGAAGTCCATAGGTCTTAAAGAGCTGAGGAATTCTGGGAGTTGAAGTCCACAGGTCTTTAAAAGCTGGGGAATTCTGGGAGTTGAAAGAGCTGAGGAATTCTGGGAGTTGAAGTCCACCGGTCTTAAAGAGCTGGGGAATTCTGGGAGTTAAAGTCCACAGGTCTTAAAGAGCTGGGGAATTCTGGGAGTTAAAGTCCACATGTCTTTAAAAGCTGCCAAGCTGCCTGATTTAAAAGGTTTGTTGCATGGCTTGTGAAGTGTAACAAAGAGCAAGGACCGGTCCTTTTTCTACAGCAGTTGAACAGGCCCACTTTGCTAGCGAAACCGGACACCCGAAGTTGTTGAGTGTGTTTCCCACACAAGCACATAGCTTTTATCAGAGGTGGAGTTTGTTGCCTAGGTGACCCCACCAGACAAAGGCAGGACACTGGCTGCTACTGATCCCGCGGTTTTGTACCTCACCAGCTCTCTTTGGTGTTCAGTGCTTTCCAGTGTGCCATGTGCATAAAGAAGAGTGAAGCATGAACCCCAAGGCACCCATCAAAGTCCCCTTCTCCCCTTGGATGCACACAGCAAGGTCATTGCATGCGCCGGTTCCACACCAGAACTGGCACAAGAAGCGCTTATATTTGCAAAGTACGACAAAAAAACAGAATTTCGTCAGAGGCGCGTCAGAGGTAGGTGTTTCATTGCTCAGGACGGGCTGTGTGGGTTTTTCTGCTTCACAATGTCTGGCTTTGTTCAAACTTTGGGGAACCCCCAGATTCTAATTAAGAATGACCTCTCCCTGCGCTTTCTCGTGCACAATTATTTTATGATGGGAAAATCTACTCTCTTTTTTTAGCCAATTTGACGGAAACAGGGCTGCGGCATCACTGAATTTTACAGGAGAGAATGGTGTGGTTAGATTTAAAACTTCAGGTCAATTGAACTGTTAGGCAGAGAGATTCGGAGGGGCGGCATAAAAACAGTTGTAATATTTTAGCAGATAAGGATGTAGGGATTAGGATGTGACGAAAACCCACACAACCTATAAGCAGCCACTTTGCAACCTGATACACAAGTGCACGTGGATAGAATCAACAGATTAAGTTACGGTGTAAATTTATTTTATTTATTTGTATCCCGCTTTCATTATTTTTTTTACAAATAACTCAAGGCAGTGAAGGTATCCCACACACCTTCCTCCTCCTATTTTCCCACAACAACAACAACCCTGTGAGGTGAGTTGGCCTAAGAGAGAGTGACTGGCTCAAAGTCATCTAGATGGCTTTCGTGCCTAAGGCGGAATTAGAACTCACTGTCTCCTGGTGATTGGCCCAAAGTCAAGATGGATTTTAGAAGAAGAAGAAGAAGAAGAAGAAGAAGAAGAAGAAGAAGAAGAAGAAGGAGGAGGAGGAGGAGGAGGAGGAGGAGGAGGAGGAGAGGAGGAGGAGGAGGAGGAGGAGGAGGAGGAGGAGGAGGAGGAGGTAACTTTCATGAGAGAAAATTGCATTCCAGAGGACTGATTAAATCGTCAAGATGGTGACCACAATGCCGATAAAAATTGGGTGGCGTTTCAATCTGTCTTCGTGAAAACAAGAGACCATTTGCCCAAATTCAGCAATTATAATTTTCTTCACCATAATTTGTTGAATTCGGGCACTCAAAATTATATTCGGGCACTCAAAATTATATACCGCTTCATAGTGCTTTGCAGCCCTCTCTAAGCGGTTTAGAGTCAGCCTATTGCCCCCAACAATCTGGGTCCTCGTTTTACCGACCTCGGAAGGATGGAAGGATGAGTCAACCTTGATCCAGGGACACTCGAACTGTTGATAGTCGGCAGAATAAGCCTGCAATATTGCATTCTAACCACAGCATTTATTTATTTATTTATTTGTTTGTTTATTTGTTTGTTTGTTTGTTTATTTATTTATTTATTATTTCTTTATTTCTTTATTATTTACATTTCTATGCCGCCCAACTCCCGAAGGACTCCTAACCGATAAGCCACAAGTCCCACCCAATTAGCTAAGCCTACTTCAAACAACGACAATAGGGGTTAACATCATGTAGGAAATAATCATTTTTCCTCTCGAGGCCTTCCATGCTGGGGATGTTAGGAGTGGTCACCCCAAAACTGCTGGAAAGTACCAGGTCAGAAAAGGCTATCTTGGAGCCAGTGTCTCCTTATACACCCTTTGAGATTGACCAGATGGGGAAACAGCCTCCCCACAGAGATTAGCTCAATGTTTCTCAATCTTGGCCATTTGTGGACTTCAACTCCCAGAATTCCTCAGATAGCCATGGGGAATGCCAGCTGGGGCATTCTGGAAGTTCACACAGCCAGTTTGCTCTAGTGTTTAAGGCACAGGCTAGAAACCAGGAGGTGATGAGTTCTAATCCCACTTTAGGCATGAAAGATGGCTGGGTGATTTTGGGCCAATCACCAGAAGATGGTAAGTTCTCGTCCCGTCTTAATCATGAAAACTTGTTGGGTGTCGTTGAGCCAATCGCCAGGAGAAGGTGAGTTCTAGTCCCGCCTTAGGCATGAAAGATGGCTGGGTGATTTTGGGCCAATCACCAGAAGATGGTAAGCTCTAGTCCCGCCTCAATCATGAAAGCCGGTTGGGTGTCGTTGAGCCAATCGCCAGGAGAAGGTGAGTTCTAGTCCCACCTTAGGCATGAAAGATGGCTGGGTGATTTTGGGCCAATCACCAGAAGATGGTAAGCTCTAGTCCCGCCTTAATCATGAAAACCGGTTGGGTGTCGTTGAGCCAATCGCCAGGAGAAGGTGAGTTCTAGTCCCGCCTTAGGCATGAAAGATGGCTGGGTGATTTTGGGCCATCACCAGAAGATGGTAAGCTCTAGTCCCGCCTTAATCATGAAAATCGCCAGGAGAAGGTGAGTTCTAGTCCCGCCTTAGGCATGAAAGATGGCTGGGTGATTTTGGGCCAATCACCAGAAGATGGTAAGCTCTAGTCCCGCCTTAATCATGAAAACCGGTTGGGTGTCGTTGAGCCAATCGCCAGGAGAAGGTGAGTTCTAGTCCCGCCTTAGGCATGAAAGCCAGATTTGTGACTTTGGGTCAGTCCCTCTCTCAGCCCACCCCAGGTTGTTGTTGTGGGGAAAATAGGGGGAGGAAGGAGTACGGCATGAGTTATTTCTAAAAATAATAAAGATGTTATATAAATAAATACATTAAAAATAAATAAATTAAAGCTGCCAGTGTTGAGAAACACTGCTAGGCCTTGCAAGCCTGTAGAGAATCCATACACCTTGCAAGCCTAATTAGGCTTTTCTTTCCCTCCCCCATATACTTATATGTCAGGGAGGAAAGTCTTTCCCTGAGGCTTTCCCTGTTTCCTGGATCAAAACATATTTTGGCAGATGTTGTTGAAACAATCTTTTCCATGCTATTCTTGGCCTTCAAGCCAGCCCCTGCAGTTCCACCTCCCAACAGCAGAGGCCACTGTGGTTCTGCAGGCCACAGATGATCTGTCCTGTCTATTTCTTAGCCCACTGGTCCTTCTCAGGTGAGTTGCCAGGGGGCGGGGCAACCTGCAGCAGGTGGGCCACACCTTGGGCCTCGGGGAGCAGGCTCTCCCCAGCGTCCCCCATATCCTTGTGCTTTCGAGGCTGCCAAACCTCTGGCTGTATTGAAGGGAGATGCTTTCAAGGTGGGGCACATCAGCCTCACCTGGGCGCTATGGGTAGTCCAAGCCACCCCCCAGGATCAGAGACCGATTGAGCCCTTTGAAGGGGTTGTCATTGGACCCCACGGTGCCATCCAGGCCTGGCAGACTGCTCCAGCAGATGGGTGAAGCTTTCCAGGCACCCAGCGGTCTTAGCAGGGGAACCCCTGAAGGGCTCCTAACTGGGACTTGAAAGGGGGAAACCAGGGAGTCCGACAGACTGCCCTCCGTAAGTCAGGATTTTGTACGAGATCCTTGTTTTTCTATAAATAAACAAATACATTTGAATTAGTGAAGCATAACAAACCGGGCAAAATTCATATATCACAGATATAGGGAAAAGGGAAAAACTAAGGGATAATTATATCCTGAAATGAATCCTCAGATCCTAAATTGATCCCTTAATCTAGATATTGCTCCATCTTCTCATTTTTGGAATACTAAGACCTTCTAAAGCAGGTGTGTCCAATCTACAACCCATGGGGTACATTTGACCCTGAACAGCTAGTAGTATGGCCCCATATGATCGTATTAATTAAATAAAGGAAGGAAGGAAGGAAGGAAGGAAGGAAGGAAGGAAGGAAGGAAGGAAGGAAGTTTACTATTTATATACATCAACTATATTTTATATGTGGCCCAGTGCAGCCCAGGCTAGCCAAAAGGTTGGATAACCACGCTAATTGATGAAAAACACACGAATAAGAATATTCTTAACATCAGAATAAGTTTCTTTTCCTCTTCGTTCTTTTATCTAAGCTCTAAGCTCCTGTCTTGAATAACTTAATGTCTCAGAGGCTTTGTTTGATTCACAAACAAGCCAGTGTGATTTTGGTGTAGCTGAGTTTGGATCCCAATTTACGATTCGGTCTGTTGTGCGAAGCTAAAGAATTGAGCAGAAAAAAACTAAGCCTACCATGAGATTAAAATTGTGAGGTACAGTAGCTGCCCAGAGTCACCTTATAGGGGAGAAGAACGGCATAAAAATGTAATAAATAAAATAAATAAAGGCAAAGGGGAATCTTTGCAACCAACACCAAGATGATACCACCTCAAAACGGCTGCACCTATTCATTGCTAATAGGTGATGCCTTGAAAACTGACTTTCTGAAATTTGAAACTGCCTTCAAATGAGTAGACTAACCTGTTTTCATACATCCAGACAGCAGCTAACCAGTTGGTCAAAAACTCAGCCGTTTCTGCTATCTTCTTAGATATGAACTCCTGGGATGATTTTTCTCCTCCTTAATCAATCACAGCCTCTTTCAACATTTACCTCAAATGATAACTCAATAGTTACCATTTGAGGTAAATGTTATATAGTATAAAATAGTACCTCAAATGGTAAACAATAGTTTAGTTACCATTTTCAATTGTTGTTGTTGTTGTTGTCATTCTCATTGTTGTCATTGTCGTTGTTGTTGTGTCATTGATTTATTTAAATTTATTATAGCTTCCACTCCCATAGATTCTGGGCGCTTACAAATACAAAAAAACCCAAAACTCTGCCACTTTCTTATTTCTTATCTCCTGGCTTTTATAAGTAGGATATGTACAGGTAGTCCTCGACTTACGATCACAATGGAGCCCAACATTTATGTTGCTAAGCGAGACCGTGGTTACATGAATTTCTCCCATTTTATGACCTTTCTTGCCGCAGTTGTAAAGTGAAATTACTGCAGTTATCAAGTCAATGTCACGGTCCTTAAGTGAATCTGGCTTCCCCATCGACTTTGCTGGTCAGAAGGTCGCAAAAGGGGATCACGTGGTTGTGGGACACTGCAACCGTCATAAATATGAGTCAGTTGCCAAGCTTCTGAATTTTGATCACGTGACCGGGAGGGTGCGGCAATGGTCGTAAGTGTGCAAATTGATCATAAGTCATTTTTTCAGTGCCATTGTAACTTGGAACGGTCACTAAATGAACTGTTATAAGTCAAGCACTACCTAACCCTAGGCAATGATGTGAATATTCATATATACAGTATAAGTGAGCATAAGCTAGGAAAAGACGGCCAACATAGTGTCTTTCTATTGCAAGCTGCCGTATTAATGATTAAAAGATTGCTTGAAAGTTTAATGGTTAATGATTGTTCTGCTATAACACAGAGATGCTTAAAAGTGTAAGGAATTCTTGTAAATTTCCAGTGATGCCTTTGGATTACAGGCATACCTCGTTTTATCATGCCAATTTGCTTCATTGTGCTTCAGAGAGCAAAAAGATTGCAACTTGCTGAAAACTCAGATGAAGATTAGCATTTTTTTTAGCATTTATTTAATTAAGGCATTTACATTGTTGTTGTTTTTTAGGAGTGGTGCAGGGGCCTAGAGGTGGAGCTCTCGCCTCATAATCCGGAGGCTGTGAGTTCGATCCTAGGCAGAGGTGGATATTTTTCTCTAGGCACACTGAGAATATATCCAGTGGTGAAGTCCATTTTTTTTTTACTACCGGTTCTGTGGCCGTGGCTTGGTGGGCATGGTGTGGCTTGCTGGGCGTGGCAGGGGAAGGATACTGCTTTTTTTTTCAGCCTCTGAAACCTCCGTTTCAGAGGCTGGGCGGGGCTACAACGGAGGTTTTACAGGCTGAAAAAGCAAGGCATAGAGCTCACAATCAACGAACCTGTTGCTAAAGTTCACCTCTGGGAACAGCTGATTGGGGGTATTCCGGGAGGCCAATCCACCCGCCAATCAGCTTTTTTCTTATTTCCCTCCCCAAAAACTAAGGTGCGTCTTATATAAGGTGACCAGACGTCCCGCTTTTGGCGGGACAGTCCCACTTTTTGATAATTTGCCCTGCGTCCCGCGGTGTTTCAAAAAAGTCCCGCTTTTTTCGGCCGGGCCAGTTGTTCGGCGTAGAGCCGATGGAACTGGCGGCGGTCGCGGTGCGGGGCTTCTCCCGCCCGCTTCCCCCGCTCGGCTGGAAGCCGCCATTAGGGTTATTTTGCCCTCTGTGCATGCGCAGAACGCTTTGCGCATGTGCAAAGGACAAAATAACCCGAATGGCGGCGTCCAGCCGGGCGGGGGAAGCCCCGCGCCGCGACCGCTGCCAGTTCCATCGGCTCTACGCCAAACGACTGGCCCGGCCGAACCCGCAGGATTTCACCCCTGGCTGCGGCGACAAACAGGTAAGCCTGCGCCAGTAGGAACCCACCCCTGGCTGCGATGAAGGGGGGGTGTTTGGGGGTGGTGGTGCACAAAGCTGCAGGATAAGAGAGACGGACCCCTCCCGTCTTGCTCCCCTAGAACCCCCCCCCCTGTCAATGGTGTCCTACTTTACAAAAAATAAAATCTGGTCACCTTAGTCTTATAGTCCGAAAAATATGCTACCTGTGTATCAAAGGTGGGATTCACATAATTTCCCTACTGGTTCGCCCAGCGCGCGTGCGCTCGCTTTGGTCTCATGCGCGTCTTGCACGCATGCGCACAGCGTGAAAATGTGGGTAAATAGGGCAGCATAGTGCAGGGACGGGTGGGCTCCCGCAGGTCACTGCTACCGGTTCACCCGAACTGGTCCGAACCGACTGAATGCCACCTCTGCTATGTATGGAAAATGCCAAGTCTGTAGTCATTTGGAACCGTGCAAATCATCGGCAGAAATATAGGAACTGTGCTAAATTCTGGTGCCTTTGATGTTTGTTGTCTGTATCTATATATTTTAGATCATAGTGGGACTTGAGTGATTGAAGGTCTCTCTGTGTGTTTAAAAACTCAGCCTTCCTGAAGAAAGACATTCTCTGGTTCAATATCTCTCTCAGCCTTGACAACTTTAAGACGTGTGGACTTCAACTCCCAGAATTCTTCAGCCAGCATGGCTAGCTGGAGAATTCTGGGAGTCGAAGTCCACACATCTTAAAGTTGCCATGGTTGAAAAACATTGTTCTACCTTTGCTTTTCTTCAATATGCTAGTTTTCAGTGATCAGACCTCTTTTTTTAGTCTGTGTGCCCTTCCATTTTCACCCCAGCAGGAATGAAAAACCCACTTATAATTAAGTCAAGTTAAATTTTTGTGTCAGATCTTAGATCCTGGGGGATAGGTCTTGGAAGCCCTTGTCTATTTCCTCATATAGGTAATCCTCGACTTACGACCACAGTTGAGCCCAGCATTTATATTGCTAAGTGAGATGTTTGTTAATAGCAATAGCATTTAGACTTATATACCGCTCCATAGTGCTTTACAGCCATCTCTAATCCAGTGTTTCCCAACCTTGGCAACTTGAAGATGTCTGGACTTCAACTCCCAGAATTCCCCAGCCAGCATTCGCTGGCTGGGGAATTCTGGGAGTTGAAGTCCAGACATCTTCAAGTTGCCAAGGTTGGGAAACACTGCTCTAATCAGTTTTACAGAGTCAGCATATTTATTTATTTATTTATTTATTTATTTATTTATTTATTTATTTATTTATTTATTTATTTATTTATTTATTCATTCATTTATTCATTCATTTATTTATTTATTAGTTTGTCAAACATGTACAAGATAGCAGGTATAAATGTGAACACGGACATGAATGAAGGAAATGAATACAGATAAATGGGAACAGTAGGACAGGGATGGTAGGCACACTGGTACGCTTATGCACGCCCCCCTTTAAGGACCTCTTAGGAATGGGGTGAGGTCCGCGGTAGACAGTTTGAGGTTGAAGCTGTGAGGGTTTGAGGATGTAACGACAGAGTCCGGTAGAGCATTCCAGGCGTTGACCACTCTGTTGCTGAAGTCGTATTTTCTGCAATCGAGTTTGGAGCGGTTTACCTTGGGTTTGTACCGATTGTTTGCCCGTGTATTATTGCGGTTGAAGCCGAAGATGTCGTTGACAGGTAGAACGTTGTAGCAGACAATTTTGTGTACTGTGCTTAGATCGGACTGCAGGTGGCGCAGTTCCAGATTGTCCAAGTCCAGAATTTCAAGTCTGGTGGCCTAAGGGATTCTATTGTGAGTAGAGGAGTGGAGTATTCTTCTCGTGAAATACCTATGGACCTGTTCAATCATATTAATGTCTGATATACGGTGTGGATTCCAGGCAGATGAGCTGTATTCGAGAATTGGTCTGGCAAAGGTTTTGTATGCCCAAGTTAGCAATATAATGTTACCGGAGAAGAAGCTTCGCAAAATTAGGTTAACAATTCTTAATGCCTTTTTGGCAATGCTGTTACAGTGAGCTCTGGGGCTTAGATCGTTTGAGATGAGATGAGATGAGATGAGATGAGATGAGATGATATTGCCTCCAACAATCTAATATAAACGACAAGTATTGTAATGTCTTTTTATTGACATGATTTGTAAAAAAACATTTATGAACTTGATTTATAATGTTCCAATAAAATAATTGTTATTTTTTGCAGATTTTACAAGAATGAGTAAGAATATTAATGAGCTAAGGTAGTACCTGCTTTTATACTATTACAGACATTTCAACTGTGATATTATAATAATAAAATATTTTCTCTGAATAGGTGTTATTAACATGTCTCTGAACAATATGAAACCTCCGGACATGTTTTAAGTATAAAAGGCACTGATGCTTTTCACTTTCACTTGACATTTAGGAAATGTGTTAACAATATAGTAGGGCTGTGCTTATTTTGGAAATAATTCAGAAGGATTCATTCAGAATTGGAATTTGCATGAACATAGCACCATAGCGCTGATGATTAAAGCAGCCACATTCATTCTTTGACTTCCATGTGTTTTTTTTTTAAAAAAGACGTACCGTATTTTTCGGAGTATAAGACGCACCTTTTTCCTGCCTAAAAGTGGCTGAAAATTTGGGTGCGTCTTATACTTTGAATGTAGCTTTTTTTTACAGCCCTAACTAGGTGCTAACAGATCTTCCCAGCTCTTACCTTGCAGGCTTTTTCATTGTTACTCTCTCCAAAGAATGTTTTTCCAGCCCTAAGTCTTTGCAGAATTTTTTTTCATTGCTCTACTTGCTCCGAATAAGTTTTTTTCTAGCCCTAACCAGGTGTTAATGATCTTCCCAGCTCTTACTGGCTTGCATGCTCTTTCATTGTTACTCTCTCAGAAGAAGGTTTTTTTAAGTCCTAACCAGGGGATAAAATAATGTGCTGAAGCTGACCAGACTAAGGATGCTAGCCAGATGAATACCTGGTAGGCAGATTTTTTCCCCCTATTTTCCTCCCAAAAACTAAGGTGCGTCTTATACTCCGGTGCATCTTATACTCCGAAAAATACGGTAGTTGCTTTAATAAGTCAAACCATTAAAGCAGCTATGTCTTTAACACAAAACAGTCCCAACTCTTTTTTCCAGTGTTATGCAGACGTTTGGGGGGGGGGGAGACACAGTTGCTTTAATAAGGACCAAAGAGGTACTGTGCCAGCATGAGTCCAAAGTAGCTCCTTTAAATCAGTTCTGAAGAATGCCCAGTGCTAGAATCCAGTACCGATTCCATTTATGATCTCTACCACTTAATTGTACAGGGAAGCATTACAGAAAAAAACACAAGAAACCTTGAAGCTCCAGGAAGAAGCAACCAAGTTCTCTTCAGAATCCACTGCACGTCGAGAAGGAAGGTCCTCTCCTTCCAGTGTCATAGGTATGTTTACCGTATTTTTCGGAGTATAAGACGCACCTTAGTTTTGGGGGAGGAAAACAAGGAAAAAAGGCCTCTGCCTCCCAGCAATTTGCCAAACAGCAAACAGCACAGATGATATACACTGTTTGCTGTGTATTTCTGTGCATGTGTGCTTGACCCATAGAAATAGCAAAGAATTGGAGAAACGTACATTATGGCAGTATATTAATCCCAGAAAGTTTTCTTAAATGTAATCACACTAACTCCTCCCAATTATTTAAATAGATCTACTCCAAACATGACTAAGTCAGGGTTTAACTCAGCTGCCTTATTTTAATACTAATACTTAATACCAATACTTAATAATACTAAAACAGGACATTTCAGATTATACTTTTACAGATTTTTAAAACTGATGTGGCTTTCTGGAAGTCTTCTCTGCTATTTAAAAGAAGATTCAATAGCACTGGGCCTCTTCAGATCAAGCATTTATTTTGAAAAGCTTCTTCATTTTGTTAAGTTGTCTAGAACAATAATAAAACAGTCTTTAAAAATAAGTCTAATAATTTGAACATTCTATAGGCATTTATAGTTATTAACTTACCTCCTTGCAGCAAAAAACAAACAGCCAGTTTCAGCACAGTCTGGTTAGCACAAGAAAATAAAATTCTGTCTTTGCCTCTCCCTCCAGCAATTTGCCTCCGTGCATCTTTAGTTTCACTTTCATTTTAGCATGTGGACTTGCAGGCAACTTCAACCAAACAGCTGAGTGTTGGGAGGCAGATAATCAGTGGCTTGTGCTAATCAGGCTCTGCTGCTGTTTGCTGCAAAGAGGTAAATTGCTGGCAGGCAAAGATCAAAGAGTGGGGGTGGCTGGGTGGGGCTACATTCGGTGTATAAGACGCACCCAAGTTTTCATCCTCTTTTGGGGGGTAAAAAGGTGCGTCTTATACGGTAATTAGCACATATGCAAATTATACTTGGCCTGATAGAATAGAATAGAATAACAGAGTTGGAAGGGACCTTGGAGGTCTTCTAGTCCAACCCCCTGCTTAGGCAGGAAACCATACACCACTTCTATAATTCTGAGACCCTCACTGTTTGAGAAGTGTTAATTCCTCATCATGGCAAAAAGGCAAAAATCTTGATTTGTTTATAGGGAATCTGTTATGAGCAGTTATCCCAGGGGTGAAATTCAAAAAATTTCCCTACCGGTTCTGTGGGCGTGGCTTGGTGGGCATGGCAGGGGAAGGATACTGCAATATGCCCATTCCCACCCCACTCCTGGGGGAAAGATATTGCAAAATCTCCATTCCCACCTCACTCTGGGGCCAGCCAGAGGTGGTATTTTCCAGTTCTCCGAACTACTCAAAATGTCCGCTACCGGTTCTCCAGAACCTGTCAGAACCTGCTGAATTTCACCCCTGAGTTATCCCCTATCTTATCAGGTGCCATGGTTGTGACTACTGATCAGAGAAGTAAGCAATCGCTTTTCTTTTTCATTTCTTCATTAAATTTATATGCTTCCTATCTGACTGCTGGAGTGACTCTGAGCGTTTGGACTACTGCAATGCGCTCTACATGGGGCTACCCTTGAAGAGTATCCGGAGACTTCAGTTGGTGCAAAATGCGGCTGCGCGTGCTGTGGTGGGTGTGCCGAGGTACACCCACGTGACACCGATTCTCCGCCAGCTGCATTGGTTGCCCATCGGTCACGGGGTCCAATTCAAGGTGTTGATCACCATCTTTAAAGCCCTTCATGGCTTAGGACCAGGATATCTCCGGGACCGCATTCTGCCGCATACTTCCCTCCGACCGGTTAGGGCCCACAGAGTTGGCCTCCTCCGGGTCCCGTCGGCCAAGCAATGCCGGCTGGCGGGCCCCAGGGGGAGGGCCTTCTCTGTGGCTGGCCCCGTGCTCTGGAACCAACTCCCCCCAGAGACCCGAACCATCCCCACTCTGCTGGCCTTCCGAAAGGCCGTTAAGACTTGGCTCTTCCTGCAGGTGGGGGGGACAGCTTAACTCATTGAGCTTACCCCCCAAGTATGTATGTGGTTGAATGGATGGATGTTGCTGCTACTTTTATATTGTCTTTTTAAATTTTGTACTGTTTTTAAATTGCTTGAAATTTTGTTTATTCTTGTATCTTTTATGTTGTACGCCGCCCTGAGTTCTTCGGGAGTTGGGCGGCATATAAGAATAACAAAATAAATAAATAAATAAATAAATAAGGTAAAGGTAAAGGTTCCCCTCGCACATACGTGCTAGTCATTCCTGACTCTAGGGGGCGGTGCTCATCTCTGTGTCTAAGCCGAAGAGCCAGCGCTGTCCGAAGACATCTCCGTGGTCATGTGGCCGGCATGACTAAACGCCGAAGGCGCACAGAACTCTGATACCTTCCCACCAAAGTGGTCCCTATTTGTCTACTTGCATTTTTTACGTGCTTTCGAACTGTTAGGTTGGCGGAATCTGGGGCAAGTAACGGGAGCTCCACTCCGTTACGCGGCGCTAGGGATTCGAACTGCTGAACTGCCGACCTTTCTGATCGACAAGCTCAGCGTCTTAGCCACTGAGCCACCGTGTCCGCTCTGAGAGGCATACAGCAGTGATGGCGAACCTTTTTAGGTTCGTGTGCCAAAAAGGGGGGGTGCGCCGCTAGCGCGCGCTCGCATTCCCACACCCATTCCCTCCCCCCCATGCATGCGCACAACAACCCCCCATGCTGCCCCCTGCGCATGCGCACACACACACACACCCGCGCAAAGGCCTTACCGGAGCCTGGGACGGAAAAAAACGTCAAAACGGGCAAACCGGAAGTTCGGAAAAATGCACTTCTGGTTTGTCCGTTTCGTAGTTTTTTGCATTCCGGGGCTTCAGGGAGCTTCCCTGAACCCTCCGGAGTGCAAAAAACAGCTCACCGGCAAAACGGAAGTGCGTTTTTCCGCACTTCCGGTTTGTCCGTTTTGTAGTTTTTTGCATTCCGGGGCTTCAGGGAGCTTCCCTGAACCCTCCGGAGTGCAAAAAACAGCTCACCGGCAAACCGGAAGTGCGTTTTTCCGCACTTCCGGTTTGCCGGTGGGCAACGCTCGCGTGCCCTCCGCTATGGCTCCGCGTGCCACCTGTGGCACGCGTGCCATAGGTTCGCCACCACGGGCATACAGAATAATAATAAAAAAGATAAACATAAAAACAGTTAATAAGAATTTAATAGAGATTAGCATTCCCCCCCACATTATATTATTCTGTGTTTTCTTCAATTACTGTCAAATTCTTGGTCCATATGTGTGTTTTAGGGATTCATATGACCAGCCCAAAATCATTGTCAAGTTCAAAGAAGCCCAGCAGTACGGTCCTCGACAGCACCTCATACAATATTCCCAGTTCCCACAGTAGCCCTCCTAAGACCTTTCCTTCCAAACATGAACTGGAGGTCGGGAGCGCGAAAAAATCAGTCAGCTTTTCTGGAAAAGAACAAGTGGAGAACATCCTTGAAGACTATGCACAGCAAGTGAGAGACTTGCAGAAGAAGCTAAGTGAAGTAAGGATCAAGTTTGTCCTGAATTTTAATTTTATTTTTTAATTTTTATTTGTTTATTAAATTTATAGGCTGACTGTTAGGACTCTGTCCAAACGGTTGGGTTGGCAATATATAAACAAGCCACCATTATATGTTTGTATGTATTTAAGTAATATAGCTTTAAGATGTTTGCTATATTCTGATTGGCTGTGGTGGTGCAATTTGCCATAAGAGGGAGCTAGATAGAGATCATGGTTTCTCTCTCTCTGCTGATTCATTCGTGATTGACTCTTTGACTAATATAGTGAGCTCTGTGTGTTATGCTCTGTTAATCTATGATAGTTTGATGTGTTTGTAAGCTGTAATATCTTTGTCTTGATGTAAGACAAAGAAAGACTGGTAAGAAGATTATTGTACTTCTTGATATTGACTGACTGAACGTGTATGACCTGGACTGTTTATTTGGACTGTGCTATTTCTAAAAGTAAACACTAATTGCAGTTTAACGTATCTGTGTGTATGACTGGATAATTACTCACATCTACTGGATACCAAACTGCAAACCCTCGTTTCTAAGTGCATGTCCTTGATAACTCAAGGGTCGCTCTGCACACTCCTTAACACTGCCCATCTAGCTCTTTGGGGCGGCTGGCTCTGTACAATTACCTGCACAGGTAATCCTTGACTTACAACCATTTGTTTAGTGACTGTTTGAAGTGACAGTGGCACTGAAAAGCATGGCACTTACAACCTGTTTTCACACTTACAACCATCGCAACAGCCTCAGGGTCCTGTGATCAAAATTCAGACGCTTGGCAACTGACATGTATTTATGACGGTTGCAATGTTGTGGGCAGTGGTGAAGTCTACTTACCTTCCCTACTGGTTCAGACGTGCGCGCTTTCCGCGCACGCGGCCCGTCAAGCGCGCTTTTTCACCCTCTGCGCATGCGCAGAGTGTAAAAAACAAGGAAATGGTGACATCTGGGAGAATGGGCGGAGCCTCGCGCTACTGCTGCCACTGGTTCTCCGAACCACCGGCGTCCGCCGCTACCAGTATGCCCGAACCGGGCTGTACCGGTAGCATTTCACCACTGGTCGTGGGGTCATTTTGCGTGATCTCCATTTGTGACCTTGTGACAAGCAAAGCCATTGGGGAAGGCAGATTCACTATCTATCTATCTATCTATCTATCTATCTATCTATCTATCTATCTATCTATCTATCTACCATGTTTCCCCAAAAATAAGACCCTGTCTTATATTTTTTTGAACCCTGAAATAAGCGCTTGGCTTTATTGCCATGCACTCAAAAGCCCGATTGGGCTTATTATCAGGGAATGTCTTATTTTGGGGGAAACAGGGTAGTGACAGACTGCCATGAAATGTAGAAAGGGGAAATGAAGTGGGGAATTGCTTGGGGAAATGAAAGTAAACATTGTATCTGCTCAAAACACTGCCTCAAGGTCACCCAGCTGGGAGAAGGAGGGGGCTACATACCAGACTGCGCTTGGTGGTCTGACTCTGACCATTATGAAAACATCTTGCCGGAACCTGATTGATGATACTGGGGTGGGCAATGAGAGATAGAGACGGGAGGGAAAAGTAGAACTTAAGGATTTGGCTGCACAATTCTCAGTTTTGGCTTTGCAGTACTGCAGTACGCTTGATCTCTAATAAATTCTACCTCTCTCAACAAATGGAGCCAAGGATAGTTTCTATTTGGAGATTTAAGTAGTGGCAGGTCCAACAGATCATGTCACTTATTTCAGTGCCATTGTAACTTCAGTTACTAAACAAATGGTCGTAAGTCGAGGACTACCTGTAGCAGGAAAGCTCCAAGTCAATTCGTTTCCTAAGGAATGCTTTCTTTCCATTGCTTTGTTCCAGAAAATAACTCCCCCGCCTCTGTCTCTGCGGTTTGCCCCTTTCCCCCAGCATTTATTTAATTACCTCATTTCGTCTTCTGTAGAATACGGAACAACACGAGCAACAGAAATTCGCTTTACGGCAATCAATTATTGAGCTGCAGACGAGTCTGGAAAACACGATGAGAGAGAAAGAATCCCTTAGTGAATTACGGTGAGTCCCCTCATAGCCCGAACCGAACAGAGTCACCATTCCCAGGTAAATCTTTCTTGGCGATTACTTTTTTCTGGGTTGGCTCCAAAATGATTTAAGTGGGAAATGATTTCAAAGGCAGCTGAGTCTTTCTTTCTAACTCACTGTCAACTGTCCAGTTGGCGAACCCAGAAAAAGGAACTCCTGGGACATTATTTTACCAAGAATAGAAACTTTACTGAATAAACCACATTGGCACAGAAGGAGCAAAACCAGCTCTGGGTTTCCCGTGCAAAAGCAAGCATACCATTAATTCCCCCTTTTCCCCACAGACCACCCATTATCCATTACATCCACCAATCCCTTCAGTTCATTTTGTAATGGGAACCGGCTGGCCACGCTGGGACATCTGCTCGGGTTGTCCTTGAGGGGGCAGCAATGTCTCATGGGAACCGATGATGCTTGGAGGCCATTCCCCCACCCTTGCATTCTAATCAGGGGTGGGATTGAAAAATTTTAGCAACCGGTTCTCTGCCCGGTTGCTGGGGGGCGTGGCCATGGGGGCGTGGCCTACTCGGCCTCCTGCACCACAGTGGGGGGCATTTTTGCCCTCCCCAGGCTCTGGAGGCTTTTCTTGAGCCTCCTGGAGGGTGAAAACGGCCTCCCCCGGGTTCCGGAGGCCCTCCGGAGGCCGGAAATGGGCCAGTTTCTGGACTTCTGGTAGGCCCATTTTTTATCCTCCCCAGGCTTCAGAGGCTTTGCTCATGCCTCCGGGAGGGCAAAAATGTCCTCGCCCTGGCTCCGGATGCCGGAAACAGGCCTGTTTCCGGACTTCCGGTACTTCCAGTAGGCCCATTTTTTACCCTCCCAGAGCCTCTGCATGGGCCCTGCACTTACCTGGCATTCAAAACTGGCCACGTGGAGATTCCTGGGAGGAGCGGGGAGGGGCGGGCAGGGTCAATCAGTCCTTGCAACTACCGGTTCGGCGAACCAGATGTAAATTAGCATCCGGTTCGCCCGAACCAGTCTGAACCGGCTGAATCCCACCCCGATTCCAATCCACCACCACCTTTGTCAAGCTGCAAGCAAAGCAGAATACAGGTGAAAGTTAGTGTCAGTCTTGATACTCACCTTCCCAGACAGGGAACAATAAATGCGATAGCAATGACATGGCTTCTCCTTATCCTTGTGGCTGACTTTTTCTTGTGAGAAAGTCGTAGGAAGCTTTCCGTGGAATTGCTTATAGCTCTTGAACTTGTATTGAATAACAGAATAACAGAGCTGTGTTGGCACAGTGGTTAGAATGCAGCATTGCACGCTAATTTTGCCCACAGCCAGGAGTTCGATCCTGATAGGACTCAAGGTGACTCAGCCTTCCATCTTTCCAAGGTCGGTAAAATGAGGACCCAGATTGTTGGCGGCGATATGCTGACACCGTAAACCGATCATAGAGTTCTGCAAAAGCGCTACAGAGCGGTATATAAGTCTAAGTGCTGGCATGGGGGCGCAGTGGTTATATTGCAGTACTGCAGGCTACTTCTGCTAACTGCTGGCTGCCTGGAATTTGGTAGTTCGAATCTCACCAGGCTCAAGATTGACTCAGCCTTCCGAGGTGGGTAAAATGAGGATCCAGATTGTATGCTGACTCTGTAAACCGCTTACAGGGGGCTGTAAAACACTGTGAAGTGGTCTATAAGTCTGAGTGTTATTGCTATAACAGGGTTGGAAGGGGTTTACTAGAGGTTTACTACCCAACCTCCCTACTGAAGCAGAAACTCTATGCCATTTCAGACAAATGGTTATCCAATCTCTTCTTTAAAACCTCCAGTGATGGAGCACCCACAGTTTCTGGAGGCAAGTTATTCCAATGGTTTATGGTTCTAACTGTCAGGAAATTTCTCCTTAGTTCTAGGTTGGTTCTCTCCTTGATTAGTTTCCAATCCTTTGCTTCTTGTCCTGCCCTCAGGGGCTTTGGAAAATAAATTGTCCCTCTCTTCTTTGTGGCAGCCCCTTAGATATTGGAACACGGCTATCATGTCTCCACCAGTTCCTTCTTTTCATTCAACTAGACATACCCAATTCTTTCAAACGTTCGTTGTATGATTTAACCTCCAGCCCCTCTAAATCATCTTTGTTGATCTTCTCTTTTTTGGGGGGGGGGTTGGATTCTTCCTTTCCTAATCAATAGACGGAAGGAATCTCACTCGCAAGAAGGTCACAATAGCAGGTTGAGGGCCACGGTGGATGAGTTGCAGACGGCCAGCCTGCTTCAGGAGGAAATGCTGAAGGAATCCAGTAGCCAGATTGACTATCTGAAAAAGTTGATCCAGGGTCACGACGATGTGTTCGAACAGCTCCGCAATCTTCTCCTGCACTACGAAGGTGGTCCAGACCAGAAGATGTATGGATATGAAAGCGTTGCCAACCTCCGCGTCTCCTACCTGCCCACTGCTTTCGCCAGGATTCTCCAGGACTTCGAAACAGAAGTGTTGCGTTTGAAAACCAAGTTTGTCCCAGTATGTGATTTTTCCTCTTAAAGTTGCTTACCTTCACCCCAAATTTGGAAATGTAGAGGTAGTCAGGGGTGGGCTGCTGGGGGTTCGCCCACCCTGCCCCTCCCCTCCCAGGAGTCCCCACGCGGCCTGTTTTGGATGCAGGTAAGTGCAGGGTGCATGTGGAGCAGAGGTGGGTTCCTGCCGGAGCTGTCCAGTGCGGAGCTCCAGTAGGGAGCGGCCGATTGCACAATTTGCACGCAACTGCTCCGGAGCCCTCTCTGCCGGTCCGTCGCGTGCATCGCAATATTTTTTGGTGAATTTTTGGCCAATTTTGCTTTTGCGCATGCGCGGAAGCAAAATCTCGCCGAAATCTCATGAGGGGACACACGTGTGTGCGAGATTTCAGCGAGATTTTGCTTCCGCGCATGTGCAGAAGCAAAATCTCACGCACGCGTGCATCCCCTCATGAGATTTTGGCGAGATTTTGCTTCCGCGCATGCGTGGAAGCAAAATCGCATGAGGGGGCATGCGCGCGTAGCAAGAACGCATGCGCCCGAAACAGAGATGCGCGCGCAACGCACCGGCACCGGTAAGTAAGCAACCCGCCCCTGGTGTGGAGGCTCAGGAGGGTGAAAAATGGGCCTACCAGAAGTTGGGAAGGCCGGAAACACGCCCGTTTCCAGCCTCCTGAGGACCTCCGGAGCCTGGGGAGGCTGTTTTCGCCCTCCTGGAGGTTCGAGGAAACCCTCCGGAGCCCAGGGAGGGCAAAAACGCCCCCCCTACCATGGTGCAGGAGGCTGACTAGGCCACGCCCACCATGGCCATGCCCACCCAGCAACCAGGAAGAGAACCCCTTGCTAAAAAAATTTGAAGCCCACCCCTGCAGGTAGTCCTCGACTTACGACCACAACTGAGCCCAGCATTGATGTTGCTATGCGAGACAGTTGTTAAGTGAATTTGTCCCATTTTATGACCTTTGTTGCTAGGAAACCGCCCTCAGCTTATGACCACGATTGAGCCCAACATTCCTGCTGCTAAGCGAGACAGTTGTTAAGTGAATTTTGCCCCGTTTACCACTTGCAGTTGTTTAAGTTAGGAACACGGTTGTTAAGTGAATCTGGCTTCCCCATTGGCTTTGCTTGTCAGAAGGTCGCAAAAAGAGACCACAGGACACCGGGACATTGCAACCGTCATATATTATGAGTCAGTTTCCAAGCATCTGAATTTGGATCACATGGCCATAGGCATGCTTGCAACGGTCATAAGTGTGAAAAATAGTCCTAAGTCACTTTTTTCAGTGCCGTTGTAACTTTGGACGGTCACTAAATGAACTGTTGTAAGCCGAGGACCACCTGTAATCAGAGAAAACAGGAGTAAGGGACTGTCTTATGCTATCTTATGGAAATGTAGATGGAATTCCTCAAAAACATGTTATGAGCCCTGGCAGTAAATATTGACTGAGGCAGAATGAAAATTATTGTCAATGTAAGTGTAAAAATAGATACTCAACAAACTTGAGACTATTCCTCTTATCTGTTTTAGCACCGTGTTTTATTTTTATTTTTTTCCCCAAAAAAATTTATTATTTCCACACAGACAATACACATATTTATAGATTCATTTTCATTTCATTTTTCTATACATTCCATTCTTATTTTATATATACATTTCTCATATTTTCCTTAATGCTTTCAGGGTTGTTTTTCCCCTCTTCAATCTTTTACAGCCCCACCCTTCCACCTTCCTTCTTCACCTCCTCTACACTTCCTTATTCTCTCTCCTCTTCTCTCCTCTACAACCCCTTCTACCCTCTCTCCTACTTCTCTACCCCACTCTTACCTTCTTTTCTTCCCTATCCCTCTATCTAGCCACTCCTTCTGTTAACACCATGTCTTATAAATGGCCATAGTGCTCTGACCGCTGAGGAAAATTCTTTGTCATTTACACTCTATAGTTGCTTGTATAAAAATAATTTTTAATTAACTACAACTTGTGACCTTTTATCAGCTGGAAGAGCAAATAGATATGATGCAAAGAGAATCACAGTCGAAAACCGAAATTTTGCTTCAGCAGCATCAGGACAGGTACGCCGTTTCCGCTTCCTTCATTTTAAATGTATTTCACATTATTTTCGTGTCACTCATCAAGAAAGTTCCCACAGCAGATTGCAGATAGTCCTTGACTTACAACCACAACGGGGCGCAGAAGTTCCATTGCCAAGAAAGTTATTAAATTATTAAGTGAGCTGGGCTTGATTTTCTAAGTGTCAGGGTTCCAAATAGCATCGAAAATTAAATCAGAGCCCGAGGCGAAGTATTCCTCAAAGTTCCAATTTATTAGCAGAGCCATGTTGGCACATCTGGGAGAAACCCGAATCTGAAGTCCCAGGGGTTTCTCCACCCAGTTGAAAGTTCAAGCCCTTGTCCCCACACCCCCAAGTCCATCACGTTGACCAATCTTCATCTGCCAACTTGGCAGCAACTCCCATCTCCTTCCGTGCTGGTGCAGGAGTGCAAAGACAAAGGATGACCTTGACAATCTAGAAGGAATTTGTTATGGCTACATACAGACAGCCCTCATGCAATTCCCCCTCCCAACTTCCCACAATGAAGAATACATATTCAATTAGCATAAAGTGTGGCAGGCCAAAGACCCCAACTAAAATGGCTTCGGCCTGACAGTAAGCTTTCCCCCCATGGTTGTTAAGTGAATCGCTGCAGTTGGTCCCATTGTCGTTAAGCGAACTTAACTTCCCCCATTGAATTCTGCTTGTCAGAAGCTGGATGGGAAGGTCACAAAAAGGGATCACGTGACCCTGGGACAGTGCAGCCATCATAAATACGTGCCAGTTGCCGAGAGTCCAAATTTTGATCACATGACCGTGGGGATGTTACCATGGTCATAAGTGTAAGGACTGATCATTCATCCCTTTTTTCAGTGCCGGTGTAACTTCAAAGGTCACTAAAGGAATGGTTGTAAGTCGAGGACCTGTATTAGGAGAAACAAAATGTTACACACACACACACACACACACAAAATCCGATGCAGTAAGTCAAAGCAGAATAAAACCAAAAAGTTAAAGCTTTAGAGAAAAACAGAAACACAGAAAGTAAATTTATGCCTTGAAGAGGTTTTAATCCGCTGTTAGCAAAAGCAGCATGAAATTTAGTTTTGTTTTGTTTTTAATTTGTTGGTGGGAGGATAATTAGAAAAAGACTGAAGGAGCGGCTCTTGAAAAAGTTCCCAGGGCATCAGTATTGCTCCTGAGAAAGATCTCATAAAGGCCAATCTAACCCCCATAAAAGATAAAGAAGTTCATCGAAAATTTTGGGGTATCGGTGGAAGCGTGCATAAGCACACAATCGTGCCTACTGTTCCTGTCCTAATGTACCCATATATTCATACCTCTTATACTCTTATTCATGCTTGTACTATTATATATATATACTGTATATACAATCATATTTTTACCGTTTATACTTTGCTTTAATCATATAGGCTTGACAAATAAAACAAACAAACAAACAAGTGTGTCATAAAAGATACTCAGTTCTTAGGTTGCTTAATAAAATTAAGAACCAGGGATTTCCCCAAAGAGACTGCTTCCGAATACTGATTCTAGTGAAGGCATGTGCATCAGCCATTCATTGTTACAAGAGAAAGGAAGAAGGAAGAGTTTAGCACAGGTGTGCAACCTTGGCAGCTCTAAGTCTTGTGGACTTCAACTCCCAGAATTCCCCAGCCAGCCAAGTTCACAGCAGCGGTGGGTTGCTCCCGGTTGGGCCCGGGAGAAGCGTCGCACAAACTGGTAGCAATGGGTTTTAGAACCCACTACTGGTCCACAGGTCTTAAAATTGCCAAGGTTGGACACCCGTGTTTTAGAACAAAACTGAATGGGAAGTACAGGTAGTCCTCGACTTATGGCCACAATTGAGCCCAACATTTATGTTGTTAAGTGAGACACCTGTTAAATGAGATTTGCCCCCTTTTTCTTGGCACAGTCGTTAAGTGAATCACTGCAGTTGATAAGTTAGTAACCCGGTTGTTAAGTGAATCTGGCTTCCCCGTTGACTTTGCTTGTCAGAAGGTTGCAAAAGGGGATCACGTGACCCGTCGTAAATGTGAACCAGTTGCCAAGCGTCTGAATTTTGGTCACGTGATCATGGGGAGGCTGCAAAGGTTGTCACTATGAAAAATGGTCCTCAGTCACATTTTTCAGTGCCGTTGTACCTTCGAACGGTCACTAAACGAACCATTGTAAGTCCAGGACTACTTGTATATTCTCATGGAAAAATCTTTTCTGATTTGCCCTGTTTTATCCTAGATTTCTAACTTGATCCTGCTAAAGCTTGATGAGAGGTAATCTGCACATTAGACCAGTGTTTCCCAACCTTGACAACTTGAAGATGTCTGGACTTCAACTCCCAGAATTCCCCAGCCAGCATTCGCTGGCTGGGGAATTCTGGGAGTTGAAGTCCAGACATCTTCAAGTTGCCAAGGTTGGGAAACACTGCATTAGACCACAGATGCCTTATCGCTATAACTTTATTGTGGCTTTTTTATTATTATTATTAACAGTGTTGAGAGGCTGATCGGTGAACATGAGCAAGATCTGGAAGTACTGAGGGAGGCAGCGAAGGCTTCCCACAGCCACGCCAACAATATTCAAAGCCAGATGGAAATCATTCAGTACGTAAATAGTCTTCCGAAGGGCGTCCCAGCAAATGTTCCCAAGCAGCGTTTCATGAAACTCGGCCACTTTAAGACCTGTGGACTTCAATTCCCAGAATTCCTTCAGACAGCACGTCTAAAGGAAAGGCCCCAAAGGCACGCGTGGGCTGCTGCGGGTTCGCACGGGTTCGGGTGATCTTCTAGCTAGGATTCGGCCCAGTTCGGCGAACCCGCAAATCCCACCCCTGGCTGGTCCCTCCCACCCCACCCCTTCTCTCCTCTCCCAGGAGTCTCCACAAGGCCTATTTTGGATGCCAGGTAAATGCAGGGCTCGTGCGGAGGCTCTGGGAGGGCGAAAAACGGGCCTCCCGGAAGTTTTGTTTCCGTTTCCGGCCTCCAGAGGGCCTCCGGAGCCCGGGGGAGGCTGTTTTCGCCCTCCCGGAGGCTCCAGGAAAACCTCCGCTGCCTGGGGAGGACGAAAAACGGGCCCCCAGCCATGGTGCAGGAGGCCGACTAGGCCACGCCCACCATGGCCACGCCCACCCAGCAACAGGGCAGAGAACCCGTTGCTGAGATTTTTGAAGCCCACCCCTGCCCAAAGGTGTTTTTTTTCCAAAAGGCAACTGAACTTTCTTGTTGGATTTTTTGGTTTTTTTTTTCCATTTGAAAACGTTTTGCTTCTCATCCAAGAAGCTTCTTCAAACATTTTTCAACAGCAAAAACCCAAGAAACTCCACTTGCCTTTTGGGAAACGCACCTTCGGGACAACCGTGACCTGGATGATTGACAACCTCCGTAGACATCAGCTGAGAATGTAAGACACCCAGTCTGTCCATTGGAACTCCTGAGTCAGGAATTCCAGCCAAAGAATGAAAGAGAAAGCCTTAAGCAGAGCATGGCGACCTTCCTTCCGGTTCTTTGTCCCATGTTCCTGGCCCTCGGAGGCAGAGAAGACACAATGCACAATGGCCTGTATGAATGGACAAACCTGTCCCCCCCCCCTTCCTAAACATTGATCCGGCTCTTCAAATTGCACATATAATATTTATTTGCCTTAACTGTAAAACTACAGGAGTGGTGCGGTGGCCTAGAGGTGGAGCTCTCGCCTCACAATCAGGAGGCTGTGAGTTCGATCCTAGGTAGAGGCAGATATTTCTCTCTCTGGGCGCACTGAGGATATAACTGCTGAACAAAAAACTCCGCATTGGCGACAGGAAGGGCATCCGGCCAGTAAAACACTAGCTAGCTCCATTCAGTTGCCCAGACTCCACCCCGCAAGGGATTATGGGGTCGTTAAATGATGATGATGATAACTGCAACACTGCACTTTTGGCAGTGATTGGTCGCGTCTCATTGCCTGCTTAGATTTCAAGCATCATTCTCACCTTTATAACTGTGCGGTCTGCTCCTGAATATTTTAGATTCTCATTTGGGTTTAATTTCCTCTTTTTATTCTTAGAGAACAAGCCAAAAATCAGAAATCTTTGTATTTGCGCCAAATCAGTCAGCTGGAAGGCACAATTTCTCAACTGCGTTCTGAGCTACGGGAATCCATGAGGATGTCCCAGGATAAGGTGAGTGTGAGAGTGTTGGTGACCTTTGAAATTTGGGCAAAATTTACCTTGGCGATTGTAAATGCAGCCCATTTCCTGACTGCAGGTAGCCCTCGACTTACAACAATTCATTTAGTGACCGTTCAAAGTTACAACGGCCCTGGAAAAAGGGACTTGTGACTGTTTTTCACACTTAGGACCGTTGCAGCATCCCCATGGTCACATGATCAAAATTCAGACGCTTGGCCACTGACTCATATTTATGACGGTGGCAGAGTCCTCTTTTGTGACCTTCCGGCAAGCAAAATCTATGGGGAAGCCGGATTCACCGTACAAGCTTTTTTACTAATGTAACAGCCACAGCGATTCACTTAACAACTGGGGTGAGAAAGGTCGTAAAGTGGGACAAAATACAAATGGAGCGACATAAATGTCAGGCTCCATTGTCTGGTCGTAAGTTGAGGACTGCCTGTATTCTGAGACCCTATTAAAAAACCATCAGTGCAAGTTGCCCTCAAGTTACGATGCGTCGCTTAGCAATTGTTTGAAATGGTAGAGAGTCTCTCCTGCTTGAGCAGGGGGTTGGGCTAGAAGACCTCCAAGGTCCCTTCCAGCTCGATTCTGAATCGAATTGAATTGAAATTTCAAGGGATCTACCTGGGGGGCGGGTGTTCAAAGTTCACCTGGGAGAAAAGTCAGCTCTTAATGGCCTTCCAGAAGCCCATGAGAGTCAGGCAGTGGTGGGATTCAGCCGGTTCGGGCCGGTTCGGGCGAACCGGTAGTTAAATTGCTGGCTGGCCTCTCCCCTCCCTGCCCCTCCCAGGAGTCCCCACGCGCCCCATTTTGGCTGCCAGGTAAGTGCAGGGAGGCCTACTAGGCCCAAAATGGGGCACTGGGGGGTGCAGCACCCCCCGCAGCCCGTTTTCACTCCCAGGAGGCTGCAGGGAAGCCTACTAGGCCCAAAATGGGGTGCAGGTGGTGCGGCGTGGGGCCCCCCCTCCTGCAGCCCATTTTTGCTCCGAGGGCAGTGCAGGAGGCTGAGTGCTGCCTGTCACACCCCCTGGCCACGCCCACCATGGCCACGCCCACCCAGCCAGTCATTAGGGCAGAGAACCGGTAGTTAAATTATTTGAATCCCACCACTGGAGTCAGGAATTTGCTGCAGAATTTGCTGCAGAAACAAACTGGACATTTTGTTGGTAGCTGGTCTTTCTTTTTTCTTTCCGGACCTCTCTTCCTATCTTGTAAAGTTATTTCCACCTTCGCTCTTATCAGAAACCGTGCGGAGTTGCGCTACTTGCATTCTTCCTCTCAAGAGGCTTGTATGTATCGTATCAAAACGCGGATACATCCAGGACTGAATGTTTTCTAAAAATGGAAGATGAGCTGTTCATCCCAGGGAGTGCTCGAGGCACACCTTCGTAGTGTAAACTGAGATCTTTTAACAGCTGCTCTACTTCTCTCCCTGCCATCCAAAGGCTGAATCTAGACTCTGTGACTTTAACATCGGCCACCCTTTATCTTACCATTTTGGTCGCCTAGCTAGGTGAAGAGTTCTAGAGCAAGGATCCCCAACCAGGGGCGGGCTGCTGGGGGTTCGCAGGGGTTCGGGAGAACCTCTAACTAAGATTCTGTGCAGTTCGGAGAACCCCCAAATCCCACACCTGGCTGGCCTCGCCCACCCCACCCCGCCCCTCCCAGGAGTCCCCACGCAGCCCATTTTGGATGCAGGTAAGTGCAGGGCATGCGCGGAGACTCCAGAAGGGTGAAAAACGGGCGTACTGGAAGTTCGGGGAGGCCGGGGAGGCCTTTTTTGCCCTCCCGGAGGCTCGAGAAAAGCCTCCGAAGCCCGGGGAGGGCAAAAATGCCCCCTGCCGTGGTGCAGGAGGCCGACTAGGCCACGCCCATCATGGCCACGCCCACCCAGCAACTGGGCAGAGAACCCCTTACTAAAATTTCTGAAGCCCACCCCTGTCCCCAAACAGTTGGCTCAGTGCCGATCCACAACTGTCTGTGGATTGGCACCGAGTCACGGCATGCCAGAAACCAGGCCGCGCAAACAAGCAAAGCCCCATCCGCGGGATGCAGGCAGCATGTGAAACCACGCCCCCTCCGGTCCACGGAAAAATCTCTCTCCACAGAACCAGTCCCTGGTGCCCAAAATGTTGGAGTTCACTGTTCCAGAGAACCCAGATCTCACGCATTTCTTTTGTGACATTTCTGGTAGATTTTATAGCGATATGTCACCCTACTATGAATTTTAAAATAAGGGAAACTCATCACTGCATTGCCACTCAACTTCAGCACACTGGATTCAGCATAAATATTAATTATTACTGCTCCCATATCTACTACACGGCTACAAGGGACTGGGGAAATTTCAGTTACTGGTCTATGCCTGCTCAGAAATAATCCCTGGTTAGTTCAATAAGCTTTCTCCAAGACTTCAGATAGTCACAGAATGGTGGCTTAATTTGTTTTCATATTTATTTCGCCTTAGCGATGAATAATGTACTATTGCAAGCGAAATCTTTCCGTATTTTTCTCGAAAATAGAATGATTCCCAGATAGATCGCGAACAATACTGGTCTGAAAGGTTTTTAATAAGTACTAGTTTGGAGGTTTTTAAGAAGAGATTGGACAACCATTTGTCTGAAATGGTATAGGGCAGTGATGGCGAACCTATGGCACGCGTGCCACAGGTGGCACATGGAGCCATATCTGCTGGCACGCGAGCCGTTGCCATAGCTTAGCTTCAGTGCACATGTGCGCGCTGGCCAGCTGATTTTCAGCTCACACGGAGGCTCTGGGAGGGCATTTTCGGCTCTGGAGGGCCTCGGGGGGGTGGGGGAGGGCATTTTCACTCTTCCCAGGCTCTAGGGAAGCCTCTGGAGCCTGGGGAGGGTGAAGAACGGGCCTTCTGGGCCCACCGGAAGTCAGGAAATGGGCCCTTTCTAGCCTCCAGAGGGCCTCTTGGGGGGGGAAAGCCGTTTTTGTCCTCCCCAGACATTGAATTATGGGTGTGGGCAGTCGCGCGTGTGCGATAGCGCCTGTGCACGCGCTTTCGGCACCTGAGGAAAAAAAGGTTCGCCATCACTGGTATAGGGTTTCCTGCTTGAGTAGAGGGTTGGACTAGAAGACCTCCAAGGCCCCTTCCAGCTCTGTTATCCTGTTAATATTCTGTTCATTAGCCTTTGATCTGCTAATTATTTCTGAGCTGGTTTATATTGAGACAGAAGCATCTTCAGGTTGTGGTGAAAAAAATCAAGATGGCAGCTGCGGCAATGTGATTGAAGCGCTACCTGGTTTTTATGTGTGACCAGACACAACTTCCATCACACCACCGCAGCCACCATCTTCAATGGACACCCTTGTGTTGGTGCATGCATGATCACCTCTGTTACATAAAAGTCCCCAAAATTAAAGAATACGCAGAATAGTTGATGTTAGTTCTGGATACCTCGAATTTCTGACCGCAGTACAGAGGTGCATTTGAGTGGTGCGGTAGCCTAAAAGTGGAACTCTCGCTTCACAATCAGGAGGTTGTGAGTTTGATCCTAGGTAGAGGCAGATATTTCTCTCTCTGGGCACGATGAGAATGTATCTGCTGAATATAACTCCGCATTGGGGACAGGAAGGGCATCCGGCCAGTAAACTCTCAGCTCCATTCAGTTGTCCAAACTCCACCCCGCAAGGGATTATGGGGTTGTTAAAAGAAGATGATGAGTACAGAGGTGCACTATTGAATTATTTACCGTATCGTGAATGAAGCTTGAAAAATCACAGGTGGCACACTTCTAATACAGGTAGTCCTCGATTTACAATAATTCATTTAGTGGTCATTCAAAGTTATAATGGCACTTAAAAAAAGCAACTTACAATGCTTTTTCACACTTGCAGCATCCCCATGGTCACGTGATCAAAATATGGACACTTGGCAACTGGCTCACACTTATGACGGTTGCAGTGTCCTGGAGTCATGTGATCCCCTTTTACGACCTCCTGACAAGCAAAGTCAATGTGGAAGCCAGATTCACTTAACAACTGGGTGACTAACTTAACAGCTGCAGTGATTCGCTTAACAACAGTGGCAAGAAAGGTCGTAAAATGAGGCAAAACTCTCTTAGCGACTGCCTCACTTAGCAACAGAAATGTTGGGCTTAACTGGGGTCGTAAATCTACTTGTACCTACGTCACAGGAAGGAATAAATGTTGTTAAAGATCACGAATGAAGTTAAACTCCAGAATTTTGGTGGGCACAAAGGAGTGGTGCGGTGACCTAGAGGTGGAGCTCTCGCCTCACAATCAGGAGGCTGTGAGTTCGATCCTAGGTAGAGGCAGATATTTCTCTCTCTGGGCACAATGAGAATATATCTGCTGAACAAAAACTCCGCATTGGCGACAGGAAGGGCATCTGGCCAGTAAACACTCCACTAGCTCCATTCAATTGCCCAGACTCCACCCCGCAAGGGATTATGGGGTTGTTAAAAGAAGATGATTCCACACAGTGTGAAAACTATAGGTTGAAGGTTAAAAAAAAACCTCCCAAGTTGTACTTGATTTGTGATGTCTTTATGGATGTGGACAACTATGCAGAAGTAATTTGCCACTGCTGCCTTCTAGGATATTTTTTTCCTGGTGGTCTCTCAGCCAGCTCTTAACTAGATCTGGCCAGGCTTAGCTTTTTCAACTCAACAAAGGCCAGCTAAGCGTTGCCACCTTCTTTTTTTTATTGAAAAGTTTTATAAGTACAAAGTACAAACATTTCCCCCCATTTTTCTCCCGTCCTCACTCCCCCTCCCCCCACTCTCCCTTCCCACCCACCCACCCTCCCGGACTTCCCAGAAAAAGCACAAGGTATAAATCCAAGAAAACTAACATAATAATTACAAAATACTAAAAAAAGGGAAAAATTTGTTAGTTCAAAAATACCCTTTCATCCTTAACTCTTTATCAGTCCAAAAGCTTGAAAGTATAATATATCATAATATATCATTTCACAAATTTCTAACATTAATAAAGTATTTGAGTTATTTTAGTCTGATACTTTTTTTGAGTATATTCAGTCTACCTACTCCATTCCAATATATATCTTTCATTTGAGTGGTCCTTTAGATACGATGAAATCTTGGCCATTTCAGCCAAATATGTCATTTTCAATATCCATTCTTCAATTGTAGGTATATCTTCTTTCTTCCAATATTGTGCCACCAGCAATCTGGCAGCAGTTATACAATTCAAAATCAACTTAGTCTCTATAACAGAACAATCCATTATTATCCCCAACAAGAAAAATTGTGGTGTAAACTTAATCCTTTTCTTTAAGATATTTTGTATAATCCACCAAATTTTTATCCAAAATGCCTTAATCTTTTTACAGGTCCACCATATATGAAAATATGTTGCATCCTCACATTCACATCTCCAACATTTAGAATCTAAATTTGGATACATACAAGCTAATTTTTTTGGGTCTAAATGCCATCTATAAAAGCGTTGCCATCTTCTTGAGCTAGGCTACAAAGTGAAGTTAAACAAAAACGAAACCGAAAACACTGAGATTCTTAGGAACCTGCATTCTGTGCCCCATCTGAGGGTCGTTTCTGAGCGTGTTTTTGTGTTAATACTTTAGATAGAAGATCTGGAGAAGAAGCTGCACCTGGTTCACTCTGAGATGACTGAAGCTCAGATTGAAAGGGATCAATACAGCCAAGAATCTGGAAACTTAGATGAGGAGGTTCAGCAATTGTTGGTAGGAATCTGGCACAGGCCACAGCTTCAATTAAAAAAAATGGCTTTTGTGAATCTTGGGGTTCATAATCGAGCTAAGTCGGTCAAATTCCATGACTATATGAGGAGCTCAGGACGTTAGATCTTTTACAGGGGTCTCCAACCTTGGCAACTTTAAGACTTGTGGACTTCAACTCCCAGAATTCCTCAGCCAGCTATGGAGACCCTTGCAGTAGAAGACCAAACTCTTCGATAATGTCATACTTTTCATACTTTCAACTTCATTGGGACTGACTCTTGAGCCCCTCACAGCCTACTGACCAAGTGTCAGTGGGGTGTAGGTAAAGAGTTGCAAATTTACTCCCACCCACCCCTTCCTTTGTCACATTGCTTGTTGCCTAAGAGATTACGAATCTAGAGATGCTTCCTTCTCCCTTTCTTCCCTGGCATACGTGTGTGGAGTACATGTTCTTTTATTTTTATTTATTTATCAAATGTGTATGCTGCCCATCTCACCAAAGGCAACTCTACATGCACCTCTTGGTACGATGTAGCTAGTTAAGTACTTTACTTAACTCTATGGAGGCTGTTGTTAAATAAATCTTATTTGTGTTAGTTGTTCAATGTTTTATATGTATATACATATATGTGTGTGTGTACAATATACTGTGTTTATATATTCAGTGGTAGGATTCAAATTTTTACTACCCGTTCTGTGAGCTTGGCTTGGTGGGCGTGGCAGGGGAAGGATACTGTAAAATCCCCATTCCCACCTCACTCCAGGGGAAGGATATTGTAAAATCTCCAATTCCTCCCGATCAGCTGGGACTCGGGTGGCAGAGAATAGATGGGGGCGGGGCCAGTCAGAGGTGGTATTTACCGGTTCTCCGAACTATTCAAAATTTCCACTACTGATTCTCCAGAACTGGTCAGAACTTGCTGAATCCCACCTCTGATATATATCATTTTCATGCACACAGGGAACATTTCTTCTATCACTGTTAAAAGGGTTAAAAAAACACCATCAGGTCCAATGAGAGAAATATTGAGAATATTGCAAGTTTATAAAGTGATTTTGGGACAAGGACTTAGCTGTATTCAATCAGATACTCATGTGATAGGAAAATATATAGATAATAGATAGATGATAGATAGATAGATAGATAGATAGATAGATAGATAGATAGATAGATAGATAGATAGATAGATAGATAGATATAGATAAAAAGGAAGGAAGGAAGGAAGGAAGGAAGGAAGACAGAAAGAAAGAAAGAAAGAAAGAAAGAAAGAAAGAAAGAAAGAAAGAAAGAAAGAAAGAAAGAAAGAAAGAAAGAAAGAAAGAAAGAGAGAGGTTGGACTAGATGACCTACAAGATCCGTTCCAACTCTTGTTAATCTGTAAAAAAACAAGAAAGGACAAAAAGAGAGAGAAAGAAAGAAAGAAAGAAAAAAGAAAGAAAGAAAGAAAGAAAGAAAGAAAGAAAGAAAGAAAGAAAGAAAGGGGTTGGACTAGATGACCTACAAGATCCCTTCCAACTCTGTTAATCTATAAAAAAACAAGAAAGGACAGAAAGAGTGAGTGAGTGAGTGAGTGAGTGAGAGAGAGAGAGAGAGAGAGAGAGAGAGAGAAAGAGAGAGAGAGAGAGAAAGAAAGAAAGAAAGAAAGAAAGAAAGAAAGAAAGAAAGAAAGAAAGAAAGAAAGAAAGAAAGAAAGAAAGAAAGGGGTTGGACTAGATGACCTACAAGATCCCTTCCAACTCTGTTAATCTGTAAAAAAAACAAGAAAGGAAAGAGAGAGAGAGAGAGAAAGAAAGAGAAAGAGAAAGAGAAAGAAAGGAAGGAAGGAAGGAAAGAGAAAGAAAGAAAGAAAGAAAGAAAGAAAGAAAGAAAGAAAGAAAGAAAGAAAGAAAGAAAGAAAGAAAGAAAGAAAGAAAGAAAGAAGCAATCTGAAGCAGGAGCCTGGTTTGGGATGTGAAAAGAAAGATGGTAAAAGAGATGAGCAGCAAGAGAGAAAGGAAACTCTTATCTTTACCTCTTTTGCATTTTTTCTGCTGAAAATGTCTTTTCTCACTTTTTTTTTGCTGGTAACCATTGTTTACTGTTATTGTCACTATGGAAAAAGGCATAAAAATTTGAGCAATGCAGTTCAATCCAATCTCACATTGAGCTTATCACTTCAGAACCATCATTTTGGACATAAGAGGACCCTCGGGGAGAAAAGACATTCTGGATCTAGTCCCAAGAGACCACCATGTTTCTGGAGTTACCAGCTAGACAATGTCCGCCTCCCAGACTAGGCAGAACATCAGATATTTTGCTTACTACCGGTAGATTGTAAATCATACTAATTTTTCCTTTGAGCTTTATTTCATTGGCAGAGCTTAACTTGAGTGTGAAAATGTTTAGTTTGCGTAGGATAGGCTGCTCCTGGAGTCCTTGACTTATGACATTTCATTCAGTGACCATGCACAGTTACGATGACGCTGGGGGGGGGAAGTGACTTATGGCCGTTTTTCACAGTTAGGGCCATTGCAGCATCCTCGGGGTCACGTGATCAAAATTCAGACGCTTGGCGACGGATTCACATTTATGACGGTTGCAATTGTCTCGGGGTCACGAGATCAGCTTTTAAGCAACGTTCTGACAAGTAAAGTCAATGGGGAAGACGGATTCACTTATCAACCGTGTGGCTAATTTAACAATTCGGCAGATGTCTATGGAGATTCTCAGTCCCAAAGGTGCTTTTTTCAAGAGGCAACTGGACTTTCTGGTCTTTTCTTTGAAGACATTTCACTTCTCACCCAAGAAGCTTCTTCAGCTCTTTCTTCTCTCCTCCAAGAAGCTGAAGAACTGTCTCCTCAGGGCCGCCTCAGTGGTACAAATAGAGCCTTCTTGAAACTGTTGAAAGGACTGTGTTGTAGATTGGAGAGAGATGATGCTGTATCTTCCGTTGAGAGAGGGCTGCTCAATTTCGACATACGAGGGTAAGTCAAAAAGTAATTCCATTTTCTTTAGGACAGGTGTAATTACCAACACAGGAACATGTAGCATACATTAAAATGAAGCTGGTCCTCTGTGGATCACATCCCTACTTCTCCACATAGTCACCGTTTCTCTCAATAGCAATGTTCCACCTTCGAATGAGAGCATGTATCCCTGTCTCGTAAAATTGTGTTGACTGTTCTTTGAGCCACTTCTTCACTGCAGTTTTCACTTCCTCGTCACTGGAATAATGTTTGCCTCTCAAACCCTCTTTAATGGGGCTTCAGACACTCATCTCTTCAGCCCCATGAAAGAGGGTTTGAGAGGCAAACATTATTCCAGTGACGAGGAAGTGAAAACTGCAGTGAAGTAGTGGCTCAAAGAACAGTCAACAAAATTTTACGAGGCAGGGATACATGCTCTCATTTGAAGGTGGAACGTTGCTATTGAGAGAAACGGCGACTATGTTGAGAAGTAGGGATGTGATCCACAGAGGACCAGCTTCACTTTGATGTATGCTACATGTTCCTGTGTTGGTAATTATACCTGTCCTAAAGAAAATGGAATTACTTTATGACTCACCCTCGTAGATGGCCATCTCCAATCTACAAAACAGTCCTTTCAACAGTTCCTAAAAGGCTCCACACACCCATTTGCACCACTCAGGTGCAAAAGGATGCAAATGACCAGCTGTCTGCAAGGAATACAAATCCTCCCATTCCCCTCCATCCAGTCAGAGCTGAAGAAGCTTCTTGGATGAGAAGCGAAACGTCTTCAAAAGAAAACACCAGAAAGTCCAGTTGCCTCTTGAAAAAAAGCACCTTTGGGACTTAACAACGGCAGATTCGCTTAGGAACCGTGTGACTAATTTAACGACGGCAGATTCGCTTAGCAACCATGGCAAGGGGTGTTGTAAAATGGGACAAAAACCAAACGTCTCATTTAGCAACAGAAATATTGGGCTGAATTGTGGCCGTACGTCGAGGACTACCTGTATTTTATTTTATTTATTTATTTATTAAAATTTCTATGCCGCCCAACTCCCGGGGGACTCTGGGCGGCTAACAACAGGTATAGAAACATATAATCAATAAAAGCAATTAAAAAATAAAGAAAAAAATGTTAAAATACTATCAATATTTTAAAAAGAACTTTCATTCATACCCCGCCTGCCGGAAGAGCCAAGTTTTTATTGCTTTCCGGAAGGCCAGTAGGGTGGGGATGGTCCTGATCTCCAGGGGAAGCTGGTTCCACAGGGAGGGGGCTCCCACAGAGAAGGCCCTCCCCCTCGGCCCCGCCAACCGACATTGTTTGGTCGATGGGACCTGGAGGAGGCCGACACTGTGGGCCCTGACCGGTCGTAGGGAGGTATGCGGCAGGATGCGGTCCCGAAGGTAACCTGGCCCTGAGCCATGTAGGGCTTTAAAAGTCAAAACCAACACCTTAAATTGGATCCGGAGACTAATGGGCAGCCAATGCAGCTGGCGGAGGATAGGTGTCACGTGGGTGCATCTAGGTACACCCACCACAGCTCACGCAGCGGCATTTTGCACCAATTGCAGTCGCCGGACACTCTTCAAGGGTAGCCCCATGTAGAGCACATTGCAGTAATCCAGCCGTGAGGTGATAAGGGCATGAGTGACTGTGAGAAGTGCCTCCTTCTCCAAGTAGGGTCGCAATTGGTGCACAAGACGTACTTGTGCAAAGGTCCCCCTAACCACAGCTGAAAGATGTTGCTCCAATTTTAGCTGTGGGTCCACATCTTTCAGGCATGTAAAAGGTTTTATATTTTTTTTCTCCCACATTCAGAAACGATGAAGCTTTGCTTAATGGGTTGCCTTGCCTTGTAGGCTGAACTCCACAAGAAAGACGTAGAACTGAATCTGGAAAAGGAGCAGAATAAGAGGCTCTGGGATCGAGACACGGGCAGCAGCATCACCATTGACAATCTGCGGAGAGAGCTGGACAATAAAAACATGGAGCTGCAGCGCTTGGACTCCATCGTCAGGTCCTTGCAGATGGAGTGTGAAGGACAAGTTCAGCGTCAGGTCAGAAAAGGAAGAAGGTCCCACCAATCCTGGGGAAACCCCAGATCTTGAGCATTTCCCAAACTTCTAGAATACTTCATTTGGCCAAGCATGATTAGACACACACAAGGAACTTGGTCTCTGGTGCAGAAGTTCTCAGTATATACCGTATTTTTCAGACTATAAGACGCACCAGAGTATAAGACGCACTGTAGTTTTTGGGGAGGAAAATAAGAAAAAACAAATTCTGCCTACCAGCATCCATCTGGCTAGAGTCCTTAGCAAGCAGCCTGGAACAGGTATATTAGCCTTGCAAAGCTCCATTTGAGAGGTTGTTTTCAGCCTTGCAAAGCTCAGTTTGAGAAGCTGGGCAGGGCTACATTTGGTGTATAAGATGCACCCAGATTTTCACCCTCTTTTACGGGGGGGGGGGGAAGGTGCATCTTATACTCTGAAAAATACGGTACATGGAAAGCAACCGGATATTAATAATCATAATATTATACCAATAAGAGGAGGTAGTAGACAAGATGAGAAGGATATTAGTAATACAGGGTTATTCGAGAAGAATGAACCGATTTCATGATACAATATTTTATTAAGGAAAAGTAATACAAAACTCCAGTCAAGTCACAGGTATTCTACTCACGATCCACTTTTATTTCCTGTCGTACAAGTGTTCAACGTGGCCTTCACAACTTAGATAACTCCTCTTTCAAATGGTCACTGAGAACTGAAGCAATGCGTCATGAAATCGGTTCATTCTTTTTGAATAACCCTGTATAGGTAGCCCTCGACTTACAGTCACAGTTTATGTCGCTAAGGGAGACATTTGTTAAGTGAGCTTTGCCCACAGAGGAGGTAGTAGAGAAGATGAGAAGGATACTAATAATACAGGTAGTCCTCGACTTACGGCCACAATTTATGTTGTTAAGTGAGACATTTGTTAAGTGAGTTTCGCCCCATTTTACCACCTTTCTTGCCTCAGTTGTTAAGTGAATCACTGCAGTTGATAAGTGAGCAACCCGGTTGTTAAATCTGGCTACCCTATTGGCTTTGCTTGTCAGAAGGTCGTGAAAGGGGATCACGTGACCTTGGGACACAGCGACGGTCGTAAATATGAATCAGTTGCCAAGCGTCTGAATTTTGATCACATGATCATGGGGATGCTGCGATGGTCATAAGTGCGAAAAACAGTCCTAAGTCAGTGCTGTTCTAACTTTGAACGGTCACTAAATGAAACTGTTATAAGTTGAGGATCACCTGTACAGCCCTACTAGATGGGCAAATATCCTTAGACCTAAGACAGTGCTGTGGGAATTAGGTGTTCAGCAGAGCGATGGCACGAGGGGGGGGGAACCGTCTCTGTATCTAAATATATAAATCCTTCCATTCCCCACCATCCAGTCAGAGTTGAAGAAGCTTCTTGAATGAGAAGCGAAATGTCTTCAAAAAAAAAAAAGTCCAGTTGCCTCCTGAAAAAGCACCTTCGGGACAACCAAGACCTGGATGACTGAGAATCTCCGTAGAAGTCTCTGTATCTACCGGTAGTTGTTTTGGCACACAATGTGGAGGGGTTGAAACAATTGTTGTCAGAGGTGATATTCAATTAATCGCAAATGTGAGTGCGCATGCACGCACGCACGCTTTGCTCGCACGTGCCTTCTCCACGCATGTGTGTGGCCTTCTGTGCATGTGCTGTGCTCACGAACACGCATGTGGCTAGCACGCATGCGCGCGGCTTCAAAATGTGCTTAAAGAGGATGGCACAGCGCCGGGGGGGGGGGGCAGGGTTGCTACCACCGGTTCGCTCAAACTGGTCCGAACCAGCTGAATACCACCTCTGATTGTTGTGCAGGATGTGAGGGGTCTGTAAACCTTTTTCGCCTGCTTGGGCAGGGGGTTGGACTAGATGACCTGCAAGGTCCCTTCCAACTCTGTTAAATCTGTCATACGCCTTCTGAATGAAAACAGGCAGCTTCCTTTTTTTCAGAAGAGTTAGAAATGTACTGCTCTTTATTAGTGTCCCGCAGCAGCGGATTATTCCTTGATTAGATTTGCAACACACCACCATCAAAAACTACCTTTGGCGGCTCACAAGATGATTCAACGCATTAAAAATGTCCCTAGTCCCCTATTAAGAACCTAAAACTGCAATATGGAAAACAGCTGGTAGCAAAATATATAACAAGGAATGACAAAACTAGTCCCTCAAAAGCCAGTCGGTCAATAGATGGCAGCAATCACCCAACAGCTGCAGTATATAGTCCTTGACTTAGGATCTGTCGCTCAATCACCGTTAAAAGTTATGACCCCCCCTCCCTCAAAAGGGTACTTATGACCCAGTTTTGAAGTTCCAACAGCCAGCAATCAAATCATACTAGGAAAGAAATAAAACAATATAAATTGTAAAGATACAAGCAACATGGTTAAAGTCATGACTAAAGTGGGAGGAGATAAGTAATAGGAAGGATGAGAAGAAGAAGAATTTTATTTTTATAGGAATTTTATTTTGATAGGAATTCTTATTTTAATCCTAAGAGTTTTCAAAAAATATATATATCAGGTAGTCTTTATTGTCAGTTTTTAAAAACATTATTCCTTCCATACATCCCTCAGGTTTTGCTGAGTTCCATATAACTTTTTCATTTATCAGCCTCTCTATCAGAATAGAGCTGGAAGGGACCTTGGAGGTCTTCTAGTCCAGCCCCCTGCTCAAGCAGGAAATCCTGTACCATTTCAGACAAGTGACTGTCTAGTCTTTTCTTTAAAACCTCCAGTGATGGAGCACCCACAACTTCTGGAGGCAAGATATTCCACTGGTTAATTGTCCTAACTGTCAGGAAGTTTCTCCTTAATTCCAGGTTGCTTCTCTCCTTGATTAGTTTCCATCCATTGTTTCTTGTCCTGCCCTCCGGTGCTTTGGAAAACAAATTGATCTCCTCTTCTTTGTGGCAGCCTCTTCTATCAGAATAGACCTGGGAGGGACCTTGGAGGTCTTCTAATGTAATTGACTAATGTAATTGACTATTAGAGGATTCTAGAGTTTAAATGAGCCACAGTGGAACGACCAATTTATAAGAAGCCCTTGTAGCCCTTGCCCTACAAGAAGGCTTGTATGGCAGAAACCAGGTTCATCTTAAGCTGCTCCTCTTCCTAGTTCCGTTCCATTTTGGAATAATCGGTGCGGTGAAAGCATTGGGGAAAAACACTAGAGCCGAGGTGGCGCAGTGGTCAAAATGCAGCACTGCAGTTCAGCAGTTCAGCTGTTCAAATCTCACTGGCTCAAGGTTGACTCAGCCTTCCATCCTTCTGAGGTCGGTAAAATGAGGACCCAGATTGTTGGGGGCAATATGCTGAACCCTGTAAACCGCTTAGAGAGGGCTATAAAGCACTATGAAGCGGTATATAAGTCTAAGTGCTATTGCTAGTATGTCTTTCCTTTTCCAGATGTCCGCAATTAAAGAGAGGAACGACAGCTTGGAGAGAGAATCTTCAGTCTTGGCCCAGCTAAATTCAACCAAAGAAAAGCTCCACAAAACCGCCCAAGAACTGAACGAAAGAAAATTAAGCCTGGATTCTGCCGAGAGGGTCATCGCCGATCTGAGATGTTCCAATCTGGAGAAGGAAAGGGTCATCGATCACACCAACGGCGAGATCGAGAAGCTCCGTGGACGGGTGGACAGCAAACGGCAGGAGTTCCAGCTGTTGAAAAGTGAAAGCGACCTCTTGCGGAGCGTGCAGTCCGACTGCGAGTCCCTGAAGGTCCAGCTGGTGGAGAAGGAGAAGGTGATCGAGATCCTCCAGAAGCAAATCGAGGGCATGACCGAGATCGTAAGCCAACATGGCCGGACAGCTGGGGCCATGGAGACCGAGAAGTCTCAGCTCGTCAAAGAAGTTGACGAGAAGAAGGTCGAACTCCAAGAACTGAAGGTGCCTAACTTTCACTCCCTTGCCTCTTCTGAAAGACGCGTTTTTCTTTTTTGATCCCGGGTAGTCCTCGACTTAGCGGCCGCAATCGGGCTCGACATGTCTTGTTACTAAGCGAGGCAGTTTTTAAATCGACGTTGCCCCCATTTTACAACCGACACTGCATTGCTGCGGTTGTTAAGGGAATCTGGCTTCCCCGTTGACTTGGCTTGTCAGAAAGTCGCAAAAGGGGATCACATGATCCCGGGGGACGCGGCAACCATCGTAAATATGAACCCGGTTGCGAAGCATCTGAATTTGGGTCACGTGACCACGGCCATGAAAATGTTCAGAAAGTTGCTTTTTTTCCGGGCCGATGTACCGTATTTTTCGGAGTATAAGACGCACCTTAATTTTTGGGGAGGAAAATAGGGGAAAACAATCTGCCTACCAGGTATTCATCTGGCTAACGTCCTTAGTCTGTTCAGCTTCAGCACATTATTTTATCCCCTGGTTAGGGCTGAAAAAGTCTTTTTCAGAGAGAGTAGGAATGAAAGCAAGCCTGCAAAGACTTAGGGCAGGAAAAACTGCTTCGGAGGGAGTAGGAATAAAAATAAATGCAGCAAGCCAGAAAGATCGTTAGCACCACGTTAGGGCTGAAAAGCACCGCTTTTTCAGAGGGAGTAGGAATGAAAACAAGCCTGCAAAGACTTAGGGCTGGAAAAAACCTTCTTCGGAGGGAATAGGAAGCTGGGAAGATCGTTAGCACCTCGTTAGGGCTGGGGGGAAAAGCTTCGAAAAAGCTACATTCGAAGTATAAGACGCACCCAAATTTTCAGCCACTTTTAGGGAGGAAAAAGGTGCGTCTTATACTCCGAAAAATACGGTAACTTCGAACGGTCACTAAATGAATGGTTGTAAACTGAGGACTAGCTCTACTAGGATTAATTCAAAGTTTTCCAAGCTAGTGCTGCCCACCTAGGTTGGGAGGTTCAATTTTAGCAAATATCAGGGGTTTTAAATCTTTGGGTGCGGGATCCAATTCCTGGCTTCTTAAATCCAGCCTTTCTGCTGCAATAGGTCCTACCAACTTGACAGGAGCAGGGGACAATGCAGGTAGTCCTTGACGTAGGACGACAATTGAGGCCAAAGTTTCTGTGGTTAAGCCAGCTTTGTCCCATTTTACCGCCTTTCTTGCCACAACTGTTAAGTATGTAACTGCAGTTAGTAACACGGTTAACTAAATGCATAAATATGACATAAATATATACCGGTTGCCAAGGGTCCAAATTTTGATCAGGTGACCCCGGGGATGCTACAATGGTAAGTGTAAAAAACAGTCATAAGTCACTTTTTTCAGTGCTGTTGTAACTTTGAACAGTCACTCAATGAACTGTTGTAAGTCGAGGAGAACCTGTAGTACAGCGGTTCTCAACCTGTGGGCGTGACCCCTTTGGGGGTCGAACGACCCTTTCACAGGGGTCGCCTAAGACCATCGGAAAACACATATTTCTGTTGGTCTTAGGAACCGAGACACTGCTCCTCTATCCGTCTCCAGGCGGGTCATGCAAATAGACTACTGCAAAAAAAAAATCTGTACCTTGGGAACTTCTGAGCATGTGCAGAAGCCGAATTTCCAGCACTGTGCATGCGTCGCCATCTTGTTTTTGGCTTTTTTTGCCATTTTTTAAAAAAAATTTCAGCACTGCCCATGCGTGCGTGCACAAAGCGCACGCGCGCCCAAGAGGCGCAGCCAGGCAGCGCAGGAGGAAGCAAACTGGCAGCGAAGTAAGTTACAACTCACCCCTGAGTTTCCTAATAATTTTATTATTTTGTGGCTGGAGGTCACCACAACATGAGGAACTGTGTTAAAGGGTCGCGGCATTAGGAAAGTTGAGAACCACTGCTGTAGAAGACTACCACTGGTTTTGAGATATGAAAACCATTTGGTATCATTTGGACCTGGAAAAGCTAACTCCATCCCTTCTCCTTGGCTGAATGCTCTGTCTTTTGACAGACGCCATGCAGCCATTGTGTTGTCCTAAAGCGGTACAGATAATCCTCGACATACAACTACAATTGAGCCTAAAACTTCTGTGGTTAAGTGAAACATTTGTCAAGTGAGTTTTGTCCCATTTTACGATGCTCCTTGCTATAGTTGTTATGTAAACCCCTGCAGTTATTTATTTATTTATTTTATTTGGATGGATTTCTATGCCGCCCAACTCCCAGGGGATTCTGGGCGGCTCACAACATATTAGAAAACCATTTCAAGTATAAAATACAGTGGTTAAAAAAAATACAAAAGTTAAAAAAGTATCATATATTCATAAACAAGGGGGGAGACCCATATCTAATCTAATTGGTCTCACTTTCACCCCGCCTGCCGGAAGAGCCAAGTTTTTATTGCTTTCCGGAAGGCCAGCAGGGTGGGGATGGTCCTGATCTCCTGGGGAAGCTGGTTCCACAGGGAGGGAGCTCCCACAGAGAAGGCCCTCCCCCTCGGCCCCGCCAACCGACATTGTTTGGTCGATGGGACCTGGAGGAGGCCGACTCTGTGGGCCCTAACCGGTCGTAGGGAGGTATGCGGCAGGATGCGGTCCCGAAGGTAACCTGGCCCTGAGCCATGTAGGGCTTTAAAGGTAACGACCAACACCTTAAATTGGATCCGGAGATTAATGGGCAGCCAATGCAGCTGGCGGAGGATCGGTGTTACGTGGGTGCATCTAGGTGCACCCACCACAGCTCGCGCAGCTACATTTTGCACCAATTGCAGTCGCCGGATACTCTTCAAGGGTAGCCCCATGTAGAGCGCATACCCCATGTAGAGTTGATAAGTTAGTAACGTGACTGCGAAGTGAATCCGGCTCCCCCATTGATTTTGCTTGTCAAAAGGTTGCAAAAGGGGGGGGGGGTGTCACATGACCCTGGGACACAGCAACAGTCATAAGTATGAACCAATTGCCAAGCATCTGAATTTGGATCACATATTCCCGGAGATGCTACAAAGATCATACATGTGAAAACTGGTTGTCAGTCACTTTTTTTAGGACCGTTGTAACAGTCACTAAATGAACTGTTGTAAGTTGAGGACTATCTGTAAGTCTTTCACCATTCTCATTCTTGAAAACAGCCACCTTGCAATTATTCAGGACAAAATACGGAGGTGCGGGAGAAGGAACAGCAGAATCTGGAGGTAGAGTGAAATGAGTGATCAGCCTAGAATCCCTACGTAGTCACAAACAAACTAAGTCCAGCCCTCCCTTGAAAGCCACTATCCTTTATCTAATTCTAACCAGGTGCTGGCTATTAGTTGAGATGATTCCCGTGCCTAGGCTTTTTAGCAGTCAATCAGCTTAATGGGACCTGGTTCTTTCGTGGTTTTTTCCCAACCTAGATTTCACAAGACAAGAAGGATAGCCATATTCGTGAACTGGAGGCCAGCCTGAGCGACATGGAATTAGAAAAAGTGAAACTGATGAATGTGTGCTCGGAAAGACTGCGAATACTGAAAGAGATGAAACTGGAGCGAGAAGAACTTGTGAATGAAATCAAAGCCAGCCGCATTGAGCTCAGTGCGCTCGCAGGTATTCGTCAGTTTCGTCTTTGTTTCCTTGATTCTTTACTCTCAGATTCCCGAGACCCGTGTTTCTCAACCTCGGCAAGTTTTAAGATGTGCAGACTTCAGCTCCCCAAAATTCTTGAGCCAGCTGTGGGAATTCTGGGAGTCGAAGTCCACACCAGGGAGGTGCTTGGGATTGCGGGGTTTACATTTCCCAAATGGGAACGTGAACCCAGAAGACATCAAATTGTGGAATTTGATTTAGTGGATACATCCAATTGGCACACTTGTTAGAAGGCGTTATTGCAGCCTAACTCTGCCCACAGTCTGGAGTTCGATCCTGAGCTTGACTTAGCCTTCCATCCTTCCGAGATCAGTAAAATGAGGACCCAGATTGTTGGGGGCAATATGCTGACATTGTAAACCGCTCAGAGAGGGCTGTAAAAGCACCATGGAGCGGTATATACAATAAGTCTAAGCCAGGGATGTCAAACTCGATTTCATTGAGGGCCGCATCAGGGTTGTGTTTGACCTCGGGGGGGGGCTGGATTGGGCGTGGCCAGGACAGGTGTGGCCAGAGTGGGCATGGCCAGCTCAACGTCACTCCTATCGGGGGCACCTGTGGTGGCCAAGTGCTAAGGCAGGACCTCCCTCAGACCCTCCCTCACTCTCATTATAATCTCCTTCTTTCCTTCCTTCTTTCCTTCTTTCCATTCCTTCCTTCCTTCCTTCCTTCCTTTTCTTCTTTTTCCTTCCCTCTTCATTCTCCTTTCTTCTTCCCTCCCCTCTTTCCTTATTTTTCCTTCCTTGCTCATCTTCCCATCTTCCCATCTTTTTCTTTGTCTTTCCTCTTTCCCTTTCTCCTTTCCTGTCCCTTCTTAGATGCTCAAATGCAAAAGGGGAAACATTTCTCCTTTTGTTTTGTTTTTAGTTTGTTTTGCTAGCCCTCTGCCAGCGAAAATGGACCTGGGGGGGAGGGGCACGCCCGGCCCTCGCGAGCTCCGTTTTCGCTGGCAGAGGGTTGCAGGAGGCCATCGCGGCCAAAAACGGAGCTCCATTTTCGCTGGCAGAGGCATCGCGGGCTGGTCCTTTGCTGTTTCTATGGGGGGCCCTGAGGGCCAGATTTAAGCATCCCGTGGTCCAGATCCAGCCCCCAAGCCTTGAGTTTGACAACCTTGGTCTTAGCGCTATTGCTATTGCTATCAGATTGTCCTGCTACCAGAGTGTGGAATTCAGATTGTATCAAACATCAAATTGTTGTTATGAGATACTTTACAAGAAGAGTCCTCCACTCCTCTACTCGCAACAGAATACCTTACGCAACCAGACTTGAAATCCTGGGCTTAGAAAGCTTAGAACTACGTCGCCTTCGGCACGACCTAAGCATAGTTCATAAAATTATCTGCTACAACGTCCTTCCTGTCAACGACTGCTTCAGCTTCAACCACAACAATACACGAGCACACAACAGATACAAACTCAAAGGGAACCGCTCCAAACTTGACTGTAGAAAATACGACTTTAGCAACAGAGTGGTAAATGCCTGGAACTCACTACCTGACATTGTGGTTTCGTCACCAAACCCCCAAAACTTTACCCTTAGACTGTCCACTGTTGACCTCACCCAATTCCTAAGAGGTCAGTAAGGGGCGTGCATAAGTGCACCAGCGTGTCTACCATCCCTCTCCAAATGTTCCCTCTTATCAGTACCCATCTTATGTATATAAACAATGTTATATCTATGTATATTACCAACACGTACTTGACAAAAATAAAAATATCTATCTATCTATCTATCTATCTATCTATCTATCTATCTATCTATCTATCTATCTATCTATCTACCTACCTACAGTATCTATCTATCTATCTATCTATCTATCTATCTATCTATCTATCTATCTATCTATCTATCTATCTATCTATCTATCTATCTATCTATCAATCAATCATCTAGCTAGCTAGCTACCATCTGTCTATCTGTCTGTCTGTCTGTCTAGCTATCATCTCTCTCTCTCTCTCTCTCTCTCTCTCTCTCTCTCTCTCTCTCTCTCTCTCTCTCTCTCTCTCTCTCTCTCTCTCTCTCTTATCTAGCTAGCTAGCTATCATCTGTCTATCTGTCTAGCTATCATATATCTCTATCTATCTATCTATCTATCTATCTATCTATCTATCTATCTATCTATCTATCTATCTATCTATCTATCTATCTATCTATCTATCTATCTATCTATCTATCTATCAGACCTGCCTCTCTTATGCAGCCCTTTATCGGTTCAAATTCCCTTTTCCTGTCCATTCTTTCCTTGCTTTGATTGACATCTTCTAAATAATTGAGTTGGCATTTCCATCTGGCAAATCCTTCTCTCCTAACCCTGCTGTTCCTTTCCTGCACTTCCCGGAGATCACCGGTTAGGGAGGGGCCAACAATCCGTTCACTCAAGAGGCAAACCATCTCCCTTCAGCCGCCTGACCTATGCTAAAGGCTTTCCTTTTCCAGAATAAGCCCTGTGAGCTCCATTAAGAAGTTAAATCCTTATTATATATAATGAGGACAGAGATGAAGAAGAAAGTTGAAAGGTAAAAAGTAAAAAGTAAAAGCAAAGTCACGGTTAAACCAGGGACTTGCCAGGATCTCTCAAATACACATACTCAAGCATCAAACCCAAATTTACTTCAGATTACAGATTAACAGAGTTGGAAGGGACCTTACAGGTCATCTAGTCCAACCCCCTGCCCAAGCAGGAGACCCTACATCTGCCTCTACCTAGGATTGAACTCACAACCTCCTGATTGTGAGGCAAGAGCTCTACCTCTAGGCCACAGCAGCTGGGTTCATTTATCCGGCCTCGGTGCATGAAATAAAACAGAATGCTCCCAACTACAGTAGCTTCACTGTTTCCAATTTTTGCTTCCCCAATTCACTAGATCAGGGGTGTCAAACTCGATTTTACTGAGGGCCGCATCTGGGTTGTGTTTGACCTTGCGGGGGGAGGGCAGGTGGGCGTGGCCAGGATGGGCTGGGCGGGGCCCTCTGCCAGCAAAAACGGAGCTCAGGGGCAGCCGCATGTGGGCCCCCGGGCCCCATTTTCAGCCGGGGCTGCCTCCTGCAGCCTTCTGCCAGCAAAAACAGAGTTTGGGGACCCCATTTTTGGCCGGAATGGCCTCCTGCAGCCCTCTGCCAGCAAAAATGGAGCTACATTTTAGAACAGCTTAGTAAGAATATCTTGAAAGTCTGAATAAGCTTCCTTTCCCCTTTCATGAGAATTGAAGGGTGGGGAGGTCTGTCTGAGGAGTTTTCACAAACTGTTTTCTTGGCCTGGACTTAAGTTTCATTTATCTATTGTTGCCTTGGTGGTGGTAGATCTTCCTTCTGTCCTTCAAGGTCATTCTCTTCCTTCTCTACCAAAAATGAAAAGAAGGACTAGGGCAGTGATGGCGAACCTATGGCACGGGTGCCACAGGTGGCACGCGGAGCCATATCTGAGGGCACGCGGAGCGTTGCCCAAGTCAGCTCCAGCGAGCATGGTCAGCTGATTTTTGGCCTTCTTTTCGGCCATTTTCGCTTTCCCAAGGCTTCAGGAAAGCCTCCTGAACCCTGGGGATGGTGAAAAAACAGCCCAACAGGCCTACTGGAAGTTCGGAGGCTTCAGTGAGGCCTGTGCGCATGTGCGGGGGGTTCTGCGCATGCACGGGGGGCAGTGCGGGGGTTGTGCGCATGCACAGGGGGAGGGCATTGCATTATGGGTGTGGGCACTCAAGCACACGCTATCGCGCGTGCGCACACCCTTTTGGCACCCGAGCCAAAAAAGGTTCGCCATTACTGGACTAGGGGTTGCGATGATAACAGTGTTCCAATATTTGAGGCAGGGGTGGGTTCTGACTTACCTCGCTGCCGGTTTGCTTCCTGATGCACTTTGCATGCGCATGCGCAGTGCTAAAAAACCAGCTTCTGTGCATGCGCAGAAGCAAAAATCAAAATGGCTATAGAGAGCCGGTTCAGGGGCATGGCAGGCCTGGGCTGCTGCCAGTTCTAGTGACCCAGGCCGCCAAGTTACTACCGGTTCTAGAGAACCAGTCCAAGCCGGCAGGAACCCACCTCTGATTTGAGGGGCTGCCACAAAGAAGATGGGGGTCAGCCTATTCTCCAAAGCACCTGAGGGTAGGACAAGAAGCAACGGATGGAAACTAAGCAAGGAGAGAAACCATAGCAACAGTACTTAGACTTATATACCGCTAGAACTTAGCAACCTAGAACTAAGGAGAAATTTTCTGGTAGAAGAATTGAGGGGGTTGTCGTGTGCACATTACATTATGGGTGTCGGCAAGCACACATGCTTTCGGCACGCGACGAGAAAAAGGTTAGCCATCACTGGTATAGGGTTTCCTGCCTGAGCAGAGAGTTGGACTAGAAGACCTCCAAGGTCCCTTCCAACTCTGTTATTCTGTTCCGTTCCATTCCATTCCATTCCATATTTTCTATTCTATTCTATTCTATTCTATTCTATTCTATTCTATTCTATTCTATTCTATTCTATTCTATTCTATTCTATTCTATTCTACTCTACTCTACTCTACTCTACTCTATTCCATTTCATTTCTATTCTATTCTATTCTATTCCATTCCATTCCATTCCATTCCATTCCATTCCACTTCATAGTTTCTATTCTTCTCTTCTCATCTCATCTCATCTCATCTCATCTCATCTCATCTCATCTCATCTCATCTCTTCTCTTCTCTTCTACTCTACTCTACTCTACTCTACTCTACTCTACTCTACTCCATTCCTATTCTATTCTATTCTATTCTATTCTATTCTATTCTATTCTATTCTATTCTATTCTAATTCTATTCTATTCTATTCTATTTATTCTATTCTATTCCATTCCATTCCATTCCACTTCATATTTTCTATTCTTCTCTTCTCTTCTCTTCTCTTCTCTTCTCTTCTCTTCTCTTCTCTTCTCTTCTCTTCTACTCTACTCTACTCTACTCTACTCTACTCTACTCTACTCTACTCCACTCCACTCCACTCCACTCCACTCCACTCCACTCCACTCCATTCCATTCCATTCCATTCCATTCCATTCCATTCTATTCTATTCTATTCTATTCTATTCTATTCTATTCTATTCTATTCTATTCCATTCCATTCCATTCCATTCCATTCCATATTTTCTTTTCTATTCTATTCTATTCCATTCCACTTCATATTTTCTATTCTATTCTATTCTATTCTATTCTATTCTATTCTATTCTATTCTATTCTATTCTATTCTATTCTATTCTATTCTATTCTATTCTATTCTATTCTATTCTATTATATATTATTATATATTATTATATATTATTATATTCTATTCTATTAATTCTATTCTATTCTATTCTATTCTATTCTATCATATCATATCATATCATATCATATCATATCATATCATATCATATCATATCATATCATATCATATCATATCATATCATATCATATCATATCTCATATCTCATATCTCATATATCATATTATTATATTCCAGTACATCTAATGAAGGTCTCTAAACCTTCATATAACTGCTGACTTCCCCCACGAGTCTCTCTACTCCTGAACTGAATTCGTGCTGGGGTTTATATACCACGAATATAGCGTAACACAAGCACAGCGTGATTGGATTGGCTTTGTTTCTCTTTCGCTGCAGAGGAAGCAGAAATCATCAGGAATGACTACCGAGAGAAGAACGAAGACATGGAAACCATTGTGAGCAAACTGAAAATGCAGCTGAAATCTGCACAGATCGAACTGGAGCAAACCAGGGCCACGTTGAAGACCATGGAGGGCTCGGATGGCCATGGTAACGGTATTACTTTCCTTGCATAGAATTATTTTTCCTTGTCTGTGGGGGAGGTGCTCAGGTGCTTTTTCAAGAGGCATCTGGACTTCCTTTGTTTGTTTTTTCCTTTGAGGACGTTTCGCTTCTCATCCAAGAAGCCGAAGAAGCTTCTTGGATGAGAAGCGAAATGTCTTCAAAGAAAAAAAAAAGCCAGAAAGTCCAGTTGCTTCTTGAAAAAACACCTTTGGGATTCTCAGGTCATGATTGTTCCAAAGGTGCTTTCTTTCTCCAGAGACATTTATTTATTTATTTGGTAGCTTTTCTATGCCGCCCTACTCCCGCAGGACTCAGCCATGTAGCCATTTAGCTACACACTTTGGGACGAACACCCTTCGAAGGGTGCAAAGTATGAATGGATGTCCAGAAAAAAAAATTGCAGATTACAGGATTCAGGTGACCCTGAGGGCGCAGATAAACCTCCAAGTGGCCTCAACGGCTCTCAGAGAGAGTGCTAACGACCAGATGACCGCAAGCAATGTAAATCCTTCCATTCCCCGCCATTCAGTCAGAACCGAAGAAGCTTCTTGGATGAGAAGCGAAACGTCTTCAAGGAAAAACAAAGAAAGCCCAGTTGCCTTTTGAAGGGAAAAAAAAGAACCTTTCAGACAATTATTTTCCTTCTTTTGCAAGGGGTAGAATGGTTAAACCTGTTAATTTTCATCGGTTTTCCACACGGATGCCATGGAATCTGATGAGAGCTTTTTGTCTGAGATTATAATTAAAGATTTGATTCGCAGCTAGAGATGACCACACTTCTGGAGTAGCTAAAGGACATACGAATAGACCTCCACTTATGACTATCGTAAGTCATGATGGTCGTAAAGCAGGTCACCTACATGATCGATCGGATTTGACAATGTTTTTTGTGGCTTATGCAAACATGCCAGTTGTTAAGCAAACCCATTATTTGCTTATGGGGCATTTTTGCTGAAAACTGGAAAGAATAGAATAAGAGTAAGAGTAAGAGTAAGAGTAAGAATAAGGATAAGGATAAGAATAAGGATAAGGATAAGGATAAGAATAAGGATAAGGATAAGGATAAGGATAGGAATAGGAATAGGAATAGGAATAGGAATAGGAATAAGAATAAGAATAAGAATAAGAATAAGAATAAGAATAAGAATAAGAATAAGAATAAGAATAAGAATAGCCCAAAGCACACACACTGCTAGAGAGAAGATCTCTGAGGATGGGCTCCAGCAGAAGTCCGAAAGCTCGGAACAAGACAAAACTTCTTGTTCCGGTGACCGACCCAGATTGGATCCTGCAACATTATTCCGGGACGCGTACATTCGCCATCATTCGTGGAAAAATTCCTGTGCCAAGAATGGTCAAAGTTCTACTAATGCCTCGAACATCTTCTCTTTGACAGCCATGAAAGTCGCCATGGGGATGCAGAAGCAAATTACAGCCAAACGAGGACAGATCGATGCTTTGCAGAGCAAGATCAAGTTCTTGGAGGAAGCAATGACGAATGCAACTAAGGTCCAAATTGCTGAATTATTGAACTGTGATAAACGTAGCTCAGTACAATCCTCATGCCAAATGTTGAAAGATTATTAGGGATGCAAATCTGCCTACAATATGATTGAAGGAATGAAACATATCAAGGGCTAGTTAGTTGCCATGAGCCTTTATCACAGCCCCTATACCAATGATGGCGAACCTATGGCACGCGTGCCACAGGTGGCACGCAGAGCCATATCAGTGGGCACGCGAGCTCAGGTCCGGCGCGCATGTGCGCACTGGCCGGCTGATTTTCAGGCCTCCTGGGCCCACTGGGAGTCAGGAAACAGGCTGTTTCCAGCCTCCAGAGGGGGTGGGGAAGGCCGTTTTCACCCTCCCCAGGCTCCTAGAAAGGCTCTAAAGCCTGGGGAGAGCAAAAAATGGGCGTGCCATTGCATGCTGGGAGTGGGGGGGGTCATGCGCGCATGCACAGGGGTGCATGGAATTATGGGTGTGGGCACGCACACACGTGATCCCCCGCATCCCCCCCCTTTTTGGCACGCGAACCAAAAAAGGTTTGCCATCACTGCCCTATACCAATGATGGTGAACCTATGGCACGCGTGCCACAGGTGGCACGCGGAGCCATATCTGCCGGCATGCGAGCAGTTGCCCTAACTCAGCTCCAGTGCGCATGTGCACGCTGGCCAGCTGATTGTCGGCTTGCGCAGAGGTTCTGGGAGGGCGCTTTCGGCCTCCGGAGGGCTTCCGGGGAGGCAGGGGAAGCCGTTTTCGCCCTCCCCAGGCTCCAAGAAAACCTCTGGAGCCTGGGGATTGCAAAAAATGGGCCTACCGGGCCCACCTGAAGTTGGGAAATGGGGGAGCAGGGGGATTGTGCACACATGCATGGGGGACAGGGCAGCACGGGGGATCACACGCGCATGCGCAAGGGGGCATTGAATTATGGGTGTGGGCACTCGCACATGCACAATAGTGTGCGCGCGCATGCTTTTGGCACCCGAGGAAAAAAAGATTCGCCATCACTGCCCTATACATTTAATATAGCTTTTCCCTAAAGACCTTAATGGGTGGCTCCCAACCTTTTCTTCACCATATATCCCCTTTAAATACCTTTTGTGTCCACGGATTATGGCCACGGACCCCCAAGACCTAACTGAAATTTTAAAGCATAACATTTCTACAAGCCTTTGAGTGGTGCGGTGGCCTAGAGGTGGAGCTCTCGCCACACAATCAGGAGGCTGTGAGTTCGATCCTAGGTAGAGGCTGATATTTCTCTCTCCTGGCACAAGGAGCATATACCTGCTGCAAAACTCCGCATTGGCGACAGGAAGGGCATCCGGCCAATAAACACTCAGCTCCATTTGGTTGCCCCGACTCCACCCCGCAAGGGATTATGGGATCTTTAAGTGACGGGAAAGAAAAGTATTCAAGCCTTTGTGGACCCCTTGTGATGATATTGCCCGCCCGCCCCCCAGCGTCTGTGGGCCACAGGTTGAGAACCACTGACCTTAACTATAATTGCGAAGTTACTTCTTCTAAAATTGAGCAAATATTTCCAAAATGAATGAGCCAGGGAAGAGATAAGACTAAGCAAAAGTGTTACGGAGAGGAGTTTCCCCCCATTTTAAATTAAACACGTCTGGTTAATTTATCACAGTGTTTCTAAACCTTGGCCACTTTAGGGTATTTGGGTTTTAATTCCCAGAATTCCCTAGCCGGCCATGAGAATTCTGGGAGTTGAAGTCCAGACACCTTAAAGTTGTCAAGGTTGTGAAACACTGATTTACCTAGTCAATTTATGACGTTTAGTCTGACTAAGAGATTACCAACTGGATTGGCAAAACAGGTGAAAAAGTTAATTTTAATTACATTTAGTAGAAACAAAGCAATGATGGAGTGGATTAATTTTCACTAGCCATAATTAAGGTGTAGTTTAAGATTGAGGTGTAATGCTACACAAAGGTGAATCACAAACATTAATTAAAGCTTTTGAACCACATCAGTTGAAGAGAACGTTATGTGCACAAGCATGAAATTTTTACCACTTATGCATATAACTTTCTCTGAGAAGCTGTTTCACAACTGCCTTGTGAAGTTGGCTGAATCGGCATATTTCTATCTAACAGATTGTTCCATCTCCCTTATATAGGGGGGGGTGGATTTGTATCTTTGCGAATCAGTCTTGAACCCTGAATAAAATGTTTCTTAAACTGGGGTAATTTGGAGGTATCATATCTGGCACAGGGGTGGGTTCCACTTACCTTCCCTGCCGGTTCGCATCGCGACGGAAGTGCGTGTGTTGCGCGCGCGCACCCCGTCATGTCGCGCAAAACACCCATAAAGACCCTCTGCACATGCGCAGAAGCCTTTGCACATGAGCAGAGGGGTTTTTTGCAAACTGCAGCAACCGGAGGACCAGTTCGGGAGCATGGACCGCCAGTCATCATTGCCGGTTCGGCGAGCAGCGGTAAATTTCCGCTACCGGTTCTAAAGAACCGATCCGAACCGGCAGCAACCCACCACTGATCTGGCATATCACATAGTCAGTTTGGTCTAGTGGTTAAGGCAGCAGGCTAGAAACCAGGAGACTGTGAGTTCTAGTCCTGCTTTAGGCAGGAAAACTGGCTGGGTGACTTTGGGCCAATCACCAGGAGACTGTGAGTTCTAGTCAGTAGTGGGTTCTAAAACCCTTTACTACCGGTTCTTGCGCGCACGCACATTTCTGCACATGCACAGAAGCGTCCCAGGTGGGTGGGCGGAGCCTCCCACCACCGGCGCTATCGGTTCTTAGAACCGGGCCAAACCGGGAGCAACCCACCGCTGCTTCTAGTCCCACCTTAGGCATGAAAACCAGCTCGGTGACTTTGGACCAATCACCAGGAGACAGTGAGTTCTAGTTCCATCATAGGCATGAAAGCCGGCTGGGTGGCTTTGGGCCAATCACCACAGTGAGTTCTAGTCCCACCTTAGGCATGAAAGCTGGCTGGGTGACTTTGGGCCAATCACCACAGTGAGTTCTAGTCCCGCCTTAGGCATGAAAGCCGGCTGGGTGACTTTGGGCCAATCACCACAGTGAATTCTAGTCCCGCCTTAGGCATGAAAGCTGGCTGGGTGACTTTGGGCCAATCACCACAGTGAGTTCTAGTCTCGTCTTAGGCATGAAAGCCGGCTGGGTGACTTTGGGCCAATCATCAGGAGACTGAGAGTACTAGTCCCGCCCTAGGCATGAAAGCCAGGGGGCTGACTTTGGACTAGTCACTCTCTCTCAGCCTAACCACCTCACAGGGTTGTTGTTGTGGGGAAAGAAGAGGAGGAGGAGGAGGAGGAGGAGGAGGAGCATAAGATATATTTGCTGCCTTGAGTTATTTATAAAAATAATAAAGGCAAGATAAAACTGAATAAATATTTTGGGATTAATGAACCAATTTGTAATTGTCTGTTTGTGATTCAAAAACCCAGTTTGGAACTGCTCCTACTGAGATGTTTGTCTGGCTATTTTTTAAGGGGGGGTAATGGCATTATTCAAGAATGGGAAAAAGGATAATTGGAGAAAACCTTTTAAGAAACAACCTCTTAATATATTTCATCTCTGAAAGTAGCTTTCGGTCACAAAACACAAGACAGTTTCTCCGAATTCCCACATAGAAAAAGTCAAGTGGCCATTTCATCACAACTTAATCTCAGTGCTTCAAGATTGGGGATATTTGCAAGGTATGGGGGAGGAAAAAAAATCAAAATTGGCACCACACGTGTCAAAAACAGGGGGATCTTCACTCGCACTTCTGTGGGCACCCTGTTGACTTTTTTTGTGGACATTCGTTGCGATACTTGTGAAATCAAAAGCAGTGTGGTGGAGGCCGTTCCTTGTTCGAGATTTTGCAACCTGGTTTTGTGTTGTTTTTTTCCTATATAGGAAAAACATTATTTGAAAGAAGAGAGGAACCGATTAACCCAAGAGCTGAGCTGCATGGCTGCTTTAAACAACAAATTGGCTGGAGAATTGCAAATCCTAAAGTCCCAGGATAAGCGTTTGAAAGATAAACTGGTGACGATGGAAGCTGCTCTAGATAAAGTAAGTTTTCCTTAACCCATCTACACACAGTCTTCGACTTACAACCATTCATTTAGTGACCGTTTGAAATTACAACGGCTCTGAAAAAAGCTATTTTGAAATAAAAATACAAATGATTTTAAAAGGCCATTTTTCACACCTACGACCACTGCAGCTTCCTCATGGTCACGTGATCAAAATTCAGATGCTTGGCAATTGGGAATTCTGGGAGTTGAAGTCCACACATCTTCAAGTGGCCAAGGTTGAGAAACAATAGCAATAGCAATAGCACTTAGACTTATATACTGCTTCATAGTGCTTTACAGCCCTCTCTAGGGCATTGTTGTACATGTCAAGTTTGGTGTTGGAGTTCTTCACTAACAATTTGGTGGTTCTTATCTGGTCTAGCTGGGATGGTTGGATGCAGCAGACAGACCATAAAGGGAAAAAAGAGTTGAAATATCTTCAGTTGTGCACCATATTCTAATATTAAAATAAACCACTAGCGATGTTGTGGAATTGGTATGCTTAAATAAATGGGATTGAATTTGTCTTTTGTTTGCGGGAACGAGGAACCATAGAAGAGATGGCTGAATTCCCAAATAGAGTTCCTTCCATCGCTCTGCTAAACAACTAATTCACCACAACACTGTCAAACTATTTACTAAGACTGTATCACTATTATTCTTCTCATCCTTCCTATCTCCTCCCACTTATGACTATAACCTTGTTGCTTGTATATTTAAAATTATATTGTTTTACTTAGTTTCCTAGCATGGTTTTGATTGCTCATTTAGTATCCTATGACTATCACTAAGTGTTGTATCTTACGATTCATAATGAATGTATTTTTTATGTACACTGAGAGCTTATGCACCGAAGACAAATTCCTTGTGTGTCCAATCACACTTGGCCAATAAAGAATATTCTGTTCTATTGTTTTCTCAAAAACTGTTCTAGATTACTGGAAACCGCTCACATGTCTTATACTGTATGCAACTGATAATACTGGATGTCAATCATGTCCCAAATAGTAAATAACTCACTCCTGATTTTATCCAGGCGTCTCTACAGTTTGCAGAGTGTCGGTGCATCATTCAGCGGCAGGAACAAGAAGTTATGCGCTACAAGCTTCAGCACACTTTAGACGTGAAAGTAAGTCTTCTGCTTCACTGACACTTTCAAAATATATCAGAATCATTACAGGTAGTCCTCGACTTACAACAGTTCATTTAGTGACATTTCGGAGTTACAATGGCACTGAAAAAAGCGACTTATGAGCATTTTCCACATTTACGACGACGCCCCCGGCAGCATCCCCATGATCATGAGATCAAAATTCAGATGCTTGTCACCTGACTCATATTTATGATGGTCGCTCACTCCAGCTCCTGCCAACCCAGCAATTCAAAAGTGGGTGACTGCAAGTAGATATATGGGTACCACTTCAGAAGGCAACTTAGCAGAGAGATGAAAGGAGCACCCAGTTGGGTGTCCCCTGGGCAACAGTGATGTCACTGGCTAATCCTTCCTTCCAACCCAGAAGTGCTTTGGTGCTCCCGACACAAATGTAGTAGTAATATTGCACTTATTCAATATTGCGTGGTGGCGCAGTGGTTAGAATGCAGTATTTCAGGCTGACTCTGCCCATTGCCAGGAGTTCGATCCTGACTGGCTCAAGGTTGACTCAGCCTTCCATCCTTCCCAGCTCAGTAAAATGAGGACCCAGATTGTTGGGCTGTAGAGCCCTAGAGAGGGCTGTAGAGCACCATGAAGTGGTATATAAGTCTAAGTGCTATTCTTCACAAGCACAAAATTCCAGAAGTGATATCCAAATAAGAACATATTTTCCTCTTTAAATAGAATAATCAAGTTAACCATTCCTGCTTTTTCTTCCTTGCTATGGAAATCATGTGTATTTCTATTTGCACCTAGTAGTCTTTGTGAGCTGTCACCATTTTTATTTGCAAAATTTATTGTATTGGCTTTACTGAAAGAAAGAAAGAAATGAAACTTTTGATCTTGGTTTTGTTGATTAGAAAGATTTGGTGTTATAGAAATGGCTAGTTATATATTAATGTGTAAACGCAAAATGGTGAGGTTGGAGCAGTGGTGGGATCCTGCCGGTTTAACAACTGGTTCGGTGATTGCGCGCGCTGTGCGTGCCTGCGCAGTTTCACAAAAAATTACCTTCCGCGTTAATGCTGGGGAATAACACAGCTGAGGCGCGGCAATCCGCTCTGCCGCGCGAATCAGCTGAGAAGATATAGGTCAGTAAAGCACAGGAACGGGTGGGCGGGTCCAGCTGATCGTTGGAGCGAACCAGTTCACTCCCAGCTGATCGTCGGAACTACCGGTATGCCCGAACCGGTACGAACCGGTAGAATACCACCCCTGGGTTGGAGTGTATCTATCTTGTACTGGGCTAGGAAGAGTTGGAAGTCAATGCCCCCTTTTCGTTCTTTTTCTCTTCCCCCTTGTATCTCACACCCCCTTTCCCCAGTTCCCTTTCCCTCCCTTAATTTCCTTTTTCTTCTTCTTTGTATTTTATATAAGAAAAAATAAAATAAAAATAAAAATAATAAAAATAAAGTCTAATTGCTATTCATAAATACCTCCTTTTCCAGGAGCTGCAGGGACCAGGACACACTGTTAGTTCTTCCTCACTGAAGCAGCGCTATTCAACCTTGCCTCACTCATCCAGCGCACCGTCATGTCAAACGTTTGCAGGCCACATCTCTCATGTAAGTACTGTGTCTGCTCTGGAACATGAAACATTATGGCAGCCATCTTAACTCTATTCCTCCGTCTCCTATCCAGCTCTATTTAAATTTATTTATTTTATTTAAATAGATTTGTATGCCGCCCAACTCCCGGGGGACTCTGGGCGGCTCTGGGCTGGGCTGCCTCTTGTCTCTCCTCCTCCCCTTCCTCTTTCTGGAATGTGCTCCCTCCTTCTTAGGAAACTACCCTTTCTGTTGCTAAGTGAAGTATTTGCTACGCAAATTTTGCCCCGTTTAATGACCTTTCTTGCTACAGTTGTTAAGTGAGTCACCGCAGATGTTAAGTCAGTACAGGTAGTCGTCGACTTACAACAGTTCACGCAGTGACCGTTCAAAGTTACAACGGCACTGAAAAAAGTGACTTATGGTCATTTTCCACACTTACGACCATGACCGCATCCCCATGGTCACATGATCAAAATTCGGATGTTGGGCAACTGATTCATATTTACAACGGTTGCAGCATCCTGGAGTCATTCGACCCCCTTTTGCAAACTTCTGACGAGGAAAAACTATGGGGAAGCCCGGATTCACTTAGCAAACGTGTTATTAATTTAACTGTGAAATGGGACAAAACTCACTTAACAAATTTCTCACTTTAGCAACAGAAATGTTTGGCTCAGATGTGGTCGTAAGTTGAGGACTACCTGTAATATGGTGGTTAAGTGACTCTGGCTTCTCCACTTTGACTTCGCTTGTCAGAAAGTTGCAAAAGGGAATCACATGATCCCAGGGATGCTGCAACTGTCATAAATACATGTCAGTTGACTTCTGGTTTGGAATCACTGCGACACAGTCGTAGGGAGCAGGGCTCCGCGAACCTTGGCTGAACTCTCCTAACTGGGGGCCCCTTAAAGGGCTAAAGTCACCTCGTAGGGGTGACGAAGAAAGGAGGAAGACCTTGCAGATCGCAGAGAGTGGCAACTCTCCTGCTTGATCTGAGGCTTACTCTCTTATCCAACAACAAGGAAGGAGAGGCGGCAATTATGGCCGTCAGGAAGCTGGGACAAATGAAGAAAGAAATGTGCTGGAGCGGTGTTTGAACAGTGGACTGGAGCTGGGTGAGATGATCTTCAACTTCTTTACCAGAGATTAAACCCCAAAGAAAAGAAACTCTGAAAAGACAATTCTCCAAAATGTTTAAAGCGGCTAACAATTACCTAGAGGAAGACTACAGACTTGAAAGAAAATGAAACCTAAGAGGGGAGATAATTTTTAAAATATTGAAAGACTGGATTTTATTGGCAACATCTTGAAAAGGCATTTTAAAATACTGGAAATGTTGGGTTGATTATTGGGAAAAAGTGAAAGAAAATTATTTGAAGAAATCGGATGGCAACTGCATGCACAGTGCCGGAAACTCAGCTTCTGCACATGCTCAGAAGAAAAATAAAAAAAATTCAAAAAAATAAATAAATTGTTTTTTTAAAAAAGATGACAGCACCCATGGACCGGCACCGACCGAACCGGGTCCGTGATGTCATCTTGACATCACCAGCGGGTTGCTACCGGTTCGGGCGAACCGGTCCGAACCGGGAGGAAACCCCCCCCCCCCTGGTATGCAACTACAAAGTAATATTTAGTCATTGGTCAGAGTTCCAGATTCTTTTACAAAATATATGATGAAACATTAAACCAAGGATATCAAACTTGATTTCATTGAGGGTCACATCAGGGTTGTGTTTGACCTTGGGGGGCCAGGGTGGGCGAGCCAGGGTGGGTGTCGGGGCGCCTGTGATGGCCCGAGCGCTTTGCCAGCAAATACGGGATCGCGAGCTCCATTTTCGACTGCGACGGCCTCCTTCAACCATCTGCCAGCGAAAACGGATCTCGGGAGGGCTGCACACATCACTCTCGAGCTCTGTTTTTGCTTGCAGAGGCCCTGTGGGTCAGTCCTTTGCTGTTTCCAAGGCAGCCCCATGGGCCAGATCTAAGCACCCTGCGGGCTGGATCCGGCCCCCGGCCCTTGAATTTGACACCCCTGCACTAAACTGTTTCTTGTCACTATCAGAGGTGGGCTGCTGCCGGTTCTCACCGGTTTGGGCGAACCGGTAGTTAAGATTCTGCACAGTTCAGCGAACCAGCAAATCCCACCACTGGCTGGCTCTGCCTCGTTCGTTTTTTGGCCTGTTTTCTGGGCCGTTTTCAGGCCATTTTTCAGGCCGTTTTCAGGGCCATTTTTGACCCAAAAATGGCCAAAAATGGCCCAAAGCGGCCTGAAAATGCCCCCAAAACAGGCCGAAAAATGGGCGGGGGCAGGGCCAGCCAGTGGTGGGATTAGCCCCAACTGGCTGAATCCTACCTCTGCCTTTGAGGCTAGTGGCCAGGAGGCGGGGCTGGGTGTGATGAGTGACATCACCCACTCAGTCACATGACCAATCAGCCATGCCTACCCAGCCATAGAACTGGCTGTTAAGTTATACAAGTCCCACTACTGGTCACTATCAATGGAAATAGTGCTTTAGGGAAGAGGGCCTTTGTGCGTGTGTGTTTCACTAATCCCATCCTCACGAGTCTTTTCAAAATCCATCTTTCCATCCAGATGCCATCCAAGCTTAATTACACCAAGGAGGATCCGTTGCGAGACTTAAAACAACTCCTTCAAGAATTGCGAAGTACAATTGATGAAATACCTTCTGCGATTCTCCCCAAAACAGAAAGCGACAGCGATCCTGACTTGAGCAGTACGCTGTAAGGATATGCAAAATATTGGTAACTTCTGTGTTTAGGATTCTCATTTTGGAAATGAATGATCTATAGGCAAAGGGGACTTTGCCAAGGATAATCACAGACTTCAATGGACCTCTCACCTACGCTGAGTTTGTGTTAATCCATTGAGATTAAATTTTCCAAACTGAGCTCAGTCTGTCTTTACTTCCTGGGCACACCCATGTTGTTCTTCTTGGCAACAGATTACAGATTACAGATTATTAGAGTTGGAAGGGACCTTGTAGGTCATCTAGTCCAACCCCCCGCTCAAGCAGGAGTCCCTACACCATTTCGGACAAATGGCAGTCCAATCTCCCTTTGAAAGTTGAAAGATGACAGTTGAAAGATGATTGCCATTGTCTTCTCCTGGGATGTTTTTGCTATGCCCTGGTATTTTTCATGGGTCTTTCAGCCAAGTACAAGTAGTCCTCGACTTACGTTCATTTAGTGACCGTTTGAAGTTACGGCACTGAAAAAAGTGACTTATAACCATTTTTCATACACATGACCATTGCAGCATCCCTGTAGTCATGTGATCAAAATTCAGGTGCTTGGCAACTGACTCATATTTATGATGGTTGCAGTATCCCAGGGCCATATGATCACGTTTTACGACCTTCTGACAAGCAATGTCAATGGGGAAGCCAGATGCACTTAACCACCATTGTTATTAACTTAACAACTGCAGTGATTCACTTAACAAATGTGACAAAAAAGGTCATAATATGGGGCAAAAGTCACTTAACAAATGACTCACTTAGTAACAGAAATCCGGGGCTCCATTGTGGTCGGAAGTCGAGGACTGCCTGTATTAACCATAACTTTTTGAGATCAATCAAGATAGCTAGATGTTGTATCCTAGCAGGATGGATGGATGGAGGGAGGGAGGGAGGGAGGGGGAGAGAGAGAGAGAGAGAGAGAGAGAGAGGGAGGGAGAGAGAGAGAGAGAGAGAGAGAGAGAGAGAGAGAGGGAGGGAGGGAGGGAGGGACTGTATATTCACAAGCACACACATAAGGTTTAATAACCAAGATCTCCCTTTGAAGGAATTTTGGTATCAGTGCTGAGAAACTCAAAAGTGTGAGATCTATTTTCCCATGGAACAGAAATCTGGCTAGGTGAAGACATGGTGTGATCCAATGCAGGAGAAATTCATATTGTGATACGGATGATAAGGGTGGTATCCTGGAACAGTTGTTTAAACCTCTCAGTTGAGTAGTAGCAGATCACGGAGCAGGGCAGGATTATCCAACCTTGGCAACTTTAAGACCTGTGGACTTCAACTCCCAGAATTTCCATGCTGGCTGGGGAATTCTAGGGGATGAAGCCCACAAGCTGCCAAGGTTGGACACCCCTAGAATAGGGTACGTGGTATATTTTCCATTATCCCTTGCCGGAAACCATAGCACTGAATTCAGACAAAGCACCTACACCACACAGAAGGTCAAGCTAAACCGAGAAAAGAGGCCAATTCTGCTACCTGTGCATATATTACAGGTGTTCTACTCCGGTTGACAAGGAGTTTTGTGTTTCTATTTTTATAGCTGTGGGAGGTCATTTCACCTATTATTTGCCTTTTGTCTAGTCTGTGGCCTACTTCCAGATGCTACTGGTCCTTGCTATTCACTTTTTTTTTCTCTTGCAGCAATAATTGAGGAAAGATATTTTTATTAATTTATAATATAAAATACAAGATTCCAAAAGAAAATAATAGGAAAAATAGGGGAAGGAAAAGGGAAGGGAAAAGTGTAGAAAAGAGGGGAAAAACAAAAGAAAGGCATTGACTTCCAACTCTCTTTTTACTTTTTACTTTTACATAATAATATAAATTAGTCATTTCTATAACGACAAAGCTATCTAATCGGTGAAACCCAAAATCAAAGTTTCATTTCCCCCCCACACACACACACACCTCGAGCACAAAGTCCAGAAGCGGTTTCCAAGTGGAAACAAAAGTAATTGTGCTTTGTTCTTTGATCAAAGCAGTCAATTTAGTCATCTCTGGTAACTCCATCAACTTTTGCAACCATTGGTCCATTAAGACTCACTTAATAACCATCCTGTTCGGCAACAGAAATTCTGGTTGTAAGTTGAGGACTACCTGTATGATAACCGCAGGGAGACTTCTGTATGCACAAAGTTGGAAGGATTTACAAAGAATTACATTGAAAAATATATGGTTAAGCCAAAGTAGTTGGCGGAGATAGTAAAGCTGACAGCTTTGATTAAAGAAAATACCTTGATTAATTTTACCTCTACCTGGAAACCAATGTTGGCCTTTTTTTGCGAAAAACTGAGAGAAATGAAATTTTGATTTGGGAATTTGATAGTTAGAATTCTATGGGATTACAGCAATAATGTAGACTCTTGTTCATTTTAGAGGAAGAATGTGATGTATTTTTTTTATTTATATCAGTACCAAAGAAAGCCAGAAGTCATTCTATTTCTTCCTTCTTTACTTGTCCTTTAAAAAAAAATCTTGCTTCCTGTCTGACATTCTCTTTCTTTTCGGTTCTCTTTCTTCTTGCCTCTTTATTGTGCATGCTTTTTTTTTTACTTCTGTAAACTTAGAAAAATAGAGTAGAGTAGAGTAGAGTAGAATAAATTAGAATAGAATGGAATGGAATGGAATATAGAAAATAGAAAATAGAATAGAATGGAATGGAATGGAATGGAATGGAATGGAATGGAATGGAATGGAATGGAATGGAATGGAATGGAATATAGAAAATAGAAAATAGAATAGAAAATAGAATAGAATAGAATAGAATAGAATAGAATAGAATAGAATAGAATAATAGAATAGAATAGAATAGAATAGAATAGAATAGAATAGAATAGAATAGAATAGAATATAGAATGGAATATAGAATGGAATATAGAATATAGAATATAGAATATAGAATATAATAGACTATAGACTAGACTAGACTAGACTAGACTAGACTAGACTAGAATAGAATAGAATAGAATAGAATAGAATAGAATAGAATAGAATAGAATAGAATAGAATAGAATATAGAATGGAATGGAATGGAATATAGAATATAGAATATAGAATATAGAATATAATAGACTAGACTAGACTAGACTAGACTAGACTAGACTAGACTAGAATATAGACTAGACTAGACTAGACTAGACTAGACTAGACTAGAATAGAATAGAATAGAATAGAATAGAATAGAATAGAATAGAATAGAATATGGAAGGGACCTTGGAGGTCTTCTAGTCCAGCCCCCTGCTCAAGCAGGAGAACCTGTACCATCTCAGACAAATGACTGTCCAGTCTCTTCTTTAAAAACCTCCAGTGATGGAGTGTCCATGATTACTGAAGGCAAGCTGTTCCACTGGTTAATAACTTTAGAAAAAGAAGAACGCTGTCACTTGATGGGCATTGATCGCCTCCCCATCTGCCACCATCTCGTTGGACAGTTTGAGATCTGGCTAAGCCTGTTGTTCAACGCACGTGTCTGTCCTTGCCCATCTCTATGCCGTGCAAAGAAGAATACAGTCATTGGCTGGTGGGTTTCGTTTGTCCCACTACTGGATGATTTTGGTGGAAGGGAAAGCAAAGCCAAAGGAGTCCACCAATCACTTTCCTTCCCTTGTCCCGTTTTCATACCTTAAGAACAGGACCACAAATCACCCTTATTTCAGAGCAGATCCCAGCTTGGCCACTGAGGCAGCAGCACCGTTTATGCCGGTTTCGTTTTCTGCTAACCTACATATTGATGCCCTCTGCTCTTAATGAAGCCGCCACTCAGCTATGTCTCTTTTCCCAATCAGGAACCCACTTTGTATAAGACAGTTAATGACTATCCAACACTGTGTAAATAATATGATGTATTACGTGGTGTTTGCATTTTTACCCCCCCCCCCACCATTCAGAGACTTTCCTAGCAGAGAAAACATTGGGAGAAGATCACATGACTCCTGCAGGTGAGGCTCTGAAATTTTGACCTGGAAGATCAGAATATTCTAATTGAGCCAGATGGAAGAAAATGTGCATTCTTCTCCTTCTCCTTCTCCTTCTCCTTCTCCTTCTCCTTCTCCTTCTCCTTCTCCTTCTCCTTCTCCTTCTCCTTCTCCTTCTCCTCCTCCTCCTCCTCCTCCTCCTCCTCCTCCTCCTCCTCCTCCTCCTCTCTCTCTCTCTCTCTCTCTCTCTCTCTCTCTCTCTCTCTCTCTCTCTCTCTCTCTCTCTCCTCCTCCTCCTCCTCCTCCTCCTCCTCCTTTTTTTTAAATTTCTAGCACTGCATATTTTTTATGTACTTTTATGGGGGCATAAAACATCTTTGAACATTAATGGCCTATCCAGAATGCAGTTATGGAGACAATTTAAAAAAAAATTCTCTTTAGCACCTTCACTTGTCCCACGTTAAGATTACAGTTACGGATACTGCGATGTCCTTGGTGCTCTCTGAGCGTGGTGGTTTTCTTGCAGATGTTTCATTACCGAAATCAGCTAGCCCTGATGATGTTACCTAGTTGGGTAATGAAACGTCTGCAAGAAAGCCACCATGCTCAGAGAGCACCTAGGAGCCCACAGTTCAACCTTGAGCTTCAAATGCTCTTTTCTAGCAGTTACAGATACATCTTACACTCTTTCTAAGGTAGTAGAATTTCTCCCACAATGAAAAGAAAGCTTGTTCCCCAAATGTTCCATTTTAGGGGTGCATCATTCCCAGGGGCGGGTTCCTAATTTTTTTACTACCACTCTGTGGGTGTGGCTTATTTTGTGGGTGTGGCTTGCCAGTCATGTGACCGGTTAGGCGTGGCTTCTCAGACTGCTGAAGGGAGGGGAACTGAGATAGGTCCTGCCGCCCATTCCCTCTCCCCTCAGCAGCTCGAGAAGCCTCAAACGTGCAAAAATGCCTAGGATCATTACCATGCATTCGTGGCTTCTCGGACTGCTGAAGGGAGGGGAATGGAGATAGCTCCTGCCGCCCGTTCTTTCAGCATCTCACGCACTCCCTCAGCCATCCTCCCCTGCTTGGACTCACTGTGGGGTAGGAAGGCAGCGCATGCGCAGTGCCGGAAGCTCGGCTTCTGGGCATGCGCAGAAGAAAAAAAATTTAAAAAATATTTTTTTTAAAAAAAAAATGGTGGCGCCCAGGCACCAGCAACCGACTGCACCGGTACTGTGACGTCACCAGCGGGCTGCTACCGGTGCTATAGAGTGGACCGCACTGGTAGGAACCCACCACTGATTCATTCCCCAGGCGAACAAAAGAAACCTCTAAAATGCTCCACCAAGTCTATTGTATTCTAAAATTGAAAATTCAGAACTCCTTGTTTCAATTACTGGCTGATGGGTTGGAAGCAACATCTTCTTGTGCAGTGCTTTTAGCATCTGGTCCCTGCTGGTCAGGGGTGGGTTCTGACTTACCTCGCTGCCCGTTCGCTTCCTCCCACGCCGCGTGGGGGTGTATGCGCATGCGCAATGCTGAAAACACAAAAAACAAGATGGCAGCGCTTACGGCACCGCCGAGAGAGCCAGTTCGGGGACATGGCCAGTCGGCCATCGCTGCCGGTTCGGTGAGCGGGGGGGGGGGAAATTCCTGCTACCGGTTCTATAGAACTGGTCCGAACAGACAGGAACCCACCTCTGCTGCTGATTAAGTAAATAATTAAGGAATCAAAACTATCTTGGTTAAGGACATCCTAAGCAATGTTCTTTCAGAAACTGGTTTGGTTTGGTTCATATATATATATATATATTTACACCCAGGAGAGTGGACCAGCCCTGGGATTCCATGAACGTCCTCATTTTTCTCAAAGGAGCTTCTTCGATTGCTTTGTCGTCGTTATCATACATTTATTTCATCAATAATCAACCTTCTTTGATGGCTTTCACAGAGTTCTGTCTCTCGATACAGGGAGGCTGCAGTCAGAGACTTCCCTTCAGAGGTGACCAGGGGCCAAGAAGCATTTAGCAGGTGAGAAGTGATGCTTGATTTGGTCCTTTGACACAGCAAAGGCATCAACTTGTCATTAATAGTACAATGCTAACCTTGCTACCTGTGGAATGGAACGTCCAGCTACATCTTTTCCCATATCTTTTTCGGAGAGTCCTCCTAACCCTCCAGTCCTCCTGCAACCCACAAATGTTGAGCATTTGTGTGGGCCTCGGGCAGTGTTGGGATTCCAAATATTTTCCTACTGGTTCTATGAGAGCGTGCTTTGCAAGCGCGCATGCACTTCGCGCACGCGCGCAGCACTCAAAGACCACCCTCGGTGTCAGCGCTGGTGAGCTGAGCTGTTGTTTAGCTCAGCTGAGGCACGGCAATCCGTTCTTCCGCGTGAATCAGCTGAGCTAAAAAATAAGGGAATATAGGACAGGGAACGGCGGGGGCAGGAGGGCGGGGCCAGCCAGAGGAACTACTCAGAATTTCCGCTACCGGTTCACCCGAACCGGCTGAATACCACCTCTGGCCTCAGGAGGAAGAAGAGAAACCATTGTCTCTTCCAGTTACGGAACCAAGTTTGTCTACCAAACTACATATTTGCATTCTGCTTTAATAAGATCTTCAATTTTTCAAAGGGACAAATATTTCAGATAGAAAAGATCAGTTGGTTTGTTTTTTCAACAGAGACAGAAGTGACCTTCTCTTTTGCTTGAGCTTAGGCCACCAGTCTGAAAACTAGGAGACTGGGAGTTCTAGTTCTTCCTTAGGCATGAAAGCCAGCTGGGTGACTTTGACCCAATCACCAGGAAACTGTGAATTCTAGTCCTGCCTTAGGCATGGAAGCTGGCTGGGTGCCTTTGACCCAATCACCTGGAGACTGGGAGTTCTAGTTCTGCCTTAGGCATGATAGCCTCTCTCTTAGCCCAACTCACTTCAGACAGTTATCTTGGTGGGGAAAATAGGAGGAAGAAGGCATATTAGGTATGTTCACTTCCTTATTTATAAAAACAATAATGGTAGATATAAATAAATAAAATATATATGTTTCCTCTTGCTTTAGCTGTAATTTTGTGCTAGAACTTTTAGACCTGAGGAAGCCCAATGAGTTTTCCAGAAATTTTCTACCACATGCCTTGGGCCCAAAATTTCTGTTGCTAAGCAAGACAGCTGTTCAGTGAGTTTTGCCCCCTTTTACAACCTTTCCTGCCACAGTTGTTAAGCAAATCACTTCAGTTGTTAAATTAATAACTCAGTTGTTAAGTGAATCCAGCTTTCACATTGTCTTTGCTTGTCTGAAGGCCTCAAAAGGGGGAGGTCACATGACCCCGGGACACTGCAACCGTCATAAATATGAGGCGGCTGCCAAGCATCTGAATTTGAAAGCATCTGAAAGCATGAAACAAGGGGGATTCTGCAGGGGTCCTAAGTGTGAAAAATGGTCACAAGTCACTTTTTTCAGTGCCGTTGTAGCTTCGAATGGTTACTAAATGAATGGTTGTAAGTTGAGGACTACCTCTAATTATTTCTTTTGTTTATAACGTCGGGCCGTATTCCTCATCTTGTACGTGGCTCTTGAGTAACAGAGCGGCAACTTGGCTTTCTTTTTTGTTTCATTCATAGGGATGCATTAAACTTACATACTGCAGATCTTGAAGATCAAGAACCGGCTTTCCCTTTTACATCCAGTGGTGAGCTTCTTCTTGGACATTAAACGAGGGACCGTCTGTGTAATGCATAATCCCACCTAACAAAACTACGTGTAATAATATTGTCAGGTCCCAGAAGTTTCCCTGAGCCACTGAGATGCCAGAGAGAGTGAGACTCGAGACGAGGCTTGCAAAAAAAGAAGCAGATTTTATTTTTGTCCAAAAGAAAATACTGGGTGAAACTATATCCAGAACAGACAGACACAATGCATGTAAGGAATAGCCACACCTTGGGGAAAGTATGGCGTCCTTTTATACCTTCAGAGGCATCAGCTTTAGTACCCAATTCTGGCCCCCTGGCCCATGCCTTCCTATGGCAGTGCAGCAAGGAATAGGGGAGATGAGTGTTTAGCAACAGAGGGGCTGGGTGCTTAGCAACACAGGTATTTTCCCGATGTAACCCTGCCAAACCATGACATACCCCGCTTCTTGAGATATAGCAATAGCACTTAGACTTATATACTGCTTTATAGTGCTTTACAGCCCTCTCTAAGCAGTTTACAGAGTTCAGCATATTGCCCCCAACAATCTGGGTCCTCATTTTACCGACCTCAGAAGGATGGAAGGCTGAGTCAACCTTGATATCCACCAGGCATGGAGTTGTACAAAAAAACCAAGATAACAGAAGTTAGATCACTGGTAGAAGCAAATGGCAGAGGCAACTCCAATTCTTAGCAAAGCAATTCTTACAGAAGCAAAACAGCAAGTGAAACCAATTCTACTGACTCTACTATTATTATGTTCTACTATGCGATATTAATGCAGATCTGGCAGGAAAATGTGGATCTTTGAAACCAGAGCTCACATTTATTTGTCCATTTAAAGCACCAGAAGCCAGGATAAGAAACAATGGATGGAAACTAACCAAGGAGAGAAGCAACCTGGAATTAAGGAGAAACTTCCTAACAGTGAGGACATTTAACCAGTGGAACAGCTTTCCACCAGAAGTTGTGGGTGCTTCATCGCTGGAGGTTTTTAGAAGAGACTGGACAGCCTGTTGTCTGGAATGGTATAGATCTCCTGCTTGAGCAAGGGGCTGGACTAGAAGACCTCCAAGGTCCCTTCCAGCTGTACTCTATTCTTCTATTCTTCTTCAACCCTGGGCTAACTTAAGCATCCTTCCCTGGAATCAGCCATTCTGTTTTCTGCTCCTCTGATTCTGATTCATGTTTGATTGTTCAGTCACTAATTTGTGCTCAACTTTTCGTGGCCCAAATGGACCACAGCAAACCAGGCCCCCCTGAACTCCACTGTCTCCCACAGTTTGCCCAAAACTCATGTTCATTGCATGGATGACACTATCTAACCATCTCATCCTCTGCCGTCCTCTTCTCCTTTCGCCTTCCGTCTTTCCCAACATCAGGGTCTTCTCCAAAGAGTCCTCTCTTCTCATTGGGTGGCCAAAGTATTTTGAGCTCCAGGATCTGTCCTTCCAAAGAACAGTCCCGGTTGATCTCATTTAGGAAAACTCTTGAGTGGTTCCCCACGGAGGTGGTATTTACTTACCTTCCGTATCGGTTCACAAATATGAGCGCACGTGCAATCGCTTTGCTCACATGCGCCACCTCTGCACATGCGCACGGCTACCCGTGCATGCGCTTTACTCGCACGCGTGCCTACTGCGCATGCACCCAGCCTCAAAAACATGGTGTCAGGGTTCCAAATAGCATCCAAAACTAAATCAGGGTCCGAGGCAAAATATTCCTCAAAGTTCCAATTTATTAGTAGAGCCATGTTGGCACATCTGTGAGAAACCCGAATCTAACCCACGAGGGTTTCTCCACCCAGTTTAGAGTTCATTCCCTTGTCCCCACACCCACAAGTTCATCACGTTGACCATTCATCTTCTGCCAGCGTGTCCGTTACTCCCAACAGCTTCCGGGCAGGTGCAGGACAAAGGATGACCTTAAGAATCTAAAAGGAATTTGTTTTGGCTACATCCCTCATGCAACAGCCTCTCCCAAGTTCCTACTATTCCTACTTAGAATATTTTCTCAGCATAAAATGCCGCAGGCCAAAGATGGCTTCGGCCTGACACATGGCTAAATAGGACAACATTATGTCAGGGTGGGTGGGCAGGCCCACCCACACGCAGTCGCCGCTACCGGTTCGCCCAAACCAGTCAGAACCGCCTGAATACCACCTCTGTTTCCCCACCAACAGCAAAAAAACCTGGGAGATTTTTAGGGTGTAGCTATTCTTCCTCAGTTTCCTGTCCAGCTCTGGGCTGGGCTGCCTCTGGGCTCATCCCCTCATTTGAATGTGCCCTCTATTTCCTGGGAAACCATTAGTTTCCCAGCCCTTCCCCAACTCCCAAAATTCAACTAGTCCATCACAGAAAGGACCTGCCAAACTTCAGGGCATTCTATGCGACAAGGGCTGCCAGGGAAAACTCATGCTTCCTAGATCTGATAAGAGGCCTGAGACCATATTGTCCTAGCCTTCCGAAAAGAAAGCACATATCTTTCTGTTTAGCAATTGGGATTTTATATTACATAAGCCCATAAGATCATCATCCTCTTTTAACGACCCCATAATCCCTTGCGGGGTGGAGTCTGGGCAACTGAATGGAGCTGAATGGTTACTGGCTGGATGCCCTTCCTGTTGCCAATTCAGAGTTCTTTTCAGCAGATATATTCTCAGTGTGCCCAGAGAGAAAAATATCTGCCTCTACCTAGGATCGAACTCACAGCCTCCGACTCACATGAGGCCATAAGATGCTTCATTCAAAATAATAGAATACCCGAATTGGAAGGCATCTTGGAGGTCTTCTAGACTAATCCTCTGCTCAAGTAGGAGACCCCACCCCATTTCAGACAAGTGGCTGTCCAATTGTTTCTTAAAAACCTCCAGTGTTGGAGCACCCACAATTTCTGGAGGCAAGTCATTCCACTGATTAATTGAAAATTTGGTTGACAGTTGCTTTTATATGAACTACGGCATTGTATGAGCTCAGCCATATGTCTGTTAGAGGTCTCCCTTCAGCTTTCAAGATGGTGTGCAAAATAACCCAGTGACGAACCCAATCGAAAAAGAACGATGCCAAATTCAGATTTTTGCCTTTCATCCAGCAGTGGTGGGATTCAAATAATTTAACAACCGGTTCTCTGTCCTAATGATCGGCTGGGTGGGCGTGGTCATGGTGGGCGTGACCAGGGGTTGTGACAGGCAGCACTCGGCCTCCTGCATCCCCCTGGGAGCAAAAACGGGCCACCGGGGGGCCGCACCGCACCCCCGAGCCCCGTTTTGGGCCTAGTAGGCCTCCCTGCAGCCTCCTGGGAGCAAAAACAGGCCGCGGGGGGCTGTGCCGCACCGCACCCCCCCATGCCCCATTTTGGGCATAGCAGGACTCCCTGCACTTACCTGGGAGCCAAAACGGGGCACGTGTGGACTCCAGGAAGGGACGGGGAGATGAGGCCAGCCAGCAATTTAACAACCGGTTCAGCCGAAGTGGTGCAAACCGGTTGAATCCCACCACTGATCCTGCTGTATAATTAATCATGTCATAATCAGCCCGAAGAATCAAACAGGGGAATTTTTTGACCAAGGAACATTCTGCTCTCCTGTCATCAGGTAAGACGGCTTCTGATGGAGAAAGTCCTAGTGAAAGAAGCCAAACCCAAGTTGGCCCAAGCCTCACCATCTTATGCAGCCAGGTGGAAGACGCTAACCATTGATAAGAGAGGAAATTAATACCAACCGAAGAAAACATTTGTAAATCAGGGTTGACCTATTGGATCCTTGGTGCTCTCTGAGCTTGTTTTCTTTCAGACGCTTCATTGCGCCAACTGGGTAACATCATCAGTGCTAGAAGGGAGTGAAGTTTGAGAGAACAAACCCCAGTCCCTTCTAGCACTGATGATGTTACCTAGTTGGGTAATGAAGCGTCTGCAAGAAAGCTAGCTCTCAAAGGGCACCAAAGATCTTGCGGTGGAATTTGATCTAAGAGCCCAGCACAAATCCTGGGAGATCAGTTTAGTTGAAAAGTCTCTTATGGTTGTCCCAAAGGTGCTTTTTCAGGCGGCAACTGGACTTTCTTGGTTTTTTTTCTCATCCAAGAAGCTGCTTCTGCTCTGACAGGATGGTGGGGGAATGGAAGGATTTATATTCCTTGCAGACAGCTGGTCATTTGCATCCTTTTGGAGGATCGTTGAAGCACTTGGAGGTTTATCTATGTCCTCAGGGTCACCTGAGTAGCACTACTCAGTGCCAGGAGCACCAGTTAGGTGACCCCGAGGACACAGAGAAACCTCCAAGTGCTTCGACGAACCTCTAAAACAGTGATGGCGAACCTTTTTTTCCTCGGGTGCCAAAAGCACGTGCGCATATGCTATTGCGCACATGCGAGTGCCCACACCCATAATTAAATGCCCTCCTGCCCCCCTGCGCATGCGCGTATGATCCCCCTGTGCTGCCCCACCCCCTATGCACGTGCGCACAATCCCCCCGCTCCCCCGTTTCCCGACTTCGGGTGGGCCCATTTTTCACCCTCCCCAGGCTCCAGAGGTTTTCTTGGAGCCTGGGGAGGGTGAAAACAGCTTCCCCCGCCTCCCGGAGGTGCTCCGGAGGCCGAAAACGCCCTCCCAAAGCCTCCGCGCAAGCAAAAAATCAGCTGGCCAGCACGCACATGCGCACTGGAGCTGAGTTAGGGCAATGGCTCGCGTGCCAGCAGATATGGCTCCATGTGCCACTTGTGGCATGTGTGCCATAGGTTCGCCATCACTGCTCTAAAAGGATGCAAACGACCAGCGGTCTGCAAGGAATAGAAACCCTTCCATTCCCCACCATCCAGTCAGAGCTGAAGAAGCTTCTTGGAGGAGAAAAGAACATCTTCAAAGGAAAAAACAAACAAGGAAGTCCAGTTGCCTCCTGAAAAAGTACCTTTGGGACAACCATGACTTGAATGACTGAAAATCTCTACAGGCAAATGAACTTTTTTTTCCTTTTCTTTGAAGACGTTTCGCTTCTCATCCAAGAAGCTTCTTCAGCTCTGACAGGATAGTGAGGAATGGAAGGATTTATATTCCTTGCAGACAGCTGTCCATTTGCATTCTTTTAGAGGGTCTTTGAAGCACTTGGAGGTTTATCTATGTCCTCAGGGTCACCTGAATGGTGCAAATGGTTCCTGTAGTCTGCATTTTTTTTTCCTCTGGAAATCCATTCCTACTCCCACAACATTCAAAGGGTGTTCATCCCAAATTGTATAGCTAAAAGTCTGTAGAGATTCTCAGTCATCCAGGTCATGGTTGTCCCAAAGGTGCTTTTTCAGGAGGGAACTGGACTTCCTTGTTTTTTTTTTGAAGATGTTTCGCTTCTCATCCAAGAAGCTTCTTCAGCTCTGACTGGATGGTGGGGAATGGACGGATTTATACTCCTTGCAGACAGCTGGTCATTTGCATCCTTTTACTGCATTGCTGCATTCCTGTCTGCAAGGAATATAAATCCTTCCATTCCCCACCATCCGGTCAGAGCTGAAGAAGCTTCTTGGATGAGAAGTGAAACGTCTTTAAAGAAAAAAAACGCAAGAAAGTCCAGTTGCCTGCTGAAAAAAGCACCTTTGGGAAAGTTCATTTGCCTTTTGGAAAAAGCACCTTTGGGACAACCATGACCTGGATGATTGAGAATCTCCATAGACGTTGTCTTTTGACTGTATGACTGTAACTTGTTGCTTGTATCCTTACGATTTATATTCATATTGATTGTTTCCTGATTGCTTATTTGTACCCTATGACAATCATTAAGTGTTTTTTACCTCATGATTCTTGACAAATGCATCTTTTCTTTTATGTACACTGAGAGCATATGCACCAAAGACAAATTCCTTGTGTGTCCAATCACACTTGGCCAATAAAGAATTCTATTCTATTCTATTCTATTTTGGAAGTACAACGTCAGCATGGGAAATGATGATTCACCTTTGCAAAAGGGGAAAAAAAAGGCAGAAAAACCCCCAACCCCGTGGGGTTTCTTGAAACACTCCCTTTTAACATCCATTGTCTTTGCTCCCTGTAGTATCCCAACTCTCCGCTCGCTATACCTGTTCAAAGAAGCCCTCCTTCGAGGACCGATACAAAGATAGGTCTCCTGTGCACTCCTTGCTAACTGCTCCTTTGGATGACCTCAAGGCGGCTCCTGCACCTTCCTTCGAACGGCGGCCCAGTCTGAAGAAGAACAGCTCACCCCCAGAAGCCACAACTACGGCCACCAGTCGAAGTAAGTGTGGAAAGTCATCACAAAGGATCTTTGTGGAAAACAACCGGCTCTTCTTAACAAAGCAAACCCTAAGGAAAAATATCCGGGAGCCGCAGTGGGTTCAAAATGTGGCACACACAGCGTGGTTTTGTGGAAGTCTAGATCTGCACACCTGTCTTGCAAGAGCTGCAAGGACTGCCGATTCGCTTCCAGGTCTAATTCAAGATGCTGGTTTCCACTGTTCTGACCCGGCTCCCAAACACGACAAGCCCTTTGTATTTAACGAAGTGTTCCCTTTATTAGGAGTACCAGCAGGCTCTCTCTCACAGCAGGCTACGAAGTCTCCAAGTCCTGTGGAAAAGGACGCTCGCTCCCTTTCCCCCTAAAATGGCCCCAGCACACTAGGAGTCTCTGTCTCTGTCTCTGTCTCTGTCTCTGTCTCTGTCTCTCTCTCTCTCTCTCTCTCTCTCTCTCTCTCTTCCCACACTTGCAAGGGAAGTCCTAGAAGGTGCACTTGCTTTCTTCCAGCGGCAGACGCACACACACACACGCACATGCAGACCAGGGCGGGTTCCTAATTTTTTAACTACCACTCTGTGGGCGTGGCTTATTTTGTGGGTGTGGCTTGCCAGCCATGTGACCGGGTGGGCGTGAGCCTCAGGAGCTTGGCAGCGGCCGGAGAAGCAGGGGGCATTGCCCACCCGCAACGCAGCCCCCCGCAGCGGGAGCAGCAAGACCGCGGCAGCGGTTCTTCTAGGAGGCTCCGTCCGGCCTGAATGCTTCTCCCCATTCGATGATCCTAGGCTCCTGCCACCCGTTTCCCCTCCCCTCAGCAGCTCGAGAAGCCTCGAACATGCGAAAATGCCCAGGATCATCACCGCGCGTTCGTGGCTTCTCGGACTGCTGAAGGGAGGGGAATGGAGATAGCTCCTGCTGCCCGTTCTTTCAGTATCTCACGTGCTCCCTCAGCCATCCTCCCCTGCTTGGACTCACTGTGGGGTAGGAAGGCAGCGCATGCGCAGTGCCGGAAGGTCGGCTTCTGGGCATGCGCAGAAGAAATTTTTTAAAAAAATTTAAAAAAATGTTTTTTTAAAAAATGGCGGCGCACAGGCACTGACAACCGACCGCACCGGTACTGTGACATCACCAGTGGGCCGCTACCGGTGCTATAGAGTGGACCGCACTGGTAGGAACCCACCACTGATGCAGACACACACACACACACTCGGAAGGCACTGCAGATTCCAAGAACAATTCTGGTAATTTCCAGACAGGATTCGGAAGTGCAGGCTATCAGTGGCTGACCAGCAGGAGAGATGAATAGTTGTCTGCCACACCTATTCATCTCTGCCCCCTGCCTTTTATCCCCAGAGCTAGGGTGGGGCTTCGCTAGCAGCGGTGGCTCTTCTGTCCCAAGGACCGGCCCATAGGTTTCCACTGCTCTCCTCTCCTCTGCCATCTGCGCATCCGCGCATCAGGCACTGGACCCAGCTGTTCCTCCTCTTTCTCATCAGCCACCTCCAGACCTGGGGGCTGTTGACTCGCCATCTGAGGGCTGACGGACAGCCCAGGCTCCGCCTCTGTCTCCATCTCTGACAGCTCCATTCGCTCTTCCCACTCGGATCTCTCACATTGCCTTGATTCTGGTCCTGACTCCCACGCTGCATAATCATCTGATTTGGCTACTGGAGGGGCTGGCGGCCAACAGGCCACAACAGCCACTTTCAAAACCATCCATGGCTTGGGATCATTATTTTGGAAGATCGTTTTTTTCACAATTATATCTACCTGACCCACCAGATTAGGGAGGTAGGGAATGTGATGAGTCCCCAAGACGTTCCATCTAGTGCAGAGTTCCCCAACCTCTCTGGGTTGGTGGCCCAAAGCGGAGCGGAGGAAGGAAAGGGATGATTTTGTGGGAGAAAGAGGCGCATGTACGCGAGTGCGTGCAATGTTTGCTGTAACGCTCGCCTGATTGGGGCCACAAGCGCCCGCAACAAGGCTCATGCGAGTGGAACCGTGAGCCCCCATGACAACGCTTGCATGGACACATGGGCACCGTCCGCCCACTAATGTGGCCCGGTGGCGATTAGGACACGGCCCAGTAGTAGACCGCAGCCCACAGGTTAGGGACCCCTGATCCAGGGGTGGGCTGCTGGGGGTTCGCGGGGGTTCGGGAGAACCTCTAGCTAAGATTCTGTGCAGTTCGGAGAACCCCCAAATCCCACTCCTCGCTGGCCCCGCCCACCCCTCCCAATCCCTCCCAGGAGTCCCCACGTGGCCTGCTTTGGATGCAGGTAAGTGCAGGGCACACACGGAGGCTCGGGGAGGGCGAAAAACGGGCCTACCGGAACTTCGGAAAGGATGGAAATGGGCCTGTTCCTGGCCTCCAGAGGGCCTCCGGAGCCTGGGGAGGCCGTTTTCGCCCTCCCGGAGGCTTGAACAAAGCCTCCAGAGCCCGGGGAGGGCAAAAATGCTCCCCCCCACCATGGTGCAGGAGACTGACTAGGCCACACCCACCATGGCCACATCCACCCAGCAACAGGGCAGAGAACCCCTTGCTGAAATTTCTGAAGCCCACCCCTGCCCTGATCGAGTGGGACCCCCTCCCTGAGGAACATTCAACCCTGAGGAAATAAGATTGGCCCCCACTGCGACACTCTTTCAAAAGACTCTGAAAACGTGGTTTTGTCAACAGGCGTGGGAACCCCAGAGTGATATGGAGCCCATCAAGTGGCTGATTTGATTGTTGTGCCAGGGGGATGGGGAATTCTGGGAGTTGAATTCCACAAGACTTAAAGCTGCCAAATTTGAAAAAAGACTAGTTTATACCATGGTGTAATTATCACGCGTAAGAATTCATAGTGAGAGGAATGAAGAAGCAATTTTTAGTGCTGTGAATATGTTTTTTTTTCCCCGTCAATGGAAACATCACATGGTGTGTTTTTTTCTTTTAAAACAGGTGTTTCTTTCAGCACTTCTACTTGTAAGTATATTTGTATTTTTTTTCCCAACTTCACATTGCATTCCTGTTGACTGATAAAGCTGTTTCTGACTCAGTTTTCAGTACTGAAAAATGGGCATTTTTCCCCCTTTCCCGATGCACAGAAATAATGAGAAAATAAATATTGTATAGTCTAGGTTGGTACAACACAACAAGTCCAGCAAAATACAGGTAGTCCTTGACCTATGACTACAATTGAGCCCACAATTTCTGTCACTAAGCAAGACAGCTGTTAAGTGAGTTTTGCCTCATTTTACATCCTTTCTTCCCACAGTTGTTATTGAATCACTGCAGTTGTTAAGTTAGTAACCCGGTTGTGAAGTGAATCTGGCTTCCCCATTGACTTTGCTGGTCAGAAGGTCACAAAAGGGGATCACATGACCTGGGACACTGCAACCGTCATAAATACGAGCCAGTTCCCAAGCATCTGAATTTTGATCACCTGATTGCAGGGATGCTGTAACTCCGGGGTGTCAAACTGGATTTTTTCGAGGGCCGGATCAGCATTGTAGTTCTCCTCCATGGGCCAACGGGGGGTGGGGGGTGGCGGGACAGATCACGTATGCCTCCTACAGCACTCTCCCAGCCAAAATGGGGTACAGGGGGTCCTCGCACGGCCCCCCTCTGCCTTATTTTCACCCTCCATGGCCTCCTGTAGCACTCTGCCGGCCGTTTTAGGCCCGTTTTTCGGGCCTGTTTTCGACCCATTTTCAGCCAGCAGAGTGCTGCAGGAGGCCATAGACGGTGAAAACGAGGTACAGGGGGAGGCCACATACAGCCTGTCTTAGCCACCAGAGGCACCGGAGGCCAGTCCTTTGATATTTCCAGGACGGCCCCGCGGGCCGGATTTAAGCACCTTGAGTTTGACACCCCTGCTGTCACTGTTTATAAGTGTGAAAAACGGCCGTGTCACTTTTTTCAGTGTCCTTGTAACTTCGAATAGTCACTATACAAATGGTTGTAAGTTGAGGATTACTTGTAATCTATATTTTGTCTTGCCACTAAAGTGTAAACTCATTCTTAAATTCAATCCCCCTGCTCCAATGGCAGGGCTCCTTTATGGGTAATGTGATCATCTTTTTATTTTTCCTCCACAAATAAAACATTCCAGGGATTTGGGCTCAATTATCCCTGAAAGATAAGCGGATATCTTTATTCCTAGTTACTAAAGATTAGGGATTAAGATAAAAGCTGAAAGGGAAGGGAAACCGTCCGGTGGGTTGACGGCTAAACTCCACTTCTAACATTCATTCCGCTCTAGAAATTTCTCCAGGTTTTGATCTTCAGTTAAACAGATCCCTGACGTTGATAGAGTAAATCTTTTTTCATTTAATGACAGAGACAGATTTTAGAAACAGGACTATAGCCACTTTTATGTGGTGCGGTGGCCTAGAGGTGGAGCTCTCGTCTCACAATCAGGAGGCTGTGAGTTCGATCCTAGGTAGAGGCAGATATTTCTCTCTCTGGGCACAATGAGAATGTGTCTGCTGAATATAATTCCGCATTGGTGACAGGAAGGGCATCCGGCCATTAAACACTCAGCTCCATTCAGTTGCCTAGTCTCCACCCTGCAAGGAATTATGGGGTCGTTAAAAGAGGATGATGACTATAGCCACTTTTATGGAATGCATTGGCTGAGGCAAGAACTGGTTACCCTTGAATTAAAACCATTTGTTTAGTGCCCGTTCAAAGTTACAGCAGAACTGAAAAAGGTAACTTATGGCGAGTCCTTGCACTTAAGACGGTCACATGATCAAAATTTGGGCACGTGGCAGCCGGCTTGCATTTACAACGGTTGCTGTCTGCTGGAGTCACCTGATGGCTATTTGCAACCTTCCCAGCCAGCTTTGCCGACAGGCAAAGTCAAATGGGGGTGGGGGTGGAGCTGGATTCACTTAATGACCGTGTGATTCACTTAACAACCGGGGCAAAAAGGTCATAAAATTGAGTACAGCTCACTTAACAACCACCTTGCTTACCGACAGAAATTCTGGACTCAATCTGGTCGTAGGTCAATGACTATTTGCATTTCACAGTTCTTGCTGGTAAAGTCCTTCATTTAGGATAGGATAGGATAGGATGGGATGGGATGGGATGGGATGGGATGGGATGGGATAGGATGGGATGGGATGGGATGGGATGGGATAGTCCTAGATTTACAACAGTTCATTTAGTGACCGTTCAAAGATGCAACATCACTGAAAAAAGTGACTTATGGCCATTTTGCACACTTACGACCGTTGCAGCATCCCCATGGTCACATGGTCAAAGTTCCGATGCTTGACAACTGACTCATATTTATGACAGTTGCGGTGTTCCGGGCTCATATGATCCCCTTTTGCGACCTCCTGACAAGCAAAATCAATGGGGGGAAGCCAGATTCACTTAACAACCATATTGCTAACTTATCAACTGTAGTGATTCACATAACAACTGTGGCAAGAAAGGTGGTAAAATGGGGCAAAATTCACTTAACAACTATCTCATGTAACAACAGAGATTTTGGGTTCAGTTGTGGTCGTGACTCGAAGACTTGGAATGGAATGGAATGGAATCAGGGGTGGGTTCCTACATACCTCGCTGCCGGTTCACTTCCTCCCACACCACGTGGGTGCGCCTCATGGGCGCGCGTGCAGTGCCAAAAAATCCGGGTAGGAAAAAAGCCAAAAACAAGATGGCGACCACATGCATAGTGCCAGAAACTCAGCTTCTGCGCATGCTCAGAAGAAAAATAAATAAATAAATTTCTGGGAGGGGGAATCGAAAAAAATAAAAAAAAAGAGATGGCAGCGCCCAACGGACTGCCACTGTCCGAACCGGGTCGGTGACGTCATCGTGACATCACCAGCAGGTCGCTACCGGTTCAGGCGAACTGGTCCGACCTGGGAGGAACCCATCCCTGAATGGAATGGAATGGAATGGAATGGAATAGAATAGAATAGAATAGAATAGAATAGAATAGAATAGAATAGAATAGAATAGAATAGAATAGAATAGAATAGAATAGAATAGAAAATATTAGGGAATAGGGTAGAATAGAATAGAATAGAATAGAATAGAATAGAATAGAATAGAATAGAATAGAATAGAATAGAATAGAATAGAATTCTTTATTGGCCAAGTGTGATTGGACACCCAAGGAATTTGTCTCCAGTGCATAAGCTCTCAGTGTACATACAAACAACAAAGTGATAGGTCATAAATCATAAATCACAGTTACAATCACTAATCATAAGATACAAACAACAAGTGATAAATCATAAGATACAAGCAGGAGAAGGTATTAGGAAAGATGAGAAAAGAGAAGATGAGAAGGATAATAGCAATACAGCCACACTACATGGGTAAAAAAAATTTAGGCCTAAGACAGCGCTGTGGGAAATAGGTGTTCAGCAGTTTTCCATGGGGGGGGGGAACTGTCCAGTTGTTTTGTCAGGCAATTTATTCATTTAATGAAAGGGATTTGTTCCCGGGAAATTTTAACATGTCCGTTGGCTCCTCTTTCTCTATTTTGTGTGCCTTCATGTAAACCTAGTTGTTTTGTCTATGTTCTTTGGTTAAAAAAACAACCAATGCAAATTTGAGGCCAAAGTACACATGATAAGGGAGCTCCAGCTACACCATTGATACAGATTCTGTCTGCACAACTATTTTTCTCAACCTTGGCTGCTTGGAAACGGGTGGACTTCAACTCCCAGAATTCCCCAGCCAACTGGCTGGGGAATTCTGGGTGTTGAAGTCCACCCGTCTTCAAGCGGCCCAGGTTGAGAAACACTGGTCTACATAAAAAGAATCAGAATAGAGCTGGAAGGGACCTTGGAGGTCTTCTAGTCCAGCCCCCTGCTCAAGCAGGAGACCCTATGCCATTTCAGACAAGTGGCTGTCCAGTTTCTTCTTAAAAACCTCCAGGGATGTAGCACCCACAACGAAGGACAGATGGACAGAGACAAACATCACTTCTTATGTTGCCTTCTTCTCCCTTAGCCGTGTTGGAAGAAATATCCTTCGGGGTTCAGTTCCAAGTGGGGAGAAAGACACTGGAAACATGGAGGCTGATTGGAAAGATGGTTTATTGATGTACAGGATCACATGGCTTGAAATCCTGGGCAAAAAAGGCCAAGATACTGAGAGTGCCTGGGTTTTATGTCCTCTGTTGGATTTTGAACTTGAGCTTGTGTTCTGATTGGTTGTCAGACTCCCATGGGGCCATGCAGGGCAGTGGTGGGTTGCTGCCGGTTCGGACCGGTTCTTTAGAACCAGTAGCGGAAATTTACCGCCACTCGCCGAACTGGCAGTAATGACCGGCGGTCCACGCTCCCGAACCGGTCCTTTGGTTGCTGCGACTTGCAAAAAAAAACCTCTGCGCATGCGCAAAGGCTTCTGCGCATGCGCAGAGGGTCATTTCCGGGTGTTTCACGTGACGTGATGGGGGCACGTGTGTGAGCGAAGCGTGCGCATGCGTGCAAAACATGCACTTCCGTCGCGGTGCGAACCGGTAGGGAAGGTAAGTGGAACCCACCCCTGATGCAGGGGTAACTTTGTAGGTTGTCTTTTGAGTCCCAGGCTTGGTTGACTCTTGCTGGGTGATGATGTAATGAATGTGCAGGGTGCTGCAGGAGACATCCGTCCTATCTCCCCACTGCCACCCTTGGCTGGCCCGTGGAAGAGAACTACAATGCTGATCCGGCCCTCGAAGAAATCCAGTTTGACACCCCTGTTGTAGATCAACACAAATACCGTTGAGCAGTGTTAATAATATGCTGCTCATAATACACTGAACTGTATGAGCTGACTGTTGCCTTTTCCTTTATTGCTGGCAGTCCTGCCTCTAGATGTGTGTGCTTTTTATATCTGTGATAGTTTACATGACTGGCTATTTTATCCCTAGCGATTCAGACGGGGGAATCCAGAGCAAATGCTTGCAGGAAATTACAGAATAAGATGGAGAATCTACAAAACCTCGTGGAAACAATGCAGTTAAAAAACCAAGGTAGGGGAATTTGGGCTTTGTTCTTGCACATCTATGACGTGGTAAGGTCCTTTTGGTGACGCAGGAAATCACCTTGAGGATTTTTAAAACATCTTGATTGGCTTTGTGAGACAAGATAAATTGAAACCCGTCACTTTCTGAAGAATTTCCTTTTGCAGTAACTTGCAATACACACAACTCAGGGGTGGGTTCTAACTTACCTCGCTGCCGGTTTGCTTCCTCCTGCGCCGCGTGGGTGTGCTGTGTGGGCGTGCGCTCGCTTCACGCATGCACGCATGCGCAGTGCTGAAAAATCCGATAAAAATAATAATTTTAAAAAGCCGAAAACAAGATGGCGATCGCATGCAGAGTGCCGGAAACTCAGCTTCTGCGCATGCTCAGAGGAAAAAAATTGAAATAAAAAAATTGAAAAAAAAATTGAAATTTTTTAAAAAAAAAATTTAAAAAACAATGGCAGCGCCCACGGACCGGCACCGACAGAACCGGGTCAGTGACGTCATCGTGACATCACCAGTGGGTCGCTACCAGTTTGGGCGAACCTGTCCAAACCGGGAAGAACCCACCCCTGGCACAACTACCCTAGGGAAGGCTGGCTCTAACTAATACAGGTAGTCCTCGACTTACAACCATTCGTTTAGTGACCATTTGAATTTACAACGGCACTGAAAAAAGTGACTTATGACTGTTTTTCACAGTTACAACCGTTGCAGCATCCCCATGGTCACGTGGTCAAAATTCGGACGCTTGGCAACTGATTCATATTTATGATGGTTGCAATGTCCCAGGATCATGTGATCCCCTTTTGCGACTTTCTGACAAACAAAGTCAATGGGGAAGCCGGATTCACTTAACAACCGTGTTACTAACTTAACAACTGCGGTGATTCGCTTAACAACTGTGGCAAGAAAAGTCATAAAGTGGGGCAAAGTTTACTTAACCATTATCTCGCTTAGCAACAGAAATTTTGGGCTCAATTGAGGTCGTAAGTCAAGGACTACCTGTATCTATTCATACAGCACCATTAATATCCATGGTGCTTTTACACTACAAAAGACCATCAGGCCGCATCAGGGTTGTGTTTGACCTTGGGGGGGTGCTGGGGGGCAGACGCCCAGCTTGACGTCACTTGTGTCAGGGGCGCCTGTGGCCCGAGCACTCTGCCAGCAAAAACGGGGTCCCGAGCTCTGTTTTCGGCTGCAACTGCCTCCTGCAACCTTTTGCCGGCGAAAACGGAGCTTGGGAGGGCCGCACACATTTTTGCTGGCAGAGGCATTGCGGGCCGGTCCTTTGCCGTTTCCAGGGCAGCCCCGTGGGCCAGATTTGACACCCCTGATTTAAAGCATCTTGCAAGAGCATCATGCAAAGGCATAACACAGCTATCAAAACATCAGTGTATCACGTGGCAAAATACAATCAACAATTCTGGTAATACAAACATCAAAGCATGGTGCCAGATGTGCTCAGGTGCCTATAACCCAGCGGTGAAATCTATTTACCTTCCCTACCGGTTCGGATGCACACGCTTTGTGCACGCTTTTTCACCCTCTGCGCATGCGCAGAAGGCTTTGCGCATGTTCAGAGGGTGAAAAACAAAATGGCGACGTCCGGGCAGGTGGGCGGAGCCTCGCACTGCCGCCTCTACCGGTTCTCTGAACCACCAGCCGCCGCCACTACCGGTATGCCTGGACCAGGCCGAACCGGTAGCATTTCACCCACTTATTGCTCAAGTTCCCTGTTGCTTCCTGAAAAAAGCATGTTTTTAAAAGCTTCCTGAATGTTAAAGGGAGGAAGATAGCTCTTACATCTGGAAGAAGGTTGCTCTGGATGAGACAAGATCCTGCAGAGGGCATTTGCTTTCTATTTTTATTTATTTATGTGTATCCCCCCCTTTAGTATTTTTACAAATAACTCAAGGTGGCCAACATATCTAATACTTCTTTTTCAATCTATTTTTGCAACAACATCTGTGAAATGAGTAGGGCTGAGAGAAAGAGACTGGCCCAAAAGTCATCCAGCCGGCTTTCATGCCTAAGGCGGGACTAGAATTCCCAGTTTCCTAGTGATTCACACAGCCAGCTTTCATGCCTAAAGCGGGACAAGAACTCACAATTTCCTGGAAATTGGCCCAAAGTCACTCAATTGGCTTTCATGCCTAAGGCAAGACTAGAACTCACAGTCTCCTGGTGATTGGCCGAAAGTCACGTAGCCACCTTTCATGCCTAAAGCGAGACTAGAACTCACAGTCTCCTGGTGATTGGCCGAAAGTCACGTAGCCACCTTTCATGCCTAAAGCGAGACTAGAACTCACAGTCTCCTGGTGATTGGCCGAAAGTCACGTAGCCACCTTTCATGCCTGAAGCGAGTCTAGAACTCACAGTCTCCTGGTGATTGGCCGAAAGTCACGTAGCCACCTTTCATGCCTAAAGCGAGACTAGAACTCACAGTCTCCTGGTGATTGGCCCAAAGTCAACCAGTCGGCTTTCATGCCAAAGGTGGGACTAGAATTCCCAGTCTCCTGGTGATTGGGCCAAAGTCATTCAGCTGGCTTTCATACCTAAGGTGAAACTAGAACTCATTAGTCTCCTGGTTTGTAACCTGGTTCCTTAACCACCCCAAGAGCCATTTTTACAGAACCTATGACATGAGAGAGATGCTATTTGTGGTGTTAACAGCCATCCCTTTCCTTCCAGCAATGTCCACCATGATCAGATGTCAGGAAAAGAAAATAGAGCAAGCCAAGGAAAAAGAGAAGAAGCTCTCCAAATGAATATACGGGCAGTTTTCAATCCCTCAAAGAGGTATCAGATGGCATCTCGCCAAGTAGAATGTATTTAAGCCTCCAGTTCTTGTTAATAATAAAAGTTGACATAGTTTTGTAATCTGTCCTTTGGTTTAGAAAAAAACAGAGCAAGGCTGTTAGCTTCTCCATGACCTGGCAAGGGCCCAACGGCCCTGAGAGAATTCATCCTGTGCCATTATGCACTTTTATTATTTTAGGAATTTCCAGTTTGGCTCAAATGTATCAGCTCTGAAAGGCAGGAGTTGATCAATGGCCAAATTCGAGCAGGTGCAGTGATCCGGTTCAGCAGAATGCCATGTGCAGATACTATGGGGTTGTCATTCCATCCCTGTGGGTTTGCAATATCACGAGTTGCCGTTCAGGAAAGCAAAACAGCAGCCCAAACTGCCTTTGAGGAGCCAGATACAATCATTATAGTACTAATGAAGTAACGGCACAGCTCTTTACTTTGCTGTTGTGCAATTCACTCTATACAACATAGACCAGAGGTGGTAGTCTGCCGGTTCGGACTGGTTCATGCGAACCGATAGTGGCTATGCCGTCTTATTTCTGCATGTTTTGAAGCCCCGCGCGAGAGCAAAGGGCATGCACGGAAGGTTACGTGCATGCGCGGAATGGGCTCACATTTGCAAACCGGTAGGGAAGGTAAGTGAATACCACCTCTGACATAGACCCAACAGGAGTGATACAACTCTGCAGTCCTAGGTTACATTAACAGAGGGATATTTTCAAAATCTCACCCGAACCGGTAGCAACCCGATGGTGATATCACGATGATGTCACGGAACTGGTTCGGTTGGTGCCAGTCCGTGGACGCTGCCATCTTTTTAAAAAAAATTGGTTGGTTTGTTTGTTTGTTTTAAAAAAATTTGAATTTTTTTCCGGTTTTTTTTTCTTCTGCGCATGCACAGAAGCTGAGTTTCATGCACTGCGCATGCATCGCCATCTTGTTTTTGGCTTTTTTTTCCCAGCATTGAGCACGCGAAGCGCGTGCGCGCCCATGAGGCGCGCCCATGTGGCATGCCCATGCAGCGCAGGAGGAAGCGAACCGACAGCGAGGTAAGTTAGAACCCACCCCTGGATATTACCGCTTGCACTGGTGTAACCACATTTGGAATATTGTGTCCAGTTCTGGTCACCACAATACGACAAAGGTATTGGGGCCCTAGAAAGAGTGCAGAGAAGAGCAACAAAGGTGATTAGGGGATCATTTCCTTGCTGTTAAGATGTGGAGCAGTAACTTGAAAATTGCCTATTTCAAGAAAGGAGCCAGATCTGGTGATCCCATGAGTGCGGATCCAATTTGATTCTGTGCCAGGCATCTCCAAGCTTGGCAACTTTAAGATGTGTGGACCAGGGGTGGGATTCAGCTGGTTCAGACTGCTTCGGGAGAACCGGATGTTAATTTTACATCTAGTTTGCCGAACTGGTAGTTGCAAGGACTGGCTGACCCTGCCCACCCTGCCCCGCCCCTCCCAGGAGTCTCCACACGGCCCGTTTTGGATGCCAGGTAAGTGCAGGGCCCACGCGGAGGCTCCGGGAGGGTGAAAAATGGGCCTACCAGAAGTACCGGAAGTCCAGAAACAGGCCCATTTCCGGCCTCCGGAGGGCCTCCAGAGCCCAGGGGAGGCCGTTTTCGCCCTCCCGGAGGCTCGAAAAAAGCCTCCTGAACCTGGGGAGAGCGAAAATGCCCCCCCCCGCCATGGTGCAGGAGGCCAAGTAGGCCACGCCCCCATGGCCACACCCACCCAGCAACCGAGCAGAGAACCGGTTGCTAAAATTTTTGAATCCCACCCCTGGTGTGGACTTCAACTCCCAGAATTCCTCAGCCAGCCAGAGCTGATGGGTCCTGCCTTGACAACTTTAAGACGTGTGGACTTCAACTCCCAGAATTCCTCAGCTGGCTGAGGAATTCTGGGAGTTGAAGTCCACACGTCTTAAAGTTGCCAGGTTTGGAGACCCCTGTTCTGTGTTGTTACAGAAATAACATAAAATTGCAGGGAAGAATGGCAAGGAATTTGTATCTCTCCAAATGCTGAACTTCAAGCAACGGTCCCAGCCAGCACGGAGAATTAGCATATGACAGGATTGAATCTGACATCCTCTTAGCTGCAGGTTCCTTACTTCTGATTGGGAATATTCTTCCTTGTTTCATTCACCAAGTTTACATTTGATCTGGGGGGTTTTTCCACCTCAATTGTGAAATACCTCCTTGCTATACATAGGCACACTCAGTATTTTTCAGACTTTGGACTCTTCGTTAGCTTTCTCAGTGCTTTTATAAACCTCACCTAAGGTAAACAGTGTCCTTTTTCAGAGGGTAAGAGGCCAGAGCCTCACCTGTTAGTTCAAGTCTAGGCCAGGAGAACAATGTTCATCCTAGTTTCCTTGCAATAATTATATGGTCACCTAAGTGACATTATTAAAAGACGCTTGCTCCTGGGGAGGAAAGCCATGGAAAATCTAGACAGCATACTAAAAAGCAGAGACATCACCCTGCCAACAAAAGTGCGTATAGTCAAGGCTATGATTTTCCCAGTTGCAATGTATGGCTGTGAAAGTTGGACCATAAGAAAGGCTGAGCGCCAAAAAATTGAGGCCTTTGAACTAAGGTGCTGGAGAAGACTCCTGCGAGTCCCTTGGACTGCAAGGCGATCCAACCGGTGAGTCCTAGAGATCAACCCTGACTGCTCTTTAGAAGGCCAGATCCTGAAGATGAAACTCAAGTACTTTGGCCACCTAATGAGAAGAAAGGACTCACTGGAGAAGAGCCTAATGCTGGGAACGATTGAGGGCAAAAGAAGAAGGGGACGGCAGAGAATGAGGTGGCTGGATGGAGTCACTGAAGCAGTCGGCCTGAGCTTAAATGGACTCTGGGGGATGGTAGAGGACAGGAAGGCTTGGAGGAACGTTGTCCATGGGGTCGCGATGGGTCGGACACGATTTCACGATTAACAAATACCAACGAAGTGACATTATAGTTATAAGTTATAAATTCAGTGATTTCACCACCACCCCATTTTTGTGATTGGCTTGTCATGCAAAAGCAGACTAATGACAGCCCAGCCATCTGTTCAAACACCAGTGCAGGAAACTTTGCATCAGTCGTTTAAAAATAAATCCCAAAATGTGTAACACCATCTGATATAGTACATGCACGCCTCTCCTGCAGACATCTGTCTCTGCTGTGTTGTATGCGTGCTTGAAATATTGCATTCAGCTTTGGCCGCCACAATATAAAAATAAGATGTTGAGACTCTAGAAAGGGTACAGAGAAGAGCAACAAAGATGATTAGGGGACTGTAGGCTAAAATATATGAAGAATGGTTGCAGGAATTGGGCATGTCTAGTCTAATGAAAAGAAGGACTGGGAGTGACATGATAGCAGTCTTCCAATATCTCAGGGGTTGCCACAAAGAAGAGGGAGTCAAGCTATTCTTCAAAGCACCTGAGGGCAGGACAAGAAGCAATGGGTGGAAACTAATCAAGGAGAGAAGCAACCTGGAATTAAGGAGAAACTTCCTGACCATTAGAACAATTAATCAGTGGAACAGCTTCCTTCCAGAAGTTGTTGGTGCTCCATCAGTGGAGGTTTTTAAGAAGAGATTGGACAACCATTTGTCTGAAATAGTGTAATGTTTCCTGCTTGAACAAGGGGCTGGTCTAGAAGATCTCCAAGGTCCCTTGCAACTCTGTTATTCTGCTTAAAATGTTCAGTATTCCCCTTTGCAATATTGGAACCTTCTTATCCTGAGCGTTAGTTAATCGCTTCGTAAGACGAAAGCAGGATTAATAACAGTTTGAAACCGCAAATGTTTCGAAGCAAGCTACGGCATGCCCCAACCGAAAGTCTGAGGGCCGCACCGTTTGCCTTAGGCCTATTTTACTCCAGTCCTCCTGCAAAATAATTGGACGCCGATTCGAAATAAGATCAAATTAAATGGGTGCAGTTTCAGAAGGTACCCCAGTCCCCCATCCGTCTATGGAAACCCATCACCCGGTTTCCGTCATGAACCTGAACTAAGCAGTGCTATTTAAATTTCCGATGACTCATACCAAAAATAGGCCATCCAGATCGGAAAGGCTCCGTCAGCATGGATCTGATTATAATATCTCTCTAAGCGATTTAAGTATTCTTTATATGTTGCAGACAGATGTTTAACGGCAAGGGCTGTGTTATTTTAGTAACGAAAGAGGCAAATGAAAAGGAATGGCCCATTAAAACCCAGATTCTGTCTTTCAGATGTCTATTTTATCCATACAAGTAGTCCTCAATGAACAACCATTCATTTAGTGACCGCTTGAAGTTACAACGGCACTGGAAAAAGTGACTTATGACCATTTTTCACACTTATGACTGTTGCAGCATCCCCATGGTCATGTGATCAAAATTCAGACACATAGCCACTGGTTCATATTTGTGACGGTTGCAGTGTCCCGGGATCACTTTCTGAGGGACCTTGGAGGTCTTCTAGTCCAGCCCCCTGCTCGATACTATTTCAGATAAGTGGCTGTCTAGTTTCTTCTTAAAAACCTCCAGTGATGGAGCACCCACAATTTCTGAAGGCAAACTGTTCCACTGGTTAATTGTCCTCATGTTGTGGCTTGTCGGCCGCCGGCCCCTCCAGCAGCCACATCAGAGGAGTAGAAGGCATGGGAGTCAGGGCCAGCATCAAGGCAACCTGAGAGCTCCAAGGGGGAAGAGGGAATGGAGTTGGCAGAGAGAGACAGAGAGAGAGAGACAGAGAGAGAGAGACAGAGAGAGAGACAGAGAGAGACAGAGAGAGAGACAGAGAGAGAGAGAGACAGAGAGAGAGAGACAGACAGAGAGAGAGAGAGACAGAGAGAGAGACAGAGAGAGAGACAGAGAGAGAGAGACACACAGAGAGAGACAGAGACAGAGCCTGGGCCATCTATCAGCCCTCAGATGGAGAGTCAACAGCCCCCAGGTCTGGAGGTGGCTGATGAGGAAGAGGAGGAACAGCTGGGTCCAGTGCCTGACGTGCGGATGCCCAGAAGGCAGAGGAGAGGAGAGCAGTGGAAATCTATGGGCCGATCCTTGGGACAGAAGAGCCACCGCTGCTAGCGAAGCCCCACCCTAGCTCTGGGGATAAAAGGCAGGGGGCGGAGATGAATAGATGTGGCAGACGACTATTCATCTTCCGGCCGGACAGACTTGTTAGCCTGCAGTGAGAGAGAGATTTTCTGCTGGAGCTGCTGGCGCTCCTAATAAAGGAATCATTGATTTAATTACAGAGGATTTGTCATGTTTGGGGAGCTGGGTCAGAACACCTCACTGTTAGGATTTATCATCCCATATAAAAAAAATATACATCCTATAATATACTCTACTCCAGTGGTGAAATCTACTTACCTTCCCTACCGGTTCGGAAGCGCGCGTTTTGCACTGTCACGTGCGCTTTTTCACCCTCTGCGCATGCGCAGAAGGGTTTGCCCATGCACAGAGGGTTAAAAACAACAAAATGGCGATGTCCGGCTGGGTGGGCAGAGCCTCGCGCTGCCGCCGCTACCGGTTCTCCGAACCACCGGCGGCAGCCGCTACCAGTACACCCAAACCGGGCCGAACCGGTAGCATTTCACCCCTGCGTCTACTCTCTAATGCACACACAAAAAAAGAGGCTGTTTGGTTTACGACAGAGAAATCGTCTTGCTGAAAGATAGGACACTCCCTCCTTCTTCTGCTTTCCTGTTATAAGGGAAGCCTCCTGGTTATAGAATGACTCCGTGGCGCAGAGCAGATCTTGTTTAAACTAAACCAGGGATCCTTGACCTCACTGTTGACCGGGCTGGCTCTCTCTGCATGATATTAATCATTGGTTGAACAAGAGTGGAACAAGAATGCAGCTGGAAATGGTACTGCAAGGTAACAATAGTATTTGTGCTTTTTGAGCACTCTTATCTCACTATAAAAAAAGATGTTGAGAACTTGAGACTCTAGAAAGAGTGCAGAGAAGAGCAGCCAGGATGATTATGGGACCGGAGCCTAAAAAATATGAAGAACGGTTGCAGGAACTGGGCATGGCTAGTCTAGTGAAGAGAAGGACCAGGGGAGACATGATAGCAGTCTTCCAATACTTGAGGGGCTGCCACAGAGAGGAGGGGGTCAAGCTATTTTCTAGGCACCAGGAAGTCAGACAAGGAATAATGGATGGAAACTGATCAAGGAGAGATTCAACCTGGAAATAAGGAGAAATTTTCTGACAGTGAGAGCAATCAGCCAATGGAACAGAAGTTGCCTTCAAAAGTTGTGGGAGCTTCACCACTGGAGGTTTTTAAGAAGAGAGTGGACTGCCATCTGTCAGAAAGGGTGTAGGGTCTCCTGCTTGGGTGGGGGGTTGGACTAGATGACCTACAAGGTCCCTTCCAACTCTGTATAATCTGTATCTGTAACTTCGTTGGGAACACAACTGCTAAGAAAATAATGCTTGGTTATCATTGGCACTTTATTAATAAGCAAAACACAAGAAACAATTTGGCTTCCGTCTTGTAGATCAGCTCTGCCTTCATAGAATCTCACGGCGCATTTCACGGTCTGTTCAGATACAGATATTTTTCCTTTCCTTTTCCTTTTTCCCTACATTTTTCTCTCTTCCCCTTTCCCTCCCTTACCCATTATCTTCGTTTTGTTTTCTATTTTTGATAAGCTAAAATATTTGAATCCCATAAAGGGTTTTACTTTAACAGGTAATATATATATATATATATATATAAAGGCCAGCCATCATTGTAAAAAGTCCATCTTTATTGCTTTCGGATGCAGTCATCATAGACTAAGAACGTTTTAAAACAGTTACAGAGCAGTTGAACTATCCTTTTCTTATGCCCAGCATCCCTGATTCACACACCTGTCTCTTCACACAATACAATGTCAACTTGAGAGTTGAAAGTGTTTTATTTCGAAACATTGGCCACTACAGCATCTAACTTCTTTGCTATTAAGGAGTCGTTGGTTTGATTTCATTTGAAGAACACGTTTCTATCTGAAAGCCTAGCAGAAGAAAGACTCGTTATGAGGCAGTCCTAGTAAAACACACAGCAAGGAGAAGCACTAAGCTAGCTAAGTAAAGACCGAGAAATATACTCCTTGTGTTCAGTGATACCCCCAGCACTTATGGGCCACCTGATCTTCGTGTTCAGTTACTAGCGTTCGGTTGGCACACTCTTCCCATCGCACGACCTTTCCACTCTCCACCAAGACGAACTTCCACTCAACGCTGGTGTCAAACGGTAGAACCACAGAGTCTGACCAGAAGCCATCTTTGTCACACCTGAGGGGTATAGAATGGCGCCACTGGCCCAGACACTCATGGTCACCTGTGATTGCGATCTGCTGGCCTTCCAAACGAGCGATGTAGTGGACACGGAAAACCACATGAACAGTCTGGGGCATGGGGGTTACGGCCGCAATTCTCTTCCCTTGTTCCAAGTCCTTGTTGCCAACGTCGCTTGCGCGAGCTTTCCTAGTGGCCTCAACATCTTCAGGATCCACAGTTTCTGGACCCAGGTCTTCGTTGAATTTTTCCTCAGGCTTATCACCAGAGTTGTCTACTTCGGCTGACCTTCTCTCCTCACGAGCTTCCACTTCATGGCTTCCGGGCGGTTCAGAGGCTGTGTTGAGGTGATTGGATGCTTCGCTCCTTAGATATTCTGAATAGTTCACGAATGGGATTACAGGGTCTTTGACCACTGCTTTTATTTCAGGAGGCTTTATGAAACCGTCAGGGGTATGATCATCTCCTGAGGGTGTAACATGGTTCTCTAGTGGCTCCTGTGGGCTGGACACACATGGTTTTGTTTCCGAAAGGACACCATCACCGGTTGTCTGAAATGGTTCTAAACAGAAAGGATATGGTTAGCCATGAAAACTCAGCCCTGCATTCCTCGTACATGTGATTTTGCGCACCACCACACCACGACTCTTTAAAGCGAGGGAAATGTCCTGACTGGTGATTTAATCCCACACAAACTGCACTTGTTCTCCTGACATGGAATTCCTCAATAAAATATTTGGCTTTTGTGCTCAGTGGCAATTGGGATCGACAAGAGCCTAGCAGCAAAACTCCTCACCGGGTTTCCCTACTTTTTTTCCCCCAGCACCTTTTGATCTTTTTTTGTAAAAAAAAAATGTGGAATGTAAATGCACTGTAAATGCTAGGGTCAATCCCAAAGATACTTTTCCCAAAAGGCAACTGGACTTCCTTGGTTTTCTCTTTGAAAACATTTCGCTTCTCATCCAAGAAGCTTCTTCGCTTCAGTGAAGAAGCTTCTTGGATGAGAAACGAAACATTTTCAAAGGAAAAAGAAAAAACAAGAAAGTCCAGTTGCCTTTTGGAAAAAGCAATGTTGGGACAACCAGGATCTGGATGATTTGAGAATCTCCAGAGACAGCTAAGCATGAATAAATAAAAAAAAGAACTATAAGCTTAAATGAAAGAGCTTGGGAACGGTTTCCAGGTAAGATACTTCTTGACTACACATTAGTGAGCAAGCAATAGCAATTCACTGCGATTTCCTGGATCTGATTAAACTGTAAGATGAAAATTAGACCAGCGTACAGAAGGAAAGCTGCAAAAATAGTCTAGCAAATGCCATCAGCCCTCGCAAAGAGCTGTTATAGTTCCACACCTTCCTTCCCGGGCTGTTCCTGCTCAAGTCAGATGCCAGGCTGTACTCCAAGCCAGCTGGCAAAGGAGAACCTATTGTGAAGTTAAGGCTTCACCATAGCTGAAATGCCAAGAAATTGTTGTCCATTGTTTAATTAGACCCCACCCTTTTTTTCCCTTTTCACCGAGCTGGTCCAAATGACAAGCTTAACCATGGCCCAAAAAAATATAAAATAACGCAAGCAATTCAATCACACAAGCAATTACTGTCTTTACTGAAAAGTTATTTTCAGCAGTTATTTTCCAGTTCTGGACTTTTTTCCCCAGGGGCTCAATTTATTTTTAACTTTGCAAGAAGCGTTGTCTCCGCTGGACTCTTGCATCTGATTGATTTGTTAAATTTTAAGAGCAAAGGCTCTCGTTCGGCTCTGCCATGAATAAGCAGAACGGTTAGCAGGGCACTGGCACAAGGGAGCTAAAAATAGCCAAAGGCCGGTTTTGCATGGCCTGTCCATATATTAGGCAAACACAGGCCCAAATGCCAAAGATTCCTGTGGGGCCAGTAGAACTGATGGCAGGCCGTGCACTGCACTCCATGCAAAGGTCGCACAATCTAAGATGATACTTCGCATAGTTGCCCTTCTATAGCTGTAAGAATCCTGCCAAGGCACCACTGAATTGGCTGGCCAAAGGCATTCTAGCTGCACGATTCAGTGCCAGCCACCATCCAATCTTCTTTGATTACCAAGAGCAAGCAATAGCTCTTGCTCTTAAAACAAAGATGTCCAAGCTCGGCAACTTTTAAGGCCTGTGGACTTCAACTCCCAGAATTCCCCAGCCGTGGAATTCTGGGAGTTGGAAGTCCTCAGGTCTTTAAAGTTGCTATGCTTGGGCAGCCCTGCTGTAAAAAGCTAGTGCACAAATATCTGCCTGCAACTTTCCTCATTCTTTCCCACGCCAATTTTCTACGAATTGCCAGCCGCAGCTTAACCCCAGGCAATGTTGTGAACGTTCCCACAAGCACAGCCGCAATATTATCCTCAGCAAAGAACTGGGGGGGGGGCCCTCGGGGAGGGGTCCTCCAAGAAAGGCACTAGAGAAGGAAGAGGAACAGTTTTTGAAGGGGTAGAGGAGGGTGCAAGGAGAAATACAGGATCCTGCAAGCTTGCACAAGAGTAGGTTGTGTAGCTCTCTCTCGACTGGGCAGTGCAAGGGCTGGATGAGTCAACTGTGTTTTTGGATAGAGTCCCACAGTGATTATTAAGGCCACACACACACCCCTTTCATATACTGTTATCAGTTAACTATTATGAAATATGTTGAGGAACTAACTTTACAGAAGTTATTTTGCCCTCGGGGGCTATGTTGATTTTATTACCAACAGAGATTTCAGCAGCGCAGCCCCTTTCCCCACCCTACTCCCCCCCTCCCCATGTAAAAATAGATGCTAAAAAAGGTTTAATAGCAATAGCACTTAAATACCACTTATATAGTGCTTTAGCTCAGTCTGGCTGCATTCACACAAGGCACTGGGGACGGAATTCGCCCCTTCCATTTTTTTAAAAATATATTTTTTTGGCCTTCAATATATTTGGCACCACATACTAAACGGGCTGGGATTGCTCCACACTCTCACGCCCCACCACATTCCCCCATTCCAAGGTTAGCACTAATATTTCTAGCAGGGCTTTTCGCCTGACCCGGTTGGAAGGGTGAGGTGTGTTTGTGTGTGTGTGTGTGTCTGTGTGTACAATTGGCGGTGAGGGGACGGTGAGGGTTCAATGAAGAACCGAATTGTGGCCCAAGGCTGGCCAGAGCGAGAGGGCAGCAAGACTAAAGGCCGGGAGGGAGGCCGGAGACCGCCCGAAAGACGCCTGCAGGGCGCGCGTCTCTCTCCAAAAGCGCCAGACGCGCGTAAAAAAGCCGCGGCGGTTCTGGCGAGCAGCCGCCGCTTCTCGAGGCGCTCCCTCTCTGAAGGGTTTTCAAAAATAGGCCGGACAACCGTCTGAACGATGTGGTGGTGGTGGTGGTGTATGAGGTCTCCTGCCTCGAGCACGGGGTTGGACTAGAAGACCTCCGAGGTCCCTTCCAGCTCCATGAGTCTGTGTTGTACCCCAGAAGAAATGGGGCGGCGGCACAAAGGGAAAGGACTGAAGTGGGCGAGAAGCGGGGTGGGAGGGAGAGAGGAAGGAGGGAAGGAAGGAAGGAAGGAAGGAAGGAAGGAAGGAAGGAAGGAAGGAAGGAAGGAAGGAGTGAGGGAAGGAAGGAAGGAAGGATGAATGAATGAGAGAGAGGGAGAAAAAAGGAAGGAAAGAAGGAAAAAGAAGGAAGAAAAAAGGAGTGAGGGGGAAAGGAAGGAAAGAAAGAAAGGAGAAGGAGGGAGAGGGAGGGAGGGAGGAAAGAAGGGGAAGGAAGGGAGGAGTGAGGGAAAGGAAGGAAAAAAAGAAGGAGGGAGAACGAGGGAGGGAGAGGGGGGAGAAAAAAGGAAGGAAAGAAGGAAAAAGAAGGAAGGAAGGAGAATGAGGGAGGGAGGGAGGAAAGAAGGGGAAGGGGGAAGGAAGGAGTGAGTGAGGTGGGAAAGGAAGGAGAATGAGGGAGAGTGAGGGAGAAAAAAGAAAGGAAAGGAAAAAGAAGGAAGGAGGGGGAAAGGAAGGAAAGAAGGAAGGAAGGAGAATGAGGGAGGGAGGGAGGGAGGAAAGAAGGGGAAGAGGGAAGGAAGGAAGGAAGGAGTGAGGTGGGAAAGGAAGGAGAATGAGGGAGAAAAAAGAAAGGAAAGGAAAAAGAAGGAAGGAGTGAGGGGGAAAGGAAGGAAAGAAGGAAGGAAGGAGAGTGAGGGAGAAAAAAAGAAAGGAAAGGAAAAAAGGAAGGAGTGAGGGGGAAAGGAAGGAAAGAAGGAAGGAAGGAGAATGAGGGAGGGAGGAAAGAAGGGGAAGGAAGGAAGGAGTGAGGTGGGAAAGGAAGGAGAGTGAGGGAGAAAAAAGAAAGGAAAGGAAAAAGAAGGAAGGAGTGAGGGGGAAAGGAAGGAAAGAAGGAAGGAAGGAGAATGAGGGAGGGAGGAAAGAAGGGGAAGGAAGGAAGGAGTGAGGTGGGAAAGGAAGGAGAGTGAGGGAGAAAAAAGAAAGGAAAGGAAAAAGAAGGAAGGAGTGAGGGGGAAAGGAAGGAAAGAAGGAAGGAAGGAGAGTGAGGGAGAAAAAAAGAAAGGAAAGGAAAAAAAGGAAGGAGTGAGGGGGAAAGGAAGGAAAGAAGGAAGGAAGGAGAATGAGGGAGGGAGGAAAGAAGGGGAAGGAAGGAAGGAGTGAGGTGGGAAAGGAAGGAGAGTGAGGGAGAAAAAAGAAAGGAAAGGAAAAAGAAGGAAGGAGTGAGGGGGAAAGGAAGGAGAGAAGGAAGGAAGGAGAATGAGGGAGGGAGGAAAGAAGGGGAAGGAAGGAAGGAGTGAGGTGGGAAAGGAAGGAGAGTGAGGGAGAAAAAAGAAAGGAAAGGAAAAAGAAGGAAGGAGTGAGGGGGAAAGGAAGGAAAGAAGGAAGGAAGGAGAGTGAGGGAGAAAAAAAGAAAGGAAAGGAAAAAAGGAAGGAGTGAGGGGGAAAGGAAGGAAAGAAGGAAGGAAGGAGAAGGGAGAGAGAGAGGGAGGGAGAAAAAGAAAGGAAAGAAGGAAGGCAGACGGGCGCTACCTTTGGCTCCGCGCATGTCCCCCTCGGGCTCCTCAGTCGTTTTCTGCTGTCCGTCTCCGCCGCCGCCGCCGCCGCCTCCGAACCACAGCCAGGTCATGAAGGCGGCCGCCACCGTGGCCAGCAAGGCCTGCCACAGCCCGGCCAGGAGCCCGCCGTCCTCGCCCTCCACCCCCAGCCACGCCATGGCCACGGCGGCCGGAGCAGCAGCAGCAGCAGCAGAAGGCGCAACCGGCGCTCGGGGCACAGCGCGAAGCCCTAGCGCGAAACAGGGCCGCGCCCTCCCGCCCAGGAGCCTTATATGGGCACCGGGAGCGAGGCAGGCACCTGCCCAGGCCGGGGAGGAGCCTCGCGGCCCGCTGGCCTCGCTGGGGCCGCTGACAACCAGGGGAGCGCCCAAGTTGATCCCCGCTCTCTTGCGCCCTTGGGACTGGGGCGCAAACTTTTTGGATGCCGGCGGGCTGCTCCTCGGCCTCGCCTTTCCTTGCAGCCCCAAAGGCCCAACTTTGCAGGCCCAGCTACCGCGGCCGAGCCCATCTTTACACTGCTGCAAGCGACAGGCTGGGGCTTGCTTCCTTGCGCGTATCCAAGCCATCCTGCCCGTCTAAGGGGAGACGGGGGAGGGAAACAAAAAGGCGCGCAGGCTAAATGCCACGGCGCAAACCTGCCCAAATTTCAAAGCCCCCGATCGGGGGGGGGGGAGAAAAATCGGTGCCGTCGAGGCAGAAGAGCGCAATTGCGGACAAAATTGCGGGCTCTTTAACGGCGAGGCGCGCTGCTTGGAGCAAGAGGTGGTTCCCGAAGGCGGAGGGGCTTTAAGCCGCTTAAACGGACTCGCGGAGGGGCGGGAAGCAGAGCGGCTTCCTCCCGAGAAGGTAGTTTGGCCCGGGGTTGAAGAAGAATAGAGAAATAGAATACAACTGGAAGGGACCCTGGAGGTCTTCTAGTCCAGCCCCCTGCTCAAGCAGGAAATCCTATACCAGTGTTTCCCAACCTTGGCAACTTGAAGATGTCTGGACTTCAACTCCCAGAATTCCCCAGCCAGCTTTGCTGGCTGGGGAATTCTGGGAGTTAAAGTCCAGACATCTTCAAGTTGCCAAGGTTGGGAAACACTATCCTATACCATTTCAGACAAGTGACTGTCCAGTCTCTTCTTAAAAACCTCCAGTGATGAAGAACCCACAACATCTGGTGGCAAGTTGTTCCACTGGTTAATTGTCCTCACTGTTAGGAAGTTTCTCCTTAATTCCAGGTTGCTTCTTTCCTTGGTTAGTTTCCATCCATTGTTTCTTGTCCTGCCCTCAGGTGCTTTGGAGAATAATTTGACCCCCTCTTCTTTGTGGCAGCCCCTCAAATACTGCAATATAGCTATCATGTCCCCCTTAGTCCTTTTCTCTAGACTAGCCAAACCCAAAACCTGCAGCCGTTCTTCATATGACTTAGTCTCCAGGCCTTTGATCGTCTTCGTTGCTCTTCTCTGAACTTTTTCCAAAGACTCAACTGGTTGGGTTGCTTGCAAACCTTAAGCTGGGGTCTCGCAGCTCTGGATCCCCGACAATGGACTGCCGGTCAATGACAGGACAGTTGTCCCAAAAGAGCTTTTTTTTAAGAGGCAACTGGACTTTCTTGTTTTTTCTTTTAAAGATGTTTCACTTCTCATCCAAGAAGCTTCTTATTTTTCATATCACACTTGGCCAATAAAGAATTCTATTCTATTCTATTCTATTCTATTCTATTCTATTCTATTCTATTCTATTCTTCAGCTCTGACAGGATAGTGAGGAATGGAGGGATTTATACTCCTTGCAGACAGCTGGTCATTTGTATAAATCCATTCCCCACCATCCAGTCAGAGCTGAAGAAGCTTCTTGGATGAGAAGCGAAACATCTTCAAAGAAAAAACCAGAAAGCCCAATTGCCTTTTGAAAAGAAACACAACCATGACCTGGACTGAGAATCTCCATAGACAGGACAGTTGCAGCAGCCTGGTTGTCTTTGCTGCCCCCTCGTGGCCACCTGGAGCATTGCGGGCAAGATCTGAGTGCTCTAAGCACCCCACTGAGTCCACTACCACGATGGAGCGTCCTTAATAGATTTCTCCGAAAGAGGGGACGCCCAATTTGCACCCCTTTTAAAGGCAGTTCAGCTTGTCTAATGGTGCCTAAAGGCCAGAGGCAAGATCAGAAGTATTCCAAGGGTCAGTTTCACTGGGGGGACTGGAAAAACCGAAGTAGAATTAAGGCAAAAATCAGGGATAAAGGCACACCTGAGGTGGAGTTTGCAGAACAGTGTTTCTCAATCTTTAAGACTTGTGGACTTCAACTCCCAAAATCCCATGCTGTCTGGGGGAATTCTGGGAGTTGGAGTCCACGAGTCTTGAAACTCCTGAGATTGAGAAACACTTTTGTACGCGGGTGAGTCAAAAAGTAATTCCGTTTTCTTTAGGACAGGTATAATTACCAACACAGGAACATGTAGCATACATCAAAATGAAGCTGGTCCTCTGTGGATCACATCCCTACTACTCAACATAGTCACCGTTTCTCTCAATAGCAATGTTCCACCTTCGAATGAGAGCATGTATCCCTGCCTCGTAAAATTGTGTTGACTGTTCTTTGAGCCACTTCTTCACTGCAGTTTTCACTTCCTCGTCACTGGAATAATAATCCTCCCTACTCACCAGATTTAGCGCCTTCAGACTATCATCTCTTCGGCCCCATGAAAGAGGGTTTGAGAGGCAAACATTATTAAAGTGACCAGATATTTTTTTTTTAAAGCGGGACGGGGGGGGCCGCCTGGGCGCCGCCATTTGTTTTGCCCTCTGCGCATGCGCAGAACGCTGCGCATGTGCAGAGGGCAAAACAGCAAATGTCGGCGTCCAGGTGAGGTGGAGGGGGGGAAGCGGGAGGGCGCTTGGATGCCTGCAGCTCGCGACAGGTAAGCTGCCGGCGGCCTCCTTTCCCCATCTCCCGCCTCCCGTTCGTTGCTTGCCAGCCTGGCCGAAGGGAAGGCGGGAGGCGAGGAAAGGCCTCCCGAAAGGGAGGCGGGCTCCCGAAGCCTCCCCTCCTTTCGGGAGGCCTTTCCTCGCCTCCCGCCTTCCCTTCGGCCAGGCTGGCAAGCAACGAACGGGAGGCGGGAGACGGGGAAAGGAGGCCGCCGGCAGCTTACCTGCTCCAAACATCCAAGCGCCGCGGTCTCCCGGTCGCCCGCCCGGCCCCAGGGCAACGACGGCAGCGAGGTGTGCCGCTGCCTTTTGCTCCCGGGGGTGTGAGAGGTGAGCGTGCTCAGGGCCGGCGTGCCGCCCCGCTGGAAGCTCGCCCGGGGAAGCTGCTCCGCCAGGCTTTCTAGAAAGGCCGAGAGCAGCCGCGACCTGTTGGCTTTTGCTTTCTCCGAGCGTCGGTCCAGCTAAAGCCACGCCCTCTTAAGGCTCGCCTTTCCCGAGCAGCTGTGCCCCCTTCCCCCAAAAGGCGGCGTGGTGCTCCCCCTTCCTCCACGCCTGGGGTCTCGCCAACCGCCCTTCCCCCTTGCGGAGACTGCTGGGGCCCATTACTTGAGCAGAAAGGAATTTGGTGCCGTTTTCCGCACGCCGGCGCCCTGGGGCTCGTGGTGCATTAGAAACACATGTGCCTGAACCCCCGGCTCCATAAGGCGGCGGCCCGGGGGTGGGGGCGGCGGCTCCTCGCCTTTCCGAGCAGGCCAGAGTCCGCGCGAGGGTGGGAGTGGAGGCTGTGCCTCTCCTGCAACCAGAAACCCGGACCTTCTTCCCTGGGCTGGGAAGGCCCGATTTTAAGGCGAGCCTCTCTTCTGAGCCTAGCAACCAGCTGCTGATATATGCCGGGTCTGTGTCCCGGCTTTTTTTTTTCTTAAGGCGAGGAGCCGCTCGTAAACTCAAAGCGGCGACGGCTCCTCGTCCCTCACCCCTCCCAACCGCAGCGGCGCCTCCGAGGGCGGGGCTAGGGATGGGGCGGGGGAAGGAGAGGAGGAGCAGCCTCCCTTCCCCCTCCCCCCAGCTTCCAGCGCCCGCCCGCCGCCAACGCCGGCCTGAGCTGAGAGGCCTGCTGCCTTTCAGGCCGATTTTTTGAAAGAATGCCCTAGTCGGGCATTGTTTTAAAAAATCGGGACTTTTTAAGAGGGCGGGCGGGACGCGGGACAAATGGTGAAAAAGCGGTTGTGTCCCGCCAAAATCGGGACGTCTGGTCACCTTAAATATTATTCCAGTCACGAGGAAGTGAAAACTGCAGTGAAGAAGTGGCTCAAAGAACAGTCAACAAATTTTTACGAGGCAGGGATACGTGCTCTCATTCGAAGGTGTAACATTGCTATTGAGAGAAACGGTGACTATGTTGAGAAGTAGGGATGTGATCCACAGAGGACCAGCTTCGTTTTGATGTATGCTACATGTTCCTGTGTTGGTCATTATACCTGTCCTAAAGAAAATGGCATTACGTTTTGACTCACCCTCGTATAATTTTCTTGAGGCTGGAATATGACAGGAATCTAAATCCTTGACCTGTTAGGTTACAAATTGTAGCTAGGGGCACCAGTTCTAAGTACTGTATAAGTATTGAGTCTCAGCAGGTTGTAAGAGTTAGTTAGTTAACTTCATCTGAGCACAGAAGCCAACCTGCAAATACTTAGAAACATAGTCTTACATGCAAATAATTTTAAATGGCCATCTTTATGCAGAGTTTGACAGCTAAATCACTACAGGTAGTCCTTGATTTACAACCATTCTTTTAGTGACCAATCGAAGTTACAACAGCACTGAAAAAATAACTTATGACCAGTTTCAGATGCTTGGCAACTGGCATCAGTGGTGGGTTCCTACAGGAGCTGTTCGGTGCGTAGCTCCAGTAGGGAGCGGCCGATTGCGCAATTTGCACACAGCCCGCTCCGGTGCCGTCTTCGCCGATCCGTCGCGCGCGTCGCCATCTTTTTTTGAGAATTTTTGGGCTTTTTTGCTTCTGCGCACACGCGGAAGCAAAATCTCGCCAAAATCTCATGAGGGGATGCGTGTGCACAAGAGACTTCAGTGAGATTTCGCTTCCGCACATGCGCGGAAGCAAAATTGCATCTAAATTTCTCTCTCACGTGCGTCCCCTTACAAAATTTTGGCGAGATTTTGCTTCCACGCATGTGCAGAAGCAAAATCGCACCGAAATCTCTCTCACGCTCGCGTCCCTTTGTGATATTTTGGCGAGATTTTGTTTCCGCGCATGCGCAGAAGCAAAATCGCGCGAGAGGGTGCACGCACATAGCGAGCGCGTGAGCGCCTGAAACATGGAGATGCGCGCACAGCGCACCGGTATCGGTAAGTGAGCAACCCGGCCCTGACTGGCATGCATTTTTATGATGATTACAGTCTCCCATCCCATTTGTAACTTTCTCAGCTGGTTGCTGACAAGCAAAATCAGTGGGGGAAGCCAGATTTACTTAAACAACCACATGATTCACCTAACAAACTGCAGTGATTCGTTTAACAAGTGTGGCCACACAAAAAAAAGTTGATGTGAGGGAGGCACAACTCACTTAACAGTAGCAAGTGGAAATTTTGGGCTTAGGACTACCTGTATTCAGACCTATAGCAAATATGGAACATATTTGAGTCCTTACAAAGAAGATTGTGAAATTGTGAAAATAGACTTCAGCAGTTGCAAAAAAAAAATCCACTATATACTTCTTTGGTTTACTTTTAAAATGTTGATCTATACCTTGTTCATAATTTAAAAGGTGAGGCTTTTGAGATTTCCAGCTCTCTTATTAAAAGTGGTAGTGACTAATTAGAGGCTAATTGACTGCATTTTCAGAGTTTTTCAATCTTACCTCCTCATCCAGTGCTTTTAGCATTGCTGTATGTGTCATTTAAATGTATAGGCACACAAGTGGTTGGTCTTCTAGAGCGCAGCCTAAGTTCAGAAATAAACCAACCATGCCTTTATAAGAACAGCATTAGAGAAATATCATCAACTTTGTAGGAGTCTGGCAGCACCTTTTCCAACTAACAATTGGAATTGGAAGGCAAAAGATGTAGCTCACAAAAAGGTATGTTTAGGTAAATGTCAGTCGAAAAAAGTGTTGCTACATAGACTTTATTTTAATCCTGGATAGTGTCAGCCACACTTCTGCAAATTATTGTATTACAGGTAACCCTTGATTTGCGGTCATAAATCATTACGGTCATAAGTTGAGGCACCCATTGTGATCGGACCTAGTTTTATATCATTTTTTTGTGGTGGTCACTAAGCAAATCATTGTAGCCGTTAAGTAGAATGGTTAAGGCACCAGGCTAAAAAGCAGGAGGCAGTGAGTTCTAGTCTTGCCTTAGGCATGAAAGCCGGCTGGGTGACTTTGGGCCAATCACCAATGGACGGTGAGTTCTAGTCACGCCTTAGACACGAGGCTCTAGAAAGAGTGCAGAGAAGAGCAACAAAGATGATTAGGGGACTGGAGGCTAAAACATATGAAGAACGGTTGCTGGAACTGGATATGTCTAGTCTTATGAAAAGAAGGACTAGGGGAGACATGATAGCAGTGTTCCAATATCTCAGGGGTTGCCACAAAGAAGAGGGAGTCAAACTATTCTCCAAAGCACCTGAGGGTAGAACAAGAAGCAATGGGTGGAAACTAAACAAGGAGAGAAGTAACTTAGAACTAAGGAGAAATTTCCTGACAGAACAATTAATCCGTGGAACAGCCTGCCTCCAGAAGTTGTGAATGCTCCAACACTGGAAGTTTTTAAGAAGGTGTTGGATAACCATTTGTCTGAAGTGGTGTAGGGTTTCCTGCCTAAGCAGGGGGTTGGAATAGAAGACCTTCAAGGTCCCTTCCAACTCTGTTGTTGTTGTTGTTGTTGTTGTTGTTGTTGCTGCTGCTGCTGCTGCTGCTGCTATTATTATTATTATTATTATTATTATTATTATTATTATTATTATTATTATTATTATTATTATTATTATTATTATTATTATTATTATTATTATTATTATTATTATTATTATGAAAGTCAGCTGGGTGACTTTGGGCCAATCACCAGTGGACAGTGAGTTCTAGTCCCGCCTTAGGCATGAAAGCCGGCTGGTAACTGGGCCAATCACTCTCTCTCAGCCCAACTCACCTCACAGGGACGTTGTTTGTGGGGAAAATAGGAGGAGGAAGGTGTATTGGATATGTTTGCCATCTTATTTATAAAAATAATAAAGGTGGGATACAAAAAATGAGGAGAAAATGCTCCTCTTTTCCCACAAACTATAAAAATACAACAGCCCCCTTTAGGGAACATGTGAAAAGCAAGCATAGATAATAAAACAATAAAACTTTTTATTAAACATCGCCAGTGTGAAAACAAGCTACGCAGGTTTTTCCCATTGTGCTAACATTGTAAAAGTTACTTTTATATTTGAAATTAATCTCCTCCTAAAACATACTCGTCTGAAAAACTCTTTCCCTCCCCATTTAACGCATAAGGCCAATCATTTCATGGCTGATTACTTGATCTTACGTTCCTTTCCTTTTATTTTCTTGGCTTATTTCTCTCTGCATTTCACTGTGACTGACTCAACAGCTACTGAGGAAAACGAGTGGGAACATACAAGAGCTCTGTATGGTGGGTGGCATTTTGACTCTGTTTTACAAAGGTTAAAACTATCCCCAGTGGGGCAGAATGGACACTTAAATGGTTGCAGAAGACTGTGATCTAAATTCTTGAAGGATCTTCATCGAAAGCTTCCTGGATAGAAGCTCGCTGTCTTCTGCTATCTTGTCAGAGTGACCTGCAGCCAACATCTCCAGAAGAAACTGAAAGCATAGAGAAGCATAAGCAGTGCTTAAAATCACACAATTTCCTCAGCCAAACAGACCCAGTGCTGTATTTTATGAGTATTATATGTCACAGCTTATTACCATATTTTTCGGAGTATAAGACGCACCGGAGTATAAGACGCACCTTAGTTTTTGGAAAGGAAAATAAGAAAAAACAAATTCTGCCTACCAGCATCCATCTGGCTAGCGTCCTTAGCAAACAGCCTGGAACAGGTATATTAGCCTTGCAAAGGTCCGTTTTAAAGGCTGCTTTTTCAGCCTTGCAAAGCTCATTTTGAGAGGTTGTTTTCAGGCTTGCAAAGCTCGGTTTGAGAGGTTGTTTTAGCCTTGCAAAGGTCCGTTTCAGAGGCTGGGCGAGGCTACATTCGGTGTATAAGACGCACCCAGATTTTCACCCTCTTTTAGGGGGGAAAAAGATGCGTCTTATACTCCAAAAAATACAGTACCTTATATGAGACGTTCACAATCCCCACTCGTAGCCCAGTGTGACATCAAATATTACATTGATATAAGAAAGGTTGGTGGGCAGAGAGGTAGGTTAGTAACTAGAAAATGAACAGGTCAACATCAGCAAGTTATGCTGAGGATGTTGTTGAATTCACAGCCCTGAAAATATTATTATTAACTCCTTTGTTCCTAACCAGCTTGGCAGTGATTAAGATAAGGAGAGTGGTGACCCAACAGGAATGGGATTATCACAAGTTCCTCACTCAATTTCACAGTTTTGGAAAAGCCCCGTCATTCTTCAAGCAAGACAATTTTAAATGAATCACTATTGGGACTCAATCCTGATCATTTCTGATACTCCAACACTGGAAGTTTTTAAGAAGATGTTGGATAACCATTTGTGTGGCTTTTGCTAAACATGGATAATGCCATACTATCATTTTTGTCTCCCCACCAATCTGACCATGCTAGACTCTTAATAAGAACCTCCGCTCAGATACACCTAAGATGCATCCAAGATGAACACTGATAGGATATTGGAACACTGACATGATAGCAGTCTTCCAATATTTACGGGGCTGTTATGAATCAGAAGTTTATAAAGCGTGTGATTCAGGGACGGGTTCCTAATTTTTTTACTACCACTCTGTGGCCGTGGCTTATTTTGTGGGTGTGGCTTGCCAGCCATGTGACCGGGTGGGTGTGGGCCTTGGGAGCTTGGCAGTGGCCGGAGAAGCAGGGGGGCATTGCCCACCTGCAACGCAGCCCCCCCGCAGCGGGAGCAGCAAGACCGCGGCAGCGGTTCGTCTAGGAGGCTCCATCCGGACTGAATGCTTCTCCCCATTTGATGATCCTAGGCTCCTGCCACCTGTTCCCCCTCCCCTCAGCAGCTCGAGAAGCCTCGAATGTGCGAAAATGCCTGGGATCATCACCGCACATTCGTGGCTTCTCAGACTGCTGAAGGGAGGGGAACTGAGATAGGTCCTGCCGCCCGTTCTTTCAGCGTCTCACGCGCTCCCTCAGCCATCCTCCCCTGCTTGGACTCACTGTGTGGTAGGAAGGCAGTGCATGCGCAGTGCCGGAAGCTCGGCTTCTAGGCATGTGCAGAAGAAAATTTTTTTAAAAAATTTTAAAAAAAATTTTAAAAAATGGCGGCACCCAGGCACCGGCAACCGACCGCACCGGTACTGTGACATCACCAGCGGGCCGCTACCGGTGCTATAGAGTGGACTGCACCGGTAGGAACCCACCGCTGGTGTGATTGCTTTTTTATCATTGCAAGACTGCAGAACCTCAGTTCTGATTTTATTATTTTATTTACGATCCTTTCAAACCACATGGACAAAGAAATTTTTTTCTTTATGTGGCTTGATTTATACTTGTACGTTGTAACCATTGCTGTCTGCCTCTTCAGTGTTTTTATTTTTCAGACTAGAAGACCTCCAAGGTTCCTTCCATCCCGTAAGTAGATTTCACGAGTCCAGGGGTGAAATCTACTTACCTTCCCTACCGGTTCAGAAGTGCTCGCTTCCCTCGCACACGCCCCGACATCACGTTCAATTTTTGACCCACTGTGCATGCGCAGAAGGCTTTGCACATGCACAGAGGGTTAAAACTAGGAAGTAACCAACGTCCGGGCAGGTGGGTGGGGCCTCACGCTGCTGCAGCTACCGGTTCTCTGAACCACGCGCCACCGCCGCTACCGACTCATGCGTGCCGGACTGAACAGGGAGGGTTTCACCACTGTGTACGACCACAATGGCGCTTGCATTAAGTGAACCAATGATTTTTCTAGGGCAGGGGTGACAGGGGTGTCAAACTCGATTTCATTGAGGGCCGCATCAGGGTTGTGTTTGACCTCGGGGGGTGGGTGTGGCCAGGGTGGGCGTGGCCAGATCAACATCACTCGTATCGGGGGCGCCTGTGGTGGCCCAAGCAGTCTGCCAACGAAAACAGGCTCCCGAGCTCCATTTTCGGCTGCAATGGCCTCCTGCAACCCTCCGCCAGCGAAAACAGAGTTCCGGAGGGCCACCTGCGGTCCTCCCCAGCTCTCTTCGCTGGTGGAGGCACCGTGGACCAGTCCTTCGCTGTTTGCAGGGCAGCCCCATGGGCCACATCTAAGCACCCTGCTGGTCAGATCCGCCCCCCGGGCCTTGAGTTTGACATCCCTGCTCTAGGGGCATGGTTTTGCTGGTTTCCGGCAAAACCATTGCAAAATGCAGTCGTGTGACCATGGAATGCCGCACACGGCCATAAATGCAGTTCTGTTGTCAAGTCACGTGACTGCAGAGGAGACCCGACCGTCAGAACTGCGAATCCGGGTCATAAATCCCCTTTTTTGAGTCAATCGTAAGCCAAGGACTACCTGTATATATTCAAACGGCAAGAGGCCACCCAAAAGTTGGCGTGCCCGGCAGACAAATCTCACTAAATTTGGGGTCCTTGCAGTCACCAATTTAACCACTCTAAGGTAGACAGAATGCTGCTGCCTCCATTGGTCTGCGGGGAGCCTGGGTAAAATATGGGATCAAATCCCAGAAATTCACTCACCTGAGGCTTCCTGTAGCCTTTGGTTTCAAGGAATTGTTCGAAGGCATACGTTCCATGGAGTGACGATTCTAATTCTGCCTCAGCCTGCAAGAGATTTTGGTTCATTTCTCATGTCAAGAGATTACTTAAATTCCATTCTCAACCTTTTCTTCACCACGGTCCCCCTTTAAATACCGTATCTTTTGTGGCCACGGGTCATGGCCACGGACCCCCCAAGACGTAACTCAAGATTTAAAGCATAACTGGTTGAGAAACACTTAGGGAATAAGGTGTAGTGATAACCATCTTCTCGGGATACAACACACATCCATATATCTTGATCTCAAGACCTGGGGCCAAAAAGGGAACCCAATAAAGTAGAGGTAGTCCTCAACCTACGACCACGATTGAGCCCAAAAATCTCCGATGCCAAGAAAGACAGCTGTTAAGTGAATTTCGTCCCATTTTAAGACCTTTCTTGCCACAGTTGTTAAGTGAATCTGGCTTCCCCATTGACTTCGCTTGTCAGAAGGTCACAAAAGGGAATCCCATGACCCCAAGACATTGCAACCGTCATAAATATGAGCCAGTTGTCAAGTGTCCAAATTTTGACCACATGGCCATGGGGATGCTGCAAAGGTCATAACTGTGAAAAATGGTCATAAGTCATTATTTTTAGTGCCGTTGAATGGTCACTAAAAGCACATGATTGTAAGTCGACGACTACCTGTATCATTGATCATTGTTCCCCCAGAAATATTATAGGAAGCTTACAAAAGATTAGAATATTACATATTTATACATATATCCAACACTGTAAGAACATCATAAGCCTGCAGTGACACAGTTCAGATAAATCTGTCTTAGATTTAACATGTACACTGTATTTTTCACAGATGCAGTTTCGTCCGAATAAATAATGGAAAGAGGTTTTTCAGGGCTATTCTTCACCAATAAAATAAACAACATTTCTGTGTTATTATTTTCTGTGGTGACCAGTGATTTCTGCTGTCATATTTGAAAACTTGGGTGTTTTAGAAGCTGTAACAGGGATGCAATCTGATGGTGTTGCTGTTTTTTGAGATGTGCTAAGCCTAGAATTCACATCACATCACCTTCCTAACTAGCAAAAATGAGGAAATCATACCTCAGTTGATCAGCAGTGTGGAATTAAATTTCAACAAGGTTTGAGGACCCCCCAAAAAACAGTTTTGGGTTACAGCCCGTTTATTTCAAGTTCCCTGCAAAGTCAAAAATGACAGTCTTCCCATTGTCTCAGACAGGGGCGGGTTCCTAATTTTTTTACTACCACTCTGTGGGTGTGGCTTATTTTGTGGGTGTGGCTTGCCAGCCATGTGACCGGGTGGGCGTGGCTTTTTGGACTGCTGAAGGGAGGGGAATGGAGATAGCTCCTGCCGCCTGTTCTTTCAGCGTCTCACACGCTCCCTCAGCCATCCTCCCCTGCTTAGACTCACTGTGGGGTAGGAAGGCAGCGCATGCACAGTGCCGGAAGCTCGGCTTCTGGGCATGCACAGAAGAAAAAATTTTAAAAAATTTTAAACATTTTTTTTAAATGGTGGCGCCCAGGCACCGGCAACCGATTGCACCAGTACTGTGATATCACCAGCGGGCTGCTACCGGTGCTATAGAGTGGACCGCACCTGTAGGAACCCACCACTGGCTCAGATTGTTCTATATAATATCCCAGAAGGTACTTGTTACATACTGAAACTGGAGCAATAAGGCTCCAATCAGATCCTCCATTCCGGCGGGAAAATACTTAAAGCTGATTGGTTGAGCAGTCTGACAGCTCCCTATAAAAGGGAGAGAGCTGCTGGATTGTACATAGTTGTCGGAATAAAGAGCTGTTATTGTCACTGAGCCTGATGTCTGCCTCATCCGTTCACCCTATCTAATGTGACTTCATAAAACTGGAGAACAGGAAAGAAGATTACTACCCAAAGAAACTGTGTGTTCTGTCCTCCGATGATCCTAAAGAATTTGAAGGGCAAATCGAAGACAGAAATGGAGGGGGGGAAATTAAGTAGGGGTCCTTGATGCTCTCTGAGCTTGGTGGTTTACTTGCAGACATTTCATGAGCCTACTAAGTAACGTCATCAGTCTAGAAGGGAGTGGGGTTCGTGAGGAGGAGGAGAAAGATCATGAGGTATACTGAGGGGAAGAATTGAAAATTTTTAGCAACCAGCTCTCTGCCCGGTTGCTGGGTGGGCGTGGCGTGGCCATGGGGGCGTGGCCTACTTGCCCTCCCCAGGCTCCGGAGGCTTTCCTCAAGCCTCTGGGAAGGCGAAAACGGCCTCCCCCAGGCTTTGGAGGCCGGAAACAGGCTCATTTCTCGACTTCTGGGACTTCCGGTAGGCCCATTTTTCATCCTCCCAGAGCCTCTGCACAGGCCCTGCACTTACCTTGCATCCAAAACGGGCCATGTGGAGATTCCTAGGAGGGGAGGGGTGGGCGGCATCAGCCAGTCCTTGCAACTACCAGTTCGGCGAACCAGATGTAAAATTAACATCCGGTTCGCCCGAACCGGTCCGAACTGGCTTGGCGCTCTCTGAGCTTGGTGGTTTTCTTGAAGACGTTTCATTACCAAACTTAATAAAGAATTTAAAAACGATAAGTTTCAAACAGGCCTAAAACACACACCAGAAGTAGTGAGAACCAACCCTGAGGGGAGCCAGCAAAGAATACAATGTGGAATGCTGTGAAGTTACCTTTTGGACAATCTTCTTCCTGGCGTTCAAGAAGATTTGTAGACATTCAGGAATTTCTTCCTTCTCAGTCGCTCGTTTCTTTTTCCATGTCTTTGGAGGAAGGTACCAGGCGCCATATTTAATCTTTTCCCATTTGGGCTCAGAAGGGGTTAGCTAAAGACAAGAGACTTGTTTTTTTTCCAGTGTCCTGGTCATTGATGCATTTTCAGCACCCAAGCAATGATCAAGGAGGGCACCAGAGCGATAAGTCTTTTAGTTCTTTGGGTTGCACAGAATAAACAGAGTTGGAAGGGGCTTTTGTAGTTATTGCAAATAATAACCACTAGCTATTTCTATAATAATAATAACCCATTTAATTGTCAAAGCCCAAAGTCAAGGTTTCGTGTTTTTTCTGTCTTTCACGTATGAAGTCCTGAAGCTGTTTCCAAACAACCACAAAACTATTTGCATCCTTGTCCCTGAATAGAATAGAATAGAATAGAATAGAATAGAATAGAATAACAGAGTTGGAAGGGACCTTGGAGGTCTTCTAGTCCAACCCCCTGCGCAAGCAGGAGACCTTATACCATTTTAGACAAATGGTTGACCAATCTCTTCTTTAAAATCTCCAATGATGAACCACCCACAACTTCTGGAGGCAAGTCACTCCACTGATTTTGGGAGGCAGTTACTGGCCACATCTGGCCTTGCCGAAGCTTCACAAGGCTTGCTGGGGCATTCTGGGAGTTGAAGTCCACCCATCTTAAAAATTGCCGAGGCTGACAAACCTTGCCTACTTTTTTTTTTAATGTGACATGCACATTATCGAATCCCTCAATAATTATCTCAGTATCTGTTACCCTTCCGTTCATTTTGGCCTCCTTACCTTTGTGGGACTTCTTTTTCGGCTCGGATACCTGCCCAGGTATTGTCTCAGCTCTGCTGGTATTTGATAGAGCTGCACTATTTTAATGGGTGTGACTGTCTTGATATCATTTTCGTACCTCGTGTCAAAGAGCTTCATGATGGTGTCTTCGTCAATGTTGTACTTATCTCCTCCCTGGGGGAGTAAACCAAGAATACACATTCAGGGAACATTGCAAGCACTCAACCTTGGCAGCTTGAAGATGCCTGGACTTCAACTCCCAGAATTCCCCAGCTAGCATCTATAAAAAACAGTAACTGGGAGAGGGATCTTGAAGTCTCAGTGGACAACCAATTCAATATGAGCCAGCAGTGTGCGGCGGCAGCCAAAAAAGCTAATGCAATCCTAAACTGCATTAACAGAGGGATACAATCAAGATCAAGTGAGGTACTAATACCGCTCTATAAAACCTTAGTAAGACCACACTTAGAGTACTGCATCCAGTTTTGGTCACCACACTATAAAAAAGATATTGAGACTCTAGAAAAAGTGCAGAGAAGAGCAACGTGATTAAGAAGTGATTAGGGGACTGGAGGCTAAAACATACGATGAATGGTTACAGGAACTGGGCATGGCTAGTCTAGTGAAGAGAAGGACCAGGGGAGACATGATAGCAGTCATCCAATATTTGAGGGGCTGTCACAGAGAGGAGGAGGTCAAGCTATTTTCCAAAACACCAGACAAGGAATAATGGATGGAAACTGAATAAAGAGAGATTCAACCTGGAAATAAGGAGAAATTTTCTGACAGTGAGAACAATCAACCAGTGGAACAGAAATTGCCTTCGGAAGTTGTGGACACTTCATCACTGGAGGCTTTCAAGAAGAGACTGGACGGCCATCTGTCAGAAAGGGTGTAGGGACTCCTGCTTGGGTGGGGGGGGGTTGGACTAGATGACCTACAAGGTCCCTTCCAACTCCGTTAATCTGTATAAAAATGGCCATAAGTCACTTTTTTCAGTGCCACTGTAATTTTGAATGATCACTAAATGAATGGTTGGAAGTCAAGGACTAATGGTGATGAATTCCAATATTTTTTCGGCGAGTGAGCAGAATTTTGTCTTCGTTACCGCATGCAGCTTTTATAGGGTGTAAACACACTGAAGTGCTTTTGTTTGTGGCTGATCTGGGTTATAAAGCCTTCAAGGTGAGAGTTCGAAAATCACCAAAGAAAGCTATCTTTGATCGAATTGGTATTAGGCAGATCGTGAGGTACAATTAGAACCAGTCACGAGGTAAATTATTTTTTAAAAAATCTCGAGAGAAATGGTTAGATGGCTGAAGGAAGCAATTCCGAGCAGTAAAATAAGCTAAGAGAATCGACGCGTTGGTAAGAACTGCACAGGTAGTCCTCGACTTACAACAGTGCGTTTAGTGACCGTTCAAAGTTACAACAGCACTGAAAAATGTGACTCAAGGCCGATTTTCACAGCTGCGACCTTTGCGGCATCCCCATGATCATGTGATCAAAATTCAAATGCTTGGCAACTGGTTCATACTTATGACCTTTGCTGTGTCCCATGCAGGGGTGGATTTTAACTTATCTCGCTGGCAGTTTGCTTCCTCCTGCGCCACGTGGCCGCGCTGCATGTGTGTGCATGTGCAGTGCCGAAAATTCACAAAAAAAACCCCCAAAAAACAAAAAACAAGATGGCAGCACATGCGCAATGCCAGAAACTTCCATGTGCAGAAGAAAAAAATCAGCAAAAAATTCCCCCAAAAAAGATGGCAGCATGCACAGACCAGCACCGACAGAACCAGCTCCGTGAGATCACCAGTGGTTCTCTACCGGTTCTATAGAACTAGTGCGAACCGGGAGGAACCCACCTCTGGTCCCATGGTCATGTGATCCCCTTTTGCGACCTTCTCACAAGCAAAGTCAACGGGGGAGCCAGATTCACGTAACAACCGGGTTACTAACTTATCAGCTGCACTGATTCACTTAACAACTACGGTAAGAAACGCTGAAAAATGAGGCAAAACTCACGTAAGAAATGTTTCACTTAACAACAGAAATCTTTGCCTCAGTTGTGGTTGGGGACTACCAATATTGGATAAAGTTATGAAGGGCTGAAGGTTTTCAGCCGAAGATATCAGGAAGCCATTTTGCTGTGAGAATGCACACAAAACGTAATGGAAGCAGCAGAAGAAGAGTTTAGGCAGGAAACTCCAAGAAACCTTAATAATGTGAAAAATCTGAAACATCCTAAGAACGGAGAAGCAGAAATTGCTGGAGGCTGAGAGAAATTTGCTTTATAGCACCCGTTCCTTTTTCAACTGATTTAAGCTGAAGATTGAATTTATGAAAATTTGCTTGAGGGGGAATCTACTGGCAACAGTGGAAGATCTTTGTGGAATGGTGGATCAGTCATATTTAGGTACATTTATGGCACCTTAACCGATTATTTGAAAACTGTTTGAAACTGCAGATAGCCCTCGACGTACGGCCACAATTGAGCCCAGAATTCATGTTGCTAAGCGAGACAGTTGTTAAGCCAATTTCGCCCCCATTTTACGACCTTTCTTGCCACTGTTGTTAAGTGAATCACTGCAGTTGTTAAACTAGTAACAAGTTTGTTAAGCGAATCTGACTTCCCCACTGACCCTGCTTGTTAGACAGTCGCAAAAGCTGATCATGTTACCCTGGGCCACTAAAACCGTCATAAATATGAACCGATTGCCAATCGTCTGAATTTTGATCACGCGGCTATGGGGACGCTGCAATGGTTGTAAGTGTGAAAAACAGTCATAAATCACTTTTTCCAGTGCCGTTGTAACTTCGAACAGTCACTAAATGAACTGTTGTAAGTCGAGGGCTACCTGTATGACTATGATAATGATCTATCACTATTGTTGTATATACACTGAGAGCTTATGCACCGGAGACAAATTCCTTGTGTGTCTAATCACACTTTGCCCAGTAAAGAATTCTAATTCTATTAACACATAAAAGGTAAAGGTAAAGGTTTTCCTCGCATATACGTGCTAGTCGTTCCCGACTCTAGGGGGCTGTGCTCATCTCCGTTTCTAAGCCGAAGAGCCAGCGCTCTCCGAAGACGTCTCCGTGGTCATGTGGCCGGCATGACTAAACACCGAAAGCGCACGGGACGCTGTTACCTTCCCACCAAAGGTGGTCCCTATTTTTCTACTTGCATTTTTACGTGCTTTCGAACTGCTAGGTTGGCAGAAGCTGGGACAAGTAACGGGAGCTCACTCCGTTACGTGGCGCTAGGGATTCGAACCACGGAACTGCTGACCTTTCTGATCGACAAGCTCAGCGTCTTAGTCACTGAGTCACCGCGTCTCCTATTAACACATACTGTACTTCAATTTTCTTTCTCTTTTATCAGTGCATAATGGTGGAATTACTTTCATGGCTTTACTGGAGGCATAGCTTAAAGCAACATTGTGTGTTCTTCTTTAAGCCTTTAAACAGTGTTCTCTACCATTAAAAAAAAAAGAAGGGAACTTGCTTTTATATATGGGTCAGTAATTGCTCAGGGCATCCTTGTTTTTCCTTTCCAACCACTGTGACTTTCACAAGAGTAAATCATGATTCACGACCAGAATATCCTAATCAGACTTTCATCCATGCTGAATCACCAAGCCTTTCCTATTTCCTCTTTTTTTTTATTTTTTACCCGATTGCAAACATTTCAAAACGATGTCAACATTCTCATTCGGTTTATATTTCTGCATTCTGATTTCCGAATTCGTATCCAAGGCTACTTCGGCTTAATCATGCGTAACCAGAGGTGGTATTCAGCAGGTTCTGACCAGTTCTGGAGAATTTTGAGTAGTTCGGAGAACCGGTAAATACCACCTCTGACTGGCCCCGCCCCCGTCCATTCTCTGCCTCCGGAGTCCCAGCTGATCGGGAGGAAATGGGGATTTTGCAGTAACCTAACCCTGGAGTGGGGTGGGAATAGAGATTTTACAATATCCTTCCCCTGCGACGCTCACAGAACCAGTAGTAAACAAAATTTGAATCCCACCAGCGTAACCAAAAGAGAACCAAGATAAAACGTGACATTCAGCAGCCCTGCCAAGAGAATCCATGACCCTCTGACCTGGGGAAGTGGTTCAAAAGTCAAATATTGTCCAATATTTCATTGCAGTAATGTCAGGGGTGGGTTCCTCCCGGTTCGGACCGGTTCGCGCAAACCATTAGCGACTCACTGGTGATGTCACGATGACATCACCCACCCGGTTCGGTCGGTGCCGGTCTGTGGTCGCCACCATCTTTTTTTTTATTTTTTTTATTTTTTTATTTTTTTTGAATTTTTTTTTTCTTCTGAACATGCGCAGAAGCCGAGTTTCCAGCACTGTGCATGCAGTCGCCATCTTGTTTTCGGGTTTTGGGGGTTTTTTGGCACTGCGCATGTGTGCGCACATGAAGCATGTGCACGCCCACGCGGTGTGGGAGAAAGTGAACCGGCAGCGAGGCAAGTAGGAACCCACCCCTGAGTAATGTCAGATAGGAATAATAGTTACAGGTAGTCCTCAACTTACAACAGTTCGTTTAATGACCGTTTGAAGTTGCAGTGCATTGAAAAAAAATGAGTTAGGATTGCTTTTCACACTTACGACCGTTTCAGCATCCCCATGGTCATGTGAACAAAATTCAGACGCTTGGCAACTGACTCAGAATTATGACGGTTGCAATGTCCCGGGGTCACGTGATCCCCTTTTGCAGACCTTCTGACAAGCAAAGTCAACGGGGAAGCCGGATTCACTTAACAACCGAGTTACTAACTTAAAAACTGCAGTGATTCACTTAACAACAGTGGCAAGACGGGTTGTAAAATGGGGCAAAACTCACTTAACAAATGTCTCGCTTAGCAACAGAAATGTTGGGTTCAACTGTGGACATAATTCGAGGACTACCTACATTGGTAGAACATTCCGAAGATCCATCCAGGTTGTGGCCTTTAGTAGAAACCTGCTGATATTTTGCATTTTTATTCAAAACCACCCTTCTTTTACTCAAAACATTTGTTTGCCGTTACTCTGGATTGTTATTGTTGCTCAGTCGCTAAGTCATGTCCAACTTTTCACGACCCCATGAACCATAGCACACCAGCCCCCCTGCCCCCATCCTCCACTGCCCCCCAGGCTTTGACCAAATCCATGTGATTAAATGAATGGTTTTAAATCGAGGACTAGCTGTATAAAGGTTTCAAACCAGGGATGTAGGTCTGCTTGCTGGATTTACATTGCCTGCTCAGTTGTGCTTGTGGTTCTCACACATGTTAAATTGTGGGCAAAGATCGCAGGAGACAGGCTTCAGAACAGCTCTTTTATTAGCTCACTCAAGCAACCAGCAACTTGCAGTCTGACAGATAGCCCTTTTATAGGGAGCTGTCAGACACAACAACCAATAGCGTATGAGCATTCAAACACATGACCAGGGTGGCAACAACAGTTCAGGTAGAGTTCAACTATAAACATAACAACAACAGTTCAGTCAGAGGTCGTCTAGTCAATACAAGTTTATGGTTCAGTTATAGGTCAGTCAGAACACAACAATACAGTTACTTGTACTTACCATTGCATTAACCCATTCACAAAATTCCTTTGTTACCCGCTTAACGTTTTCATCCAGGGGTGGAACGTAATCTATTTTGGCTGCCTGTTTCCTCTCGGCCACCTCTTTCTTACTAAACCACATGTACGGGTTCTTTGTTTTGTGCACCCAGCTGCAGATACAAAAAGTGTAGAGTCCGTCATTAAGTGAACGAGACGAAAATAAAAACAACAAGGAAATAATGCTAGAGTACTGGTAGCCTTCGACTTAACAACCATTTGCTTAGTGAATGTCTATGGAGATTCTCAGTCTCCATCAGGGTCATGGTTGTCCCAAAGGTGCTTTTTTCAAGAGGCAACCGGACTTTCTGGTTTTGCTTTGAAGATATTTAGCTTCTCATCCAAGAAGCTCTGACTGGATGGTGGGGAATGGAAGGATTTATAGTCCTTGCAGCAGGGGTGAAATCCAGCACGTTCTGACCAGTTCTCGAGAAACGGTAGCGGAAATTTTGAGTAGTTCAGAGAACAGGCAAATACCACCTCTGGCTGGCCCCAGAGTGGGGTGGGAATGGAGATTTTGCAATATCCTTCCCCCTGGAGTGGGGTGGGAATGGGGATTGGCAATATCCTTTCCCTGGAGTGGGGAGGGAATGGGGATTTTGCAGTATCCTTCCCCTGGAGTGGGGTGGGAATGGGGATTTTGCAGTATCCTTCCCCTGGAGTGGGGTGGGAATGGAGATTTTACAGTATCCTTCCCCTGGAGTGGGGAGGGAATGGAGATTTTGCAGTATCCTTCCCCTGGAGTGGGGAGGGAATGGAGATTTTACAGTATCCTTCCCCCGGAGTGGGAAGGGAATGGGGATTTTGCAATATCCTTCCCCCAGGAGTGGGGAGGGAATGGAGATTTTGCAGTATCCTTCCCCTGGAGTGGGGAGGGAATAGGGATTTTGCAGTATCCTTCCCCCGGAGTGGGGAGGGAATGGAGATTTTGCAGTATCCTTCCCCCGGAGTGGGGAGGGAATGGAGATTTTACAGTATCCTTCCCCCGGAGTGGGGAGGGAATGGAGATTTTACAGTATCCTTCCCCTGGAGTGGGGAGGGAATGGAGATTTTACAGTATCCTTCCCCCGGAGTGGGAAGGGAATGGGGATTTTGCAATAACCTTCCCCCAGGAGTGGGGAGGGAATGGAGATTTTGCAGTATCCTTCCCCTGGAGTGGGGAGGGAATAGGGATTTTGCAGTATCCTTCCCCTGGAGTGGGGAGGGAATAGGGATTTTGCAGTATCCTTCCCCTGGAGTGGGGTGGGAATGGAGATTTTACAGTATCCTTCCCCTGGAGTGGGGAGGGAATGGAGATTTTGCAGTATCCTTCCCCTGGAGTGGGGAGGGAATGGGGATTTTGCAGTATCCTTCCCCCAGGAGTGGGGAGGGAATGGAGATTTTGCAGTATCCTTCCCCTGCCACGCCCACAAAGCCACGCCCACCAAGCCACACCACGCCACGCTCACAGAACCGGTAGTAAAAAAATTTGGATTTCACCACTGCCGTGCAGGCAGCTGGTCATTTGCATTCTTTGTATAAATCCTTCCATTTATTTATTTCACTTTTATTTATTAAATTTGCATTTTACTTATTTCACTACTCACGGAAGGGTGGAACTGTAGCTTCTGTTTGCGGGCAGATCATACTTCACGTGATATTGAGTATGCGAAGGGGTGGTCACATCGTCTTTACTATAATCTGGCGACGTTCGAGTCAGCTGCATCCCAGGGTCCAGGAGCTTCATCACATCATCAAAAAGCTGTGAGGGTACAGCAAGATACAACACTCTTTCTCCTGTCTGAATCGTCTCAAATTTCAGATTTGGGTGTGTGTGTGTGTGGAAGCATGGCATGATGTAAACAGTAAAATCAGGGGGCCTGAAGTTTTTGCTGCAGGTTCCATTGTGAGAAAGACACTGAATGTATTAAAGCCATATGAAAATAAAGAGCTTAAGAGAGTAACAGAATAGTAAAGTTTGAAGGGACCTTGGAGGTCTTCTAGTCCAACCCCCTGTTCAAGTAGGAGACACTGTACCATTCCAGACAAGTGGCTGTCCAGTCTCTTCCTAAAATACCTTATGCCACAAATACCTTATGCCACAAGGCTTGAAATTTTGGACCTGGGCAACCTAGAACTACGTCGCTTACGGTCCGACCTAAGCTTAGTACACAAAATTGTCTGCTACAACGTCCTACCTGTTAATGATTACTTTAGCTTCAACCGTAATAATAGGCGGGCAAACAATAGATACAAACTCGAAGTAAACCGCTCCAAACTCAATTGCAGAAAATCCGACTTCAGCAACAGAGTGGTCAATGCCTGGAATACACTACCCGACTCCGTGGTTATATCCTCAAACCCCCAAAACTTTAACCTAAAACTGTCTACCCCATTCCTAAGAGGTTTGTAAGGGGGCATGCATAAGCGCACAGCGTGCCTACCATCCCTGTCCTACTGTCCCCATTTATTCGTACTCATTTCTTATGCATATATTGTTTATACTTATATATTTATATGTTATGTTCATACTTATAATTGTCTTCTCATTCACGCTTGACAAAATAAATAAATAAATAAATAAATAAATAAATAAATAAATAAATAAATAAATAAATAAATAAATAAATAAATGCTTCAGTAATGAAGCACACCCACAACTTCTGGAGGCAAGGCGTTCCACTGGTTCTCACTGTTAGGAAGTTTATCCTTAGTTCTAGGTTTCTTCTCTTTTCGGTTAGTTTTCATCTATTGTTTCTAGTCTTGCTTTTTGGTGCTTTGGAAAATAGGTTGACCCTATTTAACTTTGAGGCAGGTCATCTATTGCCTTATGACCAAAATTATGGGCTCAACTGTGGCTGTAAATCAAGGCCTAACTGTATCATTGATTAATAATGAAAGAGAGATTCATTTCATTACATTTTAGACCATTTGCTCTAGTGGTTAAGGCAGCAGGCTAGAAATCAGAAAATTGCGAGTTCTAATCCTGCCTTAGGCATAAAAGGCGGCTAGGTAACTTTGGGCCAATCACCAGAAGACTGTGAGTTCTAGTCCTATCTCAGACATGAAAATTTCTGTGTGTCATACAATATATGTGGGTATATGCATAATTTTGTATTTATTTATTTAGTCATGTTTATGTAGTGCATATTGGAGGTGGTGATTCTTTTAGAGCTGTATGCAATGAAATTTCATTTTAATGTATGCCGATTAGTATACATTCAAAGTGACAATAAAGTCTGTCTATCTATCAATCTATCAATCTATCAATCTATCTATCTATCTATCTATCTATCTATCTATCTATCTATCTATCTATCTATCTATCTATCTATCTATCTATCTATCTTCTAATCTATTTTTTCCAGATATCTTCCTCCTCCTTCTCCACCTCCTTCTCCTCCTCCTTCTTCTCCATCTGTCAAGTTTTTTCAAATATATTTCATGTCTGTCTATCTATCTATCTATCTATCTATCTATCTATCTATCTATCTATCTATCTATCTATCTATCTATCTATCTATCTATCTATCTATCATCTATCTATCTATCTCACGATGTGAATATTGTGAGTCTATGCAGGGTGATGCATCCCTATCCTAAATATTATGGTATTTCACAAATCAAGCAGAATACGTGATATGATGTTTTGCGCATGTCTACATTCCTATCCACCATTAATCACTTCTTCTGATGTGCCTTCCGAACAGGAAGATCGTATTACTTAGCAAAGATGTAGTTTATTAAGGATTTATTGTTTTATATTGTTTTGTATTCAAATAAATATTTTCTATTAGACATTTAATCTCGGTTTTATTTCTAAGTATTTGAATTCCAAGGAAAAGATCCAAAAATCGCCTCTACGGGGATTTCTTCCTCTCTCTCTCTCTCTCTCTCTCTCTCTCTCTCTCTCTCTCTCTCTCTCTCTCTCTCTCTCTCTCTCTCTCTCTCTATCTATCTATCTATCTATCATCACCAGCTGAGTGAATTTGGGTCAGACACTCTCTCTCAGCCCATCCAACCTCACAGGGTTGTTGTTATGAGGAAAATAGGAGAAGGAAGGTGTGTTGGATATGTTCGCCGCCTTGAGTGATTTGTAAAAATAATAAAGGCGGGATACAAAATAAATAAACGAATACATCCATTTTACCTCTGGAGGCACACTCTCTTCCAGGTGTGGAAAAAGTGCCAGTGGGTGCTCCCCCTGGGTGAGCTTGGTCTGAGACATGGAGTCCATCTTGGTTTTCTGAGGTGTGGGATGTCTGGAGAGAACCGGTGTGCGTTTCCTCAGCAAGTCTCCGGATTTGTAAGGGATAATCTGGGAAACATCCAGTTTCTTATACTGTAGGAGGATCGGAACAGGCCCTTTTGTGCCTTGAATTATTACATTGTCCGAAGGTGGAGGAAAGCCACTTCTGAAATCATCCAGGCCATTTTTCAGAAATCTCCATCGCTGACCGTTGAGAGAATCCGAGAATCTCTCTTTGTAACTGGCCTGCTTTTGAAAGCACTTGGAAGGTAATTTTTCCTTGTACCTAGATGGAAAAAGGTACAGACAGCATTGAAAACAAATATCACGGCTACGATACTTCTAAAAATGAACTGGGAATCTACTAGCTTTCCATTACAATATTCACTTCACCAACATTTTTTTTTGGGTGTTTTACCAAAGGACATACAGGTAGTTTGGCAACTGCCTCATTTAGTGACCATTTGCCGTCAAACGGTGATGAAAAGAAACTTTGCAACCAATCCTCGCATTGACGACCTTCGCAGATGTATAAAGCAAAGGAAGGCTCAAGGAAGATCATAGGCACAGTCTCCATTTTCTTTAGAGATCGCTTCACTTAACAACCGACTTGTGATCACTAAATGAGGACTAGATGTATTTAGTGTTCGAGATAATCCTGTCTGGACTTGCGAGGTATTCAGTCTGAGTTACAAGCTATGATTAGATGATTCCCCTGCTGTTAAGTCCACTTTCCGTGCTGTTCCGGAGAAGCATCTGCAAATTACTTTGCTTCATAGGGTAGTTTGTATATATGTATGTATATATGTGTGTCTATACATACATACATACATACATTCATGTACACCAGGGGCGGGTTCCTAATTTTTTTAGTATCACTCTGTGGGCGTGGCTTATTTTGTGGGTGTGGCTTGCCGGCCATGTGACTGGGTGGGCGTGGCTTGCCGGCCATGTGACTGGGTGGGCGTGGCTTCTCAGACTGCTGAAGGGAGGGGAACTGAGATAGGTCCTGCCACCCGTTCCCCCTCCCCTCAGCAGCTCGAGAAGCCTCAAATGTGCGAAAATGCCTAGGATCATTTATTTATTTATTTATTTTGTTATTCTTATATGCCGCCCAACTCCCGAAGGACTCAGGGCGGCGTACAACATAAGAGATACAAGAATAAACAAAATTTCAACAATTTAAAAACGGTACAAAATTTAAAAAGGCATCATCACCGCACTTTCGTGGCTTCTCGGACTGCTGAAGGGAGGGGAACTGAGATAGGTCCTGCTGCCCGTTCTTTCAGCGTCTCACACGCTCCCTCAGCCATCCTCCCCTGTTTGGACTCATTGTGGTGTAGGAAGGCAGCGCATGCGCAGTGCCGGAAGCTCGGCTTCTGGGCATGCGCAGAAGAAATTTTTTTAAAAAATTAAAAAAAAATTTAAAAAAAATGGCGGTGCCGAGGCAACTGTCCGCACCAGTACTGTGACGTCACCAGCGGGCCGCTACCGGTGCTATAGAGTGGACCGCACCGGTAGGAACCCACCACTGATGCACACACAAACAACTGTGGCAAGGAAGATCATAAAATGGAGCAAAACCCATTTAACAACTACCTCACTTAGCAACATAATTTTTGGGCTCCGTTGTGGTTGTGTAAATTGAGTAATAATTTTTAAAAACACCCTTTCTTCTAGGTTTCAAAGCCAGCAATTTTACAAGTCACCGTATTCAAAATTAAAATGACGTAACCTCTGCGGCAGGCATAGGTAACTTACAAGGCGAGGATTGTGAGGAGTTTACATTCAACAAAACAGATTGTGCAGCGTATGGCTACCATCCAGGATTAAAACTGGCCAAGAATCAAGTAAACAATACCCCCAATCCAGTGGTGGGTTCCTACAGGTGCGGTCCACTCTATAGCACCGGTAGCGGCCCACTGGTGACGTCACAGTACCGGTGCGGTCGGTTGCCGGTGCCATTTTTTAAAAAAACTTTTTTAAATTTTTTTTTTTAATTTCTTCTGCGCATGCCCAGAAGCCGAGCTTCCGGCACTGCGCATGCGCTGCCTTCCTACCCCACAGTGAGTCCAAGCAGGGGAGGATGGCTGAGGGAGCGTGTGAGACGCTGAAAGAACGGGCGGCAGGAGCTATCTCCATTCCCCCTCCCTTCAGCAGTCCGAGAAGCCACGAATGCACGGTCACATGGTTGGCAAGCACACCCACAAAATAACCCATGCCCACAGAGTGATAGTAAAAAAATTAGGAACCCGCCCCTGCTCCAATCATGGAACGTGGACAAATCAGCTAACTGTAAACAAGAGTCTATTCAAGGACCCACCAAGAACACTCCCACCAAAGCTGACCAGGCAAGCCACTAATATATAAAAATGAGAGCAAACCTTATTCTCTTCTAGCACTGATGACATTACCTAGTTTGGTAATGAAATATCTGCAAGAAAACCAGCAAGATCAGACAGCACCAAGGGATCCCATAGTCCAACTCTCAAATATTCCCTGCCATCAGGACTAGCATCTCTGTATTGCAAAGACTACACAGCCTCTAGATGTCAGCAAAGACCTACTTTTCTTGAAATAAGTTTTCTTGAAACTTGACAAGCTCCTTTAGGCTTTTCAATAACCTAGTGGAGATAGTTAAGAAGGTCAAATATTTAGGGGTTTATATTATGACCACAAATATGAAATTACATCAGTACAACTATGAACCATTATGGCAAAAAATACAGAAAGAGATGGAAAATTGGAAAAAACTACAATTGTCTTTGCTGGGTAGGATAGTCACAGTAAAAATGAATGTTTTAACCAAGGTTTTTATTTCTTTTTCAAATGAATGTTAGTTTATGCTGTTATGTGTGGTAGGAAGAATTAGGAGTAGAAGAAAAGAAATACTGCAGTGTGTTATAAAGATCTCGATAATTTACCATTTTCAAAGGAGCCAGAAAACTCTGAAAGAATTAAGAATAAAGAAGAAAAGGTTAATTTTTCCCACCCGGGGTTTAGCAGGTAATAAAAAGGTAGAGCCTGTCTAAATGGGAAGACTCGGATAATTTGACTTGATCAATTTGATGTGATTTCTGTTAAAAAAATTTAGATGTGCATCTATAATAATAGCTTGTAGAATTGAATGGGATTGAATTCATTGTGATATGTTTGGCCGGCTGGCAAAAATTAAGTAAATTTCTCAGCTTGGCCTTGGAGCTGTGGAAAACTGGCAGTGGTTTGGGCCCAAAATCACAGTTTTGATTAAAACTACTTCCTAAGTTTTCCCACTGCTTGAAGAATGAGCTACAGATTGACCAAGGAAAGAGAAAAGTATTATTATTATTATTATTATTATTATTATTATTATTATTATTATTATTATTATTATTATTATTATTATTGTTGTTGTTGTTGTTGTTGTTGTTGTTGTTGTTGTTGTTGTTATTATTATTATTATTATTATTATTATTATTATTATTATTATTATTATTATTATTATTAAAATATATATGGAGATTTAAAGGAACGAACAAAACTTCCACAGGTCTGGAAATGTAATGGTATGTGTGTGTATATATCTGTATGTGTGTAATCATTTCCAAACCTGGATGGAGGATGGAACCCTCTAATAATAGTACACAAAATTATTTAGAAAATGGAGCTCATTGGCTTGTGAAAAAGCTGCCTGAAATAACTTACCTGACTAGGTGGCTCAGTGGCTAAGAAACTGAGCTTGTCAATCAGAAAGGTCGGCAGTTTGGCAGTTCGAATCCCTAGTATAGGTCTCCTGCATGAGCAGGGGGTTGGACTAGATGACCTCCAAGGTCCCTTCCAACTCTGTTACTGTTAAAGTTCAACTGTAATGATTGGTTTTGCATGAAATGGGATTTTTGCATGCGAAATTGGTTAACACAAGCAGTCTGATTGCAGTACAAATGTGTGAATATATTGAAGGATGTTAGCACCTACCCCTCTCCTAGAAAAAAGAAATATCCTAGGAAATATTAAAAAGGCAGAATATTATATAGAATATCCCTGGCTAAGAAATGGAGAAACATGCTTTTAGGCAGGAAACAGACTCACTCTTAGTAGCCCTGGGCCCAATCAAACAAAATGAAATTCAATGCAGAGAAAAGTAAAATCCTACACCTAGGTAACAAAAACCAAAGATACACATATAAACTAGGTGAAACCACACTCAATAGCAGCGACTGCTAGAGGGATCTTGGAGTCTTAGTGGACAACCAACTAAATATGAGCCTAGGGTTAGACTTGATTTAATGGATGTTCCCTTGGGGGAAGGATTAATTTGTTTACAGACGAGAAGAGAAAAATAGTAGAAAAAAGAGATGGAGTTTTGGTCTAGCTAGCTAGGAAGTTATCTTTAAGGTAGTCTGCACAGGTTTGTGAATTGTATGCCTCAGATTAAAAGCCTGAGGCAATAATTTAGCTGACTTGAAAGCCAGGATGGCAATGGTAGGAGGAATTGAATGTTTAATGTTATGAGAAGAAGGAGTTAGAAAAAGTGAGAGCAATAGAAATTGGAACAATTGATACCTAAGATATGGAATAGTAGAAATTATAAGAGCTGAAGTGGTGCAGTGGTTAAATGCTGCGACTGCAGGCTGACTGCTAGTTCAGCAGTTCAAATCTCACTAGGCTCAAGGTTGACTCAGCCTTCCATCCTTCTGAGGTCGGTAAAATGAGGACCCAGATTGTTGGGGGCAATATGCTGACTCTGTAAACCACTTAGAGAGAGCTGTAAAAGCACTATGAAGCGGTATATAGGTAAAGTGCTATTGCTATTGCTATAGACAGCGACCAAGGGACTCATTTTACTGCAAAAGTGCTGTCACGTTCTGTGGTGTTAGGTTTTTGGGTACAGCCCAGAATCTGATATGTCCAGTAGAGCTCTGAGTGCAAGGCAATCTGGTATTCAGCTTTGTCTTGGTCCCACCTTGAACAGAGCGAGCAAAGAGGGGGGGACTTTTGGGGGGGCTTTTTGTAGTTTACATAGCTTGCACAGTGTTAGAAACATAATTTCATATCACACAGACCTCTTGATTTTTCTCAGCGCTCTGGAAGCGGGGGATCTGGGGAAGGGGAGAGGAGTGCATTTTCTGGCATGTGGGCCTGGAGACTTTACCTTTGCAGCTGGCACATTGGGTTACAATGGAGCAGGGAATCAAAAGTCAGGTTAGGCACACTCTGTATATGCTCTAATCCTTTCAATGGAATGCAAATTCATCTATGCCGTGGATCAAATGTTTACCCTTGGCCTTGCTCAGAACTCGACTCTACTACAAAGGGATACTGATATTTTACCTTATGATGTGATGTTTGGATTACCACACTTGGAAATTCCACAATATGAAACAAAACTAAAGATTTTTTTTAAAGAACTATATACTTGGGCTCTCCTCTTCTTTATCTTACCTTAGAAACAAAAGACTACTAGCTTGTCACGATGTGAATATTGTCAGTTGTGAGTCTATGCAGGGTGATACACCCCTATCCTAATATGATGGTACTTTCCAATCCAAGCAGAACACGTGATATGATGTTTTGCGCATGTCTACATTCCTAATCCACCATTAATTCTCTTCTGCCTTAGCTCTTGACCTGAACGGTCGTGTTATTCAGCAAAGATGTAATTATTCAGGATTTATTGTTTTTGTACTGAAATAAATATTTTCTATTAGACATTTAATCTCGGTTTTATTTCTAACTGTCTGAATTCCAAGTAAAAGATTCAATGTCGCCTCTACGGGGATATATTTCCCTTGACATGGTAGCAATCGGAGGGACCAAACTTTATCTCAAGTTAACATAGCTCAAACCCTACCTCCCGAATTTGCTGTCCAGAAGTTCCAGCCTGATGATTGGGTCCTGATAAAAAGCTGATGTGAGGAAAAACCTTGTCAAGCCCAGGACAGGTCCTTCCAAGTCCTGCTGACCACTGAAACAGCAGTCTGGACAAACGACAAAGGGTAAACCCACTACACATGCGTAAAAGGACCAGTTGAACTTAAAGAGTGAAAAGTAGTTCCTGGGAGAAGACCCGCTGAAAATAAGCATTACCAAAAGCTAATGTGGACATGATGGTATGGATGGGTTCTGTTTGTGGTTTCTTTTTCTCATTACAGGGGTACCAACTTTTTGATTTTTTTCTGCTTGAGTGCTGTCCTATGTTATTCCACCTGAAGATCCCAAGCGAAGCTGCTGTGGCCTAGAGGTGGAGCTCTTGCCTCACAATCAGGAGGTTGTGAGTTCGATCCTAGGTAGAGGTAGATGTAGGGTGTCCTGCTTGGGCAAGGGGTTGGACTAGATGACCTGCAAGGTCCCTTCCAACTCTGTTAATCTGTTAAATCTGTTAAACTTTGCACCCTACAGGATGTGTTGGTTCTATGATTGTAACTGTATCACTGAATGTTGTTGTTGTTACCATTGTTGTGATTGTAGACCAGTATGCACTTGTGAAGAATCTTGTGATATAGTAATAGTGGAACACTGGGTAGATTAAATGTGTAAGAATTGGGGCATTTAACCTGATCAACCTGACTTGAACACAATAGTTCTAGGAGATAGTGATATCATAATCCCTGAAGATACAGGATGTTTTGATTTAATGCAATGGTTATAGTTTTTTTATGGGTAGAACTAACGAGGAGAATATAATGCAATGATTAATCTGAAAAACCATATATTACAAGCATCCTCATCTTTTCTTTGCTTAATGTAACCTTTCAGTCTAAAATTAACCTGACACAACCTAGTAACCCTTTGAAAATGCACCTAGACTGAGTGGGTTATGGATGGATGTGGGTAATGAAATTTTTTGGGGCATCTCAGTGGCTCGGGGAAACTTCTCGGACCTTACAGTACCAACCAATGGTGGTTTATTCAAATAAACCATGTTTAAGCCCTTTCATTTATTTAGGTCATTGTTTTGAAGACAGCTTTAACTGGGATTGAGTCAGCTTTCAAGGTCCTGCAGTTCCTAAAATAAGTCCTAGACTGACTGTCCATGCGCGATGCTTGCCTCAAATGGATGTCCCTTCCTTGTCACACGCACACTTAATTGGCTTACTCTTACTTGCTCACCAAGGGGCAGGACACATGTTGACTGGCATTAGGGCCAGCTCTTGCAACAGCTGCCTCTGCTAAAAAGGACAGGGTAGAGCTAAGGATGTTTGTCTCCCAGCAACAGGATGCTTGAGTCAACCATTTGTTCTCGTTGCTAGGCGACAACAGCAAAGCCGTGGCAACCATAGAGATGAGCAACTGCCACACTGGCTTGGGCCTACTTGCTTTTGCTAGAAGCTTGCTTGCTTCTCCACACTGATATTTCCTAGATGTGTTGGAAGAAATGTTTCTTGAACTAACTCACTTTCGCTGCTTTGCTGAATGGGAATTCTGGGATATGTAGTTCCCGATCCTTTCAAAGGCCATGAGGCCACCTTGCAGTCAAAGCCAAGGCCTCCCCCCTTCAATCCTTTTGCAAACATGGATGCTTTATTTATTTGCTGGGCTCAGAGGTGGCTCCAGTTGAAGAACTGGCAGCAGCCATATCCCGTCAAGCACTTGGATTAAAAATGATGCATAAGAATAAAATCCAGAAGGCCCCAAGGACCCTTAATAATAATTCACATATAAACATGCTCCTTCACAGAAAAGCAAAATTAAAGTAGTCCTTGACTTATGTCTGCAATAGAACCTCAAACTTACATTGCTAAACAAGGCACTTGTTAAGTGAGTTTGGCCCAGGGGTGGGTTCTAACTTACCTCGCTGCCGGTTCGCTTCCTCTCGCACCGTGCACACATGCACAGTGCCAATTCTTTTTTTAAAAAAAGCCAAAAACAAGATGGCACAGTGCCGGAAACTCAGCTTCTGCGCATGATCAAAAGAAAAAATAAATAAATAAAAAATTCCCAAAAAAATTCCAAAAAAATGGCGGCGCCCACGGACAGCCACTGACCGAACCGGGTCCGTGATGTCATCGTGACATCACCAGTGGGTCACTACCAGTTCAGGCGAACCGGTCCGACCCAGGAGGAACCCACCCCTGGTTTGACCCCATTTTGTGCACAGTTGTGTTGGAAGAAAAATCCAGGTCCAGTTCAAAGCCGGGAATAAAATGAAGGCTGATTGGAAAGAAAGATTTATTGATGAACAGAACCACCAACAGCTTGTGGTTCTGGGGCAGCTGACGAAATGGAGTTGAGAGTGGGTGGGTTTTTTATACTTCTTGATTCCTATGGGGTCATGTAGGGGTCATGGCTGGCTCTATAGGCAAAAGGGGAAATTAAAATCCTAGGTGTTTGTCTGAGCTAATCTTGTCAACTTTTGGCTTGCTTAATTGTGTGGCTTATCTGGAGTCTCTGTCTTACCCAGTCTTTCTGAATGGATTACCAAATCTGCATTTCTAAAAGCTGGCCTCCTTAGTTTCTGCTTGGGGCAGGGAGACCGGGGCTGGTTTTTGCCTCCCTTACGATTTTCCCCCATTTCTCCTTTAGGGGAAATATTCTCTCCTGCCTTTTTAATATCCCTCAAAATATTTCATTCTCTAGGAGGGTGGGTGGATGCTGACTTTCTACAGTTGCTAAGTGAATCACTGCAGTAGTTCAGTTAGTAACATGGTTGTAAAGTGACTCTGGCTTCCCCATTGACTTCGCTTGTCAGAAGGTCGCAAAAGGGGATCACGTGATCCCGGGACCAGTGGTGGGTTGCTCCTGGTTCGGCCCAATTCTGTAAACCAGTAGCGCTGGCGGCAGGAGGCTCCACCCACCCACCAGGGTCGTTTCTGCGCATGCGCAGAAGTGTTGTGCATGCGAGCGCGCACACGTGCGAACCAGTAGCAACGGGTTTTAGAACCCACTACTGCCCGGGACACTGCAACTGTCATAAATGCGAGTCAGTTGCCAAGCATCCGAATGTTGATCATGTGACCATGGTGGTGCTGCAACGGTCATAAGTGTGAAAACTGGTCATAAGTGGCTTTTTCATTGCTGTTGTAACTTCGAAAGGTCACTCTAACGAATGGTTGTAACTCAAGGACTATGTGTATTCATTCATATGAAAATACAACCAATCGGCAATTAAATTCTTTGATGCAAGTAGGCCCCAGTGGCGTCCTTTCCTTCTTGACTGCTTAATTGGAGGCAATGAGTTTTGTTTTGCTGAAAGAAAGAAAAAAATCCAAACAATACTTCGGCTTTTTAGCTTTGTGGAGGCATTGTTTTATTGCAATCAACTGACAATGAAATGTTTATGAGCACTTTATGAATTATGGCGGGCGAACCCCGCCCTGCTTCTCAGTCTTCCTACACAGAGACAATGCATTGCCACTTTTTCTGTTGCAACAACCAAGCATTTCCCACCAACATTCAATGAAAAATTTCAGAAATTCCAGGGAGCTGCTGGTTCTTCCATCTTTCATTCTTGCATCCAGAGTTGCTTATGCCCCTAGTCCCTGAGAATCAGAATCTCAGCTTGAATTCTACGTACTTTTGTGGTTTGTCATGGGAGAGAAAAGCAAATATTAAAGGCAATATTAATGTTAGTGTCCTCACAGCCCCAGAAAGCAATGTTAAGGGAATTAGGATATACAATAGTGTGTAATTTGTGCACCGACATGGTATCAGACTAAAATGCTTTATGAGTTTCAAGAGGTTAGCAAATTCTTCATACTTTATTTATTCATTTATTTAATTTTATTTGTCAAACATGTACAGGATAGTAGTTGTTTGTATAAACATAACATAAGTAAAAAGTTCCGATAAAAGAGGACAATAGGACAGTAGGACAGGGACGGTAGGCACAGTGGTGCGCTTATGCACGCCCCTTACAGACCTCTTAGAAATGGGGAGAGGTCGACTGTAGACAGTCTAAGGTTAAAGTTTTGGGGGTTTGGGGAAGAAATCACAGAGTCAGGTAGTGCATTCCAGGCATTGATCACTCTGTTGCTGAAGTCGTATTTTCTGCAGTCGAGTTTGGAGCGGTTTACATTAAGTTTGAATCTATTATGTGCTTGTGTATTGTTGCGGTTGAAGCTGAAGTAATCATTGACAGGAAGGACTTTTTGATATATGATTTTATGAACTACATTTAGATCAGATCGGAGGCGACGTAGTTGTAAATTGTCTAATCCCAATATTTCAAGTCTGGTGGAATAAGGTATTGTATTGTGAGCAGAGGAGTGGAGGACTCTTCTTGTGAAATATTTCTGGACTCTCTCAATTGTATTAATGTCTGATATTGGCGGAGAATTTTCTAACCTTATAAAGAGAAGCCAATTTGGTTAGGAGTTTTTTTTTTTAAGTGAGAGCAGTTTCTTGTTTGCCTACCTGTCTCTTTTATTTATTTGTTTGTTTGTCTCCCTGATTTATTATTTTTATATATAACTCCATTCCAACTCTGTTAATCTGTTAAATCTGTTAAAATCTGTTTCCTGATCTGTAAGACTCGAAATCTACCAATCTGCTTCTTTATAACAAATGTGTGTGCTGAAAGGGACTTCATTACGCATCGCATTATAACCTTCTTGCTTAATTTATTTTTTTTCAATCATTAGGAAAGACAAAGAGCTACATAAAACGCTGAGAAACTGGAAACTCTATTCAACCACAGGTTTCTGAAATATTAGTAGCATCACCCACACATTTTCTTACGTAATCTTGCAACATGTTTTAAAATGAGGGCAGCGATGCGCAAAGAACAGAGTACCATTTCTACGGAATTACAGCATACAAAGTTGGAGAATTCTCATTTTATATTGATGGTGAGATGATTTTTTTAAAAAAATCTATTAACAGGTTTTTCGAGCTGCCTATACATTTATCCTGCTTGGTTGGATAGACTGGAAGATCCAGTCTGGTAGAGGATGCCAACAATAAAATACAGCAAACTGGAAATGAAAGAAAAGAAACTTTATTTTTTGAAAAAAAGGGTGACGATCAAAAGAATTTTCCATTCAACAAAGGGTCAGGGAATCTCTTGCACAATTGAACTTTGCCCCTGAACTCCCCAATTTATTTAAAATGAATATATTTTTAAAATATATTTTTAAAAAATGGCTGAAAATTTCTCACTTGGCCCGTACAGAATAAACTTATGATCCCAATTGAGCCCAAAATTTCTGTTCCTAAGTGAGACATTTGTTAAGTGAGCTTTGCCCCACTTTACGACCTTTCTTCCCACGGTTGTTAAGTGAATCACTGCAGTTGTTAAGTTAGCAACATGGTTGTTAAGTAAATTTGGTTTCTGCATTGACTTTGCTTGTCAGAAAGTCACAAAAGATGATCACATGATCTGGGACATCACAGCCATCATAAATACCTGCCTGTTGCCAAGCAACCAAATTTTGATCATGTGACCATGGGGGTGCTGCAATGGTTGTTATGTGTGAAAGATGGCCGTAAGTCACTTTTTTCAATGCTGTTGATACTTCAAACAATCACTAAATGAATGGTTGTAACTCGAGGACTTCCTGTGTTGATTTAGGCTCTATTAACAAAATTTTCAAAGTTTGATGGAGTTACTGTTTTCCTCACACTTATCCTCAAGGGAATCAAGTTGGAGCAATCTTGAGTTTCTTCCTAACCCTTTCCTGTCTTTCTGGGCCGGTTTTTTTATAACACCTTCTCCATATCTTCTTCAAGGCTATCTCTGTATTCCTCCGTTCTCTAATGATATGACTAATGGAAGTTCTCACCCGTTAGGGAAGAGGGCAACCTACCACTCCGTTTATCACATGCTTATCACATGCTTAATCAGATCAGCACAATTTGGCTGTCACTCAGAAAACATGCAGTAAAAGTAGGGCAGGGGTCAACCAGGGGGGAAGTGAATCTCACACTGGCTCAAAGTTCTGCCAATTCAAAAGACTTGAAGATATCACTGAGGAAAGTGTTTAACAAATGTCTCCCTTGGCAACAGAAATTTTGGGTTCAATTGTCATAAGTTCAATGGTGAAAAAAGTAAGGTTCTACATTTAGGCAAGAAAAACAAAAGGCACAGGTACAGTATATGTGGTACCTTGCTCAACAGTAGTAACTGTGAGAGGGACCTTGGAGTCCTGGTGGACAACCATTTAAACATGAGCCAGCAGTGTGCAGCAGCTGCCAAAAAAGCCAACACAGTTCTAGGCTGCATTAACAGAGGGATAGAATCAAGATCACACGAAGTGTTAATACCACTTTATAATGCCTTGGTAAGGCCACACTTGGAATACTGCATTCAGTTTTGGTCGCCAAAATATAAAAAAAGATGTGGAGACTCTAGAAAGAGTGCAGAGAAGAGCAACGAAGATGATTAGGGGACTGGAGCCTAAAACATATGAAGAACTATTGCAGGAACTGGGTATGTCTAGTTTAATGAAAAGAAGGACTAGGGGAGACATGATAGCAGTGTTCCAATATCTCAGGGGTTGCCACAAAGAAGAGGGAGTCAAACTATTCTCCAAAGCACCTGAGGGCAGGACAAGAAGCAATGGGTGGAAACTAATCAAGGAGAGAAGCAACTTAGAGCTAAGGAGAAATTTCCTGACAGTTAGAACAATTCATCCGTGGAACAGCTTGCCTCCAGAAGTTGTGAATGCTCCAACACTGGAAGTTTTTAAGAAGATGTTGGATAACCATTTGTCTGAAGTGGTGTAGGGTTTCCTGCCTAAGCAGGGGTTGGACTAGAAGACCTCCAAGGTCCCTTCCAACTCTGTTATTATATTCCATTCCATTCCATTCCATTCCATTCCATTCCAAAGAATGTCCACAATTCTTACGTCCACAATTGAGCCCAACATTTCTGTTGCTAAGTGAAACATTTGTTAAGTGAATATCGCCCGATTTTACAACCTTCCTTACCACAGTTGTTAAGTGAATCAATACAGTTGTTAGGTCAGTAACAGGGATATTAAGTGAATCTGGCTTCCCCATTGACTTTGCTTGTCGGAAGGTCGCAAAAGAGGATCACATGATCCCAGGATATTGCAAGTGTCATAAATATGAGAATTTTGATCACGTGACCATGGGGATGCCACGACAGTTGTGAGTGTGAAAAATGGTCCTAAGTCCCTTTCTTCAGTGCCATTGTAACTTTGAACGGTCACTAAATGAACTGTTGTAAGTCTATCATAACTGGTCCCCAATTTTTTGCTGGTAAGCAAGGCAGTTGTTAAATGCCCTATTTTATGACATCTTTTGCCACAGTTGTTAAGCGAATCACTGCAGTGGTTGAGTGAACTGGGTGGTTGTTAAGTGAATCTGCCTTCCCCCATTGACTTTGCTTGTTGGAAGTCAACTGAGAAGGCGGCAAATGGTGATCACATAACCCCAAAACAGTACAACCGTCATAAAAACACGCCAGTTGCCAACTGCCCGAATTTTGATCACGTGACCATGGGGCTACCGCAATGGTTTTTAATGTGAGCACCGGTCATAAGCAGAGGTGGGTTTCAGCAGGTTCCGACCAGTTCTGGAGAACCGGCAGCGAAAATTTTGAGTAGTTCGGAGAACCGGTAGCGGAAATTTTGAGTAGTTCGGAGAACCGGTAAATACCACCTCTGGCTGGCCCCGCCCCATCTATTCTCCGCCTCCCGAGTCCCAGCTGATCAGGAGGATATGGGGATTTTGCAGTAACCTTCCCCTGGAGTGGGGTGGGAATGGAGATTTTAAAGTATCCTTCCCCTGCCACGCCCACCAAGCCACACCACACCCACAAAGCCACGCCCACAGAACCGGCAGTAAAAAAAATTTGAAACCCACCACTGGTCATAAGTCAGTTTCTTCAGTGCCGTTCGAATGGTCACTAAACAAATGGTTTCAAGGACTACTGTATTGTCCTCCCTTCTGTTATGTCTCAAGATACTGCCCTATTTTTCTAGTGTGCTATTCATTGGAGGCAAGTGGATTGGTTTCTAAGCCTTAGGACTCTGACCTGGTGTCTGTAAAGTGGTTTGTCTGCCTTTCCTTCCACCCCACAGGTAGGTCTCTCCCAAGACACCAGGGAACAAAAAGCCCCAGAGAAAAGGGAGGCTGCAGAGACCTACCAAAGAGAGGCTGAGGAGAAACTATGCAGAGGTGTTTACAAAAGGAGATGTACACAAAATATGCTTGGAGCCCACGAAACCCAAGAAAGCATTAGAAAGAAACTCAAGACCAGCTCCACCCTTATTTTCTGAATTATACGTGGGAGGGATGGGAGAACCAATTAGACTTTCAAGAGTCCATTGTTTTAACCTATATCAATAAAATATAGTTCCAGTGAAACCGCTGGAGTCAGTGTCCTGGTTTGGCCTACTTTGAAGGGCTGAGATACTTGTGCAACTAGTTAGGTACTTGGGGAGTGTAGTATGAAGTGATCATTCAAAGTTACAACAGCAGTGTATCAGGCTTTGACTTTGCTTGCCAAAAGGTCACAAAAGGTGAACAACTGACACACACCCCCGGGACACGGCAACCGTCATAAAGATGAACCGGTTGCCAAGTGTCTGAACTTTGATCACATGACCATGGGAATGCTGCAATGGTGGTAAGTGTGAAAAATAGACATAACTCGCTTTTTTCAGTACCATTGTAACTTTGAAGAATCTTCTTCTTCTTGTGCCATATCCGTCATCGGACGTTGGCGATCATGTTGGTGATCCTATTTTTATCAACAGCTGCACGAAAAAAGTGCTGCTGAGTTTTGTCCAAATCAGTCCCTTAGGTTTTGAAGCCATTATGTTCTTCTTCTGCCTGGACCTTGTTAGCCTTCAATCTTTCCCTGGAGGATTAAGTGAAGGGTGCCGTATTTTTCCGGGTGTCGCATCACATGTCCGAAATAGTCTAACTTTCGCTTTTTTATGGCTTTGATGATTTCCCTTTGCTTTCCCAGGCGGCTTATCCCCTCCTCATTTCTGATTTTGTCAACCTAGCTTATACTTAACAGCCGTCTGTAAATCCACATTTCAAATACTTCTAGTCCAGTGGTGGGTTCCTACCGGTGCGGTCCACTCTATAGCACCGGTAGGGCCCGCTGGTGACGTCACAGTACCGGAGCGGTCAGTTGCTGGTGCCTGGGTGCCGCCATTTAAAAAAAAAATTTTTAAATTTTTTGAAAAGTTTTCTTCTGCGCATGCCCAGAAGCCGAGCTTCCGGCACTGTGCATGCCCAGAAGCTGAGCTTCCGGCACTGCGCATGCGCATGCCCAGAAGCCGAGCTTCTGGCACTGCGCATGGCCAGAAGCCGAGCTTCCAGCACTGCGCATGTGCATGCCCAGAAGCCGAGCTTCCGGCACTGCACATGCGCATGCGCTGCCTTCCTACCCCACAGTGAGTCCAAGCAGGGGAGGATGGCTGAGGGAGCGCATGAGACGCTGAAAGAACGGGCGGCAGGACCTATCTCAGTTCCCCTCCCTTCAGCAGTGCGAGAAGCCACGAACGCGCGGTGATGATCCTAGGCATTTTCGCACGTTTGAGGCTTCTCGAGCTGCTGAGGGGAGGGGGAATGGGCGGCAGGACCTATCTCAGTTCCCTTCCCTTCAGCAGTCCGAGAAGCCAAGAACGTGCGGTGATGATCCCAGGCATTTTCGCACGTTTGAGGCTTCTCGAGCTGCTGAGGGGAGGGGGAACGGGCGGCAGGAGCCTAGGATCATCGAATGGGGAGAAGCATTCAGGCCGGATGGAGCCTCCTAGAACCGCTGCCACAGTCTTGCTGCTCCCGTTGTGGGGGGCTGTGTTGCAGGTGGGCAATGCCTCCCTGCTTCTCCGGCCGCTGCCAAGCTCCCGAGGCCCACACCCACAAAATAAGCCACGCCCACAGTGGTAGTAAAAAAATTAGGAACCCGCTCCTGTTCTAGTCTCTTCAAGTGGTTTTCTGTCAGAGACCAACTCTCCCCTCTGTAGAGCAGGATAGAAAAGATGTAGCATCAGACAAGCCTGATTTTCAGTCTTAGGCTTATGTCGTGCCTGCAAAAGACCTTTTGCATGCATGGCTGGCTCAGGAATTCTGGGAGTTGAAGTCCACAGGTCCTCAAAGAACCATAGTTTGGCCACCCCTGCCCTAGAGTCAGACGTGTGTTGTGGCCTGTCGGCCACCGGCCCCTCTAGCAATCAAACAGAGGAGGAGACGGAGTAGGAGTCAGGGCCAGCATCAAGGCAACCTGAGAGCTCCGAGGGGGAAGAGGGAATGGAGCTGTCAGAGATAGAGACAGAGGCGGAGCCTGGGTCATCCATCAGCCCCCAGATGGAGAGGCAACAGCCCCCATGTCCGGAAGTGGCTGATGAGGAAGAGGAGGAACAGCTGGGTCGTGTGCCTGACATGCGGATGCGCAGAAGGCAGAGGAGAGCAGTGGGACGCTATGGGCCGGTCATTGGGACAGAAAAGCCACCGCTGCTAGCTAAGCCCCACCTTAGCTCTGGGGATAAAAGGCAGGGGGCGGAGACGAATAGGTGTGGCCGACAACTATTCGTCTCCCTGTCGGTCAGCCACTGATAGTCCAAACTTCTGAATCCTGTCTGGAACTTTATCAGAATTCTTTCGTGGAATCTGTGGCCCTGAGATTCGGCGCGCCATCTGAGCATGTGTGTGTCTTGGATGCTGGAAATGAGCGAATGCACCTTGCAGAACTTCCTTTACGAGTGTCGAGAGAGAGAGACTCCTGGTTCTGTGGACGTGGCTTGGTGGGCATGGTGTTGCTTGGTGGGCGTGGCTTGGTGGGCAGGGCAGGGGAAGGATATTGCAAAATCTCCATTCCCACCCCACTCTGGGGCCAGCCAGAGGTGATATTTGCCGGTTCTCTTAACTACTCAAATTTTCCGCTACTTGTTCTCCGAACTACTCAAAATTTCCGCTACCGGTTCTCCAGAATCTGATAGAACCTGCTGGATTTCACCCCTGGAAAAGAGTTCTTTTCAAGTGGGGAGGGGGAGTAGAATGTCTAAACTGCCAGCCTGCAGGCCGGATGGGTCATGCGTTGGCCATGCCCATGCCCGGTTTAGCGAAGGGGTAGCATCAGAGCGTGTTAATATAAGGCAACTGGCAGTTGGAACACAGTTCTTTTCAGGTGGGGAGGGGGAGTAGCATGTCTAACACCTTAGCATCAGAGCATGTTTATTAATATAATACTGTATAAGAAATACTAATGATCTGATGGTCATTTCAAAAAAATCCTTTCTTAGCCAGCACCTAGAAGCCAAGGGGAACATACGTACCAAGTTTCAAGTTTGTAGGCTTTACGGTTCTGGAGATTTCGTGATGAGTGAGTGGTATTTGGCTTTTATATATATATAGACTAGCTAAATACCCGTGTTTCGCTACGAAACTATGTGATAGGGCTTGATAAATTGACGCTTAAAGCTTGAAAATTAATGAGTAGTTTAAAAAGGGACTGTATTATTTCATTAGAGATGGTGAGCTAAGTTTCTGTTACAGATGAAGACATTATTTGCATAGCATAGAGTTTCAATTTGTCCCTCAGATGAATTGCTCAGGACCTCCCTGTAAACAACATTCCTGGTTTTGCTCTCTGGCTGGAGGATGACTAGGCTGTCAGGTGAACTGACTCTGGAGCATGCCACATAGAACTGGCCATGGGAGAAACAAACAGCTTCCCTTACTTGTGTTTTCCTAATCGCATCTGTAAATGTTTTCCTGTGTTTTTTGCCTCTTTTCACTTTAACTGGTGTTACAGTAGAAGGAACAGATTTGTCTGAACTGAGGAGGAAAATAAGGGGGGGGGGAATCTGTCTCTGCTTACCAGCATCCATTGGTAATCATCTGGCTAGCGTCCTGTTAGTGCGTGAGAGAGTTGAGGGTGTTTGGAAAGTCAAACAGTATTTGCTGTGTGAGCAAGAAAAGAGACAGGAAGGAGTCTGTGCGTGGCTTAGCTCAACTGTTCTGTAGTAAAGCTGCTTGCTGCTGTGAAAACAAAAGTGAAACTGAAACTCCTCTGCTTGTGTTTTGCATTTGGATCAGATTTCTTTTCAGGTGGGGAGGGGGGAGTAGAACTCCTTAGCATCAGAGCTTGTTAATAATAATATAATACTCATGCTCAGATAGTCATTTTGAAAAATCCTTTCTTAGTGAGCACCTAGAAGGCAAGAGGAACATACGTGGCAAATTTCAAGTTTGTAGGCTTTACGGTTCTGGAGATTTCGTGATTAATGTGTGAGTGGTTTTCGCTTTTAGATATATAGATTCTGTTCTTCCCCTTTTCTTAGAGGTACAGGAGAAAACAGCTGGGAGAGAGAAAAGATGGGGAAATAAATGTATTAAGCAATCTCACACCTTTGCCTGTTCTCCGGAGGCAATTTCAGCCTCCCGCACAGCTGGTTTTTGGTAAATTTTTAAAACCAGAGATAACTCCATAATCCGGTCTGGTTCATGGGTTATTCCCACATCAGCAGGGAAGTTTATTTGAGCCGTGGTGACACAGTGTTATACATTATTATATATTATTATATATTGTTATGTTATGTTATGTTATGTTATGTTATGTTATGTTATGTTATGTTATGTTATGTTATGTTATGTTATGTTATGTTATGTTATGTTATGTTATGTTATGTTATGTTATGTTATGTTTATTATATTGTGTTGTATTATATTATATTGTATTGTATTGTATTGTATTATTATATTATATTATATTATATTATATTATATTATATTATATTATATTATATTATATTATATTATATTATATTATATTATATTATATTATATTATATTATATTATATTATATTATATTATATTATATTATATTATATTATAATTATATTATATTATATTATATTATATTATATTATATTACATTACATTATATTATATTATATTATATTATATTATATTATATTGTATTATTATATTATATTATATTGTATTATTATATTATATTATATTATATTATATTATATTATATTATATTATATTATATTATATTATATTATATTATATTATATTATATTATATTATATTATATTATATTATATTATATTATATTATATTATATTATATTATATTATATTATTATTATATATTATTATATTATATATTATTATATTATATTATTATATATTATATTATATATTATTATATATTATTATATTATTATTTATTACATTACACTACACTACACTACACTACACTACACTACACTACACTACACTACACTACACTACACTACACTACACTACACTACACTACACTACATTATATTATTATATTATTATGGTTGTCCCAAAGGTGCTTTTTAAAGAGGCAGCTGGACTTTGTTTTCCCTTGAAGACCTTTCGCTTTTCATTCAGGAAGCTTCTTCAGTTCTAAACCTCGAATCGTCTTCAAGGAAAAACAAAGAAAGTCTAGTTGCCTCTTGAAAAAGCACCTTTGGGATATTTATTTTATCCTCACAAGAACCGGATTAGGAGGAATTAAAAGTCATCCATCCAGTGAGCTTTGAGTTCTTAAAACTCAGATTTTCCCATTGCTACTTCGACATCATAATCTCTACACCACACTGTTTAACATATGGATTTCTAAAGCAGATGCTACTCCATTCACTCCAGTGTTATTTACTTAGTTAGTTGATTAGTTAGTTACTTAACACAGTAACGGTTGTGGTCCTCAACTTACAACTGTTCAACGTTACAACGGCACTGAAAAAAGTGACATGACTGTTTTTCATACAACCATTGCCCCATCCACAGGGTCACGTGATCAAAATTCAGACAATTGGCAACTGGCATGTATTTATGATGGTTGCAGTGTGTCCCAGGGCAGGGGTGGGTTCCACTTACCTTCCCTACCGGTTCGCATCGTGTCGGAAGTGCGCGTTTTGCATTACATCGGGGAAATGACCTACGTCACGTCGGGGAAATGACCCTCTGCGCATGCGCAGAAGCCTTTCCACATGCGCAGAGGGTTCTTTGCCAGCCGCTTTCGAGGAGCAGCAACCGGAGGTTTGGGGGTATGGCCAGCCGGCCATCGCTGCCGGTTCGGGGAGCGGGGGCAAATTTCCACCACCGGTTTGGGCGAACCGGTCCGAATCGGCAGCAACCCACCACTGTCCCAGGGTCATGCGGCCACCTTTTGAAACCTTCTGACAAGCCAAGTCAATGGAGAAGCCCGTTTCAATTAACAGCCGTGTTACTAAGTTAACAACTGCAGTAACTCGCTTAACAACTGTGGCAAGAAAGGTCGTAAGATGGGGCAAAACTCACTCAACCACTGTCTTGCTTAGCCATGGAAATTCTGGGTTCAATTGTGGTCGTAAATCAAGGACTACCTATTTCCTACTGCAATCAGGAAAAACTCTTGGTGATTCATAAACTGGCTGTAATTATATGTGGAAATGGGGGAGATAAAAGGAATGATCAGATAAGAGTATCAGATAAGAATATCCGGAGCCCCAAAGTTGCATAATGGGCAGAGAGAAAGAGAGAGAGAGACTCACAAGGAACCTCCCCATACTCCCAGATTGTAAAAGAGATGGTGAGAGATTTGTACTTTCAAACTTGTGTGATTCTGTTAATGTAGCCTCACAATAAAGTAGATTTAGCTCATCTAGTAGTAGCAGGGAGTGAGAAAGAGAGAATGAAAATAGGAGAGAGAGAAAGAGGGAGGGAGAAAGAGAGAGAAAATGAGAAAGAGAAAGAGAGGGAGAGAAAGAGGGAGAGAGAGAGAAGGAGGGAGAGAACGAGAAAGGGAGAGAAACGGAGTGAGAAAGAGGAAGAGAATGAAAAAGGGAGAGAGAGAGAGAGAGAGAGAAAGAGGGAGAGAATGAGAAAGGGAGAGAAACGGAGTAAGAGAATGAGGGAATGAAAAAGGGAGGGAGAGTGAGAGCGGGAGAGAATGAAAAAGGGAGAGAGAGAGAGAGAGAGAGAGAGAGAGAAAGGGAGAGAAACGGAGTGAGAAAGAGGGAGAGAATGAAAAAGGGAGAGAGAGAGAGAGAGGGAGGGAGAGAACGAGAAAGGGAGAGAAACGGAGTGAAAAAGTGGGAGAGAATGAAAAAGGGAGAGAGAGAGAGAGAAAGAGGGAGAGAATGAGAAAGGGAGAGAAACGGAGTGAGAGAATGAGGGAATGAAAAAGGGAGGGAGAGTGAGAGCGGGAGAGAATGAAAAAGGGAGAGAGAGAGAGAGAGAGAGAGAGAGAAAGGGAGAAAATGAGAAACGGAGAGAAACGGAGTGAGAGAATGAAAAAGGGAGAGAGAGAGAGAAAGGGAGAGAAATAAAGTGAGAGGGAGAGAATGAAAAAGGGAGAGAGAGAGAGAAAGAGGGAGAGAATGAAAAAGGGAGAGAGAGAGAGAGAGAGAGAGAGAGAAAGGGAGAGAAACGGAGTGAGAAAGAGGGAGAGAATGAAAAAGGGAGAGAGAGAGAGAGAGGGAGGGAGAGAACGAGAAAGGGAGAGAAACGGAGTGAAAAAGTGGGAGAGAATGAAAAAGGGAGAGAGAGAGAGAGAAAGAGGGAGAGAATGAGAAAGGGAGAGAAACGGAGTGAGAGAATGAGGGAATGAAAAAGGGAGGGAGAGTGAGAGCGGGAGAGAATGAAAAAGGGAGAGAGAGAGAGAGAGAGAGAAAGGGAGAAAACGAGAAACGGAGAGAAACGGAGTGAGAGAATGAAAAAGGGAGAGAGAGAGAGAAAGGGAGAGAAATAAAGTGAGAGGGAGAGAATGAAAAAGGGAGAGAGAGAGAGAGAAAGAGGGAGAGAATGAAAAAGGGAGAGAGAGAGGGAGAGAGAGAGAGAGAGGGCGAGAGGCCAGGAGGACACGGGATCTCCCCACCAGCTGATCCAGGCTGAGCTCATTCCGAGCAGGCTCCAAGCCCACTTTGGAAAGCGAAAGTAAGCATCGGGGCAAAGCGCAGCTCCGTTTCCCGGCTTTCCTCCGCCCCTCGGAGCCGGGAGGTGCCCGTTTGGAGGAGGAGGAGGAGGAAGACGGGGCTCCGCCACCACCCCCGGCGCTCTCTCGGGCTGGGCATCTTTGCGCTCCTTTCTTTTTTCCCGGCCTACTTGCGAGTCCTCGGCTCTCCCCGCAGCGATGAAGCGCTTCTGCCTTGTCACGCTGGGCTTGCTGGCGCCGGCCTTGCTGATCGCCGGCATCGCCCTCCTGGCGGCCCACATCATGGAGAACCTGGTGGACGGCCAGATCAAGCAGGTGAGAAGCGGCCAGGCGCGCATCTGCCCGGGCTGCCATCCCCGGCCGGGAGGGGGATCGCTTAAGGAACGGTTGCACCGTCTCCTTTGGTGCCAGGGGGCTTCCTTCCCAGCCCCCTGGCACCCATCCTGTGCCCGCCCGTGCCACAGATCGTGGTGCTTAAGGCAGTCTTTCCCAACCTTGGCAACTTGAAGATGTCTGGACTTCAACTCCCAGAATTCCCCAGCCAGCGAATGCTGGCTGGGGAATTCTGGGAGTTGAAGTCCAGACATCTTCAAGTTGCCAAGGTTGGGAAACACTGGCTTAAGGAACGGATGCATCGTCTATTTGGGTGCCAGGTGGCTTCATTCCCAGCCCCCTGGCACCATCCTGTGCCCGCCCGTGCCAAAGATCGTGGTGCTTAAGGAACGGATGCATCGTCTCCTTTGGGTGGGAAGGCTTCCTTCTCAGCACCCTGGCACCCATCCTGTGCCTGCCCGTGCCAAAGATCGTGGCGCTTAAGGAATGGTTGCATTGTCTCCTTTGGGTGGGGAGGCTTCCTTCCCAGCACCCTGGCACCCATCCTGTGCCTGCCCGTGCCAAAGATCGTGGCGCTTAAGGAATGGTTGCATTGTCTCCTTTGGGTGGGGAGGCTTCCTTCTCAGTCCGCTGGCATCCATCCTGTGCCCGGTCGTGCCAAAGATCGTGGCTGGGGCACTTGATCCAGGCCCTGAGCTCCGTGCCCTGCCCTGCCCTATGCGTGTCCAGTGCCTGGGTGGAAGCCACCACCCCTGTGGGGGCTTCGTAACCCTTTGCACCCTGCATTTCTCGATCAGCTGATTCCTCGATCAGCTTAAGGGTTGCAAGCTTGGAAAGATTGAAAAGGCAGCTAAACTTTTGAATGCAGTTTTAAAAAAAAATTGATGCGCCCCTCCAGAAGTGAAAAAACCCCACGCAGGACATTTTCACGGTGAAGAGAAGGGTCTCCAAGCAGCTGTTTGGGAGGGAAGCACATACATCTGATGAATGGTTAGGGCAAGAGTGAGAAAAGCCCAAATAAAGTACTGTTTAATTAGCAGTTGCAGTAAATAGCCAGGCCTTGAGTTTGTTAAACAGGCTCCGAAGAGTTAATGATTGAAATTAAGATACGGGAAATCCAGGTAGGCTGTCAAAGATATCCTGGCGTTGGATTTAGCTTTGTACGAAAGCAGTCTAGAATTTGTAGTTTCAGGCGTAAACATGCCTGACACAGATCTTAGCCATTTGTGCGGAGAAATTAAAAGCAACGACGACAATGGTTCAGTTCTGGAATTAATTGTCTACCTCATCCATGATATTACTTCAGGTCATAATTATGTTTTACTTTAAACGAAGAGCGGCAGAGAGCTTTCCAGAGACGTCACCTTGTACAATAGTTCACAAAACCAGAAACACGATTTTCTCCTGAGATTGTAAACTGCACTTTAATTTAATTTAATTTAATTTAATTTAATAGATTTGTATGCCGCCCAACTCCCGAGGGACTCTGGGCGGCTGACAACATATAAGTTGTGTTTGCATTGCCGTGGCTGAACCGACACAAGATTGGGAAGGGCTGTGTATGTTCCTTCTTCCCAACTCCCAGCAATGTCTGTTTTAGTTGACATCTCAACCTACAATGAAGCCACCAATGGTGGTTTGGCTGACTTCCCGATTCCAATCGGATGTCATAATTAGGTTTTGAGTGCTCCATTGTATGGAGGGGAGTGGGACTTCCACATGCAGAAAATTAAAGTATCTAGATCAGTGTTTCCCAATCTTGGCAACTTGAAGATGTCTGGACTTCAACTCCCAGAATTCCCCAGCCAGCGAATGCTGGCTAGGGAATTCTGGGAGTTGAAGTCCAGACATCTTCAAGTTGCCAAGGTTGGGAAACACTGTTCTAGAAGAAAAAGAAAACTTATTTTTGATAGAAGAGGGTTGAATTGTGGGGACCTTGATGCTCGCTGAGTTTGGCTGTTTTCTTGAAGACATCTCATGACTCAACTGGGTTACATCATCAGTGTTAGTAGGGAGTGTGGTTTGCTCTCATTTTATACACGAGTGGCTTGACCTGTTAATGTTGGTGGGAGTGAATTTGGTAAGTTCCTTGATTGTGTTGTTATAGTTTTCTGACAAGTAAGCTAATAGTAATTAACAGCCCAGTCAAGGAATCACCAAGTCCATTCCTATATAAAATGATCAAATGACCAAACCCTACTCCTTACTACCATAGCACTGATGATGTTATCTAGTTTGGTAATGAAACATCTGCAAAACAACAACAACAACAACCAAGAGAGCACCAAGGACCCCACAAAAGCTTATTCTCTAGTGAGGTTTGTACATAGAGTCACAATTTGTAGTTTTCATGCGTCTCTTTTCTCGTTGCTGCATTACAGTGAGCCCTAGAAATAATGGATATTATCAAAAGGATACCGGAGTTCCAAAATCTGAGATGCTTTGAAGAATAAGTTGACCCCCCTCTTCTTTGTGGCACACAGAAAAGGGGGGTCAAAGTATTCTCCAAAGCACCTGAAGAAGCAGAACAAGAAGCAATGGATGGAAACTAATCGAGGAGAGGAGCAACCTAGAACTAAGGAGAAATTTATTGACAGTGAGAACAATTCATCAGTGGAACGGCTTGCCTCCAGAAGTTGTGGGTGCTCCATCACTGGAGGTTTTTAAGAAGAGATTGGACAACGATTTGTCTGAAATCGTATAGGGTTTCCTACTTGAGCAGGGGGTTGGACTAGAAGACCTCCAAGGTCCCTTCCAACTCTGTTATTCTGCCTTCATGTACAATTGTATGCTCTGCTTTTGCTAGAAGTCCATTGCTTTTTTTTTTCTTTTTCTTTAGGGAACGATCTTAAAAAATAATTCGGAAGCTTTTGAATTCTGGGAGCATCCTCCAATTCCTCTTCTCCTGCAGGTCTATTTTTTTAACTTGACTAATCCTTTAGAAGTGCTTCAAGGGGAAATCCCTATTGTCAAGGAAGTTGGCCCCTACACCTACAGGTAAGGTGAACTCCCTTCGTTTTCAACCTCATACCGGGGATTTAGCAAAGACGGATTTCCAACGGAAAGTTGCCAGGAAGGAATGGAAAATTTGGAAGTAGTTGTGAGCTTCCGTTTTCCCAAAGAAAAGAGTTTGCAATTTGCAGTATAAACTGTAGAGATGGGATTTGTAAAAGGCATGTTTCTAGCCCTCAGGAATGTATGATGAGCCGAGGTGGTGCAGTGGTTAAAAGCAGCACTGCAACTACTTCACTGACTGCTAGTTCAGCTGTTCAAATCTCACCGGCTCAAGGTTGACTCAGCCTTCCATCCTTCCGAGGTCGGTAAAATGAGGACCCAGATTGTTGGGGGCAATATGCTGAACTCTGTAAACCGCTTAGAGAGGGCTGTAAAGCACTATGAAGCGGTATATAAGTCTAAGTGCTATTGCTATGTGGTGAAGTTGCAGGGAATAGATTGTAGAGAAGAATAGCCCTCAAACTGAGGGAGAGCATCAAGATTGTGAGACGTGATCGTTCCGCTTTATAACACACTGGTGAGACCACACTTGAAATACTGTGTCCAGTTCTGGTCACCGCAATACAAAAAAGATGCTGAAACTCTAGAAAGTGTACATAGAAGAGCAACAAAGAAGATCAGGGGACTGGAAGCTAAACTGTATCATGAATGGTTGAAGGAGCTAGATATCTATTGAAGAGAAGGATTAAGGGAGAAATAGAATAGAATAGAATAGAATAGAATAGAATAGAATAGAATAGAATAGAATAGAATAGAATTTTGTCACTTTAAATGGATACTAATCAGCATAAATTAAAATGAAATTTCATTGCATTCAGCTCTCAAAAGATAATCATTATGCATATACCCACCTACACGCACATATATGACACAGAAACATCATAGTCTAGTTTGAATGCATACATATACTTGATGAAAAAAAAAAAAGAATCCTGCAAGTTTACAAGACAGATGGCCTAAGGAACAAAGCTGTTACAGAATCTAGTAGTCCTGCTATAGATACTTTGAAACCTCCTCCCAGAGCGATAGCGCTTATAAGCAATATCCTGAATAACAGGAAGCGAGCTTCCTATAATCTTCTCCGCTGTCCTCACCACTCTCTGTATGGACTTTCTATCTGAGGCACTGCAGCCACCAAACCAAAGAGGGATGCAGTTTGTTAAAACGCTCTCAACCCTTGCCTCTGTAAAAAGTGGCGAGGACAGAAGGAGAAAGATGTGCTCTCCTCATCCGACGCAGGAAATGCAGACGCTGGTTTGCACACTTCACTATTTCACACTAACATATGAAGTCAGATTGTTAAAGAAATTTTCTGACAGTGAGAACAATTAATCAATGGAATGGCTTGCTTCCCACAGTTGTAGGTGCTCCATTAAAAAATGGACTGAAAAGCCATTTGACTGGGATAGTATAAGGTCTCCTCCCTTGAGCAGGGACTAGAAGACTTCTGAGGTCCTTTCCAGCCCTATTTTTCTAGGTTCTAATATTCTGGACTAGATTCTAAAGCCGCGGTGGCGCAGTGGTTAGGGTGCAGTATTGCAGGCTAACTCACTGCTCACTGCCAGCAGTTCGATCCTGACCGGATCAAGGTTGACTCAGCCTTCCATCCTTCCGAAGTGGGTAAAATGAGGACCCATAATTGTTGGGGGCAAGATGCTGAACTCTGTAAACCGCTTAGAGAGGGGTGTAAAGCACTATGAAGCGGTGTATAAGTCTTAAGTGCTATTGCTAGTCTCAGTAATGGGAGAGAGGCTCACCCCATGTTTTCAGAGCTGGTAGTGATTTCAGTGGGAGCCAGAGAGGAACCAATGACCATTCTCAGTTGTAAAAATAAAAGTGCAGAATATCCCATGTTCAGCCCTTGGTACCTCTAAGTCTCCTGCCCCTCCCACCAATTCAACCCTCTTCCTATTCTGCATTGCCAAGCACACATTCCCAAGCCTGATTGCTTAGAATATTACAACCATGAATATTTTTTTGAAATCTCTCCCTTGCTTATATTGCAGTTTCTTCAGGCCTGGGAATCAGGGATCCTTGCCTCGTTGGCTTCAGCCTACATGCTTTGCAATATGTCGCAATATGCATTGTGAATGAATGTGGCGGTTCCTTATGAATAACAGTCAAAAACTTAACCTTAGACTGTCTACAGTTGACCTCACCCCATTCCTAAGGGGTCTGTAAGGGGCGTGCATAAGCGCACCATTGTGCCTACCGTCCCTGTCCTTCTGTCCTATTGTCTAATTTTTTACCTATGCATACTTTGCTTTTGTTTATGTTTATATCATATCTGTTATCTTGTACACGTGTTGACAAAATAAATAAATAAAAATAAATAATAACTTTGAACGGTCACTAACCAAACTGTTGTAAGTGGAGAACTGCCTGTAGAATGTTTTTGTTCATAGTAGGGCACGGGTGTCAAACTCAAGGCCTGGGGGCCGGATGCGGCCCGCGGGGTGCTTAGAACTGGCCCACGGGGCCACACTGGATACAGTGAAGGATCGGCCAACGGTGCCTCTGCCAGCGAAAACGGGCTCCCGAGCTCCATTTTTGACTGCGACAGCCTCCTGTGACCCTCTGCCAGCAAAAACAGAGCTCGGGAGGGCCTCTGGCAGAGGGTTGCAGGAGGCCATCGCAGCCAAAAATGGAGCTCAGGAGCCCGTTTTGCTAGCAGAGCGCTCGGGCCACCACAGGCACCCCAACAGGAGTGACGTTGAGTTGGCCATGGCCCTCCTGCACCCCTCCCACCGAGGTCAAACACAACCCTGATGCGGCCCTCAATGAAATCGAGTTTGACACCCCTGTAGTAAGGCATTGCTTTTATTTATTTTATTTATTTTATTTATTTTATTTATTTTATTTATTTTATTTTATTTATTTATTTTATTTTATTTATTTTATTTATTTTATTTATTTTATTTATTTTATTTATTTTATTTATTTTATTTATTTTATTTTATTTATTTTATTTATTTTATTTATTTTATTTATTTTATTTATTTTATTTATTTTATTTATTTTAATTTAATTTTCTTTTTTTCTTTTATTATTTTCTTTTATTATTTTCTTAATTTATTTTATTTTATTTTTTATTTTTTGTCAAACTTGTATAGGATAGTACCGGTAGTTGTTTGTATAAACATAACATAAGTAAAAAAGTAAGGATAAAAGAGGGCAGTAGGACAGGGACGGTAGGCACAGTGATGCGCTTATGGTGCCCTTACAGACCTCTTAGAAATGGGGAGAGGTCTACTGTAAACAATCTAAGGTTAAAGTTTTGGAGGTTTGGGGAAGAAACCAGAGTCAGGTAGTGCATTCCAGGCATTGATCACTCTGTTGCTGAAGTCGTATTTTCTGCAGTCGAGTTTGGAGCGGTTTACATTGAGTTTGAATCTATTACGTGCTCGTGTATTGTTGCGGTTGAAGCTGAAGTAATCATTAACAGGAAGGACATTTTGGTATATGATTTTATGAACTACATTTAGATCAGATCGGAGGCGACGTAGTTGTAAATTGTCTAATCCCAGTATTTCAAGTCTGGTGGAATAAGGTATTTTGTAGCGAGCAGAGGAGTGAATTATTGTTTTAATTAATTAATTTTAATTAAGTATTGCTTCGGCTCCTGCTCATTTCAGATTACCTCCTGGAGGGAAAGAGCAGATAATTCTATTAGAGACTTTACTAAATCCCTAAGGGTTCTCCAGATCAGTGGTCTAATTTAAGGCAGCTTTTGTCTGCTGGACGTCTGTGCAAATTTTCTTCAGGTGCAGGACACCATGCCAGCTAAAAGGACAGATGACCAAGTTGCGATTGCGAAAGCTTTTTTTAAGCAGGCGCAAAGTTGTCCTTTCTAGACTTTTCACTACCTTGCTCGGTTCTCCTCTGGTTTGCTCTGACTTGCCAAGACAGAGCGAGCCCGAAATTTCAATAGGAAATGCAGGGAACTGAATTTCTCTTTGTATTTGCGAGCTTAAATAGTCCTTTGTGCAGCTTTTTTGCTTTTTCTTTTTTCTTGGGTTGCTTTGCTGGGCAGAGAGTTGAGATGACTGGAGTCTTTTGTCAAGTAAAATTGCCTTCATTAGCGATGCAAAATAGATAAACAGGAACATTTTTGCTTATTTGCTGTATTTTTTTTTAATCTTTTTTTTTTGTGCCTCTAGCAAAAGTTATGGATGGGGAGAATAAACCCATCTGGAATCTCACTAACTGTGATAATTTCTTCCCCAAATTTCCGAATTTTAACCCAGCGTTGTTGTTCCTTCTTTTGGAAAATGTCTTGGCTAGGAAACAACATTTTTTTACAATGAGTGTTCAGAGGAAGCGTCTGGTCTTGTTAATTGTTGTATTTTATTTGCAAAGTTGAGCAGAGATTTTTTTTCTAAATGTAGGTGACCTCTGTTGAAAAACAGCAACTTTGAGACTCCCCATTTATTCTTATGGATTTATTAGATTTTTTTTAATTCTGCCTTTATTACTTTTACTAGTAACTAAAGGCAGCACTCATACATAATACTCCTTCCTCCTATTTTCCCCACAACAACAACCCTGTGAGGTAGGTTGGGCTGAGAGAGAGAGGGACTCGCCCAAAGTCACCATCCCCCTTTCATGCTTAAGGCGGGACTAGAACTCACATTCTCCTGGTGATTGGCTCAAAGTCACCATCCGCCTTTCATGCCTAAGGCGGGACTAGAACTCACAGTCTCCTGGTGATTAGCCCAAAGTCACCATCCGCCTTTCATGCCTAAGGCAGGACTAGAACTCACATTCTCCTGGTGATTGGCTCAAAGTCACCATCCCCCTTTCATGCTTAAGGCGGGACTAGAACTCACAGTCTCCTAGTGATTAGCTCAAAGTCACCATCCCCCTTTCATGCTTAAGGCGGGACTAGAACTCACATTCTCCTGGTGATAGGCTCAAAGTCACCATCCCCCTTTCATGCCTAAGGCGGGACTAGAACTCACATTCTCCTGGTGATTGGCTCAAAGTCACCATCTGCCTTTCATGCTTAAGGTGGGACTAGAACTCACAGTCTCCTGATGATTGGCCGAAAGTCATTAATTGCCTTTCATGCCTAAGGCGGGACTAGAACTCACAGTCTCCTGGTGATTGGCTCAAAGTCACCATCTGCCTTTCATGCCTAAGGCGGGACTAGAACTCACCGTCCCCTGGTGATTGGCCCAAAGTCATCATCCGCCTTTCATGCCTAAGGCTGGACTAGAACTCACAGTCTTCTGGTGATTGGCCCAAATCAAGTGGCGAAGTTTGAGATACACTGATTTAAAGCAAGCATAGAGATAGAAAATGCAGAGAAGACCTTAACCTCAACTTTCCTTAAGTCATTTTATATGACTTAAATTTGGAAAACGGTGGTGGCAGAAAACTGCATTTTTCTCTTGTTCTTTTTTGTCAGGGAGTGGAAATCTCGACGGGACGTACACATTCTGGAGAACGGCTCAAAAGTGTCCTCCTTCCAGCCAAGCACTTACTATTTTGAGCGAGAGCTGTCTGTGGGTGACCCAGAAGTGGATCGGATCCGGACAGTAAACTTGCCCTCGGTGGTAAGTCTTGAGATTTGTTACTGGGTAGCAAAATGAGACCAAAAGGAAAAAAAAAAAGAAGACTTCGTGTGATCTATTGGGTTATCTTTGATTCTGGGCTAAATGAGGACCCTTGAGTTCTGAAGGATTCTGCAGCGGTTCATAAACATTCTGGACCTGCCGGAAGAGCTGAGCTTATTGATTCAAAATGCTGCTTTGGTATATTTAAAATTGGAATAAAATGGTTTGTAGTTTGTGTTCTGCAAAGCTGTAGATGGGGGCCTTTTTTAAGTAGAAAAAGAGAGAAAAAGGGGTGGACTTATTCTTCAAAGCACCGGAGGGCAGGAGAAGAAGTAACGGGTGGAAGCTCATTAAAGAGACATCCTACCTGGAACTATGGAGAAATTTCCTAACAGTGAGAACAGTTAATCAGTGGAACAGCTTGCCACCAGAAGTTGTGGGTGCTCTATCACTGGAGGCTTTTGGGAAGAGATTGGACAACTGTTTGTCTGAAATGGTATAGGGTCTCCTGCTTGAGCCGGAGGTTGGACTAGATGACTTAGGCCCACAATTGAGCCCAAAATTTCCATTGCTAAGGGAGATAGTTGTTGAGTTTTGTCCCATTTTACGTTTTTGCCGCAGTTGTTAAGTGAATCACTGCAGTGTTAAGTTAGTAACACAGTTGTTAAGTGAATCTGGCTTCCCCATTGGTTCTGCTTGGCAGAATGTCACAAATCTGAATCACCTGATCCCAGGGACACTGCAACCGTCATAAATATGAACCATTTGCCAAGCGTCCAAAATCTGACCACGAGAATGTGGACATTTTGACCACGTGAAAGTGTGGAAAACGGTCATAAGTCACTTTTTTCAGCGCCGTTGCAACTTTATAAACAGTCACTAAATGAACGATTGTAAGTTGGGGACCACCAGTAACCAATAAATGCCTCTTGTTACGGATAACAATTTCGTAATAATAAAAGTCTTAACATCTCTTTTTTTTTTCTTCCTTCGTATCAGACGGCCATGAATATGGCTCGGAGAACACCTTTCCGTTTTCCTGCAGAGCTGTTGCTGCTGGCCTACCAAGAAGACATGTTCACCATCCATACAGTGCAAGAGATTTTATGGGGGTACACGGATAACTTTCTGAAGGCGGTACACAAATTTTTCCCTGGTGTTGATCCGGTTTTCGGCTATTTTAAACAGGTAAATTTTTGCCGCCAAGGATAGATTGGCTATCCTTCTCGTGTCTTTCCTTTTAGTTGGTGCATATTATTATTATTATTATTATTATTATTATTATTATTATTATTATTATTATTATTATTATTATTATTATTATTATTATTATTATTATTATTATTATTATTAATTCACAAAAAAATGTAATACACAGCAAACGAGATTTATCTGCTGGATTTCGTATCACTATATCACAAGTCGAACACTTCCCAAGCGTCTAGGACTGTGTGATGTATTTTCGTATGATGCGTGCAGATCCAAGTACGGTGGCCTTTTGCAACTGACAGATCGTGATTTTGTCAATGTTTATTGTTTTCAAATGCCGGTTAAGGTCTTTTGGCACAGCACCCAGTGTGCCGATTACCACTGGGACCACCTGTACTGGTTTATGCCAGAGTCGTTGTAATTCGATTTTAAGGTCCTGATATCGGTTAAGTTTTTCGACTGTCACCTGGTATGGCGACATCAATGATCCACACTTTTTTCTTTTCCACAATCGTGAGGTCTGGCGTATTATGTTCCAAAACCTTGTCAGTCTAAATTCGAAAGTCCCAAAGTATTTTGGCATGTTCGTTTTCAACTACTTTCTCAGGTTTATGATCCCACCAGTTCTTTACCACTGGTAGGTGGTAGTTGTGGCACAGGTGGTTGTTGTTGTTGTTGTTGTTGTTGTTATTATTATTACTATTATTACTGTTATTGTTATTGTTATTATTATTTGCACTTGTATGCCGCCCACTCCACAGAGACTCTGGGCGGCTCACAACAATAAATCTACATGCAAACAATAAATATAGGAAAAAGACATTAAAAAACAGTAATTATTAAAAACATTAAAAACAACAATTTAAAAGTCCCATACAATTAATTAATTAATTCATAATTTCCTTCATCGGCGGCCTGCTTGCCCGCCGCTGGCGGCCTGGTTCCAAACGGGCTACAGCCCACTAGTGTCCCGGGGGTTGGGGACCCCTGGAATGCAGCTTCACATTCTTTTTTCCTTCCTCAGCTTTCCAACGAAGTCCTGTGCTACCTTGCGAGTCTGGAAATGCTTATCTAGGCAGTCTTGGGTTGCTCCTGATGAATATTGCATGAGGATTCTTACCCTGCTGTTTTTTAAGCAGGGCAGCGATTAAAATGTGCTGTGCTTGTCCGATATCCCATAGACTCTGATGTCTCCTGGATATTCTGCTTATTAGCATCTCATTATGGCTCCCTGTCTCTTTAAAATGAGAATAATCAACACGGGCCCTTTCAAAGAGCTGATTGCCACTGTCTTTTTTTCTCGATAGATTTTTTTTTTTTGCCCTTAAGAGGGCAGAAAAAAAGGCAATTGACAAGCTTGCCAGTCTCTTTTTGGCACAGGATATATTATGGGGAAGCAAAATAAAGTAGATGCATTAGACTTCCAGGAGGTTTATGACAATTTTAAGAGTTTTTTTTTAAATTTCCACTGAAGAGAAAAATAGTCTTGAGGCCAGTTCTGTGACAACAATCAGACCAGCCACTTGAGGGGCTCCATATCACTCTAGAGCAGGGGTGTCAAACTTGACTTAATTGAGGGCCGCATCAGGGTTGTGTTTGACCTCGGGGGGAGGGGCAGCTCAAGATGACTCGTGTCGGGGGTGCCTGTGGCGGTCCGAGCGCTCTGCCAGCGAAAACGGGCTCCCAAGCTCCATTTTTGGCTGCGACGGTCTCCTGCAACCGTCTGCCAGCCAAAACAGAGCTCGAGAGGGCTGCCCGCGGCCCTCCCAAGCTCTGTTTTCACTGGCAAGGCCGGTCCTTCGCTGTTTCCAGGTAAGCCCCGCAGGCCAGATCTAAGCACCCCGTGGGCCGGATCCGGCCCCCAGGCCTTGAGACACCCCTGCTCTAGAGTCTCCAGAATCATTGGCAGAACCATGACTTCAGGACCTTGTGAAAGAATGTCAAAAGTGAGGACCAATCTTATCTCCTCAGGGATGTTGTTTCAAAGGTAGGGAGCCACCACAGAGAAGGCCCTTCTTCTTGCTCCCACTAGATGGGCCTCCTTAAGAGATGGGATTCGTAACATTCCCTGCCTCCTCGCTCTGGTGGGTCAGGTAGATATAACCGGGAAAAGACAGTCCTTCAAATAACTTGGTTCCAAGCCATATACAGCTTTTGAAGGTAACCGCCAGCAACCTGAATTGGTCCTGGAAGCAAAATATATGGGGGAGGGGGTCCCTGCCACTCCCTCCAGCATCACATGGTGGTCTTAGTTTCCTTCTTCACCTGGGCAAAGGTGCTTACCAATAAACCATTTGCTTGGAGTTCCCCAGCTTTAGATGAGCTAGAATTGTCTGGGACCACTGTGTGAGAATACAGATTGTGCTTCAGGTTGATTGTTTATTTGACAGGCTGCGAATTTCCCCCTTTTAAAACAAAAGTTACTTTTTAAAAAAAAACAGCGCAAGAATGGTTCTACATTGGCACCCGTGGAGGACTCTGAATGTTAATTTGTAATAGGAAGAGGCATCAAATAAAGACTTAGCATGTAGAAGAAGAACCGGCAGAGCTAGAAGGGGGAGTAAAACATGTCACCAGTTTAGAGTCCTTGAGTTACCACAAGAGACCCCAAACCAGCCCTCCTTAAATTCCATTGACCTTATCCTGCGCCAATTTAGTGCTGACCATTTAGTTGGCCAGATTCCTGTATATAGGCTTCAATAAATCGTTAAAGCTGCCACCTACATGAATAGTCCCGATTCTTTGCGTCTAATATGTGTACACATTATTCCCATTCGGAACCATTTCGAAAAGCTGCCTGAAAGTAAAAATCATTTCTTGCTGGTTTTTTTTTATATAGATGAACGCGACAGATGATGGCGAATATGTCATGTTATCTGGAGAAAAGAACTACCTGGACTTCACAAGAGTAATTGAATGGAATGGCAAAGAGTAATGTTTGTTCCTTCTTTGTTTCTTCTTCACTGGTGTCCTTTTTATCTCTGTGGCAGGACAACATTGTAATTCTCGCCTTACATTTAAGTTCATTCATTTGATTTTTATCCCGCCTTCATTATTCTTTTTAAATAACTCAAGGGGGAGAACATCTCTAGTACTCCTTTCCTCCTCCTGTTTTTCTCCATGACAACAATCCTATGAGGTAAATTAAGCTGAGGAGAGTGACTGGCCCAAAGTAGTAGTTGTTGTTGTTAGTTGCGAAGTCATGTCCGACCCATCGCGACCCCATGGACAATGTTCCTCCAGGCCTTCCTGTCCTCTTCCATCATCTGGAGTCCATTTAAGTTCACGCTGACTGCTTCAGTGACTCCATCCAGCCACCTCATTCTCTGTCGTCCCCTTCTTCTTTTGCCCTCAATCGTTCCCAGCATTAGGCTCTTCTCCAGTGAGTAAAACCCCATGGGCAGTAACAAAAGGCCCAAAGTTACCTAGCCATTTTTCTCGCTTGAGGCAAAACTAGAACTCACCATCTCCTGGTGATTGGTCCAAAGTCATCTACCCAGTTTTCTTGCTTGAGGCAAAACTAGAACTCATCATCTCCTGGTGATTGGTCCAAAGTCATCCAGCCAGCTTTCATGCCTAAGGTGGAACTAGAATTCACAGTATCATGGTGACTGGCCCAAACTCACCTACCCAGTTTTCTCGCTTGAGGCAAAACTAGAACTCGCCATCTCCTGGTGATTGGCCCAAAGTCACCTACCCAGTTTTCTCGCTTGAGACAAAACTAGAACTCGCCATCTCCTGGTGATTGGCCCAAAGTCAGCCAGCCGGTGTTCATGCCTAAGGCAGAACTAGAACTCACTGTCTCTTGGTGACTGGCCCAAAGTCACCCAGTTGGTTTTTATGCCTAAGGAAGGACTAGAAGTTACCATCTCCTGGTGATTGGCCAGGAGTCACCCAGATGGCATTCATGCCTAAAGTGGAACTAGAACTCACAATCTCCTGGTTTCTAGGCCCAGCCCTATAGCCCATAGATCAAACCCCCTATTCTAAAAATGATCCATTAGATCCAATGGATTTCCCTGTCCTTCCCAAAAATTCTTAATAGTTTGGATAAAAATAAAAAGTTTTGGATACTGCTGTTCAGGCTCCATGGGCTAACCCAGTGTTTCCCAACCTTGGCAACTGGAAGATGTCTGGACTTCAACTCCCAGAATTCCCCAGCCAGCATTCGCTGGCTGGGGAATTCTGGGAGTTGAAGTCCAGACATCTTCCAGTTACCAAGGTTGGGAAGCACTGGGCTAACCCACCCTTTCTTCAGACTCAATCTTGATAAGAATTTAAGAATTATTTCTTCCTCAGTGCCTCTGATTAAGTACAGAAAAAGTAGGAAGACGCTCCAAGGAACATTCGCCTCTTATCTTTTAGCAAGTTGGGTTTTGGGAAAGCCCACAATCACGATTTAAGAAAGAAGGCGGTTTGGGAAATAATTTATTCTGAGTGGGTTTGTATTAGGGATTGCCAGTGTTTATTTTCCCTGTCTTGGAAAAAAAACTCAAAGTCTGTAATTAGATCACAGACTGCTTTCCCAAAACAGTTGGGGTTGTTTTGAAAGAGGATCAGACAGTTCTGTGGAGAAATATCAGATCCTGGATGAAAGAGGCCTTTTGATCTTCCACCCAGCAGGAAAATCTCTTTATGTCGTAAAACTAATCCTTGATTCCTTCTGATCTCTTCCCCTGATAGCAAGCTAGACTGGTGGACAACACCCAGCTGTAACATGATCAATGGAACAGATGGAGGGACATTCCACTCACTGCTCACCAAAGATGAAACGCTCTATATCTTCTCTACAGATTTCTGTAGGTAAGAACAAAAGGAATCACTGCCTGGAATTCAAGGTTGAATCATAGCTTTGGCCTGTTGACTCATCTTGGATCCCTGGATCGTTTGAAGAGCTGAAGTGGTGCAGTGGTTAAATGCTGTGACTGCAGGCTGAGTGCTAGTTCAGCTGTTCAAATCTCACCAGGCTCAAGGTTGACTCAGCCTTCCATCCTTCCGAGGTGGGTAAAATGAGGACCCAGATTGTTGGGGGCAATATGCTGAACTCTGTAAACCGCTTAGAGAGGGCTGTAAAGCACTATGAAGCGGTATATAAGTAAAGTGCTAGTGCTAGTTTGTGATCTGCTGGAACTCCCTGTGTCATATTTCCTACTACAATAAAAGATTTTTCCCATCTCGGTCTACGGGTAGTCCTCGACTTACACCAGTTCTGTTAGAATATTCATGACTGGGAGGAGTCATATTAACAAGGTCAGCCAATGAATAGGCATAGCAACTGAGTCAGCCAATAGGAGCTAACCACTTCTGAGTCTGTGCAGAGATTCGAAACTGGAACTTAAGCTTAAGGCTGGGTGTGGCTCCAGTCTCCACTCTGCTCTCTTGTCCACTCTGTACTTTTCCACTCTGCACTCTCCTCTCTGTACTCTGCTGAAATGAAGCTAACTCCTGCTTGTGTTTACTTGACACGTGATCAAAATTCAGATGTTGGGCGACTGACTCGTATTTATGACAGTCGCAGTGTCCCAGGGTCGTGTGATCCCCTTTTGCGACCGTCAGACAAGCAAAGTCAATGGGAAAGCCAGATTCACTTACAGTAACAATCGGGTTACCGATTTAACAACTGCAGTGGTTCACTTAACAAACGTGGCAAGAAAGGTCGTAAAATGGGGCAAAACTCACTTAACGAGTGTCTCACTTAGCAACGTACATTTTGGGCTCCATTGTGGCCATAAGTCGAGGACCACCTGTATTGTGTCTAGTGAGCGCAGCCATTGTGGTATCAATAGAAGAGAATATTTTTACCTCAGGGTTGAACTGCGGCATCCTTGGTGCTCTCCCTGAGCTTGGTTGTTTTCTTGCAGACATTTCATTATGAACAGGCACAAAACTAGAAGAGTGCATCCATGAAACCAAGAAGCAGTCAAAGACACGATATAAACTTCTAAATTTCACAAAACGTTGGCAGACTTAACCATAGCTGCAGCTGGGGGCCTCCTAGACCAAGCCAAGTCCAAAAACGCCAGAGAATTCCTGGAAGCCCGGCATTCAGACAAATCGGCCATCGACAGGCACACACAGATAAACAACATTTACATACCGCTCAAAAGAGACAATCAAAACGAAACAAAAAGACCAAAACGCCTCCTCACCGGCAGTCAACACCCATATGAGCAGAGATTAATACCAAAGTTAACACTTGACCAACAATAAAAAATACCCCAGTGAAGAAAGTACCAATGCAGAGAAACAAGCTAACAGCACCGTCAAGAACATTCCCACCAACAGTGACATGGCAAGCCACTAGCATATAAAAATAAGAGCAAACCCCACCCCCTTTTAGCAATAGGAATAGCAATAGCACTTAGACTTATATACCGCTTCATAGTGCTTTACAGCCCTCTCTAAGCGGTTTACAGAGTTCAGCATATTGCCCCCAACAATCTGGGTCCTCATTTTACCGACCTCGGAAGGATGGAAGGCTGAGTCAACCTTGAGCCGGTGAGATTTGAACTGCTGAACTGCAGTGCTGCACTTTAACCACTGCGCCACCTCGGCTCTTGTAGCATTGATGATGATACCTAGTTTGGTAATGCAACGTCTGCAAGAAAACAACCAAGCTCAAAGAGCACCAAAGACCCCTCGGCCATTGTGGCTTGTAAAACATGATATAAACATTTAGGGCAGTGACGGCGAACCACTTATTGCGCACGTGCGAGTGCCCACACCCATAATTCAATACCTGCATGCGCGTGTGTTCCCCCCCGTGCTCTCCCCCCTGTGCATACGTGCATGATCCTCCCGCTCCCCCGTTTCCCGACTTCGTGTGGGCCCGGTAGGCCCGTTTTAGCCCTCCCCAGGCTCCAGAGGTTTTCTTGGAGAGAGGGGAGGGCAAAAATGGCTTCCCCCGCCGCCCCGGAGGCCCTCCAGAGGTTAAAAACACCCTCCCGGAGCCTCCGTGCAAGCCGAAAATCAGCTGGCCAGCGTGCACATGCGCACTGGATCTGAGCTAGGGCAATGGCTCACATGCCGGCAGATATGGCTCCGTGTGCCACCTGTGGCACGCATGCCATAGGTTCGCCATCACTGACTTAAGGCGTTGCCTGCACTCAAGTGAAAGCAAACTTCATATGATGTGTCAACCTGGGTTATCTCTGCAAATGTACATGCCTTAACCAAAGCAGACTTTTTATATTATTCTTTTGCAGATCCATATATCTAACCTTCGAGGAAGAGTTAAACGTTTTGGGAATTCCAACTTACCGGTTTACACCTCCCTTGAAAATCTTTGCCAATGTCTCGGTTAATCCAGACAACGCTGGGTTTTGTGTCCCTGCCGGGCACTGTATGGGTTCTGGAATCCTGAATGTCACAGGTTGCAAACAAGGTAAGTGAGTCCCAAACCAGAGGGAGTCAAGTACCCATCCTTATAAGTCCTTTTAACAGCTAGTCCTCGATTTACGACCGTAATGGAGCCCAAAACTTCTGTCATACGTCATGAGGGTCATAAGTCGATACACCCACATGACTGACCCAATGTTGTGGCAATTTTTGCAGCACTCATTCAGTGAACACGGTGGTCATGAAGCAAACACGGTCTGCAATGGACTTTTATTTTATTTTTTGCTAAAAATCTCAAAAAATTGGTAGTTTCTGACAACCCCCCCCCAGAAAACATAGCCACATGACTGCTGGATGCTGCAAATGGCCGTATACGCAGACTGGTTGCCGAGCACCCAAAATGCAATCGTGACCACGGCTGGGGGAGGGCATCAGAATTTTGAATCCAGGTCATAAGTATATATTGTTATATATACTTATAACAATATTGTTTTATTATAGTTATATTGTTTTATTTAGCTTCCTAGTATGATTTATGTTGATTGCTTATTTAGTATCCTATGACTATCACTAAGTGTTGTATCTTATGATTTACGATGAATGTATTTTTAGGATGACTATGATCATGATTTATTGCTTATAGCTTTTATGTACACTAAGAACTTATGCACCGAAGACAAATTCCTTCTGTGTCCAATCACACTTGGCCAATAAAAAATCCTCTCCTCTCCCCTCCCCTCCCCTCCCCTCCCCTCCCTTAATCTAGTCTAGTCTAGTCTTACCTTTCTGAAGGTCTGCCGTAAGTCAAACAGTTGCTAAGCCATCGGTTGTAAGTCAACGACTACCTGTGCTTCTAGCCAGGATGACTGAAAAAAGTGCTTATCATGGATTCACCCCCCTGGACCCCTCTCCAATTGCGAGTTCAGAGGAGGAGGGAGGGGGAGTTCGAGTCTCCAGAGGGAAGCGTGGAACCGAGTCTTGGTCAGGATTGGGGCTTGGCGGGTGCTAGCCTGAGAGAGCAGCCTCAGCTATGTTGATCGGACCAGGGACCGGTTGAGGCTAGCTAGTTGGCCAGGAGGGTCCAGGTGAGACCGGGCGCAGCTGCCACCGTTAGCAATGAGGAGGAGGTGGAATCCACACCTCCTCCCGATCCAGGGACATGCAGGACAGAGCGGAGACAGACACAATTCCGGTCAGCTAGACCAGGGGTAGGCAAAGTTGGCTCTTCTATGACTCATGGACTTCAACTCCCAGAATTCCTGAGCTAGCATGATTGGCTCAGAAAGTCTGGGAGTTGAAGTCCACGTGTCATAGAAGAGCCAACTTTGCCTACCCCTGAGCTAAGACTGTTCGCGATGAATGAGTGTGATAGCATGAATTGACATCATGCTCCATTTGAAATCCGGTCATGGATGCCTCCTTATTTATTTGTTCGTTTTTAACCGTTTTGTTGTTGTTGTTCTTTACAGGGGCCCCGATATTCTTATCGCTCCCACATTTCTTCCATGCTGAGGAGAAGTACGTCAAGTCGGTGAACGGCATGCACCCAAATAAACAGAATCACGACACGTTTCTTGATATTAACCCAGTAAGTCTCTTTATTTCTGTGGACCTCAGAAACATCTACAGGGAGTCTTCTACTTACGGCTGCAATTGAGCCCAACGTTTCTCTTGCTAAGCAAGACGGTCGTTAAGGGAATTTTGCCCCGTTTTATGACCTTTCTTGCCATGGTGGTTAAGTGAATCACTGCAGCGGTTAAGTTAATAACGAATTTACAACAGCACCGAACAATGCAGAAGCAGGTTGCTGCCGGTTCGGACCGGTTCTTTAGAACCAGTAGCGGAAATTTACCGCCACTCACCGAACTGGTTGTAAGTTGAGGACTACCTGTACTAGATTTGGATTGGATTGGTAAAATGATGATAATGGCTGAAACAATATGTTTGATTTTGAAGTGAAAGCACATTTGTTTTTCCCTTTCAGCTGACAGGAGTTGTGGTGCGAGCCAACAAACGAATGCAAATCAATGTTTATGTTGAAACGATACCTGGATTTATGTAAGTATTGTATGGAGAACCCGGCTGGTGTGTTTTCCCGAAAATAAGACCCTGTCTTACATTTTTTTGAACCCTGAAATAAGCTCTTGGCCTTATTGCTGTGCACTCAAAAGCCTGATTTGGCTTATTATCAGGGATGTCTTATTTTGGGAGAAACTGTGTGTGTGTGTATGTATATGTATATGTATAGTCTCCCTTCATTTTCACTATCAGTAAAAATGTGTTACATATATGTGTGTGTGTGTGTGTGTAACATTTTTTGCTGATAAATGAAAATAAAGGGAGACTATTCTAGATCTATTTCGAGCTATTTTGCTCTCGTCAGATAGCCATACCCTTCGTGGGATTTGAACCTGGGCAGTCTGCTTTTAAGGCAGCAGTTTTAACCTCTAGGCCACAAGGTTCTCTTCCCTATCAGCTCTTCACCAGGAAAGGGTTATAAATGTTTTTTCTGTTGAGTCATCCTGGTGTATGGAAGGAAACATCACAGCTTCCTTTTGCCTTTCGGCCCCTCCTGGGGCCATCCAGGCAGTTTTCTATAGCCGACAAACTATATTGTCTGTATGTGTAACATTTTTTGCTGATAAATGAAAATAAAGGGAGACTGTTATAGATCTATTTCGAGCTATTTTGCTCTCGTCAGATAGCCATACCCTTAGTGGGATTTGAACCTGGGCTTCAAATATATTCATATGTATTCAGCAGGAGAATAATGCATGTACAAATGAAACGATAATGTATGTATAAATCAAAGGAATCATATACATGCAAATCATGCATTGGTGTATTTAAACAGCGAGAAAGATATTCAGCAGAAAAACCAGCTTATGAAGTAGGCAATAGGCAGCGTCTCTCTTTACGGTCTGAGCTCAGCAAAACGGGCAGCCAAATTAAATCAGTTAGTATGAAAAAATAATTTCGGTAAATAAATAAGATGGTTGTTGTGGCCTGTTGGCCGCAGGCCCCTCCAGCAGCCGAATCAGAGGAGGAGGAGGAGGAGTGGGAGTCAGGGTCAGCATCAAGGCAACCTGAGAGCTCTGAGGGGGAAGAGGGAATGGAGCTGGCAGAGAGAGAGACAGAGGCGGAGCCTGGGCCATCCATCAGCCCTCAGGTGGAGAGTCAACAGCCCCCAGGTCTGGAGGTGGCTGATGAGGAAGAGGAGGAACAACTGGGTCCAATGCCTGACACTCGGATGCGCAGAAGGCGGAGGAGAGGAGAGCACTGGAAATCTGTGGGCCGATCCTTGGGACGGAAGAGCCACCACTGCTAGCGAAACCCCACCCTAGCTCTGGGGATAAAAGGCAGGGGGCGGAGATGAATAGATGTGGCAGACAACAATTCATCTTCCGGCTGGAGGGCCTTGTTAGCCTGCTGTGAGAGAGAACCTTTTTTTGCCGGGGCTGCCGGCACTCCTAATTAAAGGAATCTTTGAGTTAACTTCAGAGGGTTTGACCCTCTGGGTCAGAACAACAGTCAAATTGTGTTTGATGCCACGGGGAATGTGGCCACCGGATAGGCCGGTATTTCCCAACCTCGGCAACGTTAAGGTGGTTCGCTAAATTAACCTCCCCCTCTGAGGAAAAATACATTTAAAATGGGGCTGGAGATCTCAACCTCACCCTCTCTGGAAATATTCTAGCATTATGTCCCTTTCAGGGGGGGCTAAGGGATCAATAGGATAGGGTGGGGCCTTGCTGTAAAGTGACAGGCCAGAGATTTGCCTCTGGTTTGCATTTCAAACAGGTTCATGCTTGCGTGACTACAAGTAGGCCTCGTTTAATGACTGTCTTATTTAGCAGCTGTCCACAGTTAATGACGGTAATGGAGAATAGATTTTGCCACCAATCCTCACTTTAGCAACCTTGCTAGGGGTCTGGAGGCTAAAACATAGGATGAAGGGTTGCAGGAACAGGATATGTCTAGTCTAATGAAGAGAAGGACTAGGGGTGACGTGATAGCGGTCTTCCAGTAATTTAAGGGGGCTGCCCCAGAGAAGAGAGGGTCAACATATTCTCCTAAGCACAAGAAATAACAGATGGAAGTTTAACAAAGAGACACCCAACCTAGAATTAAGGAGAAATTCCCTGATAGTGAGAGCAATTAATCAGTGGAATTGATTTTCTTCGGAAGTTATGGGTGCTCCATCACTGGAGGATTTTAAGAAGAGATTGGACAGCCATTCGTTCAGAATGGTATAGAACAGGGGTCAGCAACCCGCGGCTCTGGAGCCGCATGTGGCTCTTTCATCCCTCTGCTGCGGCTCCCTGTTTGTTGCCAGTCAGCTCCACAATTGATAGGGCTTTCGGTTAGGACAGGTAGAGGAAAAAGGATGCCGCGCTAGGAGGAGACTCTATGGCGAGGGGAAATGTACTTCCGGTTGGTTCCAAACGGTTAGGACCATTTTGGCTCTTTGAGTGTGTCAAGAATAGGAATGTTTCCTATCAGAGGCAATCTTGGATCTTGCTCCCTTGAAGTCATTCGTATTTAGAAAATAAAACCGAGATTCAAATCTAATTAACAAACTATTTATTTCAGTACAAAAGTAATAAAAATAAACCCTTAATAAGCTACATTTTTCTCAGCTAATGAATTCACGACTGCCTCGGCAGGCATGAAGGAAGAAAAAAGGGAAAAGAAAGGAGATGGGAGTTGACAAACTCCTGGAATGCACGCATGCGTAGTAAAACATATCACATGTCTGCTTGATTATAAATACAGTAATCTTAGGAAACAGTAGAGGTGCACAACTGGCAATAATTCACATCGTGACAGAGTGTTTAAGGTTGCTGACCCTTGGTATAGAATCTCCTCCTTGAGCAAGAGGTTGGACTACAAGACTTCCAAGATCTCTTCCAATTCTGTTATTATTCTGTTAATAATGCAAAGGAAAGCTGAGGTACATTTATCAGCCCAATTGCAGTTTCCCTTAGCAACTGCTTCGCTTAACAACTGGGTTGCCTATCTCAATTGTGATCGCTCACCGAGGACAACCTGTATCCCATTTTCCAGAGCTCTGAAGGGTAATGAGATGCTTCCCCATCATGTAACCCTTGAAGCAGGATCAATTCTCTTGAGAATTGCTAAGAAAACTCTCTGGTTTTTATCTATGTTTTTGTCTTATTTCAGCCAAACAGGGAATATCAGAAGAATGCCCTATCCGGTGTTGTTTGTAAATGAGGTAGGCACTGATCAAACATCCCCACCTTCACCCCTGGCATCGCAAGGAAGTTCTCTGAATCTGGGAAGAGAAGCGGAAACTTGATGCATGGCGGATGAGGACAAATGGGACATTTCTGTCAGCTGCCACCTTAACGCTTGCTTGTGTGCTTCATTACCATGCAGTGACGGTGACAGTCTCTCATGAAATCCGGGGAGGGTGGATGGGAGGAGGAATGCTTGGGGGAAAGCGAAGTAACGGCTGTATCTCCCCGAGATGCTGCCTCAAGGCCACCCAGCTGGGAGAAGAAAGGCAACTGCATATCCACTCTTCTGAAAACATCTTGCTTGAACCTGATTGGTCACCGGGGTGGTGGTGGTGTCAGCGATGGGAAACAGTTAAGGGAGGGAAAAGTTGAACTTAGGGATTTGGGTGCGCAATTGTCAGTTCTGGCTATGCATTACTGCAATACACTTCTTAAGAGCCGTGGTGTCGCAGCGGTTAGAATGCAGCATTGCAGGTTATTTCTGCTGACTGCCGGCTGGCTGCAATTTGGCAGTTCGATTCCCACCAGGCTCGAGGTTGACTCAGCCTTCCATCCTTCCGAGGTGGGTAAAATGAGGACCCAGATTGTTGGGGGCAATGTGCTGACTCTGTAAACCGCTTAGAGAGGGCTGTAAAGAGCTCTGAAGCGGTCTACTGCTAATAAAACTATACCTTTCTCAACAAATGGAGCCAAGGAGGGTTAAGTGCTGGCAGGTCTGACAATTTCAGCCTTAACCTCTAAGAAGAGACATCAGTCTATGGCTCAGAAAGGAGCAACCAACAACTCGCAGAGTTCACCCCCTCCCATATTCTCAGCCATAAATAAAGATTAAGTGTATGCTTACTTAGTTTTTCCCGAACCTCCTGACCTTAAATGCAAATTTTGGGGCTCAGCCTTCTCCTTCTCCTAAAACCATACTTGGCCATGATGGAATGGGCAGATAAACCCAGGTTGTGTCTCCTTCTTCACCTCCTTGTTCATTCTTTCCCTTCTCAGAGTTTTGTGCTTGACGATGTAAATGCAGGAAAACTCCGGGCGGCTCTGCTTGAATCCAATCTGGTCCAAGCTGTCCCGTTCATCATGCTGGCACTGGGAATTATTTGTGGAGCAGTGTTCCTGGCAGTCACCTATTGGCCCAGAGGGAAAAAGGAGGAGGTAAGGTTCTTTGTAGGTCTGTTCATTTCCCCCTTGTTTTATTTTAAAAGCTTCCTTCCTTCCTTCCTTCCTTCCTTCCTTCCTTCCTTCCTTCCTTCCTTCCTTCCTTCCTTCCTTCCTTCCTCTTCTTCCTCCCTCCCTTCCTTCCTTCCTCTTCCTCCTTCCTTCCTTCTTCCTTCCTTCCTCTTCTTCCTTCCTCCTTCCTTCCTTTTCCTTCCTTCCTCTTTCCTTCTTTCCTTCCTTTTTCCATCCATCCATCCAGCCCCTCCCTCCCTTCCATCCATCCAGCCCCTCCCTTCTTTCCATCCATCCAGCCCCTCCCTCCCTTCCTTCCACCGATCTATCTACCCATCCTTCCTTCCACCCATCCCCTTCCTTCCTTCCTCCCTCCCTCCCTTCCATCCATCCCCCCCACCCTCCCTTCCTTACTTCCATCCATCCATCTACCCATCCTTCCTTCCTTCCACCCATCCCCTTCTTTCCTTCCTTTCTTCCTTCCATCCATCCCCTTCCTTCCTTCCATCCATCCCCTTCCTTCCTCCCTCCCTCCCTTCCATCCATCCATCCCCTCCCTTCCTTCCTTCCTTCCATCCATCCATCTACCCATCCTTCCTTCCTTCCACCCATCCCCTTCTTTCCTTCCTTTCTTCCTTCCATCCATCCATCCCCTTCCTTCCTTCCTTCCATCCATCCATCCATCCCCTTCCTTCTTTCCTTCCTTCCATCCATCTCCTTCCATCCATCCCCTTCCTTCCTTCCTTCTTTCCTTCCTTCCATCCCCTTCCTTCCTTTCATCCATCCCCTTCCTTCCTTCTTTTCCTCCCTCAATCCCTCCCTTTTCTTTTCCTCCCTCCCTCCCTTCCTTCCTTTTCTTTCCCTCCCTCCCTTCCTTTTCTTCCTCCCTCCCTCCCTCCCTTCCTTCCTTCCTTCTTTTCCTCTCTCCTTCCCTCCCTCTCTTCCTTCTTTCTTTTCCTCCCTCCCTTCCTCCCTCACCTACCTACTTGTTCATTCCAGGGAAGAGGTTTAATAGACCCCCAGTAAAATGCGTCTCAGCAACATTCTGATGCTGACTTGTATCACATGGTAAGACATGCAAAATTTGTCTCTTCCTGGTGTCTCCAAACTTAAGTGCCAACAAGGAGCTTCTCCTTTAAGAATTCTGAAATCTTAAAGCCTGATTTTGCACATGTACCAGCCACTTATTGGCGTTGTGACTTCTGTGGGTGCAGAAATCCCTATTGGTTAATCAAAATTGTATCTCATAAATGAATATTATTCCCTTACGATGGGCTCAAGCAGGGACTATTCGGAACTTTGAGCATCATGAAATATAAATATACATGTGTGAACCAGTTTTGAGATTAAATTGTTCTGCTTTAATAACCTAGGCCTCGGGTTACCCACTCTCAACTCCTGGTAGATTGCAACAGCCTTGGAACGGCTTAGCTGGAGCCATTTAAAAACGAAACAAAAGACACTAAGATGATATCTTAGATTAAATCAGGCAGTTTATTACTTTTTAATGCTGGTGCTTGCATAAAAGTTCACGTATGGTTTGCCATGAAAGCCATTCTCTTTATATGTGCCAAAAAAGATAACGCCACCTAGAACAGTGTTTCCTAACCTTGGACAAATTGAGGATGCGTGGACTTCAACTCCCAGATTTCCCCAGCCAGCAGGCTTCCACAGGGGGGCATATATGGCAGCCACCTTCCCCAAGGGCCGAACACCCGGACGCCTTTGTAATTTCAAGTGGCTGCTGAACGAATTGTCGTAATTCGAGGACTGCTTGTCACGGAGAGTAGGAGTAATTTTGAGGTACCGAAGAAAGAGCTGCTACCAAGACGGTGGCCGGATAAAAGAAACCTGAGTCTGGGCTAGAGGTGTAATTTGAGGAAACATCTCAAGCAGGACTTTCTCTGTATGTCTGTGGAGACTCTCAGTCATCCAGGTCATGGTTGTCCCAAAAGTGCTTTTTTTCAAGAGGCAACTGGACTTTCTGATTTTTTCTTTGAAGACATTTCGCTTCTCGTCCAAGAAGCTTCTCCATTTCTTTTCAGAAATGGTGTAGGGCAGGGATGGCGAACCTATGGCACGCGTGCCACAGGTGGCACGCGGAGCCATATCGGAGGGCACGCGAGGCGTTGCCCTGTCAGCTCCACGGCAAACCAGAAGTTCGGAAAAACGCACTTCCGGTTTGCCGTTGTGCTGTTTTTCGCATTCCGGAGGGTTCAGGGAAGCTTCCTGAAGCCCCGGAATGCAAAAAACGACGAAACGGACAAACCGGAAGTGCGTTTTCCGAACTTCCGGTTTGCCCGTTTCGTCGTTTTTTACCGTCCCAGGCTCCGGTAAGGCCTTTGCGCGGGTGTGTGTGTGTGTGCACATGCGCAGGGGGCAGCAGGGGGGGTTGTGGGCATGCGTGGGGGGGAGGGAATGGGTGTGGGTATGCGTGCACGTGCTAGTGCGCGCACCCCCCCCTTTTGGCACATGAACCAAAAAAGGTTCGCCATCACTGGTGTAGGGTCTCCTGCTTGGGGGGGGGAGTGTTGGACTATTAGAAGATGATTTACAAGGTCCCTTCCAACTCTGTTAATCTGATTAATGAGCTCTGAGCTTCTTGGGTGAGAAGCGAAACGTCTTCAAAGAAAAACCAGAAGGTCCAGTTGCCTCTTGAAAAAGCACCTTTGGGACAACCGTGACCTGGAGGACTGAGAATCTCCATATAGACATTTAGCAATGCAATCAGAACCGAAGAAGCTTCCTGAATGAGAAGCGAAAGGTCTTCAAAGAAAAACCAGAAAGTCCAGTTGCCTCTTGAAAAAGCTCCTTTGGGATTCTCTTTCTGGTTCTCACAAAGATAAAGGGAAGAAGAGGGGAAGAGCATTCAGACTTGCAAAGTTATCTTAAGGGAACTTTATCATAAAAGTCACGTTAGCATTCATAATTCTTGGCTTCTTAGTCAGGTCCATCCTGAAGAGCCAACATATACCTAGGAAGTTATCCCTTTTCTCCCCCCACCCCCCAATGTATAGGGACGTGGTGGCTCAGTGGCTAAGGCGAGCTTGTTGATCAGAAGGTCAGCAGTTCGAATCCCTAGCGCCGCGTAACGGGGTGAGCTCCCGTTACTTGTCCCAGCTTCTGCCAACCTAGCAGTTCGAAAGCACGTAAAAAATGCAAGTAGAAAAATAGAGACCACTTTGGTGGGAAGGTAACAGCGCTCCGTGCGCCTTCGGTGTTTAGTCATGCCGGCCACATGACCACGGAGACGTCTTCGGACAGCGCTGGCTCTTCGGCTTAGAAACGGAGATGAGCACCGCCCCCTAGAGTCGGGAACGACTAGCACGCATGTGCGGGGGAACATTTAGCTTTAACTATTATGTGGGCCCCTGCACAGGCTGGGGAGAAGCTGGTTCCCCCTGTCTTAAGTCAAGCACCCACAGTACAAGTAGTCCTTGCCTTACAACAGTTCGTTTAGTGACCGTTCGAAGTTCTAACGGCACTGAAAAAAGTGACTTCTGACCGTTTTTCACCCTTAACGACGGTCGCAGCATCCCCGGGGTCAGGTGATCAAAATTCAGACGCTTGGCAAACTGGCTTGTACTTACGACGATGTGCATTGCCCTGGGGTCACGTGACCCCCCCCCCCTTTGCGACCTCCTGGCAAGCAAAGTCAACGCGGAAACCAGATTCGCTTAAAACCACCATGTTGCTAATTTAACAACTGCGGGAGAATCACTTTAACAACGGGGTCAAGAATGGTCGCGAAACGGGCAAAGCTCACTTAACAAGTGTCTCGCTTAGCAACGGAAAAATTTTGGGCTCCGTGGTGGCCGTAAGTCCAGGGCTACCTATTCACACAGTACAGGCGAGGAGGAACGCCTGAGGAACGGACTTCCTGCTTTGGCTTCTGGGTGCTTCATATTCTAAACAGGGACTCTTAAAGTGTGAGAATAACCCCACATTTCGGTGTGGGGATACCTCTTGGTTTTCTGGTCTATGGGTCTGTAGGGCTTTCATTGGTCTGTCAGAGTGGAGAAAAGCTAGAAGGGTTGTAATGAAGTTGTAATTGCTCAGCTCCCCTTTTTTTTTATCTTAGAGGGAATATATAAATACTGCTCTTCGGGGATGGTATGGATTTGGTGAGTTTTGTTCTAAGTGTGGGGGTCTCCAACCTTGGCAACTTGTGGACTTCAACTCCCAGAATTCCTCAGCCAGCAAAGCTGGCTGAGGAATTCTGGGAGTTGAAGTCCACAAGTTGCCAAGGTTGGAGACCCCTGCTCTAGTGGTCCTGGTGAAGGTACTTTATTGGCTGGATTTATTTATTTTTTAAGCAGCTGGTTGTTTTTACATAGTCTTGTGAAACAAAGCAGGTAGGTTTTTAAAGAGACGATCTCCTCAGCATTGGAACCCAAAGGTAGGTTGAACTCATTCATTCCTCTTCCAATGTTTTTAGAGCTTAAAAGATCAAAAGGTTCACAGATATTAACCTACTCTTTGCAGCTCAGGTGAATTCAGCTGTCTAATATTGCTGCTGCTTCTTGCAAATGTGGTCTTCTCCTATTCAGATTCATTGCTTGAGTAGAAACCAGTGGTGGGTTCCTACCGGTACGGCCCACTCTACAGTACCGGTAGCGGCCAGCAGATGGCACTATTTGAGCGCAGCCGCACCGGTGCTGAATTTTTGGGCTTTTTTGCTTCTGCGCATGCGCGGAAGCAAAATCGCGTGAGGGGGCACGTGTGCGTAGAAAGGGGCATGCACGCGCACCAAACGTGGCGATGTGTGCATAGAGCTCCGGTAGCGAGGTAAGAGAGCAACCCGCCCCTGGTAGAAACCATGGAAATTGGGGGCGGAAACCACCCAACACATTTCTCTGGCCTTAGGAATACAACAGCTTAGGGAAAATTTGGCTAAAAAACATCTCCCTGTTGGAGCAATTTCTCACCAGCAAGGAGACACTGAATTAAAAACACGTTTGAACATAGGATCCTTCCCATGCAGTCTGAAATAGGACTGTCTTAGGAACTCAGTGCCACTAGATCAATCTGCTCATATAGTTCAGAGGGTCCTTGTGGGGTTTTTAGTGCTCTCTGAGCTCAGTTGTTTTCTTGCAGATGTTTCATTACCCAACTAGGTAACACCATCAGTGCTAGAAAGGAGTGAGGTTACTCTCTGTTTATATACAAGTGGCTTCCCCTGTCAGTATTGATGGAGTGTTCTGGATGGTTCCTCGATTAGATTATTGTTTATGGTTGGATTGTTTGTCAGAGTTGATAGTTCCTTGACTGGGGAATTGTTTATTGCTTGATGATCTCATATTAATCTTGGCGTTCATCTCTGATATTGTATCTGGGTGTTGATTGCTGGGGAGGAGGTATGGTGGTCTTTTAGCTTTTTGATTGTCTCTTTTGAATGATATGTAGACGTCGTTTACCTCTGTGTGCCTGTTGATGACTGATTTGTCTGAGTGCCAGGCTTCCAGGAATTCTCTAGCGGTTTTGGATTTAGCTTGGTCTCACAATTTCCCGGTTGAAATTATGGTAAAATCAGTCTATATTTTTATATACTAGTGGTTTGAGCCGAGGTGGCGCAGTGGTTAAAAGCAGCATTGCAACCTTCAGCTGATCGTTAGTTCAGCAGTTCAGCTGTTCAAATCTCACCAGGCTCAAGGTTGACTCAGCCTTCCATCCTTCTGAAGTGGGTAAAATGAGGACCCAGATTGTTGGGGGCAATGTGCTGAACTCTGTAAACCGCTTAGAGAGGGCTGTAAAGCACTATGAAGCGGTATATAAGTCTAAGTGCTATTGCTATTGCTATTGTTTGCCCTGTCAGTGTTGGTGAGACATTCCCTTCTAACATCGATACATAGTTGGGTAACGAAGCAATTGCAAGAAAACAACTCAGAGAAGCATCAAGGACCCCACCTTTCAACCCTGAGCTGCTAAATATTCTCTTCTATCAGATCAGCTGTTAGTTAGAGTCCACTTATCAAGAATTTATCTGTAAACAGGACTTGAGAAAAGTCTAATTGGATTCTGCTTGGCTTTGCCATTGCCAGCAAAGTTGCAGGAGTCGATAGATGAAATGGGTTGCGTCAACACAATCTGTAAATTAACTCCTTGGTTTTTTGTTGTTGTTTTTTTGCCTCCCCCTAACAACAGAGTACCGTTGACGAACGAGCTCCACTTATCCGGACTTAACTTGATCTCCCAGACCATGCCAGGTTTACAGAAAAAAGACCTTCACATGAAGACTGAACATGGCAAACGTTTTTAACTGCCACCACAACCTACCACTTCAACAGCACCCTTGAAGTAGTCCTCTTTTTAGCCATCTGTTTTTCGAGGAAGGTGGGCAATTGTAAACTGAACCTGAATGGAGGGCAGAATTACAGGCTTTCTAAAGGGGTCGGTTGGACGCCATTGGCCACTGCTTTCCTAGAGTGTGAAAATAGCAGTAGTATTTCACTACACTCCCACCATTTGTTGGACTTATGGAATTGCATCTGCACCTGCGTTCCCTGCTGGCTTATTGGAGGTGCCATGAAAGGTGACTTCGGCCTTGGTGACATCCTTATTAATTTAGGAGATTTGCTAGCACAGCCCTTGTCCTGCCATAATTTGATTTCTTGGTGAATCCCATGGCTCAGATCTACCTTGGAGTTTTACTTTTCCCATAGTGTAAAAATTTGCAGTGGAAAGGGGCACACCAAAACAACAACAACAATAATTTTACATACATCCAGGAAATGTCCCATTTTTGTTCAGGCCATCAGATGTCCTGTTTGGTGTTTGTTTTTTTTAAAATTTTCATTTTGAGTAAAAGGCTCAGATCGGCTTTTACCAACCTGGCAACCTTGTGCCAGTGCCAACCCTTTGAGAGAATACCAGATTGAAGAAGACTGACTCAGGTATTCGCTGGTGAATTCTCTCGTATTTGGGCAACTATGGAAATAGATTTAAAAAGAGCCAGCCCCTGGACCCAAAGTTTTACTGGGATTATAATTATTTTATTACTTTTAAAAAGTACACGTACAAAGTCTGTTTGAAGGCACCAACTCTACAAACTGGACACGTCACGCATATTTTCCAAGAGCACACAACTTTATTTATGAAAGTCGTTTTCCCCGGCCCATTCTCTCATATCTCCTTTAAAAGTGATTTGGGAGTAACAGATTTCTTCTCTAAATCCAACACATGGTTTTTCAAGATCTAAAGGCCTTTCCCTCAGAGGCATCCAGATGTGCTGTGATTTCCCCCTTCAACTTGGGGAAAAAAAAGGGATCAGAGTCTTCATAATTAACAGCCAAAATGGAATTTAAAGCCTGCAGGCCGAAGCCTTGTCAAGGTAACATGACCGTTTTGAGGGAAAAAAGGGAAGTTTTACAGGATCATTCATTTGCACTGGAGGGAATGAGAAGGGATCCGTCGAGCGAACTGCATTGATTGGATGAAGGGAAGCTGGAATCCTTTTTGAGATGGTCCTGAAAGTAAGGTAGTAGCCAGTAATCTTGGTGTGGTAGCATCTGGCTAACCCTGCTTGGGGGGTCATACGTTCTGCTTGATAATTCGGATAGGAGATGAGAAGGAAAAGCCCAAGACATCTCATATCACGGAAGTTGGAAAAAAATTCTGGAAGAAAGCAGTGGCGAACTATATTTTTGCCAAGAAAACAACATGGATGTCCATGAAGACACCAGGAGTCAAGCTCAACATGAACACCAATTTTTTTTCCTACTAACTAAGCCAGTGCTGGCGAACCTTTTTTTGCTCGGGTGCCAAAAGGGCACGCATGCACGTGCCCACACCCATAATGCAATGCCCTCCTCCCCGCGCATGCGCACAGACCTCACTGAAGCCTCCGGACTTCCTGAAACCTGGGGAAGGTGAAAAACGGCCCAATGGGCCTACCGGAAGTTCGTTTCCAAACTTCCGGTAGGCCCGTTGGGTCCATTTTTCGCCATCCACAGGCTCCGGAGGCTTTCCTGAAGCCTGGGGAGGGCGAAAATGGCCTTTCCCTGCCCTCCGGAAGGCCGAAAATCAGCTGGCCAGTGGGAGTTGACATAGGGCAATGCCTCACGTGCCCTCAGATCCGCGTACCACAGGTTCGCCATCATGTAACTAAGCAGTGAAAAGAGATGCTGTGTCCCTGATATTCCCCCATCCTTTTCTGTAGTGTAATCTATCACTTGAGTATTACCTGATGTCTCACTACCATACTCATAGTTCCCACATGTCCTATTATTAGAATCCTATTATTAGAAACGAAGTGGTTCCTTCAGTTTGCAATCTTAAATTTTCCCGTTGGATTAGGAAGGATTCCCCTGGCTTTTGCTGTGTCCGTTGTATTCCTTTAACTTCATCTTAAAAATGGCTTTGCTGGATCCCAGCCAGTGTCCCTTAGCCTGGGCATTTCATCACCCGTTGTGCCAGGCAGAGTTCTGGGAAGTTAAGCAAGCTTAAAAGGTGACCTCTGTTGTAGAATTAATCTAAGGTATTAGAGGCAAATGTTTTGCAAACCTGTGATAGGTGCTGCGAGTGGTTTCCTTGGAGGTTAGGCAAATTATGCAATCTAAATCTGAGAAATTAAAATCTGAATACCAACCTTTTTCAGCTCAGAAATGAAAATAGCATATTACGGCGCATAATGTTCTTGCAGAAAGAGACACAGTTTGAATATTTGCAGAAACAAAGAAGCAAAAAAGAAAAGAATATCATGATATATTGCAGTCTTAGGAGCCCAGGAGTTGTACTACACAATACCGTAGTAGGTCCAGATTGTGGAATTCTGGCCTGTTCTGCATGGATAGCTTTTAGCCTCGGACTGATATAACTTGCAGATTATAGGCACAGTGAAATCACTCTTGCTTTCAAAGGAGAGTCCTCTGTCACAATTACAAAAAAAAAAATTGGCTGGCCTTCTGAAAAGTTGGCCTGTTCGTCTCTTTGAGGTCCTTGGTGCTCCCTGAACTTGGCTGTTTTCTTGCAGACGTTTCATTGCCCAACTAGATAACCTCATCAGTGCTAAAGGGGGTGGGGTTTACTCTCTGTTTATATACAGCTGGCTTGTTGGGTAGTGAAATATCTGCAAAAGAAACCCTCCAAGCTCAGAACACCAAAGACCCCACAGTTCAACCTTGAGCTACAAATATTCTTTTCTATCGCTGGTCTCTTGTTCGACCTTTTGAAAACCAGATGTGGCCAGATGTGAGATTAGCAATTGACTTTCTGGGTAGCAGCTTTAAATATGCAAAGGTTTGCAATAGCTGTTAATAAATCAAAGGGCTAGTTTCTCCTCTTCTCAAAAAGATTAGTCCATTTAAGACAATTTGGAGGGGAGAACCACAACTGGATTTTGGTACGGGACTATGAGCTGCTTGTCAAGTCGGTAATGAAATCAAATCTCAAGGCCCTAAATGTGTTTGGAATGTTGCTTGTTTAATTTTAAGCATCTTTTATAGCTGGCTATAATTGATAGATGATTTGGGGTGTCTTGTTAAGAAAAAGGGAAAAAAATCAACAAGGATAAAGGCTCCCTACTCTTGAAACGGATATTACTGGCAAACTTGTCTGCTGCTGAAGACGATGGATAAATTTAAAAAGTCAAACTTCAGGATCCAGTCTCCAAACAGCCTTTTCTCTGAACGTATTTTTCTAATTTGACTGGACAAGGCCAATTGCTGCTGGTACTTAAGGCCTAGTTGCTTCTCTTGCACAAATTTTGAAATGACGGGCACACTTTGCAAGTTGCTCGCCGTTGTTTCTGCTCTTGATGTTGAGGCTCGCACCAAGCTCCCAGGAATTTTCAGGTTCCTTGCAATCCAACTGGACATCACAATATTTGTCCTGCAGCTGCGCAAGTGGTGATGTGTGCGTTGACCCGCTTTCTTGGGCCTGAAACCATAGACTGCTCTCTTTAGAAAGACTCGAGCCTTCCTTCAGTTCTAAGGGACAGGATTGGGTTTTAATCACATTTATCTAATGCTTCTCTTAACTCAAAAAAAGCTTCTGATCTCTCTATATTCTACAAGTTGCACAAGGTACACTAATATTAACCCTTTTAGAAGATGGGAAGCTAAGATTGTGCCATAGCTGCTTTTCCAAGGTTGTGTTTCTGAGTTAATGACAAGTGCTGGCCTTAAAAATAGTCTTGTGTCTCCCTGAAGTCTAACACACTTTTATGGCATAATGGAACTATACCAAGCAGTGAATAAAAGATGTTTTTGTTCTTTCGTTTCTTTGTTTTCTTACGTCTTAAAAGGGAAGACCAAAACAAACAAGGAAATGCATTTCATGCTCAGCTGGAGCGGGGGAAAGGAAGGAAAGAGGGAGGGAGGAAAAAGAAAGGAGAGAGGGAGGAAGAAAAAAGGGAGGGAGGAAATAGTGGAAGGAAGAAGAGGGTGGAAGGAATGAAATAATGGAAGAAGGGAGGGAGGAAGGAAGGAAATAATGGAAGAGGGAGGGAGGGAGGAAATAATGGAGGGAGGGAGGAAGGAAGGAGGGAAATAATGGAGTAAGGAAGGAAGGCTTTCATATGATACTGAATCATAACTAGCCCAAATGTCTGATTAAACACACTTCTAAAAGCATGATGCACATCATAAGTATTATTTTGTATACACTTAAAAATAAAATTTGACTTTTGCACTTCACAATTAGTTTTGGAAGGTAGATAACCATCATGATTTATGAACTGGCACTGAATGGTGCACAATGCAAAGTCTTCTACAACTGCTGTGTTAGAATGCTGTGTTCTATTCAGCGTGTGTGCCAAGCGGATCCTGGTAAATTAAGATTTTTTAAAAAGATTATTGATAGAATAGAATAGAATTCTTTATTGGCCAAGTGTGATTGGACACACAAGGAATTTGTCTTTGGTGCATATGCTCTCAGTGTACATAAAAAGACAAGATACATTTGTCAAGAATCATGAAGTAAACACTTAATGATTAACAATATTCTTTAAATCACTCAGAAGTAACCATCTAGTTAAAAAATAAACGTGCATGCATACAGAGTAATACAATACAGGTAGTCTTCGACTTACAACAGCTCATTTAGTGCAAAGTGACCAGATTTTTTTATTTTTAAGCGGGACGGGGGGGGGGCGCCTGGGCGCCGCCATTTGTTTTGCCCTCTGCGCATGCGCAGAACGCTGCGCATGCGGAGGGCAAAACAGCAAATGTCGGCGTCCAGGTGAGGGGGGGGGAGGGGGGGAGGCGGGAGGGTGCTTGGATGCTTGGAGCAGGTAAGCTGCTGGCTGCCTCCTTTCCCCGTCTCCCGCCTCCCGTTCGTTGCTTGCCAGCCCGGCCGAAGGGGAGGCGGGAGGCGAGGAAAGGCCTCCCGAAAGGGAGGCGGGCTCCCGAAGGGCTGCCGGCTCCCGAAGCCTCCCCTTCGGGAGCCGGCAGCCCTTCAGGAGCCCGCCTCCCCTTCGTGAGGCCTTTCCTCGCCTCCCGCCTCCCCTTCGGCCGGGCTGGCAAGCAACGAACGGGAGGCGGGAGACGGGGAAAGGAGGCAGCCGGCAGCTTACCTGCTCCAAGCATCCAAGCGCCGCGGTCTCCCGGTCGCCCGCCCGGCCCCAGGGCAACGGCGGCAGCGAGGCGACGGGGGGAAGAAAGGTGAGGGGGACGAGGAAGGGCTGTCTTTCAGGCCGGTTTTTTGAAAGAATGCCCTAGTCGTGCATTCTTTCAAAAAATCGGGACTTTTTAGAGGACGGGCGGGACGCGGGACAAATCATGAAAAAGCGGGTCTGTCCCGCCAAAATTGGGACGTCTGGTCACCTTAATTTAGTGACCAAAGGTACAACATCACTGAAAAAAGTGACTAATGACTGTTTTCACACAACCATTGCAGCATCCCCATGGTCATGTGATCAAAATTCACCGCTCGACAACTGATTCATATTTATGACGGTTGCAGTGCCACATGATCCCCTTTTGCAACCTGACAAGCAAAGTCAACGGAGAAGCCAGATTCACTTAACGACCGTGTCACTAACTTAACAGCTGCAGTGATTCACTTAACAAATGTGGCAAGAAAAGTCCTAAAATGGGGCAAAGCTCACTTAACAAATGTTTCCCTTAGCAACAGAAATTTCGTGCTCAGTTGTGATCCTCAAGTTGAGGACTGCCTGTAAATTGAAAGCGGAAGAGAACGAGATTTGCGATCCTTTTCCAATCCTTAAGGGGGCGCAAGCGCTCCCTTTTTGAGGAAGCCGGCAGTGTGAGCCGTTCTGTGCTTTTGGATCTGATATAACGCCTGTCTCATGACGTCATTGATGAGCAGCGCGCGGATGACGCCAGTCGCTCCGCCCAGTTGCCGGAGCAACCATCAAACTCTGCATCCTGGTTTTATGCCCGAGTGAACGACGGTTCCCGTTCATAGAGCTAGAAAATAAGAGTCGCGCCTCTGCAATGATTTTTTGCTTATAGCGTATATGCCTCAAACCGCTCCTCTTCCGAAATTCAACAGACCATGAATCCGGCCTGTCACCCTCGAACGACGCCGTGTCGCTCCCACGGATTTTCATTACATACTTCTTATATATAAAGAGTTTAGAATCAGAAAGTGGAACCCGAGTACCACTCTACCTCTTTCGTAGATCTATAGTCCGCCTTCGGGGGCCTTCTCTCTGGGGTCACGGTTTCCGCCCGGACGGAAGAGGCGACCGGACCTTTTTGAGCGGTTGTGGGGGGTGGGTGTTTGGCGTTGCTCGTGTCTCGGCGCTGCCTCATGGCTTTCAACTTCGGGGCGGCTGCTGGCGCCGCGGCCGCCCCAAACCCCGCGGGTGAGTGCGGAGGCGAGAAGGTCTTGCCGGGACGAATTTACGGGCCGGGAGGGAGGGAGGGAGAGAGAACTGCACCCGTTGAATGCCTGCCTGGCTCTTGGAAACCATGGCGGGGAGCGGAGTGAGGGAACCCGCCGGTGTCTCTGCGTGAGGTGATATTGTAGGTTTATTAAACCGCCGGATAGTTACCCGAAGGATTCTATTTAGCGGTTTAACGATTTGGGCTGCCTTAGAAACCACAAAGAGGGAAGGAAATAAAATTACCTCACCCGAAGGAAAATGGGGGGGGGGGGGTTGGGGTTGTCAAGAGCCGATTCTTTGAGGCGGCTTCTAGTAGGCAGAGACCCCAACGAGCCCCGGCGGAGGAGTGGACGAAAACTTGTTTTTTTTTTTTTTTTAAAAAAGTGGTTTATTTATTTATACAGGTAGTCCTCGACTTACAACAGTTCACTTAGTGACCGTTCAAAGTTACAAGGGCCCTGAAGAAAAGACTTATAACCGTTTTTCAGAGTTAGGACCTTTGCAGCATTTCCCCATGGTCACGTGATTAAAATTCAAGTTTTTAAGAAGAGACTGGACAGTCACTTGTCTGAAATGGTGTAGGTTCTGCTTGAGCAGGGGGCTGGACTAGAAGACCTCCAAGGTCCCTTCCAGCTCCTATTCTATTCCTATTCCTATTCCTATATTATTCTATTCTATTCTATTATTCTATTCTATTTTTATTTTATTCTCTGTTCTATTCTCTACTCTATTCCCTCTTCTATATTCTCTTCTATATTCTCTTCTATTATTATTCTACTTTTTTGTACAGGTAGTCCTCAACTTACAACAGTTCACTTAGTGACCATTCAAAGTTATAAGGGCTCTGAAAAGAGTGACTTATGACCGTTGCAGCATCCCTATGGTCACATGATCAAAATCCAGACATGTGGCAACTGGTTCATATATTTGAGTGTTGCAGTGTCCCGGGATCATGTGATCCCCTTTTGCGACCTTCTGACCAGCAAAGTCAGTGGGGAAGCCAGATTCACTTCACAACCAGGTTACTAACTTATCAACTGCAGTGATTCGCTTAACAATTGAGGCAAGAGAGGTCATACAATGGGGCAAAACTGACTTAAATGCCTCGCTTAGCAACAGAAATTTTGGGCTCAGTTGTGGTCGTAAGTCAAGGACTACCTGTATTTGGTGTTTCTGGATCGTCTATCTCCCTCACAGAGGGACTCTCAGTGGCGTGCAGTACAGTATCAAAATATAAAATGGCATATGAGAATTCAAAAGTTAAATTTAATTTTTAAAAGATTGTAAAACTATAAGAAAATCAGCATCCTAACACTGGCGCTCTGTGGCCCTCCAAGCTTTGAGGACCCTTGCAGTGACTTTCCATGTTCCTCTTGATTGGGGCTGATGGGGACGCATGTTCCTACATCCCTGAAGGCCTAAAAGGTCTTCGTGGGGTAGTTAATGTGGTGCATAAATTAGGTTTGTTCCCTTTTTGGCTTTTCAGATGGGCAAAACAGGGCTCCCTCTTTCCAGATTGAGACTGGAGTCTGTGGGAGTGTTAACTCATTCCCAAGAAAACAGTCCAGTTTATAGTTTTCTGAATCAATGCTGAATCAATGCTGCTCCAAAGCAGCTTCAGAGCCTCACCACTTCATCTCTTTGACCCAAATCTCTGCCAAAAATCTTGAAATGCTTATTTGTAACCAGAAAAGGTTAAAAGAAAGGCTCTTTTCTTTGATGCTTTACATTTCTCTATAATAAAGCCAATTCATGCCCATACCGTGTTTCCCCGAAAATAAGACCCTGTCTTATATTTTTTTGAACCCTGAAATAAGTGTTTGGCCTTATTCCCATGCACTCAAAAGCCCGATTGGGCTTATTATCAGTGGATGTCTTATTTTGGGGGAAACAGGGTAGCTTTTTTTGTCTTCTAAAATACATCCTTTCAGAATATATCAAATTTTGCATATCAAGAGAGGTTTGTAAATCAAATTTAACTGATGTCTAACAACTACTGTAATCTCTTGGCTAGGTTTGAATGCTTTTTGCATAAAAGGTAAAGGTTCCCCTCACACATATGTGCTAGTCGTTCCCGACTCTAGGGGGTGGTGCTCATCTCCGATGCAAATTGGGTCAATTGTTAGTCAGAAAATTGTTTTTCAAAACATTGAAATACTATTCTCGAATAGAAATTTATTTAAAATTACCACTTGGTATTGACTTCTGAGCAATATTGATTCCCTATTACAATCTAAGTGTTATGAATTCAGTTGGCTAACAGTTATTCTAGAAGAGAATGATAGGCACGAAATTGGATTATGTAGTAGCTTTGCTATAAGATTGGGCATTTCTGACTTATGGACACCTGTATGAAGGAGAGACGGCTAAAGATTTGTTAAATGTCACAGTAGAATAATGGCAGGAGATCACTTTTCAGATTCTGTTTGCTGGATCTTCCCTATGCCCTGGGCTGTCTATTCCAGACTCAGTAGTCACTTGAAGCACAACAGTTGTTCAACTCAACATTTTTAAACCTAATTCTCCATTTAAAATTAAGACTGATACCATAACTCTTTTTCCAAAGAAAGACATTTGCTTATATATAAGTGGCTGTTTGATTAGGTGAGCCTAGGAATCCAAAATATTGAAAATTTGAGAAGATATTGTAATGCACTTCTTTGTCACAGATATTTCATTGTCAGTTAGCTAGCTACTATACAGTTACCTAGCTACCTATTGCTACTGAGGCAAACCATGTGCGGATATGCTCAAAAAGTCACTATAAATGGCTGATAGGCTGCATTAAGGAATCCCTTTGAGCTAAATGAAATATAAATATGGTGGGGAGGATCCAATGTCATCTTTCTAATATAAGGGAATCATATCTGATTTGTGGTAGGTTTTGTATAGCTTTTAATATACCCAATGGTAAACCCTAATGCAGACAAAAATTTCTTGTGTTCAGTTTTGGTCGCCATGATTTAAAAAAAAAGATGTTGAGACTCTTGAAAAAGTGCAGAGAAGAGCAACAAAGATGATTAGGGGACTGGAGGCTAAAACATGAAGAACGATTGCAGACATTGGATATGCCTACTCTAATGAAAAGAAGGACTGCGGCTGACATGATAGCAGTGTTCCAATATTTGAGGAGCTGTCACAGAAAGGAGGGGGTTGGCCTGCTTGGTGCCTAATACCGGTTATTAAAATGAAGTTGCCCTAAAGAATTAGGAACAGAGAAGCTCTTGTGTTTTACAATTCCTGCTATTGGTTTTCTTGTATTTCTTCTAGTACTTAAGAAATGGATTTATTGCTTTGATGTTTGATTTCTCACTGACTCTGTCTTGCTTTCTTTATGCTTCCCACTCATCAGGATTTGGTGGGCTTGAAGCAGCAAATTCCAGTGCCACTGGGTTTAATTTTGGGGGTTTTGGATTAACTGCTAATCCTGCAGTGAATTTTAATATTGGGAATTTTGGTGTTTCTTCTACTTCGGCGCCACCGTTTAATTTTGGTAACAGTCTGGCCAGCGCAGGTAGAGAATATTCATGTGATGCTCGTAATTATTTTGCTTTTGGAGGGATCCAAGAATTCAGTTTACACTTCCCAGTTTTTTTAAAGTTCATCCATGAATGAGCTGCATTAAAATCTGTAAGAAGTCCTTCAAGCCAAGATTTGACAAAACATTTCTCTGCTTTTATTATTCATTTTAAAAATAATTTACATGTGATTTTTACCTGAAATGCTTTATTTATAAAAGAATATCTGTGTTTGTGAGATGGGCAGCCTATAAATTTAATGAAATGTATAGATCACCCCAATCTGTTAGGACTCTGGGTATCTTACAAAATATATTGGAAAAATAGTCTGCCTTGCAGTGAAATGGGCAGCAAGTTTAATAAATAATGAATACAAATAATAATAAAACACAGTTATCAGAAGACCAGAATAATAACAGTTAAAAGCAGAACATTGTTCAGAGGTCCATCATCCAGTCTAGCATAAGGCCTGAGGTTACAGTCAGGTCTTAAGGATGCATTAAATAGTTCCAGAAATTTGCCAGATTTCTTCATTGTTTTGTCAGGGATAATAACTAAAAATTCATCAGTGCTTAGAGATCTAGGAATTATCATAAATAAGTTTTCTCATTTCTAACAGTAGTTGCATGAAAAATAGCGGAAATCAGGTTAAATCCGTAGCCAAGAAATTAAGAATGATCAACTGAGAGCTAATGTAAAATTTGCACAGAGCTCTAAGTTGATTTGTAATGCATTTCCATTCAGATAATAAATGCATAGCAAGAATTACACAGGGGTCCCCAAACTTGGCAACTTTAAGACTTATGGACTTAAACTCCCAGTTATGCTGGCTGGAGAATTCTGGGAGTTGAAGTCCATAAGTCTTAAAGTTGCCAAGTTTCAAGACCTCTCTGAGGTACACAATCTTGCTGACGAAAGGGACATGCATACACACACAAACGTGCAAATATGTGTGCATGTGTAAGATATATAGTGTTCTGGCAAATATTCTCAGTTATACTTCCAGTGTATGTCTTTGAGTCTGTGTATATGAACATGTTTTGAAATCATATGGATCAAGATTGGGATATGATTCTTTTGCCCAGACAAGATGAACCCAATTACCTTATAATACTTGCAGGGATATAGAGTTGTAATTCCATGGCATAAGGGCCAAACAATTTCATAGTTTAAAGGTATTTGTTTTCTGTTTCTTGAATTCTTGGACTCTGCTACATTTATATATATATTCCATTTCGTATGTCTCTTCATTGGATTTCAATTATCATGAATCCACCAAGCTTTTCCCAAGGTTCTGTGGGGAAAAAATTGTATACGATCAGCACCCAAAAAAACCCCAAAACCCAGCTGGCTTTGATTCAAAACATTCAACAACAAAGATGTTTTGTTTTTAAAAAATCTATTTTTGCTTTGATAGTAGTTATCTCTCTACTTACCTCTATTTTTGTGCATATTTCTTTTGTATTAATCGTTGTAGCTGCTCGTATATGAAATATATCTTCGTTTCATAGTTCCCATCATCTCTGTGCTACGTATGCAGACATTTCAACATTCAGTGCATTGTAAATTCATATTCACTGTTAAAACAATCACCACCTTAAGTAGTAATCCTAATAGCACTGTTTTGTGATCCATTGGAATTGTTTCCTCAGTATGCATTTCCTGTGGAGCTGGTTTGCAAGGAAAAATGCAGAAGGGATACAGAACTGTGATTTGATCACTACTACAATTCGTGTAGAAATTGTGCTAGCTTAAATAGGCTCACAGAAAGATGGTTCAGCAGTTGTTGCTCTCCAAGTAGCAATAACAAACCACTTCTGATCCTTCCCATATTTAATAAATTCTGTATCCCTGTGCTTGAGAGAGTTCCAGAATTATTAATCCACCCCACTTGCTTATATATGGTTGGACTTCATTAACGTGTTCTCTCTCCTAGCCTACTTTGGCTGATCTGGAAAAGAAGCTTAACAGAATTTGATCTGGTTAGTATTTAGATGCAGGTTAATCTGGAAAACTGTAGACTAGTCGGAGAGTTTGGAGGGGGTGGAAGTCCTGCAAGAAAGCTATAATTAATCCCTTTGGTGTTCTTGTCAAGATACCGTAACTACATGAGTATGTTCATAAAGTTTCTAGGAATTGAGCTTGAGTTCAGGAGTCCCTTTCTTTCTTTCTTTCTTTCTTTCTTTCTTTCTTTCTTTCTTTCTTTCTTTCTTTCTTTCTTTCTTTCTTTCTTTCTTCTCTCTCTTTCTTTCTTTCTTTCTTTCTTTCTTTCTTTCTTTCTTTCTTTCTTTCTTTCTTTCTTTCTTTCTTTCTTTCTTTCTTTCTCATTCCCACTCACTCTCAGTGACTCTGGGCGGCTTACAAAAATAAAAAAACCAACATACAACATAAAACCAGTAACATCCCCACCTCTGACAGCAACAGATAAGCTGCCTGATGGGCTCCATCCTGCTCCGGGTTCCCTTAGGCCTATTGGCAAAACCAGGTCTTCGGGGCCTTGCAAAAGAGCGTCAGAGTAGGGGACAGTCTAATCTCTGCAGGGATGATGTTCCAAAGGAAGGGAGCCACCACAGAGAAAGCCCTTTTTCTGGTCCCGCTTGGTGTACCTCCTTAGAAAAGGGGACCCACAACATTCCTTGCCTCCCCGCTCTAGTGGGTCAGGTATACGTGACAGAAAAGACGGCCCTTCAAATAATTATTAAATTATTTAAAAATTATTACGTTTTCATTGTATGGCTGGCTTGTGAATTCTGGGAGTTGAAGTACACGTGTCTTCAAGCAGCCAACGTTGAGAAATACTGGCCTTCAGTAAATATGTCTCCTCCTTATCTGAGTTGTGAGTGTGTGTGTTTTTCCCCTTCTCCCCCCCCCCCCAAAAAGGGTTGCAAGTGTATGTACATTTTCTCTAATAATAAACTAATGTTGGTTATTTTCTGCTGTCGCTGGATCTTGTGTGAGTATCAGATCACATCAGCCGCATTCATTTGTCACCATCTCTCTTCTCCAATCAGCATGCTGTCATTGAACAATTAATTGCCTTGCAAGAAGTGACCCTCCTTTTAATTTACATAATTTGGTTTCCTAGGAGCTTTTGGGGGGTTTGGGACCGCCACCACCACCGCGGGATCCACATTCAGTTTCTCAACTCCTGCAAACACAGGTAAGAGGCCGAAAGCCACCTGTGTAGAGATGGCTTTCTGATCAAAATGCATGCGTATTGAGTGAAATGGGCTTGCTCCTTGGCTGATGTTCTTTCTCCTTCCTCCAGGATTGTTCGGAGCTACCCAGAACAAAAATTTTGGTTTCGGTACCACCTTTGGAACAGCACCAACTACAGGAACTGGGCTTGGCACCGGCTTGGGAACCGGTTTGGGATTTGGTGGTTTCAACACTCAGCAGCAGCAGCCAAGTAAGTACAGGTAGTCCTTGACTTACGACCACAATTGAGCCCAAAGTTTTCTGATGCTAAACAATTGTTAAGTAAGCTTTGCTTCATTTTACAACCTAAGGCCGTGATGGCGAACCTATGGCATGCGTGCCAGAGGTGGCATGCATAGCCCTCTCTGTGGACACATGTGCCATTGCCAGCTGCTCTTCATATGCGCCGGCCAGCTGGTCTTCACGGCCTGAAAATGGCCCCCCAAACGGCTGTTTTCCGGGCTTTTTTGGGACCTTTTTAGGCCATTTTCCGGGCTGTTTGTGGCCCGAAAATGGCCTGAAAACAGCCAAAAAACAAACGTGTGCACCGCCCAGCTGTTTTTCGGGTTTCCAACACTCCGGCGCGTGTTCCGGTTTGGGCGCTCCGTTCGCCATCACTGACCTAAGGGAATCGCTGCAGTTCTTAAGTTAGTAACACAGTTGCTAAATGAATCTGGTTTCCCCATTGACTTTGCTTGTCAGATGGTGGCAAGAGGTGATCACGTAACACCCCCTCCGGGGACATTGCAACCATGATAAATATGAACCAGTTGCCAAGTGTCCGAATTTTGATCACATGACCGTGGGGATACTGCAACGGCCGTCAGTGTGAAAAACGGTCCTATGTCACTTTTTTCAGTGCTGTTGTAACTTTGAACGGTCACTAAATGAACTGCTATAAGTCAAGGACTACCTATATGTAGAGGTTAAATATTTTCAAAAGAGTTTATCTAAACTTTCTGGGTTAAGCTGGAGAAATCTCCTTCAAAAGGATAGTTTTCTCCTCTTCTTTTGACCGACCTGCAGCTAGCAGGGACAAAGGCCGCAAAGCTGCTGTTCTCCCACCCCCTTCTGAACTAATAAAGGGCCCTGTGGGCAAAGAGACAATATCCAGAATCAATATTACAATCAGCTGTTTCCAGAAGTCGTCACAGCTATTTTTGAACAGGACTCTTTTTAAAAAAAGACGCTGAACGCTTTTTATCAGAAGCGTTTTTGATGAAAACGTGGGATCACATAGAGCAGAGGTCTTCAAACTTGGCAACTTTAAGACTTGTGGACTTCAACTCCCAGCATAGCTGGCTGGAGAATTCTGGGAGTTGAAGTCCACAAGTCTTAAAGTTGCCAAGTTTGGGGACCCCTGACATAGAGCTTGTCATCACTGATCAGACAATACAAACCTGACCACCTTCAAGAGCATTCTGGGAAATGTCCCAATTCATTAAGAGCCGAGGTGGCGCAGCGGTTAGAGGCAGGTACTGCAGGCCACTTCAGTTGACTGTAATCCGCAGATCAGTGGTTCAAATCTCACCGGCTCAAGGTTGACTCAGCCTTCCATCCTTCCGAGGTAGGTAAAATGAGGACCCAGATTGTTGGGGGCAATGTAAATATACATTGCTTAATGGTGTAAACCTCTTAGAGACTGCTTGCACTGTGAGGCGGTATATAAATCTCACAAATAAATAAATAAATATCCCAGATGAGACAAAGCTGAATTCCGTTGTCAGAGGCATTCCTGTTTTTCTGAATCTGGGACTTAGTCCTGGGACTTTTTAAAGCAACCTTGCAATGCTCCCTGGAGTTTTTAGAAAGGGAAAAGTCCCTAAGGCATTTCAGACTAACAGCTGGTAACAAAAGTTTCCGGTATCTGTAGTCCTTGAGTTACAACCTTTCATTTAGCAAGCATTCAAAGTGACAGTAGCACTGAAAAAAAGATGACTGGTTCTTGCACTTACAATCCTTGCAGCATCCCCAGGTCACACGAGCAAAATCCAGGTGCTTGGCTGCTGGAACGTGTTTTTGATGTTTGCAGCATCCCAGGGACATGTGATCACTTTTACAACCTTCCGACAGGCAAAGACAATGGGGGAGGCTAGATTTGCTTAATGACTGTGTGATTCGTTTAACAACTGTGGCAAAGAAAGTCATAAAATCAGGTTGAGTTGACTTAATGACCACCTTGATTAGCAACGGGAATTCTGATTCTAATTGTGGCCTGAAGTGTTTAATCGTCTAAAGCAGGGGTTCCAGAGGTGGGTTCCTACCGGTTTGGACCGGTTCTATAGAACCGGTAGTAACTTGGCGGCCTGGGTCGCTGGAACCGGCAGCGACCCAGGCCTGCCACGCCCTCGAGCTGGTTCTCTCGGCGGCACTGTAGTCGCCACCATCTTGTTTTTTGCTTCTGCACATGCGCAGAAGCTTTTTTTTAGTACTGCGCATGTATGCGTGTGAAGTACCCGTGTGGCGCGTCCCTGAGCGAACCGGCAGTAACACAATCAGGAACCCACCCCTGAGGGGTTCCCAACCGGGGGTGCGAGATGATACTCCAGGGAGTGCGAAAACTTGGTTTAGAAGTTTCAAAATTACAGTGTATATGTATAATTATATGCATATACCGTATTTTTCAGAGTATAAGATGCACTCCCCCCCCCCAAAAGAGGGTGAACATTTGGGTGCGTCTTATACACCGAATGTAGCCCCGCCACTCCCCACCCTTTGGCCTCTGCCTCCCAGCAATTTCCCTCCTTGCAGCAAAGAGCAAACAGCCTGCTTCAGCACAGCCTGATTTTTTTTTCTTGCGCTAATCAGGCTGTGTTGAAGCTGAAACGGGCTGTTTGCTGCAAAGAGGCAAATTGCTGGGAGGCAGAGGCAGATTTTTTCCCCTTTGTGCTAATCAGGCTGTACTGAAACTGAAACAGGCTGTTTGCTGCAAGGAGGCAAATTGCTGGGAGGCAGAGGCAGATTTTTTTTTCTTGTTTTCCTCCCCAAAAAAGGTAGGTGCATCTTATAGTCTGAAAAATACGGTTTTGTTTTTTTTAAGGAGTGTGAGAAAGGTTGGGAACCCCTGATCAAAAGCCACCTAAGCTGTATTTCATGCTTAAGGCAGATCTAGAACTTTTCATCTCCTGGTTTCCAGCCTGGTGCCTTAACCACCAGACCAAACTGGTTCTCTAATGCTGTTGTAGATCAGTGTTTCTCAACTTTGGCCACTTGAAAATGGGTGGACTTCAACTCCCAGAATTCCCCAGCCGCTAAAGAGATTAAGTCCACGCATCTTCAGGTGCCCACGGTTGAGAAACACTGTTGTAGATTATTAAATAACTTTTCAAAAAAGAAGAATAAGCATTGGGGGTAATCTTGGAGGATATTACATTGGTATGAGATTGGTACTCGTAGATTTAATCTACCTCTTAATAGCAGATCTTCTCATCCAACTTCAGCCCTTGGAGGTCTCTTCAGCCAGCCTGCTCAAGCCCCTGCACAGTCCAACCAGTTGATCAACACAGCCAGTGCGCTTTCCGCCCCCACCCTCTTGGGAGATGAGCGAGATGCCATTTTGGCCAAGTGGAATCAGCTGCAGGCATTTTGGGGCACAGGCAAAGGGTATTTCAACAGCAACATTGCCCCGGTGGAATTTACGCAGGAGAACCCATTTTGCAGGTTTAAGGTAAATCTCTCATTTCTCTCATTGTGTCAGGATTGAAACATTTGGTTGATTGGCCGTGGGTAAGCTGTGTCCATCTGCTGGGACTTCAAAGATCATCTTCTCAGTGTTCATTTTCAATGCCTCCTTAGCACTGTGTTGATACAGAAAAAGAATGAGCACCTGCAACTGAAAAGACCGTTGTCTCTTTTGCAGGCCGTGGGCTACAGCTGCATGCCCAACAACAAGGACGAAGATGGCTTGGTGGCACTAGTCTTCAATAAAAAAGAAACAGAGATTCGTGGTCAGCAGCAGCAACTGGTGGAATCGTTGCACAAACTCTTGGGTTCAAACCAGACGCTCACGGTCAATGTAGAAGGTGTAAAGACAATGCCAGATGACCAGTAAGACAATTGGATAGTCTGTATAAACCCAGAAAGAGCTGTGGTGGCGCAGTGGTTAGAATCCAGTATTTCAGACTAACAATAAAGGAGAATATTTTGTAGCTCAGAGTTGGAATGAGGGGTCCTTGGTGTTCTCTGAGCTTGGTGGTTTTCATGCAGAGGTTTCATTACTCAACTAGGTAACATCATCAGTGTTGATGATGTTACCTAGTTTGGGTAAGGAAACATCTGGAAGAAAACAAGCTCAGAGAGCACCAAGGACCCCTCATTTCAAGCTAATTCTGCCCACAGCCTGGAGTTTGATTCTGACCAGCTCAAGGTTGACTCAGCCTTCCATCCTTCCGAGGTGGGTAAAATGAGGACCCAGATTGTTGAAGGCAAATATGCTGTCTCTGTTAAACCGCTTAGAGAGGGCTGTAAAGCACTACGAAGCAGTACATAAGTCTAAACGCTATTGCTATATTTTATCCTGCTATCTAAACAGCCTGAATTTTCCCAAGACTGAAGTTAGACCAAGGCTAAATGTAAGATCTATTGTGTTTAGATGGCCACCGATAAAACACTCCCATTCATTTGTCCTCTGCCATCTGCTCAGTAGTCTGGTTCACACCACACACTGGAGTTTAAGAGCGTATTTTTTTTTTGCGCTGAATGCATCGGGTGAACTCCGTCGTCGTTAGTTTTAAACAATGGCTTAGATTTTGGTTGTATGAAGAGAAGTTTGCAGTGTGCCACTTAAACACCAAATAGCTACACAATTCAAAAATCTTTCACAGGTTAATCCTCGACTTGCAACCGTAATTGAGCCTGTAATTTTGGTCATAAGTCATGGTCATTAAGCAGGCTGCCATGTGAGCCCATCGGATTTTACAACCCAAAATGCAGTCATGTGACCATGAAGGGGCAGTCATCAGGACTTCAAATTCTGGCTTGTGTGTCCCTTTTTCGGGGCCCATGGTAACTTTGCACAGTTGCTAAGTGACCAGTCGTAAATTGAGGACTGCCTGCATGTCAAATCTGAATCCTTTCCCTGATCTTTTAGAACAGAAGTGGTGATCTATGTGGTTGAACGGTCACCCAACGGGACTTCCAGGCGGGTTCCAGCCACCACCCTGTATGCGCACTTCGAGCAAGCCAACATCAAAATCCAGTTGCAACAGCTTGGCGTGACCCTCAGCATGGCCAGGACGGAGCTCTCTCCAGCACAGGTTAAGCAGTTGCTGCAGCATCCTCCTGCAGGTAACCCAGGCTTGGGGTGGATAGTCAAGCATTCCTCTCGTACAAGTGAAAGAATGAATGGCTAGTTTTGAGGAAGTGAATGTTTGAGCGATTCTTGGAGCGAATGCCTTATAAAGGAAGAGAGTTAGCTTCGTGAACAAGGTTTGAGGACTCAGTACTTTGGATTCCGATTTTACCCATAATTTGGAAAGATTGCATGTGGTGCAAATCTCTGTGAGGTAGTTTGCACAGTATTTACAGTTTCAAAAGATACCACATTACGACAAAAGGAAAGAATATTTGTATGTTCTGTCAGCACTGAGCATGAAACCAGTGAGAGGCCTCTACTTAAGAAAAACCAATTTCCTGTGTTTGTGTTACATTTAAGCAAGGGAAACTCTATCGTTCAATTGTCTTTGACTCATTAAAGAGAAACTCCCTCCCTCCCTCCCTCCCTCCCTCCCTCCCTTCCTTCGTTCCTTCCTTCCTTCCATCCATCCATCCATGTTTTATATAGCTTCCCATATCACACAAGTGCCTCTAAGCACTACAAGTGCCTACAAAGACTACACACAGACAGACAGACACACACACACATATATATATAACCCCATGTATTTAAGAATTTGGGGTTTGTTACATGAACGAGTCGCCGAAATGTGATTATGTTATTTATTTACTTATTAATCAAATTTATATAGCTGCCCATCTCACCTGAGGCAGCTATATACATTTGCTTATATACTCACCATTCCTTTGCCTTAGAAAAGAGAATCTTTGCATAACCCTGAGGGTCTGATTTAAATCGGTTTACATGCTAACTTAAAAGGAAAAGCTGTTAGGTCTTAATTGGCATGGTATATTTATTATTTCAGCTAGTACTTCGAACATTTTACCTAAACTTTAAAAGCCTAAGGATTAAGACATAAGGGATATTTCCTGTTGAAAAGAAAGGCACACTTTTTTTTAATTCCTTTGTTACACTAATAAAAGCTGGAGAAGAAATCAGTTCTATTCTTCTCCCTTTACAGGTGTTGATCCAATCATTTGGGAACAAGCCAAAGTGGACAACCCCGAACCTGAAAAGTAAGTGGGCTTGCAAGATGACTCATAAGAAGCGCACCTTGGGAATAATTTGCGGGGGAAGGGGGAAATAATATTTTCCAGAGGCGGGATGGAGAATTTGAAATAGTTGGTTCAGAAAACAAAACAAAAAAGATTCTTGCTGCAAAGTGGCTGCTTTGATAATTAATTGTGGTTTGGAAGAAGCTTTTTTCTCTCCCATATTAAATTACCTGTTTCCTTCTCGTCTCTGCAATTTTGTTCTCCATTTCTTTTTCCTTCCCTTCTTTCTTACTCCGTCTCCATTTTTCTTCTTTTTGTTAATGAAAAACATCATTTTTTATAAAGTAAAAACAAAGGCTCCTAATTATCTCCATAGGAAATCTTGTATCTCCCCCCCCCCCTTTAGATAGAAATGGAATTCCTTATTGGCCAAGTGTGATTGGACACACAAGGAATTTGTCTTTGCTGCATATGCTCTCAGTGTACATAAAAGAAAAGATAACATTTGTCAGGAATCATGTGGTACAACACAATGATTGTCATTAAGTGTCACTTTATGATGAACAAAAGCGTTATTCCTTTACTCTGCAGATTCATAGGACTCGTTCTATTTCTCCCGTGGCACCAACAGTATTTCACTTAAATTTGTGTTTCTCAAACCTCAATGACTTTTAAGACATGTGGATTCCAACTCCCAGAATTCCCCAGCCAGCATGGGTGTCTGGGAATTCTGGGAGTTGGAATCCACATGTCTTAAAAGTCACTGAGGTTTGAGAAGCACTGGCTTAAATTATTGTTCAATCTACTATACCCAAGGTAATAATTGCCCCGCCTTTTAAATTGTGTTTTTATTTTTTTATTTTCATTTGTATTCATCTTATTTTAGGATAAGTAGTTTGATTAATGATCTCATTGATTTTGAATTGTTCTCCGTGTATCACACCGGGCTCTTTTGAGAAGACGGGATAAAACGGTTGCCATTCATCTAATTTTGGCTGAACCCATGCTCTTAACTTCCGCAGGCTGATTCCAGTCCCAATGGTTGGCTTCAAGGAACTCTTAAGGAGGTTGAAAGTTCAAGACCAAATGACAAAGCAGCATCAGAGCCGACTGGATGTAAGTGTCCACTCTTTGACCCCCGCCCCTCTCTTCCGAAATACTTCAGGCTTGACTATGGATGGTGGAGATGTCAATAGCACTTAGACTTATATACCACTTCATAGTGCTTTACATAGTGCCTCTCTAAGATGGAGCTCTTGTCCATCTTTTTTACTAGTCATATGGATGTATTTTCTTCATTTTCTTTTTCTTCGTTTATTTATTATTTTATTTTATTCTATTATTTTACTTTCGCTTTGTTTAAACTTCCTTTTTTTATTATTGTAAGCCGCCTAAAGTAGTCCGATGGCGAAATAGGTAGCAAGTAAATTTAATAATTATGACAGTAGCAACAGCACTTAGACTTATATGCCACTTCACAGTGCTTTACAGCCCCCTCTAAGCGGTTTACAGAGTCGCCCTATTACCCCCAACAATCTGGGTCCTCATTTTACTGACCTCGGAAGGACGGAAGGCTGAGTCAACCTTGAGCCTGGTGAGAATCGAACTGCCAAACTGCTGGCAGTCAGCAGAATTAGCCTGCAGTACTGTATTCTAACCACTGCGCCACAAACTAAAAAAACTGTTAAGCATCTGTAGACGGAATAAATTCCCAAAACAATATCACTACAATACTACTATCCTTAGTAGTGTCTAGTTTTGATGTTTGCTGGCTATATAAGGATTGCCTTGTGTAAGTTAATGTTTTTATTGCCTTGAACATAGGAAAAGCCACATTTTTGCAACGGGAGATGTTTCCTGTTGCTACTCTTCTGTCTGACCATTAAATCTCTTAATCCTTGTGGCTTTTAAGGATTGTTTGGGAGCTAATGTACAATTCCAGAATCCAACAGTCATGAAATCTGTGATGCAGAAACCATGATAGCCAGCCATCAATGACTCCGTTAAGGAAGGGAGTGTATTAGAAAACTCCTAATTGCTTCTGGGAGGAAAATGTGGACTGGCTCAAAAGGAAGATGGCTTTGAATTTTGGACTATTTTAGTACATGCTTGGACCTCAGTGCAGAAATGGTAGTTGGAAAGAGATCATCCTGCTATCTTCTTAGATATTTTTTTAGAATAGAATAGAATTCTTTATTGGCCAAGTGTGATTGGACACACAAGGAATTTGTCTTTGGTGCATATGCTCTCAGTGTACATAAAAGAAAAGATACATTTGTCAAGAATCATGAGGTACAACACTTAATGATTGTCATAGGGTACAAATAAGCAATCAGGAAACAATATTGATATAAATCTTAAGGATAAAGGCAACAAGTTATAAGTGGGAGGAGATGGGTGATAGGAACGATGAGAAGACTAATAGTAATAGTAATTCAGCCTTAGTGAATAGTTTGATAGTGGTGAGGGAATTATTTGTTTAGCAGAGTGATGGCGTTCGGGAAAAAACTGTTCTTGTGTCTAGTTGTCTTGGTGTGCAGTGCTCTATAGCGTCGTTTTGAGGATAGGAGTTGAAACAATTTATGTCCAGGAGGGGTCAGTAAATATTTTCCCGGCCCTCTTTTTGACTCGTGCAGTATACAGGTCCTCAATGGAAGGCTAGTTGGTAGCAATTGTTTTTTCTGCAGTTCTGATTATCCGTTGAAGTCTGTGTCTGTCTTGTTGGATTGCAGAACCGAACCAGACAGTTATAGAGGTGCAGATGACAGACTCAATAATTCCTCTGTAGAACTGTATCAGCAGCTTCTTGGGCAGTTTGAGCTTCCTCAGTTGGCGCAAAAAGAACATTCTTTGTTGTGTTTTTTTAATGACATTTTTGATGTTAGGTGACCATTTTAGGTTTTGAGATATGATAGAACCTAGAAATTTGAAGGTCTCTACTGTTGATACTGTGTTGTCTAGTATTGTAAGAGGTGGTAGAATGGGAGGGTTTCTCCTAAAGTCTACCACCATTTCTACGGTTTTGAGTGTGTTCAGTTCCAGATTGTTCGGGTCGCACCACGAGACTAGTTGTTTAACCTCCCGTCTATGCGGTTTCATCGTTGTCTCGAATGAGGCCAATCACTGTTGTATCATTTGCAAACTTCAGTAGTTTAACAGATGGTTCGTTTGAGATGCAGACATTGGTATATAGAGAGAAGAGAAGTGGAGAGAGCACACAGCCTTGGGAGGCCCCTGTGCTAATTGTACAGGTATCTGATGTGATTTTGCCTAGCTTCACCTGCTGCTTCCTGTCTGTTAGGAAGCTTGTGATCCACTTACAAGTGTGTTCAGGTACCGCTAGCTGATTTAGTTTAGTTAGAAGAATGTCCGGTATGATGATATTGAATGCTGAGCTGAAGTCTACAAAGAGGACCCTTGCGTAGGTCTTTGGAGATTCAAGATGTTGTAGGATGTAGTGCAGAGCCATATTAACAGCATCATCTGTCGATCTATTTGCTCGGTATGCAAATTGCAGGGGGTCTAACAGTGGATCCGTGATGGTTTTCAAGTGGGACATCAGTAGCCTTTCAAAGGTTTTCATAACTACAGATATTAGAGCAACTGGTCTGTAGTTATTCAGTTCCTTGATGGAGGGCTTATGGGATGATAGTGGAGCGTTTGAAGCAAGAAGGAACCTTGCATATCTCTAGTGATTTGTTGAAGATTTGGGTGAAGATGGGGGCCAATTGGTCAGCACAGACTTTTAAGCAAGAAGGAGTTATCTTGTCTGGGCCTAGCTTCCGTCTGTTTTTTTCTGAAACTTTTCTTTTCTTGGATTTATCCATGGTTGGCATACCGGGGCTCGAAAAGCTCACACATTGGCGGTTGTGATGCATATTTTGAGCGACAGGGAGCCGCAGCAGAGGGATGAAAGAGCCACATGCGGCTCCAGAGCCGCAGGTTGCTGACCCCTGGCCTAGTTCATACAACAAATGTTATTTATTTATTTGCTTGCTTACACATTAATTTCCATACTGCCCAATGCAGAGGTGGCAGTGGTGTATAAACCAGATAAAAGAAGCATCCAACGATTGCCTCAATTAAAATCTTAAGACCACAGTAAAAAAAAATTAAAACAATAGCCCCCTAACTGAGCTACAAGCCAGACACCATTTTTAAAGTGTAAGTTTTTAAATGCCAGAATGGGAGAGGACCAGGTATATCTTTGACATGGTCCGTGTGCCTCTCACCTGCGAGGGTGAAAAATCGGAACAGCTAAAAACCCACTTTCCAGGTGGTCTTTGTTGGAATCATAGAGATGCAGTTGGGTTTTGTGCAGTTGTACTAATGGAATTACAAGGAAAGGACATTTTAGAGAGAGAGAAATGTGATCCTGTTCGTTCAAGTAGCGACAGGGAATCCATTTATCCAGCATCTCAGGGGGCTCAGTTGTGTCAGATCAAAGTATGGGGTTTGTCACAGTTTTAGTGTGTGAGTGTGAGTGTGCGCACACGTGTAGCTAGAGAGAGAGAGAGAGAAAGAATTGAGAATGATCATTTATTTCTGAAATGACAGTGATTCTGAATGGAGTTGCTTCCAGTTCCATAAGTACCCAAGAGAAAATTGAAAAGGTGAAAAGATTCTAGGGATGGAACCAAAGTGATTGTTCAAAGTGGGTTTCTTTGTCTGTACATCTGAGCCAATCTCTCTTTTATCTGTAGATAATATCAGAAGATATAAGCGAGCTTCAAAAGAACCAGACTACAACCATGGCCAAAATCGCTCAGTACAAGAGAAAGCTAATGGATCTTTCCCATCGAACTTTGCAGGTAAGCCTGGCAGATACCGTATTTTTCAGAATATAAGACGCACTCCCCCCCCCCTAAAAGAGGGTGGAAATGTTGGCGCGTCTTATACACCGAATACAGCCATTTTTGGCCTCCCAAAACCCCGCCCCGTGCGAAAATGGAGTGTGCAGAGGGTTTGGGAGGTCTGCAGAGTATTCCTGGGGGCTGGGGGAGGGCAAAAACTATTTTTTTCTTACTTACCTCTTCGAAATCTTGGTGTGTCTTATACACCGATGCGTCTTATAGTCTGAAAAATATGGTACTTTTTTTTTTAGCCCTTCAGTAAAAGAAAATAGATCATGTTCGCATTACGTAAGCTTAAAAATGTAAGAGATCCAGAAAACTTTAGTTCGGTCAGGAAGTCAACCTGCTGAGATGGCCTTAGATTCAGCTGGAGGAGAAAGTATGCTCTAGTCTAGTAAATGTACAGAAATGCAGTTACACTCTTAAGAGTTACACTTTCCAAAGGTTGCAGTGCTGTTCTATCCATTCATTGACGTTATGTAGTCTGTCTGGTAGCCTACAAAAATATATGCATTGGGAACAGGAATATTCATAAATATAAGTTAATGTATGTATTAAAAATATGACATATAACCAGGGGTGGGCTTCAAAATTTTTAGCAAGGGGTTCTCTGCCCAGTTGCTGGGTGGGCATGGTCATGGTGGGCGTGTCCTAGTTGGCCTCCTGCACCACAGCAGGGGGGGGTGTTTTTGCCCTCCCTGGGCTCCGGAGGCTTTCCTCAAGCCTCCGGGAGGGCGAAAATGGAGCCATTTCCGCCCTTCCTGAACTTCTGGTAGGCCCGTTTTTCGCCCTCCCCGATCCTCCCCGAGCGCCTTGCACTTACCTGCATCCAAAACGGGCCACATTGGGACTCCTGGGAGGGGCGGGGCCAGCCAGGAGTGGGATTTGGGGGTTCTCCGAACTGCACAGAATTTATTTATTTATTTATTTATTTTGGAATTCTTATATGCCGCCCAACTCCCTAAGGACTCAGGGCGGCGTACATCAGTGAAAAATACAAGAACAACCAAAATCTAAAATAGTAATTAAAACAATATAAAAATTAAAACACAATATAAAAAATCAACAACCATTCAACATCATACATACTTGGGGGGTGAGCTCGAGTGAATTAAGCTCTACCCCCCGCCTGCAGGAAGAGCCATGTCTTAACGGCTTTTCGGAAGGCCAGCAGAGTGGGGATAGTTCGGGTCTCTGGTGGAAGTTGGTTCCAGAGAGCGGGGCCAGCCACAGAGAAGGCTCTCCCCCTTGGGCCCGCCAGCCGGCATTGCTTGGCCGACGGGACCTGGAGGAGGCCAACTCTGTGGGCCCTAACCGGTCGGAGGGAAGTATGAGGCAGAATGCGGTCCCGTAGAATCTTAGCTAGAGGTTCTCCCGAACCTCTGTGAACCCCCAGCAGCCTACCCCTGCATATAACCTGTAATAGAAAATTGCTTGGTGAAGAGAGAAATGAACAGAACATTTGTAGAGGGAAATACTTATATTAAGAGAAATATACATAGAAATACCTCCAGATTTTGGCAAGATTTTGCAAGCGATGTAAGGATGGGTAAAATAGTGAGCTAAATAGAGACTGAATTACTAAGGTCTGCTACAAATCCATTCTTCTCTTCCCATCTATTATATATAAAAAAAAGCGGTGCCGGGTTCTGCAACCTTCATATAGATGAACCATGCCTTTTCTCTTAGTATATGTGGCAGGTTTTACATCTCACTGTGAAACCTTCACATTCTCCTTGTGGCTAAAAGTAGGTAGTAAGCAGCCCTTGTCAGTCACAGAGATCCAGAACTGACCAGAATTGCTTCTTTATTGTTGCTTGCCTGTTTACAGGAATCTTGCCAGACTGACTACATTCTACTGGTAGAAGAGAATATTTATAGCTCAGGGTCGAACTATGGGGTGCATGGTGCTCTCTGAGCTTGGTTGTCGTCTTGCAGACATTTCATTACTCAACTAGGGAACATCATCAGTGCTAGTAGGGAGCGGGATTTGCTCTCATTTTATATACTGCGTTCTCTTGGGAACTGCCAGATACTTCAGGAACTCTAGAGGAGGGGGGTCTGGCCTTTGTCACTTCCTTCCCTGCAAGGACTCCAAGCTCATCAGTCTTTTCACTCCTCCCTCCACCCTAGCTGGAGATTCCACCACAACATTCTTGGAATGCTGTGGGATGGAGTTCCATCAGACTAAACATGGGCCAGGCTCTCTGTGCTTCCCAACAATTAACTTTCTTTACAGAATACAGCTTCTGAGACATGTAATATTTTTTTAAAAACATCGGTTGCAGGTGTTAATCAAGCAGGAGATCCAGAGGAAAAGCGGGTATGCCATCCAAGCGGACGAGGAGCAACTCCGGGTGCAGCTGGATACGATTCAGTGCGAACTCAACGCCCCAACCCAGTTCAAGGTGAGCAGCTCAGAAGGTTGCGGTGAGACCCCTAATCTCAGACATAACTAACCAGAAGAGACTCCCAGAATGGATCAAATAGTTTTCTGTGTTGCTGATCCCCATATTACAAGAATCTCACTAGATTATCTGCCTTTCCTCGGGAAACGGCAGTGTTCTGGCCCAGCTCCCCAAACACGACAAACCCTCTGAAGTTAAATCAAAGATTCCTTTATTAGGAGCGCCAGCAGCCCCTGCAAAAAGTTTATCTCTCACCGCAGGCTAACAAGTCTGTCCGGCAGGGGAGATGGATAGTTGTCTGCCACATCTATTCATCTCCACCCCTGCCTTTTATCCCCAGAGCTAAGGTGGGGCTTCGCTAGCAGCGGTGGCTCTTCCGTCCCAAGGATCGGCCCATATATTTCCACTGCTCTCCTCTCCTCTGCCTTCTGGGCATCCTCGCGTCAGGCACTGGACCCAGCTGTTCCTCCTCTTCCTCATCATCCACCTCCAGACCTGGGGGCTATTGACTCTCCATCTGAGGGCTGACGGACGGCCCAGGCTCCGCCTCTGTCGCTCTCTCTCTGCCAGCTCCATTCCCTCTTCCCCCTCGGAGCTCTCAGGTTGCCTTGATGCTGTCCCTGACTCCCACGCCGCCGCCGCCTCTGATTTGATTGCTGGAGGGGCCGGCGGCCATAACAGGCAGACCTAAGTGATTGACCTCTGAGGTTTCTTTCACCAAATGGACTCGAAGATGGAATGACTTTTAACACACACACACACACACACACCACACACACAGAGTCGGGGGGGGGGGTCTTCTTTTTGACCCAGATATTCCACCACACCTGGTGCCCTACTGGTAACCCTCAAATTATGACCTACAATTGAGCCCAAGTTTGTTAAGTGAATTGTGCTTCATTTTACAGCCTTTTTTTGCCACAGTTGTTAAGTGAATCGCTGCAATTGTTAAGTGAATACGGCTTCCCACCTCGACTTTGCTTGTGGGAAGGCCACAAAGAATGGTCATATGACCCCGGGGACATTCAACATAAATATCTGCCAGTTGACAAGTGCCTGAATTTTGATCATGTGACCATAGGGATCCTGCAACCAGCGGTCATAAGTGTGAAAAACAGGAAGTCGTTTTTTGTGTGTGTCATTGTAACTTCAAACAGTCACTAAACGAACCATTATAAGTTCAGGTCTACCTGTATCATAAGCCTTTAAAATGAAAGAATGCCCTAGAATTTTTACATTCCACGTCAGTCTTCAAATTGCATTTAAGCTATTAGGAAAGGCCTCTGCTATTTCTGAAGCTGCTTTCAGGGTTTCCAGAAAGATGCATCCAGTTTTAATAGCAGAATTCCTCTTAAGTAACAGATTAAGCCTGCGAACCTTGAACAGCTATGGATTTAGATTAGATTAGATTAGATTAGATTAGATTAGATTAGATTAGATTAGATTAGATACAGAACAGCTTTATTGTCACTTTGAATGTACACTCATCGGCATACATTAAAATAAAATTTCATTGCACACAGCTCTCCAATATACACTACATAACCATGATTGCAACTTTAGTGAGAAGTTAATGAGTTAGGTCATCTTTCACCCAAACTCTTTTAAATTGTAAGCAATGAAACCACACTTTTCAATGTTTTTTCCGTGCAAAACAACAGCAATGAAGATCCCTTCTGAGGCGCTAATTTTATACCCAGAACGGGGTGGTGGTGGTGTTTTGTGTGTGTGTGTGGATAGGAAAATGCAACCGAAATAACACAGCTCGCTCGTCTATATCATTTCATGAATGCCTAAACTAGATTTGAATTTTGTAACTATCTTTTCCAGGGTCGGTTGAATGAGCTGATGTCACAGATCAGAATGCAGAACCACTTTGGAGCTGTCAGATCCGAAGAAAGATACTATATCGACACAGATCTCTTACGGGAAATCAAACAGGTGTGCAGTGCAGTGCAGTGACTGGGATTTATTGTGAACTAAACGGGGCTGAAATCTCCGCTTGAATCAGTGAGCTCATGTTCCTCAGTGACTTTATCTAGATTCTCTATCATTGATTTAAAAAACTGAATTGCAACTCTCTGTAAACATACAGAGACATACAAAATCTACTATGAGTTCTTCTGGGACTTAGTCTAGTCCAGGGGGTGTCAAATTCTATTTAATTGAGGGCCACATCAGGGTTGTGTTTGACCTCGGAGGGCTGGGGGGGGGGGGGGCTGGGGTGTGTGGCCGGGGTGTGTGTCATGGTGGGCGTGACACAGGACCGCACCTCCGCACACATGGTTTTATACACTTATAAAAATAGAGAGGCGGACGTTTCTGTGATTTTGTTTTTTTAATACTTGATCACCCTATGAGAGAAAGACCAGATCAAGAAACTGACTCCATAAGAAGACTAGAACTATAAATTATTGACATAGGCTATAGTAGCAGAATCCTGCAAGCCTGAAAGGTAAAATATTGTCATGCAGCACTTTGGCAGCCAAATTGAGGCGCAGGGGAGGGGGCTGCATGCAGCTGCCAGAGTGCTGCAGGAGGTTGTACAGGCCCAGAACGGGTTCTTCATGCTCCATTTTTGGTAGAGGCCCCACGGGGTTCCTTTGCTATTTCCAGGTCAGCCCCACGGGCCGAATCTGGCCCATGGGCCTTGAGTTTGACACCCCTTGTCCATTGTCGAAATAGCTACATTGTGCCTTTAATGCTTATGTTTCTCACTCTTGGCAACTTTAAGAACCTTGGACTTCAACTCCCAGAATTCCCATTTCACGCCTTCTGCATCCCCTGACAGTCTCCAGTTATATAGACTTCTACTCCTAAAATACTCAGGAATAGAATACTGGGAATTGATGTACATATCAGATTAACAGAGTTGGAAGGGATCTTGCAGGTCATCTAGTCCAACCCCCTGCCCAAGCAGGAGATCCTTACATCTGCCTCTACCTAGGATCGAACTCACAACCTCCTGATTGTGAGGCAAGAGCTCCACCTCTAGGCCACAGCAGCTGGGTTATATATCTGAAGGCTGTCTATGCTGGGAACGTCTGATTTAAAATATAATAGAAGAACTTTTAGATTCTTGCATAAAAAGAAAAGAGCCCAATGCTTTCTTGGTTCCAGCATTGTGAAGGATGATCTGAAAGAGATAACAATACTTTCATTTTTGATAAAATGGCTTTAAGGAAACCAAGAAGCAAAATCTATGGTAGGATATTTATAATAGAATCATCCTGCTGCCAAATAAAATCTTACAACTAAACCTTGCTGGAATGAGTTACATTCAGAACAAGAAATCCCAGTAATAATATTTTGTTAAGATGAACATAAGTAACAGAATGTTGATTAATGTTAGTTAATTCTGTAACTACAGAAACATGTTTGGATTAAGAAATTCTAGTTTGGAACTGTTGTGAAATATGTGAATAGTTCTCGGAAATAATTGCTTCAAAATGAGAGCAAAAAGCCACAAGTTTCAGTGTGAGCTCATCTAACCTCTTTCCAGGAATAGAGTTTCTTTTAGCATATTCCTTTCCTCTGATTACATGTTCATCCTTCTTTTATCACCCCCATTTGAGATTTCAGACAGAATGGTGAAATTTATGATTTTTTCAGGGTGCTTATAAAATGCCAGGTGCTAATGTTCAAAATCTGAGCCAAGTTTGGAATACTTTGGAGTCAGTTTGGTCTACTGCAGAGGTGTCAAATTCGCGTCATCATGTGACGTGTTGTGACTTCCCCCCCTTCGCTAAACCGGGCGTGGGCGTGGCCAGCACGTGACGCATCTGGCCCGTGGGCCGCGAGTTTGACAGCCCTGATCTAATGGTTAAGGCACCAGGCTAAAAACTGGGAGACCGTGAGTTCTAGTTCTGTCTTAGGCCTAAAAGCCAGCTGGTTGACTTTTGGCCAATCACCGGGGGGGTGGGGGTGAGTTCTAGTCCCATCTTAGATATGAAAGCCGGCTGAGTGACTTTGGGCCACTCTCTCTCTCTCACTCCATCCCACCTCAGAGGGTGGTTGTTGATTGAGAAAGTAGGAGGAAGGAGGAGGAGGTACGTTCACCCCCTTGAGTTATGTATAAAAAGAATAAAGGCAGGACAAAAATAACATAAATAAATGCTCAAAGGAAGCAATCTCATGTGATTTCCATCTTTCTCTTTTTTAGCATTTGAAGCAGCAACAGGAAGGACTGAGTCACCTGATCAGTATTATAAAAGATGACCTGGAAGACGCAAAGCTGATAGAACATGGCTTGAATGAGACCATTCCAGTTAGAGGGGGCGTCTTCAGTTGATCGATTGGTCCTTTCCATTGACTCTATGGGCACAGAAAACACCTTGTTTTCCTTCACTGAAATCCACCAGGTGGTTCTTTGGACCATAAGTCTTAGTGAAGGTTCTGAGAGAGTGCCAGGGACATGGCACTCTACCCTGAAGGTCAAAAGGGATAAAGGTTCTAGGGGGGGGAAACTGCACTTGATTTTAAGGTGGAAGGATACTTTAGACACCGCTCTGTGATTTAAGCCTGCGTTTCTATTGTGTTCAGCTAGGTCTCATTTTTGTTTTTATTTTCCGAACAACATTTCCAGTGTTAAATTATCGGTGGGGAAAATAACACACCACCCCTGTATGAGAAACAACACAAAACAACTGGTTTAAAGGAGAAACGCACCTGCCAATGTTTGGAAAACAAACGCACAGGTCAAAGGTGTGGGGTTTTTTCCCCCTTGTGCTTAACAAGCACAAAACTCTATAATTTGATATCATTTCATCAGAATTTACAATATTACTGAAAGGTAATGAAATCTGCTTGCTTTCTGTTATTCAGCCATATGCTCTTTGTAGCGGATCGCTTATTTTCAAGATTGCTACAGATGGAAACTGGGTCTAGGAGTCTTGATCTTGCCCAATCACTAATTAATCTGTTGACCTAAATATCCTATGAGATTCAGAGCTACGGACATCCCTATCCACCACCGCCACCTGTTCTCAAGTAATACAACAGAAACCTGCATTTGAAGCCGTGCCTGTAGCTTTAACCCAGGAGTCTCCAAACCTAGCAACTTTAAGACTTAATGGACTTCAACTCCCAGAATTCCTTAGGCAGCCATGCCTTTCTGGGAGTTGAAGTCCACAAGTCTTGTTTGGAGACCCCTGCTTTAACATCCTAATGTAAGGCACAGTGGAGGAATTGTGCCCTCTGTGTTGTATTTCCTAAGGTGAAGGTGAAAATGAAATCCTTAACTACATAAGAAAAGCTTTTTAAAAGGGTATTGCTTTATTATATTAGAAAACTAGCTGCTGGTTTTTGTTTTTTTTTTAAGCCAAGAACTCTGGCTGAGGGAATAGCCACAGTTGTGTGCTGGCCTTCTTTCAAATTTCTTGGTAGAATGAAATAGCAGCTCTGTTATAAGTGTTTTTTCCATTTGTTGTTATGTCATTAATTGCACCAGGGATAATAAAGGTAGACTGTCAAACTGGATTGTGCTTACAAGTGAGTTGGCTGCGCTAAGGCATCTTGGCTTCACTCCAAAATACAATAATCCATATGTGTGCATGTGGTAAAGATAACCCAGGTGTGAAATCAAGCATGTGGATGGTAGCTACTCTCACGTTTTGCATTTGTAGTTTCTGAGAACATGAAGATTGGTCAGCAGATGCAGTTTTAACCAGGGTGGATTTGATTTAAATCAAGTCGATTTAAATCATGATTTAAATTACTAGTAAAAAGGCTTGATTTAAATCAGCTTAAATCATAATTTTTAAAGAGCAACTGTCATCTCTGTGGCGGCTCCTCCTCTGACCTGCTGTCACCGACAGTCCCAATATTGCAGAATATACAGCTTCAGGCTACATAACTCAGCTCCATTTCATGCTGAATAAACTAAATTATTAATGTATCTTAAATAGAAAACTATTTTTAGATAAATATTTACTCCAAAAGCATTGTATTAAAATAAATTTGATAAAAATAAAAAAAACATCCGATTTAAATTTTAAAAAATCTGATTTTTTAAAAAAATCATCGATTTTTATCCACCCTGGTTTTAAGGCAGTTACAAGAACCCTGTACTTGAACAGCTACAGGCAAATGAATCCCCATGTTATTCCCCCCCCCCCCCCCAAAACCATGGTCTTACAAACCATACCTAAGTAGGTCTTACTTAGAGCAAAATCAACTCAACATTGCTCTGGTATTCGCCAAAGTGGCAACATCTGCTTGTAGAAAATGTTTCTGATCGTTACCAATTTGCCAAAATGATTTTGGTCAACAGCAGTAGACAATATTTTTTTCCTACTGGAAGAACATGGGTGGATGATGAGAGATTAATTGGGTCTCCTCCTTCAGTTTAATAACCTTTTAAAAATATAAGATCCAAAAGGAGACTAAAGAGAAAGAAGACTTAAGTTAATGAAGAGTGAAGATTGGAACCTGCGCTTATGACTGGAATGAAAAACTCTGTATTTTTGAAATTTCGATGAGCAATGATGGTTAGAACCCAGTTTCTACTGTTCTATGTTAATGCCTCTGTATAGTGGTTTTGAAAAATAAATCTGTATACTATAGCAGTTTTGAAAAATCTCGAACTGTGACAAATCAACATGTAAATGAAATAGTCTTGAAACAAAGATACTTTTGGATTAGACATGATTGTGTAAGACTTAATTTTAAACCTTTCTTTTGCTAATATATTAATCAGCCAAACTTGGCAATTATAGCATAAACTTTTTTTTTATTAGACCCACGTTGAAGCTGTAACAAAAAGGAAACGTCCGGTCATTGGATACCATTGATAAAACTTTATTTGTATTATGCTTTAAAATGGAGTAAAGATTAAAAGCAATGCAGCTTTGATCACAAGCGTTTGAATTTTCTCAGGCACTAAAAAAAAAACTTCAATGCTTACAAGTTACTGAGGGAAAATTTTTTCCAGATTTTTTTTTCTGTTGAATTTAAGAAAAGTAAAAATGGCTTCATTGGTAGGAGTAAATAATTCACAATTTGGAGTTAGTTCAGAGGCAGATTTTTGAAGTAAAAGATGAGTACAGAATTAGCAACCTTGTTTTGAGACGGCAGGTTTTACCCCACCAGCCCAGCTCATGGTGGCTTTGATTTTTCACCCGGAAGTTGGTTGTTTGACCAGGCGGAATGCCTCAAGGAATTCGTTGAAGTCGATTTTTCCATCCTTGTTGAAATCAATGCTGCGGGCCAAATCACGGATGTTTTCGTCGGAGATATTAATATTCATATGGGAACTGAACAGCTTCCAAATTTCATTGAACTCTTCGAGACAAATAAATCCTGCAGGAGGAGAGCAAAGAACACAATCTCTATCGGGGTGGGAAGGTCGGAAATAACAGCAATAGCACTTCTATGTCTCCAATTATGTGATTAAAAAAAAAAGTTCTGTCACTTTTTAGATGTACTTGGGTCGCTAAAAAGAGTCTTGATTCTGAGATTGCAGCTGCCATCTTGACTCGGCAACTGTGGCCATCCTGTTTCTCTGTTTAGGTAAGGAAATATTCCTGAAACCATGACCCAAGAAACCCCTGGTTATTTATCCCAAAGATGGCAACTGAACTTCCTTGTCAGAGCTGAAGAAGCTTCTTGGATGAGAAGTGAAACCTCTTCAAAAGAAAAAACAAGGAAGTCCCGTTGCCTCCTGAAAAAGCACCTTTGGGACAACCATGACCTGGATGACTGAGAATCTCTACAGACAGCTGGTTATTTAGTTCTTTATAAAATCAGCAACAGCATTGTCCTTGCCTCTGCTGGTGTATTATAAAATGCTGGGATAGAAGTTGTACCTTCCACATGCATATAAAACCATAACACTTGGCTTTGTACACAATCACTTTGGGTATTAAAAAAGGAAATCAGCAGATAATAACAGGCATTTACCTGAACAATCTGTGTCAATCAGGCTGAAGATCGTCTCCAGATTGGATAAGTTCCGGTAAATGCTTTCCAGCAAACTCGACTGAAGGCGCTGAAAGAAACAAGGCTACCGTTCATGCAAAAATCCCTTAATCTGTTTTCAAAACATAGCTAGAATTAGTCAAATATGCTTAACATAGGATAAAGATATGACCTTGAAAACGTATTTATGTCTTATGTGCGTCTATGGAATGATGGTTCTTGAGCCTCACTGGTTGCCATATTGTTACCAAATTCCATAGTTGGAAAGAAATTTCAGGAAGAGGAAAAGGATGGGGGGGGGGAGGAATAACACAGTTGGAAGGGACGTTGGAGGTCTTGTAGTCTAACCCTCTGCTCAAGCAGGAGACCCTACACTATACCAATTTAGACAAATGGCTGCCCAGCCTCTTCTTAAAAGCTTCCAGTGATGGAGCATTCACAACTTCTGGAGGGAAGCCCTTCCACTGGTTATTTTCACGGATAGGACATTTCTCCTTAGTTCTAGGTTGCTTCTCTCCTTGTTTACTTTCCATCCATTGTTTCTTGTCTTGCCTTCTGGTGCTTTTGGAAAATAGGATGACCTCCTCTTCTTTGTGGCAGCCCCTCAGATATCGAAACACAGCTAACATGTCACCCCTAGTCCTTCTTTTCACTAGACTAGACGTACCCAATTCTTGCAACCGATCTTCATATGTTTTAGCGTCCAGCCTCTAATCGTCTTTGTTGCTCTTCTCTTCCCTCTTTCCAGAGTCTCAACATCTTTTTTATATGGTAGTGACCAAAACTGGATGCAGTATTCCAAGTGTGTTCTTACTAAGTCTTTATAAAGCGGTATGATCTTGATTCTATCCCTCTATTAATGCAGCCTAGGATTGTATTGGCTTTTTTGGCTGCCGCTGCACACTGCTGGCTCATATTTAAGTGATTGTCCACTAGGACTCCGAGATCCCTCTCACAGTTACTGCTATTGAGCTAGGTTTCACCTAATAATCTGTACCTGTACGTTTGGTTTCACTTGCCTAACTGTAGAAGGATAACCTGACTATTGGTACGTGATGCTGGTTCTCTTCATTCCCAGAGACCCTCTAGTCTAGTGCATTACCTCTTGGGCTGAAGATTTCTCTTCCGTCACGATGTCTTTGAGCCATATCCTGTAGTCCACTTTTCCATTGGTCAGCTGCATTATCAGATGTGGTCTCAGCATCCGCCATGGCAATCCCAGCTGGAGGACCGACTCGATGGCCTTTGCCCAATCGTTTACATTGATGAGGCCTATGAGAACACAAAATTAAATTGTTTCAGAATGACTTGGTGAAGGACCAACGTTATAGTTACGGTAGTCCTTGAGCTATGACCATAATGGATCCTGGTTTTGGGGGCCGTTAGGGGAATCAGTAGTTTTTAAGTAGCAGGGCTGTTAAGGGAGTGCGGCAGTCAATAAAGTCAATCGGGTTCACTATGGGCACAGTTTTGCCGAAAACCAAAAGTAACCCAGTTTTCGGCAAAATTGTTGTAAAATGCAGTCACATGACTGCAGGATGCCTCTAACAGTTGTAAATCTGCCTGGTTACAGACTAACAGAGTTGGAAGGGACCTTGTAGGTCATCTAGTCCAACCCCTGCCCAAGCAGGAGACCCTACACCATTTCTGACAAATGGTAGTCCAATCTCTTCTTGAAAGCCTCCAGTGATGAAGCTCCCACAACTTCTGAATGCAAGCTGTTCCATTGGTTGATTGTTCTCACTGTCAGACAATTTCTCCTTATTTCCAGGTTGAATCTCTCCTTGTTCAGTTTCCATCCATTATTCCTTGTCTGTCCTTCAGGTGCTTTGGAGAATAGCTTGACCCCTTCCTCTCTGTGGCAGCCCCTCAAATATTGCAAGACTGCTATCATGTCTCCCCTGGTCCTTCTCTTCACTAGACTAGCCATGTCCAGTTCCTGCAACCGTTCATCTATATCAGAGGTCTTCAAACTTGGCAACTTTAAGACTTATGGACTTCCAACTCCCAGAATTCTGGGAGTTGAAGTCCACAAGTCTTAAAGTTGCCAAGTTTGAGGACCCCTGATCTATATTTTAGCCTCCAGTCCCCTCATCATCCTGGTTGCTCTTCTCTGCACTTTTTCTAGAGTCTCAACATCTTTTTTATAGTGTGGTGACCAGAACTAGATGCAATATTCTAGGTGTGGTTACAAAGCACCCAAAGTGACCATGGGGAGCAGTGACCATCAAGGCTTTAAATCTGGATGATAAGTAACCCCCCCCCAAGTAAATCTGTTGGAATTTTGAACCGTCGCTAAACAATCGATCCTAATTCAAGAACTACATGTATCTTTCAAAGAAAATAAGCTGATGTTCCCATAGCCTTCCTATTCATTTTTAACAAATGATACAGGTTGTCCTCGACTTACAACTGTTCATTTAGTGACCGAAATTACAATGGCACGGGGGGGGAAAAGTGACTTCCGTCTGGTTTTCACACATCCGTTGCAGCATCCCTATGGTCACGTGATCAAAATTCGGGCGCTTGGCAACTGGCATGTATTTATGACAGTTGTACTGTCCTGGGGGTCACACGATCAACCTTTGTAACCTTCGAAGTCAACGGGGGGAGCCAGTTTTGCTTAACAACTTAACGATGGCAGTGGTTCGCTTAACAACGGTGTGGCAAGAAAGGTCGCAAAATGGGACACAATTCACTTAACAACTCTTGTTTAGCAAAAGGGGATCACGTGACCTGGGACAATGCAACCGTCATAAACACATGCCAGTTGCCAGGCGTCTGGATTTTGATCATGTGATGTGATGACTCCCCTGGATGCTTCCCCAGATACCTCTCCAGATGTTGGTTTGGAGGAGGACGAACCAGTCCCAGGCACGTCAGGAGTTGGTCAATGGCTCCCTGTTCTGACACAGCTCCCCAAACACGACAAACTCTCTGAAGTGAACTCAAAGATTCCTTTAATTAGGAGTGCTGGCAACCCCTGCAAAAAGTTTCTCTCTCAACGCAGGCTAACAAGTCTGTCTGTCTGAAGATGAATAGTTGTCTGCCACATCTATTCATCTCCGCCCCCTGCCTTTTATCCGCAGAGTTAGGGTGAGGCTTTGCTAACAGCGGTGGCTCTTCCTTCGCACGGATCTCCACTGCTCTCCTCTGCCTTCTGCGCAGCTGCGCATCAGGCACTGGACTCAGCTGATGAGGTGGCTGATGAGGAAGAGGAGGAACAGCTGGGTCCAGTGCCTGACGCGCGGATGCGCAGAAGGCAGAGAAGAGGAGAGCAGTGGAAATATATGGGCCGGTCCTTGGGACGGAAGAGCCACTGCTGCTAGTGAAGCCCCACCCTAGCTCTGGGGATAAAAGGCAGGGGGCAGAGATGAATAGATATGGCAGACAACTGTTCATCTCCCCTGCCGGACAGACTTGTTAGCCTGCTGTGAGCGAGAGACGTTTTGCAGGGGCTGCTGGCGCTCCTAATAAAGGAATCTTTGATTTAACTTCAGAGGGTTTGTCATGTTTGGGGAGCTGGGTCAGAACACCCAGATTGTTGGAAGCAATAGGCTGACTCTGTAAACCACTTAGTGTCGTATGAAGCGGTATATAAGTCTAAGTGCTATTGTTCTTGCTTTCATGATGCCATCAAAACTCTGCCAAGTTTTTATGGGCAGAGAGCCTATCTCGACTCTCTGACCACATTCATTCCCTATCCAAAAAATGTCTCTTTCTTAGCCTTACCTGTGTTCTTCTTATCGTAGCCCCTGAATGCTGCAATGAGTTCTGACCTGTTAGCAAACAATTGCTCCTTTAAAATTTGGTACGCTGACTCCTCCACTCGGCTGACCCTGGGAGAAAAAGAGAAATTTCTGCCACGTAAAATTGCACGAGAACAAAAACATTCAGTCTGTGCCCTAGCTTTGAGAGACTGATCACAGAACAGAATCGTCCTTTGTTCACTGGAATAAATCAGATGGATTGTGGAATTTTTTTTAAAAAATTCCTTTCCCTGAATTATCATTTAATTTTCTCTACAGATAGTTCTCGACTTACTGCTGGTCACTTAGTCCGAAAAAGGGTCCTTGGTGCTCTCTGTTCTGACCTAGGCGTTCCCAAACCACGAAGCAGACTCCTTGTCCCGACAAAAATCCCTTTTTATTAAGTTACTGTGGATTCTTCTCATCCACATCCAGCAAAGTCTCTCAAGGGTGAATTTACAGTCACAGACCTTATCTAGCTTGGAGAGATGCCAGGCCGATATCTTCAAAACTTGGCAAGGAGTCTCTGAGAGTCACAAACCAATTAAGCGAACTAATTGTCTCCTGCAAACTCCCCTCCCCGTTCGCTCCTCTTTTATTCCGTATGGGAGGGGCCATTCATCGTCCACCTGTGGCCTTACTCCCAAGTCGACCCTTGTTCCTCAGCTGTTCCCTTCGTCTGGCAACTCTGCGCATGCGCACACTGGGAACAGGCTCCAGCTGTTCGTCTGCCTCGCTGATGTCTGACTCCGAAGGCAGCTGATAACTGTCAGACGGCCCTGGCCCCATCTCTGCCTCCGACGCAGAGCACTTGTTAGAGCCTTCCCCAGACTCCAGGACTGGCCCATGTTCCTCCCCAACCTCCTCATTGTCCGAATCTGCTGCCATCTCTGCTGGCCGCTGGCAGGCTACAACACTCTCTGAGCTTGGTGGTTTTCTTGCAGACATTTCATCGCCCAACCGCCCAAACCTAAAGAACAATATATTTATATTATTGCTACTACCACCACTATTATTAATATTAGTCCTGAATTTATGAGGCCAAAGTTTTGGTTGCTAAGCGAGACAGTTGTTAAGTGAGTTTTGCCCCATTTTACGACCTTTCTCATCACAGTTGTTAAGAGAATCATTGCAGCTGTTAAGTCAGCACCACGGTTGTTAAGTGAATCTGGCTTCCCCATTGGCTTTGCTTGTCAGAACATGTCAGAACATGGCAAAAGGGGATCACAGGTCTTTGTGACCCTGCAACCGTCATAAATATGAGTCAGTTGATCATGTGACCACGGAATGCTGCAATGGCCATAAGGGTGGGAAATGGTCATAAGTCACTTTTTTCAGTGCCATTGGGACATCGAACGGTCACTAAACAAACTGTTGTAAATTGAGGACTATCTCTACTACATTTCAAGGCAAACCTATGGTTCCCTGGGTTGTAACCCTCCTTTCAATAGTGGTTGGTCTACAACAACTGTCCGCAATGCTGACTGACCTTTGAGTTATGTTCAGTTGGCGGGATACTCCTTTGGTGGCTTGAAACTGGACAAAATGAGGGATGAGGTTAGGTCCCAGTTTGATGTAGGCACCCCGGTTACTGCCCGGTGAATAATAGTTTGAAGCCGAAAATATGGTGAAGACCTTGTCAACATAAAACAGAGTACAACAGATTTAGAGCAAGTCCCCATGTTAAAGTCTCCAAAAACCACGTTTTCATCTTTGCTTTGCTTGAATCCACATTGGTGGGGGCGTGAAGCTCAGTGGTTAAAGACAGCCCCAGTTCCAGACCTGAGTTTTGCACGACAGGGGGCGCTCCCGTGCCTCACCCTAACTCCTAGCAGCTCGAAAGCATGTAAATGCGAGTAGATAAATAGGTACCACTTCGGTGAGAAGTTAACACTGTTTTGTGCCCTTCAGCATATAGCCATGCTGGCCATGAAGCGTCGTCGGACAAAACCTGCTTCCTTGGCCCAAAAAATGGGTATGAGCACTGCCTACTAGAGTCGGACACGACCGGCCAGGGGAAACCTTTACCTTAATCCACATTTGTGCATTGTTTGCACAGCAAACCTGCCATTAATATCCATTCCCAAAATGATTTTCACAAATCTCCCAGATAAAAATGACATGTGATGATGTTCGTCCATCGTATACAAAGAGGACCTTGACATCTATAATTGGGGGAGAATGTCAAGACTTGCGCGTGAATTGGATTAAAGTGAGGGAGAGGTGCGCATAGTCAGCCTCACTCTCTCTTCCCAGATTCCATCTTGCTCCAAATAGCAGGACAAGAGTCGAGACAGTTGGAGATGGGCTGGGCGCAGTGGTTGACCAGGGCGTCTTTCGTGTCTTGCCGTGCTCTTAGCGTACCACATCGCTTGCAGAGACCGCTTTCATGACCGTTGTCCTATTCTAGTAGATTTCATCCACTCAGTCCGCCGGAATCTGTCTTCATATGCTCGGGATAGACAAGTCCCTATCTCACCGAAGGTCGATGACCCAAAATGACATGTGATCAGCACAAAAAGGAAGTGTTGCCATGGTATCCTGCGATTTATGAGTTTTGGCATTTGCTTCCAATTTTCTGGCAAAAAAACCCGCCCATTGACTAAAATGGTTGGATCCCATGATTTTTAAGTCTGCTGGTGAGCTACTACCAGAAGAAATGGGTTAGCCTGTGGAGTTTTACTGGGTTGAGCTCCACGCTGATGATACAAGCCATGTTTTTATTTCTATAGGTACTAGTTAACTTACAACTGGTTGCTTAGTGAGTTGATATATACAAAACAGATGCTGAGGTCCTAGAAAGATGGTGTCAGCATTCCCAACTTGATTAGTTAGAAAAGAAAGACTCTTAGGCCCATGATTAGCCAAAAGGTATATTTTAACTAAAGCCAAGCAATTACAGAAAGCAGCGAAGCTGGATCTGAAGTTTTCCCGCCCAAAGTATACAGTTAACTTTGCCCTGTCTCCCTCCACCCAGTTCCACCTCGGTTATCAAGAAGTGTCCAATGAAGCCTAACAAATTGTTTTGGGAAACAGTCCCAGTCTGCAGCTGGCATTCCCTCAGCTGTCCTTGACACCCCTTCTCATGGGACAGTCGAGGCTTGACTTCATTTTCTCATGGTATCCCTTGGCAACCCTCCCTCGCATCCATTCCCTCCCCCCCTTTTTCAGTGGCAGGCTGCCAACAGCAAGCAAGATGCAGCGTAGCATAACGGCAGCCCTGACAGAGGCCAGAGAAGAGCATCAAAGATGACAAGAGTCTGGAGACAATAATCATATGATGAATGGCGAAGGGATCTAGTTACATTTAGCCCAACCAAAGTAAGGCTTAGGAGAGACGTGATAACTGCCTTCCAATACTTAAAGGGGAGAGAGCTTCAATTTACTCTCCGTTGCACCCAAGGGCAGGACAAGAAGCAGTGGGTGGAAGCTTGTCAGAGGGTGATCCAACCTAGAAATAAGGAGGAAGGTTGAGAACCACTGGTATAAGGAGTCCTGCCTTGGCCAGAGCATTGGACTAGAAGACCTCCAAGGTCCCTTTCAGCCCTATTGATTTTATGATTGATTCTTTGAGTCTATGATTCCGTGATGATTCTATCATTCTGCGATTCTATGATTTTGTGATTCCATGATTCCGTGATGCTGTGATTCTGTGGTTCTTTGATTTTGTGACTCTATGATTCCATGATTCCGTGATCCTATGATTCTGTGATTCTTTGATTTTGTGACTCTATGATTCTGTGATTCTATTCCCCATGCACCATTGACATCCAGAAGTTTTTGCTGATAGCCTGCACCTCTCCATCAGCACCTTAGACACCGATCCTACCTTGAACCCACCGTATTTTTCGGAGTATAAGACGCACCTTTTTTCCCCCTAAAAGAGGCTGAAAATTTGGGTGCATCTTATACTCCGAATGTAGCTTTTTTGAAGCTTTTTTTCCCAGCCCTAACGAGGTGCTAATGATCTTCCCTGCTCTTCCCTGCTTGTTTTCATTGCTACTCCCTCTGAAAAAGGTTTTTCCAGCCCTAACGAGGTGCTAACGATCTTCCCAGCTTGCAGGATCTTTTCATTGCTACTCCCTCTGAATAAGGTTTTTTTAAGCCCTAAGTCTTTGCAGGCTTGTTTTCATTGCTACTCCCTCTGAAAAAGGTTTTTCCAGCCCTAACGAGGTGCTAACGATCTTCCCAGCTTGCAGGATCTTTTCATTGCTACTCCCTCCGAATAAGGTTTTTTTAAGCCCTAAGTCTTTGCAGGCTTGTTTTCATTGCTACTCCCTCTGAAAAAGGTTTTTCCAGCCCTAACGAGGTGCTAACGATCTTCCCAGCTTGCAGCATTTTTTTATTCCTACTCCCTCGAAGTAGTTTTTTTTACCAGCCCTAAGTCTTTGCAGGCTTGCTTTCATTCCTACTCCCTCTGAAAAAGGCTTTTTCAGCCCTAACCAGGGGATAAAATAATGTGCTGAAGCTGAACAGACCAAGGACGCTAGCCAGATGAATACCTGGTAGGTAGATTTTTTTCCCTATTTTCCTCCCCCAAAACTAAAGTGCGTCTTATACTCCGGTGTGTCTTATACTCCGAAAAATACGGTACCTTCCGATTGTGGTCGACGTCATAACCCTCTGGCTTGCATTCATGAGAGCGGATGATGAACTGCAGATGGTGTTTCCGCAAAAACCTATCCGTCACATCAGGTCCGAAGTAACAGCCTCCACCCCTTTCTAAATTCTCTGTGCAGCCAGGTTTGGAATCAGGATCACTCCATAAAATATCTACCACCTACAAGCAAAGTCACAGACAGGAGGTTTTCCTATTGCTTTATTTTAATTTTGTGCATGAGTCAGGTATGTAAGTCAGCAAGGAATAGGGTCAATATTTGAAATTCTGGGAGTTTCAAATTTTTTATTCGTTTATCAAAATATAAAATATGAAAATAATGGAAAAGTAGGGGAAGGAAAAAAGAAAAAAATCTAGGATCAAGGGGGGAGGGGAGAAAAAAAGCACTGACTTCTGACTCCTTTTGGCGCAGTAGAACCAGGTCATAACATACAACCTCAACTTTTTTACTTTTATATAATAATACATCCAGGGGCGGGTTGCTCTCTAAGTTGCTACCGGTGCGCTGCACGCGCATCTCCACGTTTCGCACACACGTGCACGCTATGTGCGTGCGATCTTGGCAAATTTGTTGCTTCTGTGCATGCGCAGAAGCAAAACGTTGCTGAAATCTCGCGTGCACGCGCGTCCCCTCACAAAAAATTTGCTTCCGCGCATGCGCAGGGAGCAAAAAAAGCCCAAAAATTCTGAAAAAAGATGGCGACGCGCGACGGACTGGTGAAGGCAACGGACCGGTGTCGTGCGCAAATTACGTAATCGGCCGGCCGCTACCGGTGCGGTAGAGTGGACCGCATCAGTAGGAACCCACCACTGAATACATCCTAACAACACATGTGTTTAATCAGCAAAACCCAAAATCAAAGCTTCATTTTTTCCACCTCAACCACAACATCCAAAAGCGGTTCCAAGCAGAAACAAATTTAATTGCATTCTTTTTCTTTAAACAAAGTCATTCAATTTCGCCATCTCTTCTAACTCCATGAAGTTTTGCAGCCATTCATCCATTGTGGGAGTCAAAGTACCCTTCCATTTTTGTGCACAGAATATTCTCGCTGCCGTCACCATATATAACGTCAATGTTCCATTTTTTTTAAATTTTTTTCCCCAAATTCTTTATCCAGACATTTGAAACTCTGGAGACGTTCCCTTGTTCAGAATTCAATTCACCCGCTGGAGCCAGGAACATGGGAAACCATGGGGCTCTAATTTGGGATTCTAGCAGTGGTGGGTTCCTACCGGTGCGGTCCACTCTGTTGTTCCGGTAGCGGCCAGCAGATGGCGCTATTTGCACGCTACAGCTCCGGTGCTGTCTTCCCCGGTCTGTCGCATGGCGCCATCTTTTTGGGGGGAATTTTTGGGCTGATTTTGCTTCCTGCGCATGCGCAGAAGCAAAATCTTGCGAGGGGACGCGCGCGCGAGAGAGAAATTTCGGTGATTTTTTTGTGACTTCAGAGATTTTCCGCGCATGCACGGAAGCAAAAAAAGCACCAAAATTGTGTGTGCGCGCGCATCCCCCAGCGAGATTTTGCTTCCACGCATGCGTGAAAGCTAAATTGCGTGGAGGGTTCATTTCTACTTTTCTGCTTGCTGGAATTGTGGCGGTTCTCCAAATGCTTACCTGTTCAATGTCATCATCGTAATAGCTTGAGGATTCACTTGAGTGGCCTGATTCCAGAGGTGAACTGGTTTCAGAGGTTTTCTGGATTCCAGGTGACTTGCCGGCGGATTTTGAATCTTCCTGGACTGACCGTTGTCCCTCTTGGGGGATGCCGATTGGAGAACCACTCCTGACCATTTTGCCACCTTCAGATGCAGTAAAGTCCAAAGTTTTTCTTCTCTTTGGCGCTAGCACAGAGGGAATCTAAGTTGAGAAGGAGACATCAAAGGATATACGTGACTTAGAATCAGTGGTGGGTTGCTGCTGGTTCGGACAGGTTCACCCGAACTGGGGGTGGAAATTTGCCCCCGCTTGCTGAACCAGCAGGGATGGCCAACTGGCCACGCCCCTGAACCAGTCCTCCGGTTGCTGCTCCTTGAAAGCGGCTGGCTGTTGTGGCCCGTCTGCAGCGTGTGCAGCCTGGGGCCTTTGGAACCTTCAGTGACTCTTGGCAGTGCTGAGAAAGGAGGGGCTACTACTCCTTTCCTGAATGCAAGAGCACGCAGGGCTGCCAAGAGGCAGAAACGTCTACTCGAGAGGAGGTCTACTCGAGAGTAAGACTTGGGGCTAATTGGCTACTCCCCTAGTCTATTTAAAAAGAGTCGATGCAGCTGGGAAGCTGCAGAGAACAACTTGGGAAAAATCCATCTGAATCATAGTTTGTTTCGTGATACCTGTTTTGTGTTTCTCTGTCGGCGTCTTGTTATCAGAGACTGGACTCTAGAAACTTTGCCAACGCTAAGAAGCTCCGTAAGCTAACTGGACTTAATTGGCTCATCATTGTTTGAGAACTCTTTGAACTAATCCCGGCTACTAATGAAGTAATTAGTAGTTGGTTGTTTGCCAACCAAGACTGTTTGTAATATTGGTGTGTGCATTCTTTACCGATAACAGTTTTATTAGTAAAAGTTTAAACAGTTTAAACCTGTTCGTGTGGCTGTGTGCTTCATGGGGACAGAACACTGGCAAAGAACCCTCTGCGCAGGCGCAAAGGCTTCTGGGTCATTTCCCCGACGTGACGCAAAACACGCACTTCCGACATGATGCGAACCGGTAGGGAAGGTAAGTGGAGCCCACCTCTGCTTAGAATCAGATCTTTTCTAGAAACCAAATTCTCAATCCAGTTATGGAATTGGAAAGAAAAAACAGAGTGATCTTGGAGTGTCTGTGTTTTGTCTCTCTTGAATCTCGTGTTCAGTTCCGATCACTACAACACAAAAAGGACACACGTAGTTCTCCACTTGCAACCGTTTGTGTGGTGACCATTCAAAGTCACAACAGCACTGAAAAAAGTGATTTATCAGGGTTTTCACACTTACAACCAGTGGTGAAATACATTTTTTTTTACTACCGGTTCTGTGGGCGTGATGTGGTGGGCATGGTGTGGCTTGGTGGGCGTGGCAGGGGAAGGATATTGCAAAATCTCCATTCCCACCCCACTCCTGGGGGAAGGATATTGCAAAATCTCCATTCCCTCCCCACTCCTGGGGGAAGGATATTGCAAAATCTCCATTCCCTCCCCACTCCTGGGGGGAAGGATATTGCAAAATCTCCATTCCCTCCCCACTCCTGGGGGAAGGATACTGCAACATCTCCATTCCCTCCCCACTCCTGGGGGAAGGATACTGCAAAATCTCCATTCCCTCCCCACTCCTGGGGGAAGGATACTGCAAAATCTCCATTCCCTCCCCACTCCTGGGGGAAGGATACTGCAAAGTCTCCATTCCCTCCCCACTCCTGGGGGAAGGATACTGCAAAATCCCCATTCCCTCCCCACTCCTGGGGGGAAGGATACTGCAAAATCTCCATTCCCTCCCCACTCCTGGGGGAAGGATACTGCAACATCTCCATTCCCTCCCCACTCCTGGGGGAAGGATACTGCAAAATCTCCATTCCCTCCCCACTCCTGGGGGAAGGATACTGCAAAGTCTCCATTCCCTCCCCACTCCTGGGGGAAGGATACTGCAAAATCTCCATTCCCTCCCCACTCCTGGGGGAAGGATACTGCAAAATCTCCATTCCCTCCCCACTCCTGGGGGAAGGATACTGCAAAATCTCCATTCCCTCCCCACTCCTGGGGGAAGGATACTGCAAAATCTCCATTCCCTCCCCACTCCTGGGGGAAGGATACTGCAAAATCCCCATTCCCTCCCCACTCTGGGGCCAGCCAGAGGTGGTATTTGCCTGTTCTCCGAACTACTCAAAATTTCCGCTACCAGTTCTCCAGAACCTGTCAGAACCTGCTGGATTTCACCCCTGTTACAACTATTGCAACATCCCCATGGTCACGTGATCAAAATCCAGACACTTGGTAACTGATTCATATTTATGACGGTTGAGGTGTCCCAGAGTCATGGGATCCCCTTTTGCGACCTTCTGACGAGCTAAGTCAATGTGGAAGACAGATTCACTTAACAACCCTGTGACTAACTTAAGAACAGAGGTCCAAAATTCAAATAAGAAGGGATTTCCTGATCACCTTTAGAGGTGGAGTCCTAGTGGACAATCACTTAAATATGAGCCAGCAGTGTGCAGCAGCAGCCAAAAAAGCCAACACAGTTCTAGGCTGCATAAACAGAGGGATAGATCACAGGAAGTGTGACTACAACTCTATAATGCCTCGGTAAGACCACACTTGAAATATAGCATCCAATTTTGGTCGCCACGATGTAAGAAAGATGTTGAGACTCTAGAAAGAGTGCAGAGAAGAGCAACAAAGATGATTAGGGGGCTGGAGGCTAAAACATATAAAGAACGGTTGCAGGAACTGGGTATGACTAGTCTGATGAAAAGAAGGACTAGGGGAGACATGATAGCAGTCTTCCAATATCTCAGGGGTTGCCACAAAGAAGAGGGAGTCAAGCTATTCTTCAAAGAACATGTCCTGAAGCAATGGATGGAAACGAATCAAGAAGAGAACCAACCTAGAATTAAGGAGACATTTCCTGACATAACAACTGATCAGTGGAACAACTTGTCTCCAGAAGTTGTGAATGCTCCAACACTGGAAGTTTTTAAGAAGAGATTTGGACAACCATTTGTCTGAAATGGTATAGGGCAGGGGTCACCAACCTTTTGGACCTCAGGGACCACTACATTCATAATTTTAAATCCCGCGGACCACTAATATGGATTTTAAAAAAAATATAAATAGTATTTAGTGCAATATTAAAAATGCAAATAATTTTTCTGCGGACCACCAACATTTTCTCGCGGACCACCAGCGGTCCACGGACCACCAGTTGCTGACTACTGGTATAGGGTCTCCTGCAGTGATGGGATTCAAATTTTTTTACTACCGGTTCTGTGGGCGTGGCTTGGTGGGCGTGGCTTGGCTTGGTGGGCGTGGCTTGGTGGGTGTGGCAGGGGAAGGATACTGTAAAATCTCCATTCCCACCCCACCCCATTTCCTCCCGATCAGCTGGGACTCGCGAGGCAGAGAATAGATGGGGGCGGGGCCAGTCAGAGGCGGTATTTACCGGTTCTCCAAACTACTCAAAATTTCCGCTACCGGTTCTCCAGAACTGGTCAGAACCTGCTGAATCCCACCTCTGGCTCTCCTGGATGAGCAGGGGGTTGGACTAGAAGACCTCCAAGGTCCCTTCCAACTCTGTTATTCTGTTCTGTTCTGCCACAAACAAGAGCAGGTTCTCTTCTAATGCCGTACCTTACATCTCTCAACTCTGTCTAGCCGTTCCAAATCGGTATTATCGGATATGCCTCCATGTACAACCAGGACTTTCCTGTCAATCACGGTTGCCAAAGGGATGCTGCTAAAAACGTTCTTGAGCACCGCCAGGAGTCTGTGGGCATGTTCCTAGAGGAGCAGAGTGCAAAAACTGAGACGCACAGTCCGGGGTCACCCGACAACACAGAAGATGCAATAGGTAGGCAAACCGGAGTACCTTATATTTCCGTGTGACTTCCTTGGTAAACCCGTAGCTAGAGGCAGAAGAGAAGAGAAGGTTTTAAATAGATGCCTCGGAAGGAGATAAAACAACAACAACGACAATATTAAAAGTGGCACAGGTAGTCCTCCACTTACAACAGTTCGTTTAGTGACGGTTCAATTTTACCACGACACTGAAAAGTGTGACTGATGACCCGTTTTTCGTAGTTATGAACTTTGCAGCATCCCCACGATCATGTGACCAAAATTCAGACACTTGGCAACTGACTCATATTTATGACCTTTGTTCTGTCCCGGGGTCATGTGATCCCCTTTTGCGACCTTCTAACGAACAAAGTCAATGGAGAAGCCAGATTCCCTTAACAACTGGGGTTACTAACTTATCCACTGCAGTGATTCACTGAACAACTGTGGCAAGAAAAGTCGTAAAATGGGGCAAAACTCACTTAACAAATGTCTCGCTTAACAACAGAAAGTTTGGGCTCAATTGTGGTCGTAAGTCGAGGACCACCTGTAGTTTTGACTTAGTTTCAGCCCTGCAGGATAAATCAGACCAAGAAATCAATGTCATGTAGGAGAGCAGTAGTTTTATTACAACAAGACCGTCAAGACCTGGCTTTTCCGGCAGGCCTGGGGCCAATGACCTTCTGATGAGGTCCTTTAGACGCCCCACGTATGTATGCATTGTTGAATGTATTTTAAATGTTGATTGTTTTTTAATCGTGTTTTAAACTGTTTTTTTATTCTATTATGTATTTTTACTGTTGTAAGCTGCCCAGAGTCCCTAGGGCCGTGATGGCGAACCTATAGCACGGGTGCCGCAAGTGGCATGCGGAGCCATATCGGTGGGCACGCGAGCTCAGGTCCGGCGTGCATGTGTGCACCAGCCGGCTGATTTTCGGGCCTTCTGGGCCCACTGGGAGTCGGGAAACAGGCTGTTTCCAGCCTCCAGAGGGGGTGGGGAAGGCCATTTTTGCCCTCCCCAGGCTCCTAGAAAGGCTCTGGAGCCTGGGGAGAGCGAAAAATGGGCGTGCCATTGCATGCTGGGAGCAGGGGGGTCATGCGTGCATGTGCGGGGGTGCATGGAATTATGAGTGTGGGCACGCACACACGTGATCCCCCGCATTCCCCCCCCTTTTGGCACGCGAACCAAAAAAGGTTCGCCATCACTGCCCTAGGGAGTTGGGCGGCATAGAAATACTATTATTAAATTAAATTAAATAAAATAAATTAAATTAAATTAAATTAAATTAAATTAAATTAAATTAAATTAAATTAAATTAAATTAAATTAAATTAAATTAAATTAAATTAAATTAAATTAAATTAAATTAAATTATTAAATTAAATTAAATTAAATTAAATTAAATTATTAAAATTAAATTAAACAGATACAGTAACAGAATCTTGCAAGGTGGAATGGGCTTCCCTCCTCTGTTCTTTTATCGTGGTATGAACTAGGGAGGGGCTTATCTAAGGACACTTTCTGTTAGAAATTCTGTTTTATATAAAACACCACATAGATCAAACAAAGAGTACAGTCACCATGTGCTTTACTGCTCAACTACCAGCAGTGGTGGGACTTGAATAACTTAACAACCAGTTTTCTGGCTGGGTAGGCATGGTCCAGTTGGTCATGTGACTGGGTGGGTGATGTCACTCATCACACCTAGCCCTGCCGCCCGGCTACTCGCCTCAAAGGCAGAGGTAGGATTCAGCCGGTTGGGGCTAATCCCACCACTGGCTGGCCCTGCCCCCACCCATTTTTCAGACTGTTTTTTGGCTGGTTTTTGGCCATTTTCAGGCTGGTTTTGGGCCATTTTCTGGGCTGTTTTCTGGGCTGTTTTCAGGCTGTTATGGGGCCGGTTTCTGGGCCGGTTTTTAGGCTGTTTTCTGGGCCATTTTCAGGCTGTTTTTGGCCTGAAAAACGGCCTGAAAAAGGCCAAAAAATGGGTAGAAAAATGGCCCAAAACAGCCTGAAAAATGGCCCAAAACAGGCCATTTTGGTGCAATTGTTGGCCATTTTACGGGCTGTTTTCAGGCCGTTTTGGGGGCGTTTTCAGGCCATTTTCCAGGCCATTTCCACGGCCATTTTTCAGGCCATTTTCCAGGCCATTTTTCAGGCCATTTTCCAGGCCATTTTCAGGCAGTTTTTGACCCCAAAAACCAGCCAAAAAATGAGCAGGGGCGGGGCCAGCCAGTGGTGGGATTTGCCAGTTTGCTGAACTGTGCAGAATCTTAACTATCGGTTCTCCTGAACCAGTGCGAACCACCAGCAGCCCACCTCTGACTACCGGTACATTACTGTAACAGGAAACAGGAAACTCTCCTCAGAAAATAAAGAAACCATAGATTGTAACCATAGATACACACTTAACACTGCCATCTACTGGTTGAATAATTCTGTAGTTGTTGCAATACAAAATACATTCTAACATATATTCCAACACTTTTTCAGGTTATTTTCTTGGCCATGGCTCAAGATCCACTTATCTTGCTAACAGTTCTTCCTCCTATTCATCCAGGTTATTCCTTATAGCTTTTACAGGTAGCCCTCAACTTATAACAGTTTGTTTAGTGACTGTTTGAAGTTTATGAAAATGTTGAAGGGTACTGGGCCAAGGACAGATCTTTGGGGTACCCCACTGCACGCTTCCCTCCAAGTAGATGTAGTTCCATTAAGCACCACACGCTGGATGTGGTGGGTCATTAAATTGCAGATCCATCTGGTAGGGATGCCGTCTATCCAATAATAATATGTACACCAAAGAAAATATTTATTTATTTTATACACAAACACAAACACACACACACCGATGGCCACCCAACTACCACTGCTGGTAGTTGAGAAGTAAAGCACATGGTGACTGTACTCTTTGTTTGCTCTATGTGTACCTCTGTGGCGTACAAAGATAAGTAAAATAAAACTAGATTGCCATTTCTGCAAATATTTTGGATTCCATACCGGAAATTGATCATATAGTCCTCATGGTTTCCTCTATTCAGGTGGACCTCTTTGGGGTAAATCAGCATGAAAACAAAGAGAATGATCAGGATCTCAATGGAATGCTGGCCTCGGTCCACAAAGTCACCATTGAAGACATACAACCTCTGCGGAGAAGGAAATCCATTCTGCAAGGAAGAAAAAGATCCCTAAAATTAAACTTCAGTAGGACGGCAAGAATTGGAGGCAAGCCCCCAAGTGAGCCTTAATCGGTGGGGTCTTTGGTGATCTCTGAGTCTGATATTTTCTTGCAGACATTTCATGACCCAACTAGGTAACATCATCAGTGCTAGAAGGGAGTGGTGTTTGCTCCCTGTTTATGTACTAGTGGCTTCTCCTGTCAGTGTTGGCAGGAGTGTTCTTCACTCACACGAATACCAACAGAGCGAGCCAATTAACACTGTCAGACAGGACTTTTATACAGGTAGTCCTCGACTTACAATAGTTCATTTAGTGACCATTCTAATTTACAACAGCACTGAAAAAAGTGACCTGTGACTGTTTTTCACACTTACAACCATTGCACCATGGTCACGTGATCAAAATTCAGATGCTTGCCAACTGACTCATATTTATGACGGTTGCAGTGTCCTGGGATCATGTGATCCACTTCTGCTTGACCTTCGGACAAGCAAAGTCAACAGGGAAGCCAGATTCACTTAACAACCGTGTTACTAACTTAACAACAGCAATGAGTCACTTAACAGCTGTGGCAAGAAAGGTTGCAAAATGGGACAAAACCCACTTAACAAATGTCTCGCTTAGCAACATAAATGTTGGGCTCAATTGTGGTTGTAAGTCGAGGACTACCTGTACTTTCAGACTTGCAAGATTTCATGTTGGCCTTCTCTGGTAAATCAGATCAGAACTATAACTAGGTAAACTAAATGTATTTATTTATTGGAAGGCTACATTAACAGAATCTTACAAGTCTGAAAGTACACTACTTTTAACTGCTAGATTCATTAGCACAGATCCTTCTTAAATTTCTTCCTCTGGTCCTTAACTGACCAAGGGCTCCCCTCTCTCTTATCTGATGATATTTTAGGCAGTATCTCAATTTCCTTTAAGATTATCCATGCATTCCATTGCAATTGGTGACTAGAATATGGGTTGTTAACAGGGGTAGGCTGCTGAGGGTTTGCAGGGGTTCGGGAGAACCTCTAGCTAAGATTCTGTGCAGTTCGGAGAACCTCCAAATCCCACTCCTGGCTGGCCCCGCCCCACCCTGCACACCCTGTCCCTCCCCTCCCAGGAGTCCCTACGTGGCCCGTTTTGGATGCAGGTAAATACAGGGCGCGTGCGGAGGCTCGCGGAGGGAGAAAAATGGGCCTACTGGAAGTTTGGGAAGGCCAGAAACAAACAGGCCCATTTCTGGCCTCCAGAGGGCCTCTGGAACCTGGGGAGGCCATTTTTGCCCCCCCAGAGGCTCGAGGAAAGCCTCCGGAGCCCGGGGAGTGCAAAAACGCCTCCCCATCGTGGTGCAGGAGGCGGAGTAGGCCACGCCCACCATGGCCACGCCCAACCAGCAACCCGGCAGATAACCCCTTGCTAAAATTTTTGAAGCCCACCCCTGGATATTAGGATGAGTTCATAGAGGGAAGCCTTAACATCCTGGACAATTTTTGTTCAGTGAAAAGATCCGGGTGCAGCTGAGTAACATACTCGTGAAAATGCACAAACCAATGTAAGAGAAGAAGAGAAGAAAAAATGACTCACTGTTTATGCTAGCATAAGGTGACCAGACGTCCCGATTTAGGCGGGACAGACCCGCTTTTTCAGCATTTGTCCCGCGTCCCGCCCGCCCTCTAAAAAGTCCCGATTTCTTGAAAGAATGCCCGACTAGGGCATTCTTTCAAAAAATCGGCCTGAAAGGCAGCAGGCCTCTCAGCTTGGGCCGGCCGCGGGCGTCCCGCGTTGTTGACTTCTCCGGCGGCGGCTGGAAGCTGGGGGGAGGGGGAAGGGAGGCTGCTCCTCCTCTCCTTCCCCCGCCCCATCCCTAGCCCCGCCCTCGGAGGCGCCGCTGCTGTTGGGAGGGGTGAGGGACGAGGAGCCGTCGCCGCTTTGAATTTACGTCACGAGCGGCGCAAACAGCCCTTCCTCGTCCCCCTCCCCTTTCTTCCCCCCGTCGCCTCGCTGCCGCCGTTGCCCTGGGCAGGCGACCGGGAGACCGCGGCGCTTGGATGCTTGGAGCAGGTAAGCTGCCGGCTGCCAGCCCGGCCGAAGGGAAGGCGGGAGGCGAGGAAAGGCCTTCGGGAGCCCGCCTTCCTTTCGGGAGGCCTTTCCTTGCCTCCCTTCGGCCGGGCTGGCAAGTAACGAACGGGAGGCGGGAGACGGGGAAAGGACGCAGCCGGCAGCTTACCTGTTGCGAGCTGCAGGCATCCAAGCACCCTCCCGCCTCCCCCCCTCTCCCCCCCACCTCACCTGGACGCCGACATTTGCTGTTTTGCCCTCTGCGCATGCGCAGCGTTCTGCGCATGCGCAGAGGGCAAAACAAATGGCGGCGCCCAGGCGGCCCCCTCCCCGTCCCGCTTAAAAATAAAAAAATCTGGTCACTTTGTGCTAGCATAAAGTGACCAGATTTTTTTTTTAAGCGGGAAGGGGGGGGCGGGCCCGCCTGGGCGCCGCCATTTGTTTTGCCCTCTGCGCATGCGCAGAACGCTGCGCATGCGCAGAGGGCAAAACACAGCAAATGTCGGCGTCCAGGTGGGGGGGGGAGGCGGGAGGCCTTTCCTCGCCTCCCGCCTCCCCTTCGGGAGCCGGCAGCCCTTCGGGAGCCGGCAGCCCTTCGGGAGCCGGCAGCCCTTCGGGAGCCTGCCTCCCCTTCGGGAGGCCTTTCCTCGCCTCCCGCCTCCCCTTCGGGAGCTGCCCTGGGGCCGGGCTGGCAAGCAACGAACGGGAGGCGGGAGACGGGGAAAGGAGGCAGCCGGCAGCTTACCTGTTGCGAGCTCCAGGCATCCAAGCGCCGCGGTCTCCCGGTCGCCCGCCCGGCCCCAGGGCAACGGCGGCAGCGAGGCGACAGGGGGAAGGAAGGGGAGGGGGACGAGGAAGGGCTGTTTGCGCCGCTGGAGGGGCCGCTTGTGAGCTCAAACCGGCGACGGCAGCGGCGACGGCTCCTTGTCCCTCACCCTTCCACCCGCATCCCAACAGCAGCGGCGCCTCCGAGGGCAGGGCTAGGGATGGGGCGGGGGAAGGAGAGGAGGAGCAGCCCCCTTCCCCCTCTCCCTAGCAGGCAGCCGCCTCGCTGAAATTCCGCCCGACTTGCTTCCGGTACCTCTCTTTTGCTTCCCCTTAAGGTGACCAGACGTCCCGCTGTTTCGGCATTTTTTTCAAAAAAGCGGGACTTTTTGAAAAGAATGCGGGACGCGGGACACACGCTTGAAAAGCGTGTCTGTCCCGCCAAAAGCGGGACGTCTGGTCACCTTATGCTAGCACGCTTCAAAGTGAAATGCTATGGAAGAACCAAACTTTTTCAAACTGGCCTTTTGATTTTATTTTATTTTTTTCCTTTTGCCTGAATGGATTATTTTTCTTTTTTTCAAAGAGAAAAAAAATGGATTCACTGATGTCGAGGAATGTTGTGCGTTTTATTGCTTCACCGTAGCAAATTCTAACAACCCCCCCCCCAAAAAATCTTATATAATTATTTTCTTATACACCGGCTAGGAAGAGTTACCATGTCTTTTCTTGCATGGAAAATTAAGAATTAAGGGTGTTTTTTATAAAGGTTGGTTTATTTCGATTGCTTTTGACATATCGTCATCCAAGCTCTGCTTACCTTGTAAAATATGTGAAACAAGTCGAATATTTGCCCATGTAAGTCTCCTAATAAAAGAAAAGGACAAAAGTGTTATCTCGGTGAAGAATTTGATAGAATCCTGGAATATATAATTGGGACACTGCTGAGCTTGAGAGAAGACTAAGGAATGAACATCCCATAATATTTCCTTATTGCTTAAGGTGACCAGATTTTAATATTTGTAAAGCGGGACACCATTGACGGGGGGGGGGGGTTCTAGGGGAGCAAGACGGGTGGGGTCCGTCACTCTTATCCTGCAGCTTTGTGCACCCCCCCAACCCCCCCTTCATCGCAGCCAGGGGTGGGTTCCAACCAGTGCGGGCTTGCCTGTTCATCGCCGCAGAAGCTGGTGGCGTTTGCGGCTTGAGGCTTCCCCCACCCACTTTCCCCAGCCGCCGGGATGCCGCCATTTGCGTTCTTTTGCCCTCTGCGCATGCGCAAAGCGTTCTGCTTGCACAGAGGGCAAAAGAATGCAAATGGTGGCGTCCTGGCGGCTGGGGGAAGCGGGCGGGGGAAGCCCCGCGCCGCGAACGCCACCAGCTTCTTCGGCTCTGCGGCGACGAACAGGCAAGACCGCTGCTGCCCCTCTCACTGCCCTCCCTCCCCGCCTGGCAGGAGGAGGCAGGCGAGGCAGGAGGCAGAGGGGTGTGCAGGGCAAATTCAAATTCAAAAAGCGGAACTTTTTTGAAATGCTGCAGGACGCGGGACACATTATTAAAAAGCGGGACTGTCCCGCCAAAAGCGGGACGTCTGGTCACCTTATTATTGCTGCCAACCAGGGGTGGATTTCAAACATTTTAGCAACCGGTTCTCTGCCCGGTTGCTGGGTGGGCGTGGCCATGGTGGCCATGGCCTATTCAGCCTCCTGCACCACAGCGGGGGGAGGGAGCAGGCATTTTCACCCTTCCCAGGCTCCGGAGGCTTTCTTCAAGCATCCGGGAGGGCGAAAACAGCCTCCCCTGGGCTCTGGAGGCCCTCCGGAGGCAGGAAACGGACCTGTTTCCGGACTTCTAGAACTTCCGGGATGCCCGTTTTTCGCCCTCTCAAAGCCTCCACATGGGCCCTGCACTTACCTGGCATACAAAACGGGCCGCGTGGAGACTCCTGGGAGGGGAGAGGAGAGGTGGGCAGGGCCAGCCAGTCCTTGCAAGTACCGGTTCAGCGAACCAGACGTAAAATTATCATCTGGTTCGCCCGAACTGGTCCGAACCGGCTGAATCCCACCCCTGCTGCCTACGTAACGTGGCCAGGTCAGGAATTAAATTATATTTAGTCCTTGATTTACAACAGTTCGTTCAGTGGCAGTTCAAAGTTACAATGGCCTGAAAATATGATTTATGACCACTTTTCACACTTACGACCATTGCAACATCCCCATGGTCACATGATCAAAATACAGACGCTTGGCAACGGGTTCATATTTATGATGGTTGCAGTGTCCTTGGGTCATGGGATCCCCTTTTGTGACCTTCTAACAAGCAAAGTCAATGGGGAAGCCAGATTCATTTAACAGCCGCGTTACTAACTTAACAGCTGCAGTGATTCCCATAACAATTGTGGCAAGAAAGGTCGCAAAATGACACAAAACTCACTTCACCTCTGTCTCACTTAGCAACAGGAATTTTAGGTTCAATTGCAGTCATAAGTTGAGGACTATCTGTAAACTCCTGGAAGGTATTGGTATGACCTCTTGTAGGGCATTTACCATTATAGCAGGTAGCAGTACATAGTCAATCTTGGCTGGACTGTTGACTCTCTGCCTGCTAATTTAAAAGTTTTGGGTAACAGTCACACAGCCAGCCATTGACTCAGCCTTCCATCCTTCCGAGGTGGGTAAAATGAGGACCCAGATTGTTTGGGCTGACTGCAAACTGCTTAGAGAGGGCTGTAAAGCACTGTAAAGTGGTATATATCTCTAAGTGCTTTTGCTATTGCTATCTATATATCCATCCATCTATCTATCCATCATCCATCTATCTCTATCCTCTATCTATCTATCTATCTATCTATCTATCTATCTATCTATCTATCTATCTATCTATCTATCTATCTATCTATCTATCTATCTATCTATCTATCTATCTATCTATCCATCATCCACCTATCTCTATCTATCTATCTATCTATCTATCTATCTATCTATCTATCTATCTATCTATCTATCTATCTATCTATCTATCTTCATCATCATCATCATCATCATCAATCATCTATCTTTCAATATTTATATTTATATTATTTATTTTTTCTCTCTCAACTCTCATCTATAAATATTTATTTTTATTTTTAGTCTCATCTATCTATCATCTATCTATCTATCTATCTATCTATCTATCTATCTATCTATCTATCTATCTATCTATCTATCTTTATATTTATATTATTTATTTTCTCTCTCTCATCTATCTAACCTGTTACCTACCTACCTATCATCTATAAACTTTTATTTTTATTCTTTAGTCTCACTATTTTTATTTTTTATTATTTAGTCTCATTATTTTTATTATTTAGTCCTATCTATCTATCTATCTATCTATCTATCTATCTATCTATCTATCTATCTATCTATCTATCTATCTATATTTATATTTATATTATTTATTTTCTCTCTCTCATCTATCTAACCTGTTACCTACCTACCTATCATCTATAAACTTTTATTTTTATTATTTAGTCTCACTATTTTTATTTTTTATTATTTAGTCTCATTATTTTTATTATTTAGTCCTATCTATCTATCTATCTATCTATCTATCTATCTATCTATCTATCTATCTATCTATCTATCTATATTTATATTTATATTATTTATTTTCTCTCTCTCATCTATCTAACCTGTTACCTACCTACCTATCATCTATAAACTTTTATTTTTATTATTTAGTCTCACTATTTTTATTTTTTATTATTTAGTCTCATTATTTTTATTATTTAGTCCTATCTATCTATCTATCTATCTATCTATCTATCTATCTATCTATCTATCTATCTATCTATCTATCTATCTATCTATCTATCTATCTATCTATCTACTCTCTCTCTCTCTCTCTCTCTCTCTCTCTCTCTCTCTCTCTCTCTCTCTCTCTCTCTCTCTGTCTCTCTCTCTCTCTCTCTCTCTCTCTCTCTCTCTCTCTCTATATATATATATATATATATATATCTCAATCATCAGTCTATATCTATCTAATCTATCTATTAAATGTATATACCACCCATCTATGGAGACCAGGTCTCCTTTGCTGGACCCACTACCGCTATTCTCTTTCTTGCAACTTTGCCAAGGGCTCCACCTCCGCCTATTTACAACAGGTAGACTTACCACACACGGTGATCTCCTCACTGTAGCAGGTAGAGATTCTGTTGATATTTGGCAGGTGGCTGAGATGCTGTTCCGCCTCTTGGAAGAGTTTTAGAACATAGTAAGGATGAAGCTGCTACTGGGAATAAAGGAAAAAAACATTAGAAAAGGCAATTGGAGAGAGGTTGAGCCTTGCTCTTCATTACAGATAGTCCTCGAATTACGACCACCATTGAGCTCAAAATTTCTGTTGCTAAGTGAGATATTTGTTAAGTGAGTTTTCCCATTTAAGTGAATCTGGCTTCCCCATTGACTTTGCATGTCAGAAGGTCACAAAAGGGATCACCTGACCCTGGGACACAGCAACCGTCATAAATATGAGTCCGTTCACAAGTTCCCAGATCTGAACTTTGATCATGTGACCATGGGGATGCTGCAATGGTCATAAATGAGAAAAATGGTCATAAGTCGCTTTTTTCAGTGCCGCTGTAACTTCGAACGGTCACTAAATGAACTGTTGTAAGTGGAGGACTACCTATATTTCCAAAAGCTGCGAAGACAAAACTTATTTAGTGTATACATGCGAATGCACTGGAGAGTAGGAAATGTAAATCAACAGTATATCCCTCTCAATTACAGGTACTCCTCAACCTACAACAACAATTGAGACCAGAATTCCCATTGCTACTAAGCAAGTTGGTTGTTAAGCGAACTGTGCCCGATTTTATGAGCTTTTTTTTTGCCACAGTTGTTAAGTGAATCATTCGGTCATTAAGTGAATCTGGCTTCCCCCATTGTCTGAAGGCAGCTGGGAAGGTTGCAAATGGCGATCACGGGGACTCCAGAAGGTTGCAACCATCGAAAATACATGTTGAGGATCAAGCATCCAAATTCTGATCACATGATCGCAGGGAATGCCGTGACGGTCGTAATCACGAGGAACAATTGTCAATCACCTTTTTAGTGTCGTTGTAACTTCAAACGGTCACTAAACGAAGGCGTCAAGACCGACTCGCACTTTCACCGATATTCTGCTCCGCTCGCAGCTTGACAAAGAAAAGGGAAGGCATGGTGGATCGGAATCCAAGGTGGCGGGGGGAGGGGGAGAATGGCATCCAAGCATCATCGGTTCCCATGAAACACTGCTCCCCCTCAAGGACACCAGGGGTGCGCTTCAAAAATGTTAGCAAGGGGTTCTCTGTCCGGTTGCTGGGTAGGCATGGCCATGGTGGATGTGGCCTAGTCGGCCTCCTGCACCTCAGTGAGGGTGGTGGTTTTTTTGCCCTCCCTAGGCTCCGGAGGCTTTCCTCAAGCCTCCGGGAGGACAAAAACAGCCTCCCCAGGCTCCGTAAGCCCTCTGGAGGCCGGAAACAGGCCCGTTTCCAGCCTTCCCGAACTTCTGATAGGCCCGTTTTTTGCCTCAACCCTTTGATTCAACCCTCCACGAGCCTCCGCGTGCACCCTGCCCTTACCTGCATCTAAAATGGGCCGTGTAGGGACTCATGGGAGGGGCGGGGTGGGGTGGGTGGGGCCAGCCAGGAGTGGGGGTTCTCCGAACTGCACAGAATCTTAGCTAGAGGTTCTTCAGAACCCCTGCGAACCCCCAGCAACGTACCCCTGAAGGACACCCTGAACAGATGTCCCAGCGTGGCCGGCTGGTTCCCATAACAAAATAAACAGAAGTGATTGGTGGACTGTAATGGACTGTGGATGTCCCGTAGGGAAAGGAAGACTGAATTATGCTCGCTTTTGCGAAGGAAACCCAGAGCTGGTTTTGCTTCTTCTGTGCCAATGTGGTTTATTCAGTACAGTTTTATACTCTTGATAAAATAATGTCCCAGGAGTTTCTTTTTCTGGATTCGCCAGCTGGACAGTTGACGGAAGGGTTGTTAGTAGAGGATTACCTATAATAGTTGCCTTCTTTTTTAGGAATCTTGGATACATTCCCTTGAATGTGGCACAGTGGTTAGAGTGCAGTACTGCAGGCTACTTCTGCTGACTGCCAGCTGCCTGCAATTTGGCAGTTCGAATCTCACCAGGCTCAAGGTTGACCCAGCCTTCCATTCAGTAGTGGGTTCTAAAACCCATTGCTACCGGTTCGCGCGCGCGCTCATGCACGCACACAATGCTTCTGTGCATGCGCAGAAGCGTCCCTGGCGGGTGGACGGAACCTCCTGCTGCCGCCACTACCAGTTCACAGAACTGGTCCGAACCGGGAGCAACCCACCGCTGCTTCCATCCTTCCGAGGTCGGTAAAATGAGGACCCAGATTGTTGGGGGCAAGAGGCTGACTCTGTAAACCACTTAGAGAGGGTTGTAAAGGACCGTGTATCGGTATATAAGTCCTAAGTACTATCGCTATTGAGAGGGTTGTTCTTCAGTTACTTACTTGATTGTTTCTGAAGGCTTCCAGGACACTTAGCGCATCGTCTGGCTTCAGGGGGAAACCAAGGCGAGGCCCTTTGTAACTGAGTGGTACCGCCGTAGACTCCATTTGTTTTTCCAGTTTGATCTGTTTCGTAGTATCCGTCTCAGACAGGATGCGGTTAATGACCGCCCCTTGGCAGGAGTAGAGCAAAAATGTTAAGATATTTCAGGTATTATGCACACGATCCTTTCTCTTAGGAATCAGAAAAGTTAAGATTGTGGCGGCTATTATACAGGTAGTCCTCGACTTACAACAGTTCATTTAGTGACCGTTCAAACTTACGACGGCACTGAAAAAAGTGACATGACTGTTTTTCGCGCTTACGACTTTTGAAGCATCCCTATGATCACGTGTTCAAAATTCAGGCAATTGGAAACTGGCATATATTTTTGATGTTTGCACTGTCCCGGGGTCATGTGATTGCCATTTGAAACCTTCCCAACTGGCTTCCAACAAGCAAAATCAATGAGGGGAGCCAGATTTACTTAATGACCAAAGGATTCACTTAACAACAAGTGATTCACTTAACAACCGTGGCAAGACAGGTTGTAAAATGGGACAAAACTCAACAACTGTATTCCTTAGCAATGGGAATTTGGGGCTCAATTGTCGTAAATCAAGGACTACCTGTGTATCTACTTATACATACACTTACGTTCTTTCAGGTTTCTTCGTGTGACGTTCTCCAGGAGATAGTCAAAGAAATGGTTGAGCTGCAGAAGATCAAAAGAATATTGTCAAAACCTGGAAGGAAACATACATTTCTTTTCTTTTCTTTTCTTTTCTTTTCTTTTCTTTTCTTTTCTTTTCTTTTCTTTTCTTTTCTTTTCTTTTCTTTTCTTTTCTTTTCTTTTCTTTTCTTTTGTCCTCCGGGGCTATTTTCCTTCACCACAACTATGTGTAGTATATTTAGTTTATGTCTAGGTATGTCTAGTTCAGGGGTCTGCAACCTTAAACACTCAAAGAGCCATTTGGACCCATTTCCCATAGAAAAGAAAACACCGGGAGCCACAAATTCTGAGTGGGCATGGCCAACTTGATGTCACTCACTCCCACCCAGTCACATGACCCCCTTAGCCACGCCTACCCATCCGGTAATTAGGGCAGAGAACCAGTTGTTAAAAAACATCCAGAACCACAAAACCCTTTTGACATCTCTCTCCTCCCCTCTTTCTCCCTCTCTCCCCCCTCCTCTCTCCCTCTCTCCCTCTCTGTATCTTTCTCTCCCTCTCTCTCCCTCTCTTCCCCTCTCTCTGTATCTCTCTCTCCCCCTCTCTCCCTCTGTGTGTGTGTGTGTGTGTGTCTCTCCCTCTCCCCCCTTCTCTCTGCATCTCTCTCTGTGTATCTCTCTCTCCCCCTTTGCCTCTCTCTCCTCCCCCCTCTCTCCCCCTTCTCTGTATCTCTCTCTCTGTCTCTCTGTCTCCCCCCTCTCCCCTTTCTCCCCCCTCTCTCTGTATCTATTCTATTCTATTCTATTCTATTCTATTCTATTCTATTCTATTCCATTCCATTCCATTCTTAATCCTCTCCTCTATTCTATTCTATTCTATTCTATTCTATTCTATTCTATTCTATTCTATTCTATTCTATTCTATTCTATTCTATTCTATTCTAAAGCAACAGATGAAAACACCTAGAAGTAAGGAGAAATTTCCTCACCGTTAGAACAATTAATCAGTGAAACAACTTGCCTCCAGAAGTTATGGGTCCTCCTCCTTCACTGGAGGTTTACAAGAAGAAATCAGACAACCATTTATCTGGAATGGTGTAGGGTTTTCTGACTGAGTAGGGGGTTGGACTAGAAGACCTCTAAGGTCCCTTCCAACTCCGTTATTCTGGGAGCTGGTGCTGCCACACACCATACCTTGATATGATCGTGTTCTCCGGCATATTCTATGGATTGGAAGATGCGCCAGGTGCATCTCCGACGCATTTCGAGCCGGGCTACATAGCGTCGATACCACCGCTGGATCAGAACAGCTGATGTAATGGCTGAAGTTCAAAAAGAGAGACTTAGAGCAAAGTTGAAAGCATTTGTATCATGAAGTAATCACTATATTTAAAAGGCACAGTTTCATTGGAGTACATTGTTACGAATAATGAAAACATGATGAATATGCTGCGTTTCCTCTCCAAAAGACGTCATCGTTGAAATTCCTCCGATCGTTTTTTGTTGTGTTCCTCTGGCAATGCTTTTAAAAACAGGCACCATTTTGGCTACAAGTAGCCCTTGACTTACTTCAACTCCCAGAATTCCCCAGCCAGTCAGTTACAGGTAGTCCTCAACTTACAACGGTACATTTAGCGACCGTTCAACATTACAACGGCACTGACAAAAGTGTCTTGTGAGCTTTGTTCGCCCTTGGCAGCATCCCCATGGTCATGGGATTAAAATTCAGACTACTGGCCACTGACTCATATTTATGACGGTTGCGGTGTCCCGGGGTCATGTGATCTCCTTTGGCGAACTTCTGACAAGCAAAGTCAATGGGGAAGCCAGATTTCCCCATCGCATTACTAACTTAACAATGATTCAACTTAACAACCGCGACAGGAAAGGTCATAAAATGAGGCAAAATTAACTTAATTGTCTTGCTTAGCAACAGAAATTTTGGGCTCAATTGGCGTCGTAAGTCGAGAACTACTTATAGAGTTTCTCCATCTTTAACATGTGTGGATCAACTCCCAGAATTCCCCAGCCAGCTAGCAACATTTCTCAACCTTAACAATTTTAAGATGTGTTTTTATTTAAATTTAAATTTAAGATGCAAGCTGACTGGGGAATTCTGGGAGTTGAAGTCCACATGCCTGAAAGTTGCCAGGGTTCAGAAACACCGCTCTAAAGTTCACTATTTAGTTCAGAGCAGGGGTGGGTTCTAACTTACCTATCCGCTGGTTTGCTTCCTTCCGCGCCGTGTAAGCACGTGCGCTTTGCGCATCGCCGAAAACCAAGCTTCTGCGCATGCACAGAAGCAAAAAACAACTTCTGTACATGCGCAGAAGCCAAAAACAAAATGGCGGCACCTCTGGCGCCTCCGAGAGGGCCAGTTCAGGGGAGTGGCCAGCCGGTGATCACTCCCGGTTTGGCGAGCAGGGGGAAATTCCTGCTAACTGTTCTATAGAACCGGTCCAAACCGGGAGCAACCCACCTCTGGTTCAGAGAGAATAAATCTTGTTGTTAGTTGCGAAGTCGTGTCTGACCCATCGCGACCTCATGGACAACGTTCCTCCAGGCCTTCCTGTCCTCTACCATCCTCCGAAGTCCATTTAAACTCACGCCGACTGCTTCAGTGACTCCATCCAGCCACCTCGTTCTCTGTCGTCCCCTTCTTCTTTTGCCCTCAGTCATTCCCAGCATTAGGCTCTTCTCCAGTGAGTCCTTCCTTCTCATTAGGTGGCCAAAGTCTTTGAGTTTCATCTTCAGGATCTGGCCTTCTAAAGAGCAGTCAGGGTTGATCTCCTCTAGGACTGACCGGTTGGATCACCGTGCAGTCCAAGGGACTCGCAGGAGTCTTCTCCAGCACCACAGTTCAAAGGCCTCAATTCTTTGGCGCTCAGCCTTTCTTATGGTCCAACTTTCACAGCCATACATTGCAACTGGGAAAACCATAGACTTGACTATACGCACTTTTGTTGGCAGGGTGATGTCTCTGCTTTTTAGTATGCTGTCTAGATTTGCCATAGCTTTCCTCCCCAGGAGCAAGCGTCTTTTAATAACTTGGTTGCAGTCCCCATCTGCGGTGATCTTGGAGCCCAGGGAAATAAAATCTGTCACTACTTCAATTTCTTCCCCATCTATTTGCCAGAACAAATCTAGGAAGGATAAATGAAGACACCCAACCAATAATTTGTGGAACTCATGCCAGATCATTTTTAGTGACCACAGGTAGTCCTTGGCTTACAACAATTTGGTTTAGTGACCGTTCAAAGTTACAACGCCATTAAAACAAGTGACTTATTTAACATTTGCATGCCATGGTCACGTGATTTACATTCGGATGCTTGGTAAATGGTTCATATTTATGACGGTCGCCATGAGACCTTCTGACAAGGAAAGTCAACGGAGAAGCCAGATTCACTTAACAACCTAACTTAACCACCGCAGAAGTTCGATTAACAAGATCGTAAAATGGGGCAAAACTCACTTAACAAATTTCTCATTTTTAGCAACATAAATTTTGGGCTCAGTTGTGGTCATAAGTCATTGACTCACTGTATAGTTCATGACTTGATCACAAATGAAACCAGAATGTGTGGATTTGAATCGCTACCGCCATTTTGGCAATTCCAACATGCCTCTGTACTTACCGTTCCTGAGCGTTAGTTTCTCTGTACCAAGTTTTTGGAAACTTTTGCCTGAAGCTCCATCCGTCTTCTTTTCCTTCTTTTCCATGTTTTATAACCGCATCGTTTTAACTGGTACCCAAGGACATTCTAGGGCTCCTAAAAGAAACCAAGCCACCTGATTTGCAGTCAGCTTCCCCATTGTCTTAAATCGCCCAATGGGAAAAAACTGAAGAGGAAAGAAGAAACATTCTTGGCTTCCATTGGCCGGAATCTTACATAGGACAAGGGTTCCATTCTGAAGCTTGGCTTAGGAACTTAAGAGAATAACAGAGTCGGAAGGGACCTTGGAGATCTTCTAGTCCAACCCCTTGCTCAACAGGAGATCCATTTCAGACAAAGGGTGATCCAATCTCTTCTTTAAAACCTACAGCAATAGAGCACCCACAACTTCTAGAGGCAAGCTGTGTCACGTAGTGAATATTGTCAGTTGTATGTCTATGTAGGGTGATGCCTCCCTATCCGAATATTATGGTACATTCCAATACAAGCAGGACACATGATGTGATCTTCTGCGCATGTGTGCATTCCTGATTCTCCATTATTCTCTTTGACTTGACTCTTGACTGGAACGGTCGCATTTTCTTAGCAAAATGTAACTATTCAGAATTTGTACCAAAATAAATATTTTCTATTAGACTTTTAATCTCGGCTTTATTTTCTAAATGTCTGAATTCCAAGAAAAGATCCACATCACCTCTATGAGATTTATTCTCACCTTAACAAGCTGTTCCACTGATGAATTGTTCTCACTGTCAGGGAATTTCTCCTTAGTTAGTTCTACCGTAGGTTGCTTCTCTCCTTGGTTAGTTTCCATCCATTGTCTATGGAGATTCTCAGTCATCCAGATCATGGTTGTCCCAAAGGTGCTTTTTCAAGAGGCAACTGGACTTTCTGGTTTTTCCTTGAAGAGCTGAAGAAGCTTCTTGGATGAGAAGCGAAACGTCTTCAAGGAAAAACCAGAAAGTTCCAGTTGCCTCTTGAAAAAACACCTTTGGGATTTCCATCCATTGCTTCTTGTCCTGCCTTCAGGTGCTTTGTAGAATAGGTTGATCTCCTCTTCTTTGTGGGAGCCCCTCAAATATTGGAAGACTGCCATCATGTTGCCCCCTAATCTGTCTTTTAATTAAACTAGACATACCCAATTCTTGCCACTTTTTTTCATCTGTTTTACTTTCCAGACCCTTGATGGATGAACCTTGATGGATGTAGCTAATCTAGCATTCTGTGTAAAACACAATGAACCAATAAGTTGCTTTGGGGACATTCTTAAAGATGAGTAGGAAGACAGTAGATCATCTTGATAATTGCTTCCTAATAGACATGATGGACATGACTTTGGAAGATAGTTATCATCAGATATCCCCATGGAGCCTACAAGTCAATGAATTTGGCCAGGTGCCTACTCTTCCAGTTTCCGGCGCATGCACTCCCATTTCGGCACCCAGTGCCAAAAAGGTTCGGCAACACTGGTCTAAGTTTAAAGTTTTGAGGGTTTGGGGAAGAAATTACAGAGTCAGGTAGTGTATTCCAGGCATTGACCACCCTGTTGCTGAAGTCGTATTTTCTGCCATCGAATTTGGAGCGGTTTACCTTAAGTTTCTATCTATTGTGTGCTCGTGTATTGTTGCGGTTGAAGCTGAAGTAGTCATTGACAGGTAGGACAGATAATTGTATGTGCTACGCTTAGGTCAGACCGAAGGCGGCGTAGTTCTAAGTTGTCTAAGCCCAAAATTTCAAGTCTGGTGGAATAAGGAATTCTGTTGCGAGTAGAATATAAATTTCTATAAAGATTTATCAGTCTAATCTGTAAAACCCAAAATCAAAGTTTCATTCTTTTCCACATCAAGCATGAAGTTCAGAAGCGGTTTCCATGTGGAAACAAAAATACTTATGTTCTTTTCTTTAATCCAAGTAGTCAGTTTTGCCATTTCAGCCAACTCCATCAACTTCTGCAACCATTCTTCCACAGAAGGAATCGAAATGTCCTTCCATTTTTGCGCATACAATAGTCTTGCTGTTGTCAACATATATATAAATAAAGTTCCAAATTTTTTCTCCAGTTCTTTCTCCATTAAACTCAAGAAAAAAAAAGTTCTGGTTTCATTTTTATCTCTATTTTCAGGATTTTCTGTATTAAGATATGAGTCATAGTCCAACTTTTTTTTTGCTTTATCACATGTCCACCATAGATGGCAAAAAGTCCTTTCTTTGTTTTTACACTTCCAACGTACATTTGACATTTGATGCTGGCACACTTCTCATATCTGGGAGACCTTCTTATTATTTGTCCTTTGTCCTTGAATGACTACTTGGGGAATTCTGGGAATTGAAGTCCAGATAAAGTGGCTGAGGTTGAGAAACAAGCTGGCAGTACCTGATTTTGTCAGTTGCAAAAGGATGCCATGGCACACGTTGCCATTTTGACATTATCCTAGCTTATTACAGAATCCTATAAACGGGAAGTCAATAATGAGTCACAATTTTGCCCCCAAAATATATGTCTAGTGGAACAGGTTCCTAATCTCAAACCCAGCTGAAATGTAAAGATCCTCATTCTTTCTGTCATTCAACTTCTCAGCTCTTTCTCTTGTAGTTGGAAAATTTGGGGTCCTGTTTAACAGCTAATCCTGTCCACCTGAATATTACAGCCTTGAATTCCCACCCTATGGCTATGTGATTCTATGTCCTTAACTGCAAATGGTTTTCCATCTTTAAAATAGCCCCATTGCTAAAAGTCTGTAGAGATTCTCAGTCATCCAGGTCATGGTTGTTGCATTGTTGGACTTTTAGCTGGGATGAACACTCTTTGAATGGTGTGGGAGTAGGAATGGATTTCCAGAGGAAAAATTGCAGACTACAGGAACCATTTGCACCAGGGGCGGGTTCCTAATTTTTTTACTACCACTCTGTGGGCGTGGCTTATTTTGTGGGTGTGGCTTGCCAGCCATGTGACCAGGTGGACGTGGGCCTCAGGAGCTTGGCAGCGGCTGGAGAAGCAGGGAAGCATTGCCCACCCACAACGCAGCCCCCCCGCAGCGGGAGCAGCAAGACCGCGGCAGCAGTTCTTTTGGAGGCTCTGTCCAGCCTGAATGCTTCTCCCCATTCGATGATCTTAGGCTCCTGTCACCCATTCCCCCTCCCCTCAGCAGCTCGAGAAGCCTCGAACATGCGAAAATGCCTGGGATCATCACCGCACGTTCGTGGCTTCTTGGACTGCTGAAGGGAGGGGAACTGAGATAGGTCCTGCCGCCCATTCCCTCTCCCCTCAGCAGCTCGAGAAGCCTCAAATGTGCGAAAATGCCTGGGATCATCACCGCGCGTTCGTGGCTTCTCGGACTGCTGAAGGGAGGGGAATGGAGATAGCCCCTGCTGCCCGTTCTTTCAGCGTCTCACGTGCTCCCTCAGCCATCCCCCCCTGCTTGGACTCACTGTGGGGTAGGAAGGCAGCGCATGCGCAGTGCCGGAAGCTCGGCTTCTGGGCATGCGCAGAAGAAATTTTTTTAAAAAAATTACTTTAAAAAAAAAAATGGCAGTGCCCAGGCACTGGCAACCGACCGCACCGGTACTGTGACGTCACCAGCGGGCCGCTACCGGTGCTATAGAGTGGACCACACTGGTAGGAACCCACCACTGATTTGCACCATTCAGGTGACCCTGAGGACACAGATAAACCTCCAGGTGTTTCAACGACCCCCTAAAAAGGATGCAAATGACCAGCTATCTGCAAGGTGTATAAATCCTTCCATTCCCTACTATCAGTCAGAGCTGAAGAAGCTTCTTGGATGAGAAGCGAAACGTCTTCAAAAAGAAAAAACAAAAAAGTCCAGTTGCCTCCTGAAAAAAAGCATCTTTGGCAGCCCCACTGCTAAGCAAAAGTTATTAAATTAGTTTTGCCCCATTTTTACGACCTTTCTTGGCACGGTTGTTAAGTGAATCACTGCCGTTGTCAAGTTAGGAACATGGTTGTTACATGAATATGGCTTCCCCGCTGACTTTATTTCAGTGTTGTTGTGACTGCAAATGGTCACTTAAGTGAACAGTTGTAACCCGAGGACTACCTCTATGCAATTTCCATGCAACTCTCATCCGTCAAATTCTTTATTTCCTTGGAAAAAATAGATCCCTTCATATATTTTTTGTTACATTTATTACATAATTTCCAATTCTCTGCTTACATCGCTTATTCTGTCATAACCAATTAGTATACTTATGAGAGGAAGGAGATGACTAAGAAAGTATCATATATGAGTTTAATCAGAGGATCCTCATTAGTGATTACATTAGGTGGAGGTAGCCCTAGCTAGCATTTATAATTCCGCAAAATACCTCTGCTGGAATAGAGTCAAGTCTAAAAGAATACGTGATTGTTATAATTGGCTTTGTTAAATACCTACTGTACTTCTTCACCCTCTAATATGACTTGTATCTTATCCATATGCATTACCTCCTGAGGTAAAAGATGACACATAATGTAGGGAATTTACTCAAGTAGGCCATCCATCAGCTGTAGTGAGCAGTTCTGCCCTAATTATAGGATGTCTTTTTAAGTGTGTGAAGTGTCTCTGTGTGTGTGTGTGTGTGTGTATCTCTCTCACACACACACCTTTATTTTTACAAATAACTCAAGGCAGCGAGCATATCTAACACACCTTCCTCCCCCTATTTTCCCCATAACAACAACCCTGTCAGGTTGGTTGGGCTGAGAAAGTGATTAGTCCAAAGTCACTTAGTTGGCTTTCATGCTTAAGGCGGGACTAGAAGTCACCACCTCCTGTTGATTGGCCGAAAGTCACCCAACTGGCTTTCATGGCTAAGGCAGGACTAGAACGCATGGTCTCCTGGTTTCTACCTGCAGCCTTAACCCCTAGACCCAACTGGTTCTCTTTTAAGCTTATGAACGCTGAGATCTAATGTCCCTTGTGGTCTCCAACTTTCAACCTTCCTGGATTCCCAACTTCTGTCCCATCAGAAGGAATGTGTGCAGGACTTTTTTTGAGGGCAACCAAAAAGATACAAAAGTCAGGCAGAGATGTAGAATAACAAGACTCAAACGATAAAACCTTTCTAACTCCAACTTCCATGTTTGGGGAAAGAGGCAATTCTCCAGGGTTGTTTGAAAGGCTACTGGGATAGGGGCCAACCTAATCTTGAGTTCCAAAGTGTGGGTATAGTGATAGAAAGGCATACTTCCTGGGTTTCAAAAGAGGACACTTTTTAACGGACAAGACACATGTCAAGGTGATAATTTAAGAGCTGACCAGCTGATGCAATGAGGGGAATGAGTTAGCAGGGTCTTTGGCTGTTATCTCTTTAAGAGCCTGTGTAATAAGAGGAGACCCTGCTAGAGTGTTCATTGGTTCATCGCGTTTCTTCCCTGCTGTAATTGCTGTTTGTTTAGATGCTGCTTGTAGCACGTGTATGTATAGTATTCCTACATACCTATTGTAGATAAAAACCACTATTTGATACAAACCACTGTTGGCTGTACTTGCTCCTGGGTAGATACACGGGATAGACCTGTGCACATTCTAACAACACAGAGCCTATCAAATAGAGACAATCAGAGAAGCAGACCCTCAAATATTCCAGCCTCGTGCATGAAGGGCTGTATAGGTGACAATCGGCACCTTCAATCGCACCAGCAAAACTCATAAAGCAAAGGCATGACATGGGTGTACCAAGTTACACCCATAAATACTTGTACCACCACATTCTGCACCAACTGTAGCTTCTAGGAGTTCCTCCGTAATGTTATTTTACCTTCCTCGCCTAGTGTACAACCCTGGAATATGCTGTTGGCCTCCACCCAAGAATTAAACCCATCTGACTTTGTTGTCCCAAAGGTGCTTTTCAAAAGAGAGTATCAAGGACCCACATTTTAAGATCCATTGTGCAAAGCAGGGAGCTCTTCTCCCCCCAATAAATTGTATTTGTTTTTGGCCTTTCAACATCTCAACATCTTTCATCTTTCAACATCTCAACATCTTTCATCTGTATTTGTTTTTGGTCTTAGAGCCGAGGTGGTGCAGTGGTTAAAGTGCGGCATTGCAGTTCAGCAGTTCAGCTGTTCAAATCTCACCGGCTCAAGATTGACTCAGCCTTTTATCTTTCCGAGGTGAGTAAAATTGTTGGGGGCAATATGCTGAACTCTGTAAATCGCTTAGAGAGGGCTGTAAAGCACTGTGAAGTGGTATATAAGTCTAAGTGCTATTGCTATCTCACGTCGTGAGTATTTGCTTTCTGAGTTTAATACATCCATACCAGGGGTGGGTTCTAACTTACCTCGCTGCCGGTTCGCTTCCTCCCACGCCGCGTTAAAAAGATTATTTTTCTCCCCCCCCCCATATAAAACACATCTAAAAGTTACATATTTTCAATCTTCATCTTTTCTATTATCAAACTTATTCAAAAATATATTGCATATTTCAATCTTTATATTTTCTTCTATTTTTCAATCTTCATCTTTTCTTATATTATTTTATAACTTCATTTCTACATGTTATTCATACATATATTTTATCCTTATTACAATGAACAATTCTTTCATACTTATGTAATACTAAATTAATTAAACATACACATTAACACCAATTTTTATCTCTTATATCCCAACTCCTATAACTTCCTTTCTTCTATCATCAAACTTATATTGAAAAATATTACTTTTCTTTTTTTCCCCATACAAAACATATTTAAAAGTTACATATTTTCTATCTTCATATTTTCTATTATCAGGCTTATATTCAAAAATATTACTACTAATTTACACCTTTTTGTTTTTTTTAAATCCCTTCTCTTTTACCCTGCTCCAAAGTTTTAATCCTCTTTTCTTTTTCTTTTTTGGTTGCCCCCCCCATATTTCTTTTAGATTTCTCTTTTCTATCTTTAACTCCTTTTTTTTGCTCTAGTCCCTATCTTTCTCTCTTCTCTTTTCCCCTTTTTGTTGTCTGATATTGCTTTCGTTTTTTTCTAGTTTTTTCTTTCTTTCCCCTTCTAGCTTTCTTTTCCTTCCTTATCTTTTCCATACCAGAGATCTTCCCCTTCTGCTTTGCTACCTTTTTCACCCTCTGTATTTCAATCATCCCTTTGTTGTATTTTCTTTCTTGTTGCTTGTTTCTTGGTTCCTCTGTTTCTTTCACTCTTCCAAAGTTCTCCATCTTTTCCTCGTTTGTCTGAACTGCATTTGTTATTTTTTGCATTATATTTTCCAGTTTCAGTTCTACACGATCCATAACTTGAAATATTTCTTTCGTTCCCACACACTGCTTGTTTACTAATGGTCTTAGTATCCTGGGGTATGCTTTCCACATCTTTATTTCCATTTGGTATCATTTTTGCAGCAAAGTTATCCACGTTATTTGTCCAATAAAAAGAAAGATTCCGAGAATTACATCTTCTTTTCCCCCAAAAAATGGCGCTCCTGCTTCAAATCAGAAATTCCTCTTCATTATTCTGTGCTCTCAGTTCGTTATTTTATATTTATAAATCCAGTATTATATAATAGTCAATTTATATTAAGTCAAAGACAGCTTCCAGTTCAAGTATCAATGTTTTTTTTTCTTTAAAATAGGGTATCATTCCAAAACCACATCTTCTTTTCAATCTTCCAAGAAAAACTTTTTGTTTTCCTCCTAGTTCCCAAACGTTTTTCTTTTCACAATTTTAGCACGCTTGACCCGCCGCTAATCTTTAGCTTCCTTATTTCTCCCCCTCATTTTTGAGGGGTTGTTTTAAAAAGCAAACAGTCCTTTTTATCCCAGATTGCAAATCACTCACTTTTCCTCCTGCTCAGTCTTGTTAATTCTGGTTCTCCTTCAGCTTCATGGCAGCCATGTTTGCTGCCGCAGCTCCTCACCATCAATTAGGGGCTTGCCAGCTTGGGTAGGGGAGATGCGGCTCGCCTCTACCCTTCTGGCGGTCCCCCTTCGCTTCGGCTCCTCTAGGGGGGGGATTAGGTCCGAATTCGGACCCTCAGGCGTGGAGTGTTCGGAGCTGGCCGCGGAGGTCACGGTCCCTGCTTCCGATCTCGCCAAAGGAAGAACCGGACGTCCAGCAGGGAGCTCTTTGTCCATCTTGGAAATTAACAGATTGTCCAAACTCATTTTTCCAGAGTTTTCAATACAGTTAGGAGAGTAGAGTCACCATAAATATCTACATGTATATCTTGCCATTGGCCAGATATGTAGATCCAAGGTGGTCCATCCAAGTCCTGATGTGATCCACACATATCTTATGGTTTCAATACATTTTCTCAGGAACATCAAATAAAAATGTAATCATGGTACAGTAATGCCATACAGCCACAGGGAAACCTGATTTTTGTAATAATGGCCCATAGGACATGATGTTTGATCAATAAAAGCAGTCCCTAAGACTGGGACGTTGTCTCTTATACCATGCCTATTATTTCAATATCCATTGCCCACTCACTAAGGACTGGAAGGCAGTAATTTCCTTTTTATTCTTTTAAAAATGGTACTTCCGAAGAGAATACTACACATCAGTTAGTTATTGTGCATATGCGGTTAATAAACACAGCTGCTGCCTTTGCGTTTTCAAAGATTTTCATTCCTTCATTTTCTGGTTCAAGAGAGAGAGAGAGAAAAGAAAAAGAGAGAGAAAATGAGTATTTTAAAAACATATTAAGGTTAATTGCAAAAAAATATCAGCCATGTCATTTACTGGCAGTATGCTCCAGATGTGGGTTGCTGCCGGTTCGGGATGGTTCTATAGAACCGGAAGTGGAAATTTGGCGCTGCTTGCCAAACCGGCAGCGATGACCGGCGGTCCACGCTCCTGAATCGGTCCTCCGGTTGCCGCGGATGGGAAAAAACCCCTCTGCACATGCGCAGAGGGTCATTTCCGGGAAGGGACACACGTAAAACGTGCACTTCCATCGCGATGCAAACCGGTGGGGAAGGTAAGTAGAACCCACCCCCTGGTATGCTCCTTCTATCTCTAATTTTTATTCGTTTATTTGATATCATGCTACCCACCGTAATTTTTTAAAAAAGATCTCTAAGTGGCTTACATAAAGTGTATTCAAGTTTGTTGAATTCAAAATGTAGTTTTGTTCTGTACATTAAAAGAAAGCCTTCTATCATCAAATCGGGAAAAGCCCATTGGGGTATCTCACACCAGATAAAGGTCGACGAAAAGGCTGCACTTAGATCGTTTGTGGCAACATAATGTTTCTATTCTGATGACTCACTTAACTCCACCCCTAGTTCTGCCTACTCTTCTCCTACATCAGGGGTGTCAAACTCGATTTCATTGTGGGCAGCATTAGGGTTGTGTTTGGCCTCAGCGGGGGTGTGGCCAGCTCAACGTCACTCGTGTCGGGGACGCCTGTGGTGGGTCGAGCGCTCTGCCAGAGAAAACAGGCCCCCGAGCACCATTTTTGGCTGCAACGGACTCATGCAACCCTCTGCCAGCGAAAACGAAGCTCCTTTGCGCTGGCAGAGGCACCGCGGGCCAGTCCTTTTCTGTTTCTAGGGCGGCCCCGTGGGCCAGATCTAAGCACCCTGCGGGCCGGATCTGGCACCCGGGCCTTGAGTTTGTCACCCCTGTCCTACAGAGTCTGCCAATGGGTCTCTTTTCTTTCGCTGTTTTTTTAGGGAATCAAAGAAACGAGGATGAAGGCCTTAATATTTTTAGAAGACATGAAGAGTAGAATTGGAATGAAACTTCAAAGGGTCAACAAATGGCTATCAGCATCACAATGCTCAGGACTTACACATTTTCACTCCAGGGTCCTGATAAAAGTCTGATACTTGTCTGGATCTGCGTTGCTCATCAAAGTGGTATAAATGGTCAGCCTGATAAAAGAAAACCACACAGAAACACACAAAAACCATCAATGAAGTCCAGGAGCAGATCACATTTTCAGTCCAACACAATTGGAAGAGAATAAAAATCAGATTCATCACTCAAAGTGTCTGTGTTTGCGTGACAATTAATGGGGTAATAAACCTGATGCCATAGATCACAAAGCTACCAAATTCAGCCTTTGCATGATGTGTGAACTCACCAGTGTGTTATGTGACAGACGAATGCCAACTTGTCTTAAATCTAAGATTTACAAGACAACCATCCGCCCTGTCGCACTGTATGGCACTGAATGCTAGGCAGCAACAACAGGGACCGAAAGCTCTCTCCATGCCATGGGAATGCGAATGCTCCGTTGGATATCGGGCACTTCCCTTCTTGGCCACATCACAAATGATACCGTTCGACAACATTTTGCTTTGGCACTAATTTATAGAGAAGATGAGAGAAGGCCGGCTTCGCTGCTATGGACATGTCCTGAGAGCAGCACCTTCCACCGTGGCCAAAACTGCCTACCAACTAGAAGTCAATGGCCAGTGACCTCACGGGTGCCCAAAACAGAGATGGCAAGACACCATCAACAAAGATATGGAAGCCGCGGGCCTGCAGCCTGGAGATGCAGCTGACCGTGCAAAGTGGCATTCAATGATCTGAAAAGCGGACCCTGCACCTGTGGGAATATGCGAAAAAGAAGAAGAAGAAGAAGAAGAAGAAGAAGAAGAAGAAGAAGAAGAAGAAGAAGAAGAAGAAGAAGAAGAAGTAGAAGAAGAAGAAGTAGAAGTAGAAGTAGAAGTAGAAGAAGAAGAAGAAGAAGAAGAAGAAGAAGAAGAAGAAGAAGAAGAAGAAGAAGAAGAAGTAGAAGAAGAAGTAGAAGTAGAAGTAGAAGTAGAAGTAGAAGAAAATGATGTGTGACGGCTTGTTAGCAGGGAGGAACAGGGGCAGGATGACTGAGAGAGGGCAAGCAGCGGGCATGAGGAGCGACGGAGCTCAGGTGATGAGCAAGGACCGCCCCCTCCTGATCCCCGAGCATGGAGAGTGGAGAGAAGGCGGGAACAGCGCAGGCCGACCCGATGACTCGGGAGGAGAGCACCCGCCCCTCTTCACAAGGCACGCCTGGGGACTGAGATTTAAGGAGATTTGTCGGGAACATATGCTGAATTGGTAGAGGTTGGTGTGCCAGCACAGACATTTGGAGTTTGCAGGACTTCTTGCTTCTTCCTGACTTTGTGGACTCAGTACCTTGTTCCCTACTTCTGGACTCATTGTTTGTTCCTTGTTTCGTGGACTCACTTCCTTTGCTTTGCTGGACTGGGTGCAGCCAGAGGCTGCCGTGTGCATGTGTGCGTGTGTGCGCTTTGCTCTGGGACTTGCCAAGAACATGAGAGCAAATTTGGGGAGAAATTTGGAGCATTAAAGGAGAGTTTGAACTCTTAGCTGGCTGTGTGACCTTCGTGCCTTGTCCCGGGTCATCACATTCACTCTGAACCCTCTAACTGTACTATGCACAAAATAGTTGGTGCAGAGAGGGTTTTGTACATAACTCCTGGTCTATTATCTTTTCCCCTAAAACAGGAGTCCCCAACCCCCCCCCGGTCTGTGGAGCAGCACCGAGCCACAGCATGCCAGAAACCGAGCTGCACAAACAAGCAAAGCCCCATCCGCGGGATGCAGGCAGCATGCGAAACCACGCCCCCTCCAGCCCGCGAAAAAAATGTCTCTCCACGGAACCGTTCCCTGGTACCCAAAAGGTTGAGGTCCCCTGCCCTAAAAGACTGTGAAATCCAAAATGAATGCATTTTACTTAAAAAACAAAAACAAAATCAAACCCTTACTTGTTTAATACAGGTTTTGTCGATAATACCTGGAAAAAAAAACAAAATTCAAGATGGTCATGCATTTAGACTTTCGAACAGTGAATACCAAGCAGAGTCCAAATATACTAAGCTAAGATCAACCAGTGCAGCTGCACAGAATACAGGTAGTTCTCAACTTACAACCGTTCACTTAGTGACCGTTCAAAGTACAACAGCCCTGAAAAAAGTGACTGATGACTGCTTTTCCACACTTACAACCGCTGAAGCATCCTCATGGTCACGTGATCAGTATTTGGATGCTTGGCAGCTGACTCATATTTATGATGGTTGCAGTACCCCGAGGTTCTGTGATCCCCTTTTGCAACCTTCTGACAAGCAAAGTCAATGGAGAAGCCGGATTCACTTAACAGCCGGGTTACTAACTAAGAACTGCAGTGATTCGCTTAACAACCATGTTTCTAACTTACCGTATTTTTCAGAGTATAAGATGCACCTTTCCCCCCCCCCAAAAGAGGCTGAAAATTTGGGTGCGTCTTATACTCTGTAGCTTTTTCGAAGCTTTTTTTCCCAGCCCTAACAAGGTGCTAACAATCTTCCGAGCTTGCAGGATTTTTTTTCATTCCTACTCCCCCGAAGGTTTTTTCCAGCCCTAAATCTTTGCAGGATTGTTTTCATTGCTATTCAGCTCTAACAAGGTGCTAACGATCTTCCCGGCTTGCAGGATTTTTTCATTGCTACTCCCTCCGAAGGTTTTTTTCAGCCGTAACCAGGGGATAAAATAATGTGCTGAAGCTGACCAGACGAAGGACGCTAGCCAGATGAATACTTGGTAGGTAAATTTCCCCCCTTATTTTCCTCCCCAAAAACTAAGGTGCGTCTTATACTCCGAAAAATACGGTAACAACTGCGGTGATTAATTTGACACCTCTGGCAAGGAAGGTTGTAAAATGGAGCAAAATTCACTTAATAAATGTTTCTATCAGCAACCGAAATCTTGGGTTCAATTGTAGTCATAAATCGAGGACTAGCAGTATTAGGGCAACTTTCTCCCCACTGGAAGCTCTCCAAATGTGTTGCACATCAATTCCCAGAAGCCCAACCATCTTGGCAATGCAGCAAGCGGGTCCTATACTGGGATTGCTACAATCCACAGAACATCACCAGAAATTGCCTTGGTTGAGCCTAGAGATGTGCAAAGTACCTTCAGATGTGCCCTTCAGATTAACAGAGTGGGAAGGGACCTTGTAGGTCATCTAATCCAACCGCCCGCCCAAGCAGGAGACTCTACACCAGGTGCGTCAAACTCGATTTCATTGAGAGCCGCATCAGGGTTGTGTTTGATCTCGGGTGGCTGGGGTGGGTGTGGCCAGTGTGGGCGTGGCCAGCTTGACGTCACCCGTGTTGGGGCCGCCTGTGTCGGCCTCAGCGCTCTGCCAGCAAAAACGGGCTCCCGAACTCCGTTTTTGGCTACAATGGCTTCCTTCAACCCTCGACCAGCGAAAACGGCGTTCAGGAGGGCCGTGCGCAGCTCTCGCAAGCTCCGTTATCGCTGGTAGAGGCACCATGGGCCGGTCCTTCACTGTTTGCAGGACAGCCCTGCGGGCCAGATCTAAGCACCCTGCGGGCCGGATCTGGCCTGAGTTTGACACCCTGGCCCTATACCAGTGGTGGCGAACCTTTTTCGGCTCGTGTGCCAAAAAGGGGGGGGGCGCTCGCGTGCCCACACCCATTCCCTCCCCCCCACGCATGCACACAACACCCCCCATGCTGCCCCCTGCGCATGCGCACCCCCCCACACACAAAGGCTTACCGGAGCCTGGAACAACGAAACCGGCAAACCGGAAGTGAGAAAAAACGCACTTTCGGTTTGCCGGTATGCTGTTTTTTGCACTCCGGAGGGTTCAGGGAAGCTCCCTGAAGCTCCGGAATGCAAAAAACTACAAAACGGACAAACCGGAAGTGCGGAAAAGTGCACTTCCGGTTTGTCCGTTTTGTAGTTTTTTGCATTCCGGAGCTTCAGGGAGCTTGCCTGAACCCTCCGGAGGGCAAAAAACAGCACACCGGCAAACCGGAAATGCGTTTTTTCGCACTTCCGGTTTGCCGGTAGGAACCCTCGCGTGCCGGCTTCTATGGCTCCGCGTGCCACCACTGGCACGCGTGCCATAGGTTCGCCACCACGGCCCTATACCATTTCTGATAAATGGCAGTCCAATCTCTTCTTGAAAGCCTCCAGTGGCGAAGCTCCCACAAGCTCCCACTAAGGCTGAAGTGTTCCAAACTTGGAATAATGGGAACTCATCTCATAATACAAGGCCAATCCAACTGGGCCAGAAGTGGTTTGACCACAAACTCGGCCACTTTAAAATCTCCTGGTCCATTTTAAGACTGCAACCAATTTTGGTTGCCATACTACAAAAAAGATGTTGAGACTTTGGAAAAAGTTCAGAGAACAGCAATGGAGATGATCAAAGGCCTGGAAACTAAACCATATGAAGAACGGCTGCAGGATTTGGGTTTGGCTAGTCTAAAGAAAAGAAGAACTGGGGCGACACGATAGCAGTATTCCAGTGTTTGAGGGGCTGCCACAAAGAAGAGGGGGTCAAATTATTATCCAAACACCAGAAGGCAGGACAAGAAACAATGGATGGAAACTAATCAAAGAGAGAAGCAACCTGGAATTAAGGAGAAACTTCCTAACAGTGAGGACAATTAACCAGTGGAACAACTTGTCTTCAAAAATCGTGCCTGCTCCATCACTGGATGTTTTGAAGAAGAGACTAGACCAGGGGTGTCAAACTCAAAGCCCGAGGGCCGGAACAAGCCCGTGGGGTGCTTAGATTTGGCCCGTGGGGTCACAACAGTGAAGGACTGGCCTGCGGTGTCTCTGCCACTGAAAACGGATCTCGGGAGAGCTGCGTGCAGCACTCCCAACTTCGTTTTCACTGGCTGAGGGTTGCAGGAGGCCGTCCCAGCCAAAAACGGAGCTTGGCTGTCCCATTTTCGCTGGCAGAGCGCTCGGGCCAACACAGGCGCTCCCGACATGAGTGACGTCGGGCTGGCCATGCCCACCCTGGCCACGCCCACTCCATCCCCCGAGGTCAAACAGAACCCTGATGCAGCCCACAATGAAATCGAGTTTGGCACCCTTGGACTAGACAGTCACTTATCTGAAATAGTATAGGTTTTCCTCAGGGGCGGGTTGCCTGTTCTTTGTGCTACCGGTGTGCTGCGCGTGCATCGCCATGTTTTGGCGCGCACGTGCTCACTACACACGCACGCCACCTCACACGATTTTGCTTCCTGCGCATGCGCAGAAGCAAAATCTCGCGAGGGGATGCACGCACGCATGCGATTTTGGCACTTTTTTTTGCTTCTGCACATGCGCGGAAGCAAAAAATCGCCGAAATCTCGCACGCATGTGCATCCCCTCGTGAGATTTTGCTTCCGCGCATGCGCAGGAAGCAAAATCAGCCCAAAAATTCCCCCCAAAAAAGATGGTGCCACGCGACAGACCGGGGAAGATGGCACCGGAGCTGTCACGCGCAAATAGCGCCATCTGCTGGCCTCTACTTGGAACAACAGAGTGGACCGCACCAGTAGGAACCCACCACTGGTTTTCCTGCTTGAGTAGGGGGCTGGACTTGAAGACCTCCAAAGTCCATTCCAGCTCACTCATTCATTCATTCATATAGTTAACTGCAATAAGTGTGAAACTTCCAACCAAGAAAAGATGCATTGGGATAGTAATACTGTCATGTATTGCAAGGGTATTTCCTGACATTGCAAATTAAAGGCATACCATGACTAAGAGCAATAATTAAGTTTTCAAATCTATTTTGTCCTAAGATGTCTTTTTATAAGTAAAAATTTGAAAGCTTGATATGTAAAATTGCATGTGGGGGTGGGGTTTATAATTCTAAAATAAAAATGAAAATTGCTTTTTTTCACGGTTATTAAGCAAATCGCTGAAGTTGTTAAGTGAATCACATGGCCATTAAGCGAATCCATCTTCCTCCATTGACAACAGAAAAAAGGAGCATGATTTAAACTTGCCTTAAAGAGGGAATTGAGATTGATATGTTCCTGTCCTGTCACATTTAGTGCTTTAATAGCTGGAGTTCTGCAGAATAAAAATAAAATGTTAGTTGACCAATATAACCGATTTCACAAGTCAGGAGAATGTGTAACTCCTTAGCATCAGAGCATGTTAATATAAGGCAACTGGCAGTTGGAACAGAGTTCTTTTCAGGTGGGGAGGGAGAGTAGAATGTCTAAATTCCCAGCCCGCAGGCCGGATGAGTCACGCGCTGGCCATGCCCACACCCAGTTTAGCGAAGGGGTAGCATCAGAGCATGTTAATATAAGGCAACTGGCAGTTGGAACAGAGTTCTTTTCAGGTGGGGAGGGAGAGTAGAACATCTAACTCCTTAGCATCAGTATATATTCTTATATACTGTATAAGAAATACTAATGATTTGATGGTCATTTTGAAAAATCCTTTCTTGGCGAGCACCTAGAAGCCAAGAGGAACATACGTGCCAAGTTTCACGTTTGTAGGCTTTACGGTTCTGGAGATTTCGTGATGAGTGAGTGATATTTGGCTTTTATATATATAGATTATACTTTTGTGGGTGGGTGTATGTGTGTGTACCCGAGTCAGTCTTGACTCCTGGCAACTACAGTTAGTCCTCGACTTACAACCATTCATTTAGCGACCATTTGAAATTACCACAGCACATAAAAAAGTGACTTATGACCGTTTTTCACACTTAACGACCGTTGCAGCATCCCCATGGTCACATGATCAGAATTCAGCTGCTTGGCAACTGACTTGTATTTATGACAGTTGCAGTGTCTCGGGGTCATGTGATCCCCTTTTATGACTTTCTGACAAGCAAAATCAATGGGGAAACCCAGATTCGCTTAACAACAGTGTTACTAATTTAACAACTGTGGCAAGAAAAGTCATAAAATGGGGCAAAACTCACTTCACAACTGTCTCGCTTAGCAACAGAAATTTTGGGCTCCATTGTGGTCATAAGTTGAGGACTGCTTATACCTGGACAAATCCCTGAAGTTTTTCTTGGCCAAGTTTTTCTGAAATGTCTTGCCATTGCATTCTTCCTAGGGCTGAGAAAAAGGGACAGGCCCAAGGACGCTCATTTGGTTCCGTGCCTAAGACAGAACTAGAATTCACTGTCTCCTGGTTTCTAGCCTAGTGCCTTAAACATTTAAGCACAAACTGGGTTCCGTTATTCTACTCATGACTTTAAAAACAGCTATGTCCTCTTCTCCAAATTCCTGTTTGATCCAAACCTTTTTTGAGATTTTAGCCATTATATTTACCCCAGCACAGGAGATCTCAGGCCTAAGCAGGTTATATTGTAATACTATTTTAATTTGTACAAAAAACAACAACACCACACCTTGATATGGGTACCTTTCCAGAGAAACATACCTTCGATCATCATAAGGCGGTGGGTTGGTCCAGTGGTCATAGTTGGTCTCCACTCGGTACCACCTTCCAAACAGAAAATATACTTAAAAGGTGCCATGTTATAACATTTATTTGTTTGAGTTCCACCTTTATTTATTAGTGATATTAGTGATATTTTATTAGTGATATTTATATACCGCCTCATAGTGCAAGCACTCTCTAAGCGGTTTACACCATTAAGCAATGTACTGTATATATTTACATTGCCCCCAACCTTTATTGTTTTTACAAATAACTCAAGGTGGAGATCATATCTAACATACCTCCCTTCGGTTTTCCCCAGAACAACAGTCCTGTGAGGTGGGTTGGGCTGAGAATGACACGTGTTTTGTGGCTTAAGGCGGGACTAGACCTCACAGTATCATGGTAATTGGCCCAAAGTCACCCAGCCAGCTTTCACACCTAAGATGGGACTAGAACTCACTGCTTCCTGATGATTGACCCAAAGTCACTCAGGTGGCTTTCATACATAAGGCGGGACTAAAACTCACAGTCTCCTGGTGATTGGCCCAAAGTCACCCAGGTGGCTTTCACGCCTAAGATGGGACTAGAACTCACTGCTTCCTGATGATTGACCCAAAGTCACTCAGGTGGCTTTCATACATAAGGCGGGACTAAAACTCACAGTCTCCTGGTGATTGGCCCAAAGTCACCCAAGGGGCTTTCACCCCTAAGGAGAGACTAGAACTCACCGACTCCCATTTTCTTGCTATTCAATTTTTGATTTGTATCATTAAGTAACACACAAGACCAGTCTGTGTTATTTTGCTACAAATTCCAGTTAAAAGCTATAAAGGAGCATTTAAGGGTTTCATGTCCGACTCTAGAGAGTGGGGTTCATCTCCGTTTCTTAGCTGAGAGAGCCATAATTGTCCAAAGACATCTCCGTGGGCATGTGGCCAGAATGACTATATGCAAAGGCGCAGTGAACACTAGTACCTTCCTACCAAAGCGGTACCTATTTATCTACTAGCATTTGCATGCTTTCAGACTGCTAGGTGGGCAGGAGCCGAGGCAAGTAACGGGAGCTCACCCCATCCTGTGGCGCTTGGGTCTCAAACATGGACTGTCAATTTTCCAGCTGACAAGCTCAGCGTCTTTAACCACTGAGCCATCATAACACCCCCTCCATAAAGGAGCCCTTACATATTTGTTAAATTTATTTGCTGCTTATCTTACCATGGGATAACTTACGCAGCTTACAACAATTATTTATGCTCCCGTCATCCTTACCAATTGGTAAATTGCTTGTCATTTGCCTTATAAAATTCAGATTCTATGCAACTTACGCCCCATTTAAAGGATCCAAAGGCCAAACATCTACCGGGCCTGTTCTTTTTCTTGTAATCACTGCCCCTTGTCTGGCTGTTGTGCCTCCAATGATATAATAAACATCTGCTATAATGGGTATCTTGGAGAGCATATAGAAAGCCGTTTCGAAATCATCTGCTTCACTTAGAACCTACAAAAAGAATTGCATGAATTATTACCAAGTTTGGATAAAATTCTGTTAGCCAGACTGTACAGCAGGGGTGTCAAATTCAAGGCCCGGGGGGCTGGATCCGGCCCGTGGGGTGTTTAGATCTGGCCCGCACAGCGGTGAAATGCTCCCGATTTGCTTTTACCTGTCGGTCATCGGAGAGCCGATCGCGAAGGCAGCGCAACGCTCCGCCCACCCGCCGGGACACCGCCATTTGAGTTCTTTTACCCTCTGCGCATGCACGAAGCATTCTGTGCATGCGCAGAGGGTAAAAGAACTGAAATGGCGGTGTCCTGGCGGGTGGGCGGGAGCGTCGCGCTGCCTTCGCGATCGGCTCTCCGACGAACGACAGGTAAAAGCGAACCGGGAGCATTTCACCCCTGGGCCCGCGGGGTCTCCCTGGAAACAGCGAAGGACTGGCCTGCTGTGCCTCTGAAAGCAAAAATGGAGCTCGGGAGGGCTGTGCGCAGCCCTCCCGAACTCCATTTCCTGCTACGACGATTTCCTGCAACTCTCTGCCAGCGAAAACGGAGCTCGGTTTTTGCTGGCAGAGCGCTCGGGCCACCACAGAGTGGCGTCAAGATGGCCACGCCCACTCTGGCCACGCCCACCTCCCCCCCAAGGTCAAACACAACCCTGATGCGGCCCTCAATGAAATAGAGTTTGACACCCCTGCTGTAGCGCTTCATCATGAAAATAGCACAAACTATGTAAGAGGATGTGAAGGTTTCTATTCAACATTTTTATATTTACAAATAGTTGACGTACAACACTTCATTTAGTGACCGTTCAAGGTTACAGTGGCACTATCATCTTTAAAGCCCTACATGGCTTAGGGCCAGGTTATCTTCGGGACCGCATCCTACCTCATACATCCCTACGACCAGTTAGGTCCCACAGAGTCAGTCTCCTCCAGGTCCCTTCAACCAAACAATGTCGGTTGGCGGGCCCTAGGGGGAGAGCCTTCTCTGTGGGGGCTCCGGCTCTCTGGAACCAACTCCCCCCAGAGATCTGAACCATTCCCACCTTGCTGGCCTTCCGGAAAGCCATTAAGACATGGCTCTTCCTGCAGGCGGGTTGATTATGACTGTTGCTTGTGTGGTGTTTTTTTTTTAAAATCTTTTTAACTACTATTTTACTATTGTTGTCTTATTGTATATTTTGATAGTATTTGGTTGTTTCTTATATATGCTGTACGCCGCCCTGAGTCCCCAGGGCGTAGGGCGGCCTATAATAATCCTAAATAAATAAATAAATAAATAAATAAATAAATAAATAAATAAATGAATGAATGAATGAATGAATGAATGAATGAATGAATGAATGAATAAATAAATAAATAAAAAATAAATAAATAAATAAGATAGATAGATAGATAGATAGATAGATAGATAGATAGATAGATAGATAGAGATAGATAGATATAGAGATAGATAGATAGATAGATAAATAATAGATAGATAGATAGATAGATAGAGATAGATAGATAGATAGATAGATAGATAGATAGATAGATAGATAGATAGATAGATAAATAATAGATATAGATAGATAGATAGATAGATAGAGATAGATAGATAGATAGATAGATAGATAGATAGATAGATAGATAGATAGATAGATAGATAGATAGATAAGAAAAGGGACTTATGACCCATTTTTCACACTTATGGCCGCTACAGCAGCATCATGGTCACATGATCAAAATTCTGATGCTTAGCAACTGGTTCATATTTATGACGGTTTGCAGTGTCCCAAGCAAAGTCAGTGTGGAAGCCGGATTCCCTTAACAACAGAAGAAAGAAAGATCGTAAAGTAAGGCAAAATTCACTTCACAACTGTCTCACTTAGCCACAGAAATTTTGGGCTCCGTTGCGGTCATAAGTCAAGGACTACCTGCATATTAAAAAAAAAAAGTTACGCACAGTTCTGATAAGCCAGCTGGCTGGACTGAATCGAGTCAGAAATGCTGCCATGGCATTCTCCCACCAGTAGCCAGCATCTGTAAAACAGAATAGGAACATAATTTATATAAATTATAAACAGACTGCAACAACCAGAAGCACCACTCAGGTGACCCTGAGGACACAGATAAAACTCCAGGTGCTTCAACGACCCTCAAAAAGGATGCAAATCAGTGGTGGGTTCCTACTGGTGCGGCCCACTCTACAGTACCAGTAGCGGCCAGCAGATGGTGCTATTTGAGCGCGGCTGCTCCGGTACTTTATTTTTGGGCTTTTTTGCTTCCGCGCATGCATGGAAGCAAAATCTCGGCGAAATCTTGCGAGGGGACGCGCGCGCGCACTTGATTTCGCTGAGATTTTGCTTCCGCAAATGCACGGAAGCAAAATTGTGCAAGGGGCACATGTGCGTAGCGAGCGTGTGCGTGCACCAAACATGGCAATGCGCACGTAGAGCTCCGGTAGCGAGGTAAGAGAGCAACCTGCCCCTGATGCAAATTACCAGCTGTCTGCAAGGAATATAAATCCTTCCATTCTCCAATATTCTGTCAGAGCTGAAGAAGACAAATGGTTGTCCAATCTCTTAACCAACTTTCCTTTCCTCTTACCTTGTTTATTTTCTTTACCAATTCTTATTTGCATTATACTATTTAACCGGAAATGGAACAGAATGATGGGCATGTATGTAGTCATTTATGCTGAATATTAAAAATGATGGATAATAAAGCTTCAAGAGTTTGTGGAATATCAAATGGTCGTGATGAAGTCTGTAAGCAGCAGAGGTGGGTTCCTCCCGGTTGGGACCGGTTCTTTAGAACCGGTAGCAGGAATTTCCCCCAAATCACCGAACCGGGAGCAATGGCCGGCTGGCCACGCCCACGAACCGGCTCTCTTGGCGGTGCCATAGGCGGCACCATCTTGTTTTTCACCTCTGCACACACACAGAAACTGAGTTTTCAGCACTGCACATGCATGCGTGCGCACGGCCGTGCGGTGCGCAACGCATGCACGCGCCCACGCCGCATGGGAGGAAGCGAACTGGCAGCGAGGTAAGTTAGAACCCACCCCTGGTAAGCAGGTATAGAAAACATAGCACTGGATAAAATATTGAGGTCGTACGTCAAGGACCACCTGTGCAGTCACAATAGGGAAGTCTGCAGAACCTCAATTTAGATCAGCTTTTAGGGTTAAGCAATTTCTTTTCAGATTTCAAACATATTTCCTCTTTTTCAACTGCCATGGAACGGATATCATTTAAGTAAATAAGGCTGCAATTTTCACTCTTCATATAGCAATAGCACTTAGACTTATATATTGCTTCATAATGCTTTGCAGTACTCTCTAATCAGTTTATAAATGTCAGCATATTGCCCCCAACAAGCTGGGTCCTCATTTTACCGACCTCGGAAGGATGGAAAGCTGAGTCAACCTTGAGTTGGTCAGGATCGAACTCTTGGCAGTGAGCTGAATCAGCCTGCAATACTGCATTCTAACCACTGCGCCACATTTTTATGTTATGTGGTGGAATCTCCAGGGAGGAAGTGAGAACAATTTCCATCACTGGAGGTTTTTAAGAAGAGACTGAATAGCCATAGGTCTGAAATTGTATAGGGTCTTCTGCTTGTGCGGAGGGTTGGACTAGAAGACCTCCAAGGTCCCTTCCAACTCTGTTATTCTATATTCTATTCTGTACTCCCAAATCCTGTTCTGGAATTTTTAAGGAGTGCTGCACCTCTTAATTTTCCCCAAAAGTTTCAACCTGCCTTCCTTGGAGGAACCATCTAACAGACATTCCTTACAAATGCTACCTTACACTTGATCTTGGTGTCAGGCAAGCGAGTCAGCAAATTATCAGCTTATCTGGGTAAAAATAAAATTTGCCTTACCTCGTTCATTCCCAGAGATGGAAAACTTGTGTGGACTTTGCCCCGTCCATAAACCGACGTAGCCGAAGAACGTAGTGCCTTTGAATTTTACCTGGAAATAATTAAAGGACAGAAGAAGCTGCACTTATTCCTCGTTGTTTCCGATCTTAAGCTCTCTCCAAAACACTAAACAGGCCAGGGAGGTTGTGAGTCATTTCATGCGATGAAACTCCCGCAAGTCTTGACTTAAACGTAGAATAAGAGTTAAAATGCTTTAGGGATGTAAGGCGAAGGTCATTACAATTTGTTTATTACAATATTAAAAAGAAAGAGGAACAAAATTAAGGAAGCAAAATTTCTGCATTTGCTCAGTTCTTCCTCAAACTTCCTCTTCCACAAAAATACACATACAAACTGGGTGAAACCACACTCAATAGCAGCGATTGTGAGAGGGATCTCGGAGTCCTGGTAGACAGCCAACTAAATATGAGCCAGCAGTGTGCAGCAGCAGCCAAAAAGGCCAACGCAGTCCTGAGCTGCATAAATAGAGGGATACAATCAAGGACCAGAGAGGTACTAGTACCACTCTATAAAGCCTTGGTCAGACCATACCTAGAGTACTGCATCCAGTTTTGGTCACCACACTACAAAAAAGACATTGAAACCCTAGAGAAAGTGCAGAAGAGAGCAACCAGGATGATAAAGGGTCTGGAAAATAAAACATACAAAGAGCGGTTGCAGGAACTGAGCTTGGCCAGTCTGGCGAAGAGAAGGACTAGGGGAGACATGATAAGCAGTGTTCCAATACTTGAGGGGATGCCACAGAGAGGAGGGGGTCAGGCTGTTCTCTATGGCACCAGAAAGCCAAACAAGGAATAATGGATGGAAGTTGACCAAGGAGAGATTCAACCTGGAAGTGAGGAGAAACTTTCTGATGGTGAGAGCGATCAATCAGTGGAACAGCTTGCCAGCGGAGGTTGTGAGAGCCCCAACACTTGCGACCTTCAAGGGGAGACTGGACTGCCATCTGTCTCAAATGGTGTAGGAACTCCTACTTGAGCAGGGGGTTGGACTAGATGACCTACAAGGTCCCTTCCAACTCTAATAATAAATCTAAATCTAAACCAATTCAGTGCAAAGTCGCTATTATTTTTATTATTTATATCCCTCAATCTTTTTCCCCTCTTGTTTTCCACTGAGTGCTGCTTGTCACATTGTCCAGAAATGGAACCAAAGTTCACCGGAAATATTATTTTAAAAGCCTGCATCACAAACTGAGAAGGGAAATGAGCAGAATAACAGAGTTGGAAGGGACCTTAGAGGTCTTCTAGTCCAACCCGCTGCTCAAGCAGGAGACCCTCTACCCGTGATGGCAAACCTATGGCACGCGTACCACAGGTGGCATATGGAGCCATATTTGCCGGCACGTGAGTTGTTGCCTTAGCTCAGCTCCAGCGCGCATGTGAGCGCTGGCCAGCTGACTTTTGACTTGCACGGAGGCTCTGGGAGGGCATTTTCGGCCTCTAGAGGCCTCCGGGGACCGAAAACGCCCTCCCCAGGCTCCAGGGAAGCCTCTGGAGCCTGGGGAGGGGGGAAATGGGCCTACCGGGACCACCGGATGTCGGGAAATGGGGGAGCGGGGAAACGGAGAGTCATGCACGCATGCACGGGGGCGCGGCAGCACGGGGATCACACGCGCAGGGGTGGGGCACGTGGGAGGGCATTGAATTAAGGGTGTGGGCACACGTGTGCGCATGATAGCACGCGCTATCATCAAACTAGACATACCCAGTTCCTGCATCCTTTCTTCATATGTTGCTTGTATCCTTACGATTTATATTCATATTGATTGTTTCCTGATTGCTTACTTGAACCCTATGACAACCATTCCTGACAAATGTATCTTTTCTTTTATGTACACTGAGAGCATATGCACCAAAGACAAATTCCTTGTATGTCCAATCCCACTTGGCCAATAAAGAATTCTATATAACAGTATAAAAGCCAGGGGCGGGTTGCTCACTTACTGTTGCCGGTGCGCTGAGCACGCATCTCCATGTTTCGGGCGTGTGCGCACGTGCGCCCCCTCACACGATTTTGCTTCTGCGCATGCACGTATGCACGTGCAAGGGTATGCACGTGCGAGAGAGATTTCGGCGAGATTTTGCTTCTGCGCATGTGAGAAAGCAAAATCTCGCTGAAATCTCTCTCACGTGCGCATCCCCTCATGAGATTTCGGCGAGATTTTGCTTCTGCGCATGCGCAGAAGCAAAAAAGCCCAAAAATTCTCACAAAAAGATGGCGACGTGCGTGACGGACCGGTGGAGACGGCACCGTAGCGGCCGCGCGCAAATTGCGCAATCGGTCGCTCCTTACCAGAGCTACGCACCGGACAGCTCCGGTAGGAACCTGCCACTGATAAAAGCGAGAAGTTTGTCCCAGTGAAGTTATATGTAGTTTCTTCCAATTTTCTATTACTCTGCAATCTTTTCCACATGGTGTTTATATTTTATAATTTCTATGTATTTTTTCTTCTTCTTTTCCTTTTAAAAGCAACACATTTATTTAAAAAAAATTGGAACAATTGGGTATTTATTTTTATCACCAAACTTTATGGATGATTATGCTTATAAAAATTGGGTAGAAAGATTCTGAAAAGCAAATGTTTGCAATACAATTGATTTACTGACAATACATATTTGGCTACTAAATGCATGTACAGATAATCCCCAAGTTACAGTCATTCACTTAGTGACCACTTGAAATTACAATGGGGCTGAAAAAAATGACTTTCAACTGGTTTCTCGCACTTATGAGCGTCACAGCATTGCGGCCATGTGATCAAAGTTTGGCCGCTTGGCAATAGGCATGTATTTATGATGGTTGCTTTGTCCCGGGGTCATGTGATCTCCACTTGCGACCATCACAGTCAATGGGGGAAGCTGGATTCGCTTAACGACCTCACGACTTGTTTAACAATTGCAGTGATTTCTCTTAACCACCGTGGCAAGAACGTTGTAAAATTGAGTGCAACCTCCCCTTAACAACTGCCTTGCTTAGCAACAGAAATTGTGGTTGTAAGTCGAGGACTATCTGTACCTCAAAATGAACTGTGTCCTGTGGGGGAAGTTTTATAAATGGTTTGAAATTGAATATAAATGAAGAAGATTAAATGAAAAATGATTTCATTTTTATATTTTCATAAATAAATAAATAAATAAATTTAATCTATCAGAGGTGGGCAAACTACAGCTCTTTGAGGACCTGTGGATTTCAACTCCCAGAATTCCTGAGGACTGGCTCAGGAATTCTGGGAGTTGAAGTCCACAGGTCCTCAAAGAGCTGTAGTTTGCCTACCCCTGACCTAGATGTAACACAAAGAAAGTAGGGGGTTGGGAGGGAAAGGGGGGGAGGGGAGGGGAGGGGAGGGAAAGGGGAGGAGGGGGAAAAGGGGGGGGGACCAAAACTGGCAGTATATTGATAGACAAACACATAAAAAGGGGAAAATTAAATGGAGAATTTAGGAAAGGAATAATATGGGAAAATATGAGACTAAGTAAAATAAAAATAAAAATTCAGGGTGTTGAAAATTAGATTATTGATGAGAAAATACAGCACAGAAGGAGTGGTTAGGTAGAGGGATAGGGAAGAGGAGAAGGTAAGAGAGGGGTAGAGAAGTAGGAGAAAGGGTAGAAGGGGTTGTAGAGGAGAGAAGAGGAGAGAGAATAAGGAAATGTAGAGGAGGTGAAGAGAGAAGGTGGAAGGGTGGGGCTGTAAAAGATTGAAGAGGGGAAAAAACAACCCTGAATTAAATAAACATTAAGGAAAATATGAGAAATGTATATATAAAATAAGAATGGAATGTATAGAAAAATAAATGAAAATGAATCTATAAATATGTGTATTGTCCGTGTGGAAATAATAAAAAAAAATTGAAGAAAAATGAACTGTGTCCTATGCTGCTGCCGATAACATTTTAAATTTCTAATCCCTGCCAGGTTCGTTTTGTACCTGCCCATCCTTGATAAAATCCACATCGATCGTGACCTTGCTTAAATAATCTCCAAAGGCATAGTCCATATTCCGACCGTGATATATATTTCCATGTTTGTCTTGAGCAACAATACTGGTGCAGAAACTGTGTGAGAGACAAAAGAACAGCAGCTCTGTTAGAAAAGGCTAAACTTCTAAATTCATTGTCCCAGGGTGGTTTTTTTAATCTTTGTCTTTATTTATTGATTAGCCCTTGGGCCATATCAAAGTGCAAAGTTCCCAAAAAAAAATTACTAAAATTTGATAAAAGCAATTTAAAATGGAATTGGATAAAAATACAATTTAGAATGAAATTGGAATACAATACAATCTAAGATGAAAATAGAATAAAATACAACAATTTAAGATATAGATAAACTATATCGGTGTAAAATAATATTTCGGTGTCATCCCTACAACCCACCCCAATCAGTCCCGCATATGCAGATCTCAACCGAACCAATTTTGCTTAAGTCCTGTGCTGTGTTAAATGTTATTTTCAGATTCTGGACGCACATAAGGTAAGTTGTTTTGATATGGGGATCCCCATGGGTCATTCCTTTGGTATATAGACTGAGGTATGGCTTTTTAAATTTTAAATTCATTTTCCCAGGGGGCCTACTCATCCCCACAATATTCTTACCATCAAAAACACCATGAGGGGGAACTAATTAAAGCAATGCAAAACCTAGGATTGAATTTTATTGGCAGATAAGAGGAATTAAAATGCTATTTGTACGGTTATGTGCTGGTCTTTTCCTTTCCCATAGCTGTTGTGGCCCGCCAGCAGCCCGTGCAGCTGATAGCGGATCCCATTCGAGAGGAGATTGACTTGGTGTTGCGCCAGTGGCCTGTGCAGCTGGCACCCGAGTCGGACAGTGAGGAGCCTGGCGAGGACTCGGTGCCAGAGGCAAAGGTTCATCCAGGGCCTTCAGAACCTCCAGCACCTCATAGCAGTGATGAGGGAGAAGAGGCTTCTCCTCTTCTGAATGCAAGGACACGCAGAGCTGTCAAGAGGCAGGAATGGTTACTCCAGAGGAGGTCTCCTCGGGAGTAAGACTTGGGGCTAATTGGCCATTCCCCTAGTCTACTTAAGGACATCAGAGGCAGCTGAAAGGCTGCAGGAAACAACGTGTGGAAAATCTGTCTGGTCATCGTGTATCTTAGAATAAAATAGGTATTCTATTCTGTTCTGTTCTGTTCTGTTCTGTTCTATTCTATTCTATTCTATTCTATTATTATTCTATTCTATTCTATTCTATTCTATTGTATTCTATTCTATTCTATTCTATTCTATTCTATTCTATTCTATTCTAAACTGAGCAATGAGTCTTGATTCATACTTTGTGCTAAATCATGGTTTATTTAACAACAATGTTTTGAATAAAACCCTTCTATTCCATTCCATTCCATTCCATTCCATTCCATTCCATTCCATTCCATTCCATTCTTCTATTCTATTCTATTCTATTCTATTCTATTCTATTCTATTCTATTCTATTCTATTCTATTCTATTCTATTCCATTCCATTCCATTATTCTATTCTATTCTATTCTATTCCATTCCATTCCATTCCATTCCATTCCATTCCATTCCATTCCATTCCATTCCATTCTAATTAACAACCCAGCACAATATAACAAAGAAAAAGAACGATGCCCATTTATTTAGAAGGAAATAAAATATCCAAACCAACATTCATATCCGATGGTTTACCCCACACGGTAGACCCAAGGCTTGCGGGGAAAACTGAGTTTTTAAAGAACTTTAAGCCTGACGCAGACCCAGATCTTCCCTGTTCCAGACAGCAGAAAGTCCTGGATCTCATCAGATGACATTGTGCCGTTGATGTATTGTTGGTGTGCACACATTTTTTTTAGAGGAAGGAGAAAACTCATGTAGAACCTGATTCTTCCTCTGTGCCAGCAGCTTCCGCCAACCCATCAACCTGTCTTTTTCCTTACAAAATTTTACTAAGGAAACCTAAGGCATCCTTCTTCCCTTCCCTGATCTTTGCACCCACCTCCGTTCCTGAGATTCACAAAATGCATCGCAACACTCACGCAGTGAATTCGTAGGCCAGATTCAGCAGCACCGCATCACCGACGTTAACCCCGAAGATTTTGGAAAGTCCCCGAATTTCTCCTTCATAAGGCTGGGGGATGTAGGTTTCCATTTCTTCTGTGATACGTCGAATAATGCCATGGACCCATTTGGGGATCACAGAACTGGAAGGAAAGAGAGCCGTTGGGTCATTCGTAGCATCATTAATCTCTTTTATTCTACGTACCTTTCGTATCCTGTAGAACAGTGTTTCCCAACCTTGGCAACTTGAAGATATCTGGACTTCAACTCCCAGAATTCCCCAGCCAGCATTCGCTGGCTGGGGAATTCTGGGAGTTGAAGTCCAGATATCTTCAAGTTGCCAAGGTTGGGAAACACTGCTGTAGAACGGCTGGCCACCGGAAGTTGTGGGTGCTTCAACACTGGAGGTTTTTAAGAGACTGGATATCCATTCATCCGGAATGATATAGGTCCATGATGGCGTACCTATGGCATGCGTGCCACAGGTGGCACGCGGAGCCGTATCTGCCGGCACGCGAGCTGTTACCCTAGCTCAGCTCCAGTGTGCATGTGCGCGCCAGCCAGCTGATTTTTGGCTCGTGCGGAGGCTCTGGGAAGGTGTTTTCGGCCTCCAGGGGGCCTCCGGGGGGCAGGGGCGGGCATTTTCTCCCTTCCCAGGCTCCAGGGAAGCATCTGGAGCCTGGGGACGGCGAAAAACGGGCCTACCGGAAGTCAGGAAATGGGGGAGGGGGGGTTGCGCACATGCGTGGG